>OW804100.1:51813250-53013250 GCA_942159475.1 Sthenelais limicola | reverse complement strand
GATGAAATTGAATACTTTGCGGGAGTGTATATGTGTATATGTTCCCCACGATATGTCAGATCTGTGTAGGCCCCAGTTTAGGCCTACCAAACTAGGCTCTACCGCTACGGTAACCTATAGGCCTATACTTTCCCATCTTCCTTATTTACTCGCCCATATTGGAAATATAGAGGCCTATCTTAGTCTCCAGGAAGAAACTTTTGAAATGTTTTCTGTAGACCCTATGTAGGCCTAGCGTTGTTCACCGATCCGCTCAGTTGATGTTAGAACTGTCTGTTCAATCACACTGAAAAGTTGTCAAAATAGTACAGCTTCCCTCATATCTTCCTTGTTTAATTAACAGCATTGATAAAACTGTATATTTGGGGGTAGAAAAGCATGTTCTTTCTGCATTTCAACATCTTGGCAATGTATTTCGAGTAGAAATAGCGGTTTTTATTATTTTTCTGAAGCGTAAAATCACCGCGATGTGAACACGAATGTGTCGGAAATTCAGGTTGCAATAGACAGAGTGTTTGTGTTGTGATTCCTTTTATGGACTTGTCGCGGACGCTTCTACAGCAGGCAAAAAACTGGAACCCACACAAGGTTTCCCAGTATGAGCGCCGAAGGCGGGGAAAACCTTAAAAAATATCTATTCTAAAGATGGAACAAGGAGATTTGTGCCTACCCATTTCTTAGTGTCCTTGGTCATAAATGCTTTCATACAAAATGAGTTTGATTTTCCCCCGACAGGATGCTTTTGCTGGTTCTTTTTTCTCATTTCTTCTATATCAGTACACTAACATAAATATTGATTATATGGACTTTATTCTTATTTCATTGCATTCCCCATGCCTGGAAACATTAAGAAAATGTTGGGAGGGGTGCTGCCAACCGATTAAGTTTCAATTCAGGTGAGATTATTACTTGGTTGAAAAGAGAGGTGTTGGATTGAGTTTTTTCACTTTTTATTAGGACTTTAACTGGTCGACGTTTCGGATCTCTCGATCCTTCTTCAGGGCCAGTCCAGTTTTGACTGAGCCAGACAGATCCGGGCCCTTATTTATACTCTTGCTAAGGCTCATGGGATACGGTTGCTAAGTAAAGTTAACCTGACAATGACTTGAGTTAGTTGTGGTATTTTCTTACATGGTTTGTTTCACGATTTAGTTTGGTATTTTGGGGCAACTTATACATTTTTTGGCCTTTTATATATTTGTGATAATCCATTTTTAACCATTTTCGGTGTTGAATATTTAAAAAAAAGAAAAGAAAATGTATTCACACTTGAATATATGTTGATTTTACACTGAGTTATGGCGTTTCAAAGTTTTAGAGAGGGCAATTTTGGGCGTGTTCCCCAATCTAGATTTTTAGTATGTTAATAAGGGGCACTCATACTACCCAAAACCGTTGAGAAACCTTTTGTTGCAATTTTTCCTAGGTTCAGCCCTTTTTTGAGCTAGATTGCCTGGACTATACATTTTGCTGATACTCTCCAGATTTATCATTCGTCTGTATTCAATCATTCGAAATAACATTCCTTTGTACTGTCTGAGAGATCTCCAACATCAGAAAGTTAAGTAAAACAATCTGTTGCAATAAAATCACATAATAATGGTCAAGCACTTACCTGGATTCTTGGCGTTTTTTGTCGCTTTAATATAACAGGTGAGGGCGTCCTTGGGCTGACTACAGGACTCGTACAAGATACCAAGGTCCGTCCAAGCAGCAGTGTGTGACTTATCTAGTTGCACGGCACAAATATACGCCTGCAATGCGTCCATAGGCTGATTCTGCTGTTGATACAGAACTCTGTGTGGGGGAAATAGTGAGAACACCTTTAACGAAGTTAAACAATATTCCACATATATCATTTCATTCCCAAGAAGATGAAAGGTCAAACTGTTTAATTAACCCATTCGAGGCGAGCGGGAAAACTGTGTTATCCCGTGAGAATGGACGTCGGCAATGCACGTCACTATGGGAGCGCATATACCATAGCCATATGTATGAACAAAATCGGAATAAAAATCTATATATACAATATAGTAATTATCTCTATGCGATGTCTTCAAAGCTGACGTCATCGACCCACCAGGCGGGGAATTACGCACATAGACGTCACAGTAACAACCAATATTTATCGATTCCCTGTAATTTCTTTATTTTATCTCCAAATATTCCGAAATTCAAAATTATAATAGAGGAGATGCTACTTTAAGTAACTTAGTGTAGGTCGTGAATAAGTTTGACATGTATAAATGGATTTGCACTGAAAAATAAGGTAAAACATTGATTTGGAACGCACCATGACTGATGCAACAATGGCGGACATTATGAAGCTATTATCAAGATATGGGCACAGAAAAATAAGATTATCTCTTATAAATTAATTTTGATGGGAAGGAAAGGTATGCAAGGTATTATTTAATAATATATCATATCGTCTGAGGGTGATTAAGGGAATATTTGAAGGCATTTTATTTGTGAATAATAATTAATCTTTTGCTCGGAAAATCCGTTGGCGCCATTACTGAATGTCGTCTGGTGCTGCAACAATCATGCACTTTTTTTTTTATTGAGGGGAGTTGAATAATTTCCTATGGCAATGATTGTAATGTTGCAAATTGGACGAAATCCCATCTAGATATTACTTTTTAAAGAAGAGTAATGAAAAATAAAATAAAATGCCAAGTCCTGGTAAAACATTAAAAAGAAAAAGGGGAACGCCAATAAACCTGCAAAAGTACCAACTTGATTCGTTCCCATGATTGTTTTAGATGAGTTACCTTCCATCAATTTTTTAATTAAAAAGAAAAGTTGAATGTAATGCATACCCTATGGAGCACCATGTGTCAGCGCTGGCTTCACTCTTATCAATAGAATGGCGGTATGAGACAAAGGCATCATGCACCTTGCCTATTGAAGAGAAGCATCGGCCGAGGAAGTACCAGGTCTGACCAGAGGAGGCGTCCGCTTCAATTGACTTATGTAGGTATTGAGCTGATATTTCTTCCCGTTGATTCTTTTCTCCAAATGACTCAATTGTATGGTACATCCATCCTGGGGGAAAAATCATGGAATTTATTAACTCTCTCAACTGAGATTTGATTTTGAGAAGGGAGATTTGACGTTGAGTTATTAATATTTACTCATTTTACCTTCCAAGTTTGCCTGCTAAAACACATTTTTGCAATATATTGTAAGATTTGTGTGTTAACAATGGCAGTCAAAGAAGTAATAGAATTTCATATACTTGAGACAGGCTAACTGGAGATGCCAAATATTTTTGTTGTTGATACGGACCAGATAATAATATACGCACACCATACTTAACCAGATGATTTTACTTACCTAGCTGACGAAGTACGTTGGCTTTTACAGCATTGGGTAGGTTTGGGTCTTCAGCGAGTTGTTCATAAGCTTCTTTAGCTGCTCGGTGTTTGCCCTGAAAATAAGCAAGTTCAATTATGTTTTATTCAGTTGCATCGTCAAAACAATTCTATGATTGTTTGCAATGAGCACCGCGACTCATAATAGTGATGTTCTATAGACTATTAGACTGGTTTATATTACTCTGAAAGTAACCAATCAGTAAATCGGCGAAATTCACTTCTAAGATAAATATCCGTAGTATACATCGACAAGAATACGTAAATCGATAAGAAACTTACCTGTAGTTCAAGGACATAAGCGACGTGGAAGCGGACTGGAAGAGAAAATATAACGAGATTCATTAATCGCCCCCGAAAAGTTGGACAAATACAGCATAACACGGTTGGACTAATTAATAGGTTTACCTGTGGTTTGGAAAGGTAACTGAAGAGCTAAGCCATTAGATGAATAAGTACTCACCTTCAGCTTTGGTTTGGGAGCATGGGTTTGAATCGTTGAGAGCTAGTCTGAAATGCTGAAAAAACAGAAGAGTTAGGAATACTACAGTGGAGAATCCCTAACCTTTAATTTATATACTGAGGCATACGTAGTCCGCCCACCACTGGCCTAAGAGAATAGATCTTTGGTATTTCATTTTGATACCTCATAACCTCAATAGTATTAGATATCATTTTTATTTAAAAATAACTATTTAAAAATAACTACTCTATTTCTTCATTTCGCCTGTCAGGCAACAGGTCATTTCGTTAACAATTTCAACAGCATCTGTATCACTTTCCCTTATAGGCCTCCTATCTTCCTAGCATGTTATGAAAACCGCCGAATGAATACTCAACTTATCTGGACATAAGTTCTGACATTTAGTTTCTGATGTACTGCTAAGTGTATCAGGTATTTGTTGTGATTGGTCTAAAAGGAGCTAGATTCTACAGTCTTTCAAATTCATGTCAACATGTAAAGATTAAAAATGACCCCAAAACCAGGTCAACCGAAGCAATTGCATGATGGCAGTATTGGCTTGTGTGCTGGGCTTATGAGGCGGAACAGTGAACTTAATCGATTTCATACTATCAAAACACGTTAAGAAGAAACCAGCGAAGTCATATAGAATATGAATTTCAAAAGAAACAAAAAGTGGCATACATCGAGACAGGGGGGATGAAGAAGGAACTAATGTTAAATATACAATTGAGAAAAAACCAGGAATCGCTATTATTTATAGTAGTGGTATTACAATAGATCGTATTGCCAGGTTAAAAAAGTGGTTTATTTGTACTTAATAACCCTTGCATGGTAGACAGGTGTTAGTGGGTTGGCAAGGGGGTCTTAATAACGCTAACGCACGCAATCATTGCATCTAGGACTCTTTTTTTATAATACTGACATATCACATATTTCAGGCCTCCATCTGTCAACTATAGGAAGTCATAAAACTGTTTCAAGAACATGAATATATGCCATGTTATTTGGCATTCAATTCTAGGTATAAATTAATCATTTAAAAGTCCTAAAGAACATATGGGGAAAAGACGGCTTGGGCGATGAAAACTTCTTTTGAAAAGCATATCACAAACACAAGTTCCAGTTATCACGTAAAACCTGTGTTATGATTAATGATATATGCAAGGAGGGCAGAGGTGTGAACCCGTCTTACAACAGGTCATAGGTAATGAAGCAGTTAAACCTTCACCCCTCTCTGTTATAAGTTAGGGCAGGTGCCTTTTCACTACAACACAACCAGTAAATTAGTGAGCAACCAATACAACAACACTGGTCTATGGGATATTCCTACAATGGTGTTTTGCAATGATAGCAACATCTTATTTAAAGACCACATTATTACCAGTCGGGGCTGAGGAAGGCCGTTAATGGAATGTCCCGAATACTAACACTAAAATTATATTATAATAATATCGAAGCTTTCAGAATAGAGACAGTATGCGTTAGTCATGCAACTATGCACACAGAAGTCACGATTTTAACAGGGAGAGTCAATTAAAATATTCGCCGAGAATAAAGCAGAGGCAGACAGCAGCATGCTCGAGTTTCTATAAAATGTAAGGTTTCAGTGCAGATAAAGTAAGGAAGCTTACCTTTAAACTCGACTCGTAGTCAGAGTTGATTTCAAACATAAGACCCAGGCGGAGGTGTATTTCATTAGCCCTGTTGAAGCTAGGATCGCTGTAAAGCACCTGTTGGAACGACTTGATTGCCCTGCAACAATAAAAATGAAACTCTCAATTAAAATGAAAAAGTTACATCCCGAATAATGACGAGGATCGTTTTAAACCGAGATAATAGGAGCACCCCAAGTACTTGCCTTTGTTTATGGCTAACTGGGGAATATGACTTTACCTATTCCACCTTTAGGGCCACGTTTGCCCCGGCTTTATATAGGAAATGCAGAGCACTGAGTGACTTAAAGGCAGAAGGGGATTTCCTAAACAATATGCACTCAGGTACAAAAGGGCTCGCCTACATCGTTGCACTTATGAAGGATCTAGCTACCTAACTACAACCAGGCAAACCCCACAGCCCCTTGACCTATATACCAGGCAATGAAAAACTATGTTTATCCTAGCTGTCCCTCAAATTATCAACAAACACTGTCGCTACCCAATACATCTTTTTGGGTCCTGATATGACCCCAACCCCTCCAGTGATGTATTTAGATCATGATTTCGGCAGGGTTGCCAACTAGTAATTCTTGATGCCCATGCCATCAATTTAGTCATTACTGTCGCCGGTAAACTGAAGGCGCTGTTAATGTAAGAGGACAAACGGCTACCGTTGGAGGAGGGAGACTTGCCATTATTCAGGATAATGTGGTAGCAGATAAGCGGCACTACCGATATGGGGTCTCCCCCCAGATTCTGTCTCTTCAGGGACAAGCCCCCGTGTATGGGTCGGGTTCAGGAAACAAACCTATCAATTTCTCACTTTCAATCGGCACTTTCAGGACTGGGGACTCACAGAGCAACTCACGAAAGACAAATGTCGTTTGCCCTCGTTCCACGTTGATAGAGGGCGTGTTTATGTGAGGACAACAGCTGAAACAGGGTCGCTTGGACGCACACACATCCAAATGTCTATAAATAGCAAAAACTGTATGAATTTATTTTCTGGGTTGTTGGAGAAAACCGGGTGAGTCTTCCAGGTGGAGGGTTATAGAAAATAAATCACATTTCCTAAGAAATGGCGGGTCAGGAGACTCCGGACATCAAACGGAAATTAATAACCTGGATTCATATCCAGCCAGTTCATGGTCCATGCCTTGATAAGTCCCAGGTAATATATAACACAAAAGAGCATCATAGCCTTATTTATTGCTCGGGCAAAAACCCGCTCACAGAGGGAACCAGACTGTGCAAGTCAGATAATTCTCCAAGGGGAAGACTGGCAACGAAGGTATATCAGAGATTTACTCATTCAATTACAAGGACAATTCACGCTCCGTGTAACAACCTATGGTACAATTTCCGCACTCATTTTGTTATTAGTTCAGTTTTATTCTCTCGATATTTGTTTATGATATCGTAGCCTAGCCGAATAAAATAGCGTTTATATGTGCAATCTTACAGTTACAACCGACCGGGCTGATATTTCCATATGAACAATGATTACAAAACCTAGAATTATAATACAATATACAAATACTGGGCATCCCGTTTCCAAGCAGTGAACATTATTTGTTTTACTTCATTTAAGCTACACCACATAAATCATGCAGGCGCCGTTTCACTTCTTCTCAGGATTAGGGGCTGTGTTTAAGTGACACCTTTCTTGGCAGGCTTTCAAAACCATCATGATCCTAAGAGGAATTTAGAGAGTGTGGGACGATGGATGCCGGAGTTCAGGGTAATTACTGTGGCAGGCTAAACCAGTGGTCATCCTCCTCTCAAGCCTTGAGAGACACCGAGACCGACAGACAAATGGTGGCCGAGCTCAAATGGTACCATGGGGACATCGGACTGCTTCGATCTACAACCCCATGTGTCCTATTTTGGAAATTCAGCTGGAAGCAGCAACAAGGAAAGGTAGGGAATTACGGTGAGTGGTTGGTCCGAGTGGTGGAAAGAACATATCAAAACGAATGGCACAAGTTCGTGAGTCGGCGAGCCAGGAAGAAGCAAGGAAGGAGTACCTACACAGAGGATGAAGGAAAGATAGGAGGTAAAAATACAGCGTTGTGGGTTGATTAATATGCCCCGGGGAGATGCAGGACGGGGCAGAGAGAGAACAGTAGGAGCTGCATACTTTAAGATATCTACAATATATGAGTCAATGATCTTGGGGGAATGCAAGTCTTCGAGACAGCAGTCAATCTATCAGTATAATCACAGAGGCTATCGTGAGAATACCCTGGATTCTTTGTCCGGTATCCCAGACAGAATATTCCCCAATGTATAGCTATTGGTTTGCTATTCCATAAATAGTCGGTAATTATCTATTTATGTAGCCCATCTCATCCTAGAGTGATATAGGTAGGTTCTTCCTTCAGAGAGAGATAAGAGAAAGGCGGTCTCCAAGGGCACATCCGAATTAATGGCTCCTGGGAGGAGGAAAAAAAGTTAGAAAATGTAGAGAAAAATCCAGCCCGAGTTAATGATTTAATAGGATGGCTTTCACGCGACGCCACCGAAAGACATCAATTAGAGAAACAGATTGAGAAACCTGATTTGCTCGAGCGACTGGAAGGAAGAACTCTTGCTGGACTGAATAACAATAAAGATAAAGCGACCGATAGAAATGTTGCCGGGGTGAATAAATATTCATAGGGACATATTCATCGCTTCATTCCAGCTCCGTGTAAGAATAACTGGCTTTCCAACAATTAGAGGAAACAATATGCACCAGAGTGAGCCCCAACACCACAGTCATTATCAAACCAGCTGACACGAGTCTTTTTCGGGCGCATATTTTTTCCCTGGCGGACAGAAGGGCGTTTGATCTGTTTTTAATTACTTCTGAACTTCGAGAAGAGGTTGGCGCACTCAGATTGAAAATTCCCTCCATTCCACGTCACTTTCCCAAACCAAATCGATTCCAGGACGTCCACATGCAACGCCAGATCCATTAATATAGAATATTGCAAGTGAATGTTTCCCTTTCCGGTTATAACTCCAACTCCCTCCCCTTATTTTCACATACAGCAGTCTATTTCATCAAATTAATCCTCAAATAGGATATCCTGGCACTTAGATAATAGGGGGCGGAACAACATAGTCTGGGCCATGGAAAATAAGCTGACTTCATTAAATAACTAATCCGGTTAATTTGTTGCGATCACTAGCAAAATAGAGATAAGAGATGCTGGCCTTAAGGCCTCCCTAGATCTCCTCTCCTACTCACGCCCACTGACGAGCACCTCACGAGTGTGTGGGTGAGGACGAGTACCTCAAGCCAACGTGGGTATTGTGTCCAGCTCAGGGCGAGATGTGAGGATTTTTTCTTTTAACACCGAGTTAGTTCATAATTCAAGCAGCGAGTCACAAGTGTCACCTTGGACGTAGGCTGTAGGTAAAAAGTGTCATTCCACGAAGGGATTGTGTCAGTGTAACCAGGATATTTTAGGTCAGAACTAAAGGTCGGCGAACTGTTATGACGACATCTAGACTTGAGTTATCTACCTAATTTAAATTTCCAAAAAGAAAGACAGCCCGAATTGGCCAGACGACACCCAAGGAATGCATGCATGGATACAGGTTCATGTGGGACTATTATTTCCATTCTTTTACTGGTATTTACAACAAAATACCAAAGCAATATTCGAATGTAAAATGGGCCTTGACTCGGATGGGCATGTCCTATAAAATACAATAATAATATTTCCCGGGGCATTGCCTACAAACCTGTATCTAGAATTGATACACGTGCGAAATATGAAAACCAAGCTATTCTTTCTTTTTAGCAGGGCCCAGTATGTGGAATATTCTGCTGCCAATATTAGCATGCTCACCAGTCGCCAGACTGGACCTTGTGAGGATTGATCCATGCTAGCATGTCATAAAATTGCCATCCTCTGCGGGCTTTATGGTTATGCCTTCATTCTCGAGCCCAGCTGCAGGCAAAGTCATTACAAGCGGGCACGCTCCTAGACGCAGTCTCTACCTGAACTGTTTCATGTAGAGTTGTAATAGTACCTAAACAGGAACGGTAGAAGCCACAAGATCTAACAGGTGAACAACTTTATTTCTTTACATACATGAACTTTTTGGCTCGGACTTGAATTTCGCTTATCGCTCTCTGTAGGAACACTACAGACTGGCGGCATGCGCCTAGACTAGAGCCAAAGGCAGGGCAATAACCGAAGGGCCATCTTCAGCATCCTCATATGGAAGAAAGCCAGAGGAAGGAGTCCTCCAACGCCACAAAGCAATAAACCTGACTGGGAATTACTGGGGGGAAATTAACAATATTGAAAAGCTAGTTACGGTTCGAAGGGGTAGGCTTGATAATCATATGCTGTTGAACTTGGTGATGTACCTTCGTATCTTGAATACTAAGAAACATGATTCCTAATGATTCGTTAAATCATAAATTATGTCCGGGTATACTCGTATGTACTTTCACTTCCTCTTCCCTCAGGTAGTTAAAATCGTGAAAAGTTAGAATCAAAACTAGCTAAGCCCACGTGAGAAATGACTTAATAAGGTATAATATTCTCACATTGCAACATTTCTATATGATATCTAAAATCTGTCACTATTACACTTCCACACAAGGAGAGGTATAGATGGAAGACTGCCGTTTACTCTGGTCAACGAGCCTAGTTGATTACACAAGGCATTTATAGACATTCCAACATCAATCATTGGAATGAAGTACTTACGACAATAAATAAAAAGGTGTTATCTAGAATAGCTAAAAGAGTATTTGTGCAGTTGTACTAACTAAGGTAACTCGAAGGTATACATAGATTTCACTGACGTCACGGCCCTGGCCATGTTTGGGGTCAAGATAGATGGCTATGTATGCTGCGATACTTGAAAATATCGTTTTCTGGCTGTTTTAACCTTTACCAGTTTTAATCTGACACAACAATACCTTCATGATAGGTTAGATAATCTGCCTTTAATGTAGAATTACCCAAGTATCTACTCTTGTGAGTTTTATCAACTTTGTTTTGATACCCCCGCCATAGACGGCCAGCGTAGCGATGCCCCTGAAAATGGCGGTCACTGTGATACCCCAGCCGACTGGGTGACGTCATGTGAAATCTATGTATAGTAGAGGTGTTAATGGCAATGGACACGGGTCATCGAAAGGCCAACAACCCTGCGGCCGCAACAGTAAAAGGGCCATCACTTGTGCTACGTTAGTGTCACCAAGGGAACCTAAATCATAATGACATCTCCTTCATTGATTGTGGATTTAAGGAGAAGCAATGATATCAAATATTCTGAGTGCGTTTCATTCTAACTTCGACCCACTCTACACTATCTCGACGATATGTAATGTTCAACTCTAGCTACGCATTTCTCACGAAGTGTTTTTCACATTAGGCAGGTTGCATGCGAATTCCCCGATCTATGACAGGCATATATTTTACCTGGAATTTATAATGGGACTATAGAATTCCTATAGCTTCATTCTCAACATATAGAAAGGAGAACACAACCCTCACATAAACACACTTCGGTCTGGCATACTCATAATCATGAGCCTGTAATGCATTGCCATAAATCTGCTACCTGCATTGTGAATTTCAATCTATAACCTACACCTCCCATATGGGCAAATGGATTAAAAGATTCATATTGAAGCAACAGAATGTAGGCCTCTTGCCTCATCGCAGACACTGAATATATGAACTCACAAGGCGCAGATGGTGCACATCTCAATGACAGCCAAATAGCAGCATCAGTGAACCTGCCTCTATAGTTATATTCCATAAACAGGACTCAGTCCAATGAACAAACCATTAATTACAACTGAATTCATTTAGCCCCCAATCACAAAGAGATAGAACAAACGTTCAACAGAGAAAAGTCCTACCTGATGTTAAAGTATGTTCCCACTACCACCTTATCCCACCAACTTCCAACCTAGAAATGACTTGGCGAGTTCGACAAGACAACAAAGAGGGCCTGCTATACTGCCCTCCAAGAGGACCCATCAGATTCAAGGGTCATTAAAATGCCCCCGTGACTCGAGGGCTACACAGGTGTGCAAAGAGAATGCGAGTGGGGCGCGTGAACCTGGGACAGGGGTTCAGGGAGGTGCCCTGCCAGGCGCACCAGTGCAGGAACGCCAAGTTCAGCTACCTTATTATACCTTACACTAGGCACTTGATATGCGAATCATTAGGATCTTCTCCAGTACCAAACATGCACCCGTCCATAGCAGAGACACCTCCTCATATGATAAGTTCAAGAGACATGGAAATAAAACACCAGTGCGGAAATGCTTGACATGGTGGGGGCCACAAATAATGCATCAAATCAAAGCCATGTCTTGTTGCTGAAATACTAGAGGCATTCATAATGCAGGGGTCAGGGGTTCATGCCAGTTGTGGCTGGCAAGGTGGACCAAGGTCAGATTTGAGATGGAAAGGTGAATGGGCCGTCAGAGGACCATAAACTCCCATTTGTGGGTTTAGGGCACAGCCTATAAGTAGGTGAGAGCCACAACATCTTGGGGGTATCTGAATAATCCTTCGGCAAGAGATGTGAAGGAATTTAAAACCAGAACGCGGCATCAAATGTAAGATGCATGATGTACTATTTTAATTGTTCTGTAGGAATCTGTAATATCAAAACCATATCAGAGAATGGATAATTCCTCCTGGAAACCTTTCCCCCAGGACAGGCGTTGCTTCTCACCAATCTTAACCGTCCCTTTCACTCCAAGCAGCATTAGCATACTTTTATAGAAGTGCAAAACAAGGGATATTTCTCATTTAAAAGAGGCCTGGTTAAGAGTTAGTCAATTTCATAATTCCAATCCCCCGACTTAACAAGAACAAAAGGGCCTGGGAGCACCATATCTCCTAGTTGACTCGTTGTCGGATTTAATAGCCGGCGAGGCTGTGGTCATTACATCAATTACCATTCATGGGCTATTCAATCCTGCTTTGATTACAGTTGTGCAAGGCAATTGGTATTTTAGGGTGTTCTAAATATGGTGCAACCCCTTTCATTGGGGCCGATATCCGATGGGAATTGAAACGGTGGTAAATCAAAAGCATTTATCCAAATGGGGCTTCCCGATATATATAGGAGCGGTCCCGAAGTAATGTCTACCCACAAATGCACCCACTTCTCCCCTGAGATCATACACACCTATGAAATGAACTAGGGAATGAAAATATCGCTTCTTCGTCATCATCGCTTTAATTTCGAATACAGTTCAGTCTATAGATGGAATGGTTGGGGTTTTAAGTAAACGTGCTAGGTTCACTTATTCTAGACTTGAGATGGGAGTACAAAGGGCGGAAGGGTTCTATGATGGGACGTAGAGACGTGACATAACTCATCCTTCAGCTGTATTGGCAATATTATACTGATCGCCTTCGCCGCACTGTGCGAGGTCTGGATGCTGGCCGCTCATTAACACGCCCCATAAAAAAACCGCAGGCTGTGCTCACCGTCACGTCATCCACTGCGACTCCGGGTGACATTAGCTAAGCGACATTTCAAATTTAAATGGAAAAAGAATTCTTAAAATACTGTTTGAAAAAAGGTAGCTAGCAGTCTGACGAATCAAAATTGAACCGGGTCCAATACCATCTGTGAAGTTGAAGATATAAAAACAATTTGTCCCAGTTGGTTGGAATCGATAAAATCACCCAAATCGCGAATTTAATAAAGGCAAGTCAGTCCCTTGTTGTTAGGATAAAAACGAACCACTAAAACGGTTTTATCTGAGTCTCGGTTTATTTTTAATACCAGTCTGTCCTATTCACCCACTCCCTGATATTTTTATAACAGGGGGACTCTGAAACATTAGTTTCTATTTCGGGATTTGTAAGACTCGGCTTCCCGTGACGTCCTAATAATATCGACATAGATGATAATACTCGTGTGAAGCGGGTATCTGTGGGAGGGAGCTAGTCTCACTACAAAATAGAGACCGTACAATGTCGTTTATCAGAGGCAACTCAGTACATCATGTCGCCAAGGATAGGCTTGTATACTGTATCATGAACAATCACGATACTTCGATACACGAGGTTCCTAATAATGTTCTGATGCATTACTATTGTTATTGTGAAGGAGACCGCAAAAGGTGTTAATGCTGTCCAACACAATGAGATTATTGAGGAATAGAACGGGAAGGGTTTGTGATGGCAGTTTTGTAAATGATATCAGTGAAGCCTAATATTTACGCTTGATTACCTATTATTTGTGGGCTAGAACCCTTTCAATCAAAACAAAACACTATATAGGGACTTTTCAGTACACACAACACACCTATCTGACAGGGGCCAGACCCATGTTCCTAACCGAGCTTGGTAGTTATACAGACAGTGGGATCTTTAAATTGAGAAATAAAAACAGGGGTCGTAGGGATGGGAGTATAACTAAAACGCATGCATGGGTCTGAAAATGAAAAATTAAAGGCAATTATTTTGCAATTTATATCATTGGACATAGACTCATGGAAGCGGTCAAAGTTGACCAAGTAAAGTAAGTTAAGTTCACGCCACATTCTCCATGAAATAAGCTCCCCACTGGTCACTTCTTGGCAATGGGTACTCCGTGCTGCGAGAAGCTCTGGACGATTACCCGTGAACCATGAACACCGACAGAAATATTTGACAGGTCTGAACCAAATCTTCCAATCAGGAATTTGAACTAAGCAACCTTAATGCTTCCTTGGCCATTCTAAGTATTTGGATCCCTTTTTGAACAGGGTAAATGGGTCTGAGGCATTTGTTTGTTAGGTCAATCCGAGACAAGCTGTGGGGGATCGGGACCCAGGGGTCGAATAGGGGTTAGGGGGAAAGTGTCGCGTACCTCAATATGTATAACCCCGAGGGCAACATCATCAACTAGTTCATTATACATCTCCACTGGACATTGGCGAAAGCCCGCAATTTGACTTAACCATTCAGACCATCAAGGCATGTGGTCTGATTTCATACTAAATGCCTGAGGCGATGCTTTGTTTTGTGTCCTAGAAGTGTAAGGAAATGTTTGTTTTTCAGACAATTGATCCTAACGCCTAAGCTATAAGCAGAGCAATGGGATCCCCAAGCTATAACTAGTATAAGCAGAGGCGACCGGACATCACTGAAACATGACAAGCTCAAACAACTACACACCGCCTATCGTCTCATATCTTGACATGTCTGATGATTGACATATTGGCCAGTCAACGTATGGTAATAGAGGCGGGGAATTGTCTAATAAACCCAACCCGATGGCGAAGTAATATAAAACTTGAATACATAAGAGGTCTGGTTGAAAGAAGACAGGTGGACGTCATATCGGCCTTGGCTCATGTGCAGTTAAAATTAGAGCTATGACAAGGTATATGGCTATTATTGGCTTGCATTTTGTGCTGTAAAGCCATAATTCGGGTACGTATCTCTCCCCTGTCTTGCAGACAGGCTTTGTCCTTCCAACGGCATATTACCATATATGGAAATACTTGAGAGCCTTAATGCATAACATTATGGGTCTATCAAACTAGGAATGCTTAAATTTTTAAATCGGTATTTTATCATCAGTAAAAATTGGCATACTGATACAGAATATATTGAGAGGAAAATTATTCGTCAATCTTTCATAGAGGAATATTTCCAATCTCGCATAAATTAATAATTTTAAGACATAAAGAGGGTTGTTTTCCCATGTAAGGAGATGTTGACGGGGCATTTTCTGATGCCTTGTAATGATTCAGGGAATCCCTGATTCATACTCGCGCTTCTTGCTGACACATCCTGGTATTGAGGGGAGAGAGAAGCAAGTGCGCGATTCGTACACACAGGGATCGTCAGCTTGAGTTGGTTGGCAGTGGATCGAGGGTCTTCCCCGGTACATAGCCAAGCATGGATATAATACTATCCACTAACCGGCATCGTAGCAACATATTATTGTATCTGAAGGACCAGGCTTTAATCATACATAGATGGATTACTAACCAAGGTGACCAGGAGGGAAAGGGATAAGATATGAGGTGTATTTGGATCTCATTCCCATGGCCATCGCAGTAAGTAGAACGAGGGACCTTCATTGATAATATCTGAGACGTAGTTGCCTTTTTCAATAGGTGATCATCCAAGAACACCTATTCATTTGACAGCCACTACTATAGGCATGCTTCGGATCACCTCCACATCCATTGGTAATAATTCCAATTGACATTTAGAGAAATTTTCGCACAAACTGCGCAATATGTATACGATCAATGTCAGGATGGCGTCCTAACAATGCTGATGTTTCTATTTTCTGGCCATTGGGAATTCAGCTGTTGTACCCGGCGAACTTGACACCGATTTAGTAGCGGGAGTCAGTGCTATTTACATTTCATGAAGCCTTCTGGTTGAGATGATAATGGAGTGTGGCATTCCCAAAGCCATACCATAAAATGAAGGACCCAGAGGCTATCTCTGACAACAACCCACCCACGCCCCTCAGCATATCCTCTCCAGCTCCCTACTAATTTGCATCCCAACAATTACAGCATTCATGCGTTTTCTTTCCATGAAAGGTCTCGCGCTATATTTCTTACTTATAAAAACTGACAACGTTAAAGTCTAAGTCTGGGACGGTGATATGGGCTTTCTGCACACTGTATTTGTACTTTGTAAGGAGGCATTTTAATTCCATGAAATAGGATTTAAATATATTTTTTTTAAAAATTGAATAATTATACTTTTACTTGTGAAACGTTTTCGGATACTCAAGTACCGTAGTCACTAAATATTGTGAAAGTGCCAGTTATTTTATTATTTCTAGTACAAAAAAGTCAATACAACTGAACTAAGTATATCGTCATCATAAGATTAGTCATACATTTATGAAGCGTGCTACTAGGAATATTATATATATATTCCAACCAGTGAGATACAGATGGCGGGAAAGGTGATTAGAAAATGATTTATCATTTTCTAGAAGGTGGAGCAGGTCAGCCGGCCACACCTGATGAGATAGGTATGACCTCAAGAGTCTTTTACTCTGAGGTATGACAGAAGCCTCAGAGCGAAATCAAACATTGAAACTAGTATGTGTCCTAGGCACCTCAGCGACCAACGCGCAACAATGTTTTGTCTTAAACTTTATTTAATAGGTCCAATTAGTCACAATTAGCCACAGCCAGATGTGCAGCAGATGCATTGATAGCGGATGATGAATGGCATGTAAAGCTTTTGGACCAAACGCCGGTAGGAAAAAGCTTATCAGGCATAAATCATGCCAAAGAAAATTAATATTTTCAGAGGTAGACTGAGATGTCCTCGAGTTACTTGTATGGTTGCTCAGGGCCTTTGCCTAGGCTAGGAGCAAGCTTTGAGTAATGAGAACCAATGAACCAATGGGGATTTTATCAGCAAGGTGATGGATTAGAAAGATTGTATAAATTGAATGTGGTACCTACATTCCTGGTACGAATAACACATCAGCTGAGGTTCCACAGAATAAAACAAAACACTCAAGCTGCTCTTAAAAGGAGGAGGGGATATGTGTTGTTTTACGCCCTTTTAACACTATACCTTGGTATACATTTGGTTATATAGGGTGAGAGAGCAATGGTTCTTTAAAGTCTGTTGGGGGTGGGGGTGGGAAGGTGACGCAATGAATACCCACCTACACGGTAAAGATGCAACAGAGCAGTTTTAGTACTTTACTCTTGAGAGCTACCGAAGATAACTACTATCGTATATTATGGGTATATCTCTGGAGGTACTGGCTGAATTCTGAGGGATGAGAGGGAGAAAAGATAAGGCAACTGCTCTGCTACGTGAGGGAATGATAACGTGGACAGAAAGATGGACGTAATTTTACCACACATAGAGGTATGCAGGTCTCTGGGGGAAGAAAGAAACTACACTATTTTATAGACACCAATTTCTTCAGTTTACTTCTTTAGAGACTCAACATTCAACCATGTGAATGAATGGACTAATTCTTTATTTCTCAATATTGCAGGCTTGACAAAAAAGGAGCAAGGCTCATGTATTTCAGTGCACCCTGAGACAAAGTGAGATGACAACGTTGGTAAAAGACTAAAAAGATTAGATTAGTCGATTAGTTCACTAAAGATGGGGTGGGAAATGGATAAACTGAGAAAAATGGAAGGGGTAGTTTATATATACCAAGTCAAAGGGAAATCCAAGTAATCATGGTTTAGAGCAACAATAATGGGAGAGAAATAAATGGAGCTTAACTTCTACTAAGTTTGGCTGCTTGGTAGACTGTATGGTTCTCGCTTGGAGAGCATTTCTGAGACCTAACCAAGCAAAGCCCTCAGTTTCCTGCCCAACCATTAATTCTGCTATTTAGACCTTCAGTGGTAGTTGTCTCACTTGTGTATAGTTTGAGCCCATATCGCACACTGCTGCCACCTGGACGGCAAGCAGGCTAATGGGTGTCAAGTAACAACAAACTTCCGCCCGCGCCACTCTCCCCACACACGGCATGGGTCAGTGGGCGGGCGCACCTTGACATAGATGACCCTTGGCCCAGGTTATCAGGTCAAAACCATCACAGCTACACTCAATACTACCTTTCTGTATATTGAGTTTAGGTGTACATGCGCTGCAGACACATACATGCATGTATACACTTACGGAGGCTATCATTTGTTCATGCCCTAATTCTATGGTACTCTATAGCAAGTTAGTTAAACAATATCAGAGGGGTAAATATAATGACTGGCGTATGCTCCGTGTACCCTTACTGCTTGTTATGATCCTGCGGAAACATGCCTTAGTAGACACAACGAGAGTTGGTGGACACAACTGAACCATATGGATGTGTTAGACCGAAATAAATTCCAGCAACTGGAAGGGTACATACACACACACTTCAATGCAGTCCTGAAAGTGAGTTCACGGACTAGTAGCAAGTTGGGAGTTCACACGCCTAAAAAATCAAGACTTTGATTCTAATGGAGAGAGAATGGAATATTAGAAGCAAAGGAAAGAGAAGAAAAGAAAAGAAGACACAGAAAGAGGGATCTGTATTAGCTATCACGTTTTTGTTTACCAAATGTGTCTCCTCCTACTGTTATCCGCTTCTTGCTCGGACCCCACATTCATACCCAACATATTAAGTACATACACACAACTTGGGATGATGACATGTCTATGATAATTTAATACAGAGAAAACCTGGGGATCATAATAAGCAAAACTAAGTCAGACTAGAGCCTGGATTTTATTAGAAACCAGGAGCCGAATCCGTACCCCAGACTCCTTGGTATGTAGGGTCGTGATCGATTGCTTTGCCGGGTTAATCTCATCAAACAACGAGTTTATTCCCATACATCAACCCATAAAAGCCAACTGCACACTCAGTAGTACTGTCAGTTTTTTCCATCCATTTTCTACCTAGTTTTTTGTTTGCCTTAGCCCCTCTTGTCCCTATGTCAGTGGTGAAGTTAAACAACTTGCTGATGTCACTTGGTGAGAGCAAAGACCCCATGCAAACTGTCTCATCGGTGAGTGCGAGAGAGCCTGCTGGTGATATTTATCAGTCTAGCATAGTACTAAAGTGTCTTACTACAATAGATGGCCTTTCATGATGCTACATAATAAATCATAACTAAAACTCACCCCTCCGTCATAGCGGGAGCGTTTGAAAGCTTGTTATAAGTCATCAACTCTTTGAATGATACCCTCAAAGTATACAGTAGAGCCATTGGTGTGTACGTATAAATGAACCAAGTGTTTCATCAGGGAGAATGGAATATTTTACCATTTTTCATATTTTAAAAATTCTATAACAGTGCTGCAATATGTACATGCATATATGAGAAAGATTACTTCAATATATATCCGAAGGCTATTAATGGTGTCATACTAGAACCAGAAGACGGGAGGAAATTCCCACTTATCTCCAGTGCTGTTCTGACCAGTGTCTATCTGTTGACATGCATGACCTAGAGGTCAACTTTTCGATGACCTCTGGTCAGCTCTGCGGACTTGACCCAGAGGAGAGCAACCTGTCATGGCCGACATTCCTTTTGAGCTTTGCTTCTCGTCTCGTGTCTTTACCAACTCGAAGATTGCTTCTTACGACTAACCTAATAAACCAAAAGCACTTCCCATGTCTTCCACTCTCGTAAACTTTATTTATCCTTGAAGGAATTGGCAAATGCGCCTTTGTATACGATGTCTAATGTTTAAGGCAAGGATAAACGAGGGAAAGAAAAACTTGCAGGTCTTAATTTTAACTGAACTGCTAAGGATAAGCTTAAATTCCATATACTTACCATACACCTTATATAGGCTTAACCTAGTCTCATTCATATTGTGGAAGGTACTACACAGGTAAGGATATATGTGGCGGCATAACTAACATGTACATAGCAATGCACCTTGTCATAACCTGCCATGTGACACATCTGGCGACCAAATAGACATAAACTAACCAGTAACAGGGGAGGTATCGTCTCAGAACAGAGATGCGATTATTTCATGAATGGCATGCTAGCTGCTTGCATGGCACAATTAGAGGAGAATCGCTTATGAACCTCGACATAACAGTTCAAGTAAAAGGGTGGCGTGCCGCCTCTAGACTAGAGGGCCAGGGGCGCATAAGCGAGGATCGAGACGCATTCACGTGTGCTCTTGCTGCTCGCACATGCAGTCCATCATGCAGACAGGGCACAGTGGTTGAGTACATGCATACCGCCCCCCGCCCCGCCCCTCCCCCAATACACATACTGCAGCAGCCAACAAGCACCTCGATCCCTCTATTTCCCTGCCTAGAATCTTAACGCAAGCAGCTTCCCTAAACCGTTCACTGCTTCGTCCTTCTGTATTCTGAACTGATTGTGTTAATGCTGGGCCTCCAGATTAAAACACCGACGTGCGCTCTGCCTTCGTAACTATCTCCCCCAGTTTTTTTCCACATTACTTCTCCCGTAATATGGTTTTTAACTACGTGGACTCCTTGAGTACTACATATAGTAAGATGTGATTAATTCATCCAGCCAAGCAGGCTGTCTGTGATCATCATAATGCATAGAGCTGGCTACACGACCAGAGAGTAATGGGAGGGGGATTTAGAGATGAGGGTACTATATATCACGTCCAGGGCTTCCTTTGCTCTACCACTGACAGCCTCATCACAATGTCATGCATACGTATCGATTCACTATAACATGGTCCTCCTCCAAGTCCCCTCCTACACTGGAAGTGGGTCAATATCGGAGGAGTAAGAGGAGGGAGGGCGGGGGCTGATCCTAGTTATCGCAGGCACAACCAGCATGCCAGAAAGAGCTGAAAGGGGGCTGGCTGACGGAGGAGGCGTATGGGGGAAAAGAGATGAGGCAGTCAAATTGACAACCTAGCAACAAATCCACTCCTAGAGCTCCTTGGGTGATATTGGGCTAGGCGGAATATGAATGTGCTTACTCATGAGATCATATGCGCTTTGATTAAATGAGAACAAAGGAGTGGGACTGTGTCCAACAGTATCAGCAATTTCTACACTGGCTATTCCCTCTTTGTAACATTGTAGAACCATCCTCGTCGGAAGCAGCACACTCAGTTATTTTTTTTTATCCAATAGCCAGGTGTAGCAGTCTACTAAGCCACTGGCAATGAATGACTCACCCACCATGTTCATAATCCTACACGAGGAAACAGCTTACAATTCGTAGGACTCACCTGGAAAAGAGAGAAAATAGCTATAAGAAAATATCCTTGTTTTTATTTTGGGCAATGGAAAATAACATGCGTAAAGTAAAAGTAAAAGGATGACGGGGCTTCATCATCACCTTCGACTGCACACAAAAGGATGGATTATGTAGCTACCAACATTGAGGTAGACTTGAAGGAATAGAGATAAGGATAAATGCAAAAAGAAGCAATATTTTTGTTAGGTAAAACGGAGAACTAGGGTCTTCAGTGGGACCAGAAACATGTGCGAGTTGACAGAAGGTGCGAGTGTGTATTCACTCAATGTTTGCAGACCAGGACAAAGGTCAGGCCTACCTCAACCAGAAGCAGAGGTTATGGGAGAGCTGAAGTGACGGATCTTCAAAACAAAGAAGATTCAGCCACAATCTACTGGGCAGGGGGTACATCACCACAGTATAAAAGCATATTATTGAAACATCCCACTGTCATTGATAAATATACTATATAAATTAAGTTTATTCGACTATCACTACAAATAAGACAAATGAAAACAAATTATATTGATGACCACAAGGCACAACGTTGAATAGACACTTGTTTTGACAAGATACTTAAGAAGAGTTGTTCTCATACCCCTATATGAAGAACCGACATCCTCGAGGTGGAGAGAGGAACGGGAAGAGTATTAAGGGTTAAGGGTTCATATGGCATGTGCTATATAAACATTTACCCAGCCTCTCTGCATTGAGGTCTGGCCTTGGTTTTGTATATAATAGAGCCTGCTAGATGGGAGTAGATCTGTGACAAGGACTTGAGGGCACACAGAAGTCGACGAAGGCCAGGAGTTTATTCAAGACTTCATTCCTAACCCAGGAAAATATCGTACTCACATGTTTAGAATCTAAACCTGGTGATTGTGACAACAGAAACCAACAAATGTAGGCTGTGGAGCAAGGCATTAATCTTATGCCATTTTGTCAATGAGTACTGTCCTCATGTGCCGTCGTGACCTCATGTGCTGACCAATGGCCATTATTTATTAGTTTATATTTAGCCAACTCTTATTCCATAACATGTCGGACAAACTGGTGTAATGGCCGACCTAAGGTTTACCCCCACCTCAGATAAACTGTTGACATTCTGGTGACTATACGGACCACCTGGTAAAATATGCAATTATTGCTTAGTAATACAAATTTCGTTTCACTTCCCCAATATTTGTAAGAGATCAACACAGCAGCTATTCACTTGGGAGAAGACCCCCGAGGAATGCCATGATGTGCCCTGATCCTTAAATCAACAGTAATCAATACTTAGGAGACAGTAAATACAGCGTTTTGTTCAGCTTCGGGTTATACACCAGCGGGCTTGTATCAAATAACATACAAAGCAATGATATGAAGGTTAACAATAAAAGCTTATTCATAATCAATGATCATCAGCTAGCCTTAGGATTAGTGACTACTGAATCGATCAGGCACAAAGACTGACCGGAAAACATCATCCAATTCATGGAATCTATTAATAGATACGAAAGCCGGTATGCATAATTACGCTGGCTAGAGACTCGTGTGCATATGGTATACAATACACTCCGTACACGGGACAGACTTCAGGTAAACCGCCTAGAGGATACATACTAACACCGAGCGTTCTCTACCTGGCCATGATTCTAGGTGGATGGACACTGTATAGTGGATGGGTGGTACAGTACAGGGGTGGGGGCGGGGGTATAGAGAGGAAGGGTAGATGGCGATGCGGAAGGGGGGGGGGGGGGGGGGGATCGTGCCTGAGGCTTTAAGAAAAGTCCTCAAGGTGTCACAAAGGGACAGGTCTGAGTTGTGGCCAGAGGGCAGACCTCACCTTCCACTACCTCCTCCAGTATTCAGATAGTGGTCTAGCCAGGCACCACTAGGGGGAGTGAAATGCCCCAGGTAGAAGATACTTAACACTTCACAAACGAGTCTGGTTCAGGCCAGGAAGAGACACTGGTACCGAGCGAATATATCAAAACATTAATTTACGTGCAGAATTGAAATACATTAAAAGGTTACGGTGGCCTGTTTGTTAGGCATGGACAAAAATACTGATTATTGTCAAATTGAGATTCTGAAGGGACGAATATGACTTCCCCTAGTCTCGTTGATATGACACGATAATCAGGTTTCCATGCACATGTCTAATTGCTAATTCTAAATCCTCAATCAATTACTCATATATATTTAACCGAATCGCATAATCGGGAATACATGGGAAAATGACAAGATTGAGAACAGACAGAAGTCAATAGTTTATAAGCGAGATTATAATAGTATAGTAGTGAGTACGTTCAGCAGCGTATTTCACATTTAAACATCAATCGTCCTGCCCTCATGCCATCTAGCTGCGTGTACACTAGAGTAGGATAGGTCACGACCTCAGGTTGTTTGGTACTACTAATCTGGGGCAGCCATAATGAATATTCGGTCAGTGATCATCGTATATCTAGGGTCCACTAAATCAGGAGGCCACGGAACGGGAGCTCCGGGAGTGTTAATCGTGGCAGTCTAACTTGTTAGTATGATTATCATTTAGGTCTACTTGAGTTGTATATTATTGCGATCGTTTAAATAGAGAGAAGAGTGAGTGAGTGGGGGAGAGAAACGAATGAATGTGTGTACGAGGAAGGGGTATGAAAGAATAAAATATGTGTGTAGGTGGTAAAGGGTGGGGAAGGAAAATACCAAAAGCAAGCAAACTAAAAGGGAGGAAGATCTAACCCATGTCTATTACAACTTCACCTTGGTACATAAAGAGTCCCAAAAGACAATACAAGCAGGGGACACACCCACGTGTATGTATGGCCGTGGTCTCGCCTGTGTTTACTCCAGTAAGCAAGGACACGATGAAATGCTCAATAGCACTTGGCATATAGTGGGCTGAAAATATAGTATGTGTGTATCTAAATATAGGCCCTCATTCAGCATTCCCTGCCAACAAGAAATGAAACCAGACCGTCTGGGGACTGCTCTGGTATTCTAGGGTAGATGGATACTATGTAACAATGTCAACAACCCTAGATGCATTTCATCCCTGAAATTTACCAAAAAATAAATCTTGATCCATCAGGATCACCATGTACACAAACCTCGAGTCCATGGTGCGAGAATTTTCAGAACAATGACGGGATATTTCACGCTCATCGGACCCCTAATAGGGACACGAATTACAACAGACATGTATGAATGAATGACATGTATGTATGCAGAATATATATGTATATGCTTAACAATGGCACGCATGTGTCTTATTTCGAACACACACGGATGTATACAGTATACATATTAGGGTGATACAATACTAGTTAATACATACTGGGTAGATGGCTCGTTTGGGAATATGCTTGGGGAAAACACACACAAAAACGAGATCTATTCAACAATTAGATATGTCAAAAAGATATCCTCAGCTGTAAGATGGGCAAATGTTTTTGTGAGGAGACGGGCTAGGGGAGGCTTTAGACTCACTAAATTAGTAGGTGGCCGAGGGGCAGGATTTGTGTGCATAATGATGGTGCGCCCGAGTCCTGTGATATATGGGTAGGAAACACACACACACTCACGTTGTGTTCACTAGATACTGATGACAAACTGAGGGGAGGGACATTAGATGGATGCCTTTTTAGTAGGCCACGTATTTAGAATATTCCCCAGGCGGAACCTCACCCAGCAATCAAATTGAAAAGGATGATTTTGCAGAAAAAAAGGTACGTATCTCAAATGAGACTACAATGACAAGGAAATTTGAGCCACTTTAACGAATAAATCTTCCCTTTAAAATGCGCCCACGAATGAAGAATGCGAAGTGAAATGTCATAGCTTGTTTTGCTATTGGGTTGATTCATCCTTTACTGGCGTACTATATGGTGTACGATCATTCCAACCCGTGATAATCCTATTTTAAATTGCTTGATCACCAATGTATACGATTTTTTACCTCCAGCAACAACTTAAATTCATGCAATTTTAAGATCCAAATACACAGGGCAATTTCCCGTGTCCCACTTATCCCTCAATCGATTTCATATTCAACAGTGCGTAGTACTAAATACTTTATTGATGATGTTCCACCCTTGAATCATCGACATGTAAATATCTATAATTCCATAATAGCTCCCAAGGGGCCATTACCCTTGTCCCGAGTAAGAATAAATACATTACATTGACCACATGGGCATGGTAACGTAATCATTTTTCATTAATGCAATTACTAAACGAGCACACAAATCCATCTTTAGCCGAGCATTGGCTTTGTGACCCTGGCAAACCGAGGCTTGGCAGAGTCAGAAGTAGGCCACACCTCCTGACATATTAAGCGCAAATCAATGGAGTTAGGGTTTCCTTGCTCCAAATATAACCTCCATTGTTGACCACCATTAACTTGCGGTTCATGCCCTGCCGACCTCTGCATAAGGACAGACCCTGAAGCCGGAGTCATGGCCGAGATCACTCCATGCTAAGCCTTAGATTCAGGTTACAACTGGCTTTTATTTCAATCCAAAGGAAAGAATGGGAATTGAGGTCGCAGTGGGGGAAGGGGTGGGGCCAGAAGGTCGTCCCTTAATACCACCTGCCCTCTTTGTTTTATCCTACAGGGGTCTTCAATGTGTTGTCTCGGATGTCTTTCCCATGGAATGGTTGATCGCATGGCACTATCCTATGCCCATTTGTTCATCATAAATGGAAGAGGAGTATGTCCAAATAAAAACATCAACTGCCTCTCAAACAAACGATGGACAGACTTCTCCTCTGGGAGTCCAGGACATCCATCACTGAATCCAATGCCAAGTCATTGCTTTTCAATGGTTAAACTAAAACTATTCGAGTAGGAATTGGGTGAGTTGGATGTGACGGGATTAGAAGCTGAAGAGAGTCAAGTGGGGGAAGGGGTGGGGCCAGGAGGCGCATGGGTGGGGGTGGCGGAGAGCCCCTGTAATTTCCTGACAGGCACCTAGTTTTGTGACCATCGCATACCAAACAGGAAGAGTGAGCGCACCAGAGCTAATCTCGGCTCCTCCCATTGTTCCAAGGGATACGGATCGGCTACCCACATCTCCCTGAAGACCAGCATCCCTCAGCTATGCTCTTATCTTTTAGACAAAACAAAATCAATTCCAACAGTTGGTTTAGAATTACAGGCCAGATGTTGCAAGTAAATTGAATCGAGACGTTAAAATCTAAGGCTGAACACATGCGGCAAGTAAAGCTCTGGCTTTAAAATAACATACACCTGACTTACAAATAAGGAAGCATACGAGACAGAAGTCAAGTGAATTGAATCAACGCGAAAATATCTAGGTAAATCGATAGAATGACCTATATCGCCCAGGGAAACGAACAGAGCTGACCCCGACCAAATGACATGAAGAAATAATAGGTATCTGTTCATAGAAATACTTCGCCATAATTCAAATTGCATTTTGATTGGATGAGTCAATTCCATTCAGACTCAGATATCAATTTGATCATACTGATTAGATGGATTGTGCTTTTGCAACCAGTTTTCTTCTTTTATTGTGTCTCAAAGGATACGAGAATTTGTATTATACTAGTAAATAGGCAGGAGTCTTTATTTTTTTTAGACATTCTTAGGCGTTACGGTAATTTATGAATCACTACATGGCAGACCATAGTCTAGATGATGGGACAGGATAAAGGATTAGAATAACAGGAAACTAGCTACACAAACAGAATATGGCATAAATCCTTCCAACCACCAAACTGACCACAACCATGTTTGCTTAGGGCACAAGGAAATGGACAGATCGGGCTTCCGAAGCAGGACCCACAACTTCAAAAGGCCCCTGTACACATTTTCGCTACTCCTGCCAGTGGTAAAGCTTGGTTTGAAAGGTTTTAGGGAGTTCTTAGCCAACCTGGGTTAGGCAGCCGAATATTGAATGAATCCCTTTAAGCCAGAGAAGTAAAAAATCTCCTGACATTTGGTTAAAACTGCTAAAAGATGAATATTTATGCCACACTGGCATGCATTACTTGCAAAAAAGTAGATGAGAGGACAATGATGTACTTTTTCTAGAGGAATTTTGTTTCTCGAACAGCCCACAGGAACCCTGGATGAAAACTGAATGCAGGACATTGATTGAATGACATGGGTTATTTTAAAAACTACAAAAAAAGCCTTTGTAAATTCATTAACAAATGCAGCATTTCTGTATTACATAGTGTCAGCAAGTAGAATCCATGGCTTGGATCACCCCCAGTAAAACCACATACGATTCCCTATCATGCAAAGGTTTGATTACATTTCTAGAAGAAAGATCAGCACTTTTTCAAAACCACTATCTGTAATTATGATAGAAAGTGAAATAATTTCTATTGGAAGAATGCAGACATGGCACCTTTATAGTGATGCATGAATGCATTGCCAGAAATGGAGCGCAGCTTTTATTTAGTCCAGGCAGAGGAAGGTAGTTGAGGGGCTGGCTTAGTGCCATTTGGCTCATGCTATCCACTCACAGGAAAAGCAGGGTGGACAGTTCACAGCGGAAAACTGATAAAAGAATACACACATTAAAATCCTACCCTGCGGATACAAAAAAGGACAGACAAGCCACAAGCAATAAGCACTCATGAACCCAGTAAGGATCTTTGCGCACGTCCTCGAAAGAACCTGACCTTACTTGCTTCGTCGTTCTAGTTTACACTGGTCACAAGTCTTGGGTATATTTAGATTTATTCATGGTATTTTCACAGGTACGTGGGAGGCGGTGGATAAACAAATGCAGTTGAAATACAATTAACATCCGCTACCACCTATATTCGGACGAATGAATGATTCCCTATGTGGATATAAGCTGCCCCGATAATGTAAGATAATTCATGAGATATATGTGTCCTGTATTCATTTCGCTTCTATTGGGCTCTTTGATTATCAGATGAATATCGACAACTGATACCTATGTAAAACAGTGACCAACAATGAAAGCTTGTTATAACCACGTTCGCTAAATGGGCGAGATGCACAAAGTATATGTACATGTGACACAATATGTATGTACATGCCATTCTATACATCAGCAAAGAATGACAGCGGACATCAATAATCAATTCATAGTTTGTCCAGCGAGGAAGTTGGTCTTTCCTCCTGTGCAAGTACGTGTACTTGGTTATTTATAACAGCACGAACCAAGTATGATAAAAACTCTCAGTAAAAGGCCATTATTTGGGGACCGAAAACGGACTAATCCTCTGTGTGGTTTTTTGATGCAAACCATATTTTTCCAGCTATGTTATTATACCAGGTAGTGGGCCTGCTGTTGCTGGAGGTTGTTTTCACCTGGCCGTATCACAGGCGTGAGCCAGGTGTGATGGTAATCTCCCCATAACAAACCTATTCTTGAGAATGCTTGAACTGCCTCGTTTCCATGGCTACAATAAACGAATGCGGGGGATTGTCACCGTGAATTGACCATCTTCAAAAACGACAAGCCAAAAAGATAAAAATGCTGAATAAAAATACTATCTAAGAAAAAAACTCTGAACCAAGTTTGAAAACAGGGAAGGACGAGGTCCAACTTCAGTCATAACAGATCAAATGAAACAAGGTAAACTCGGGCATATCCCTCAAGCAAACACATGGTAAGCTAATATTAAATTTGATAAGGCACAATGCCCATGAGAAACAAATACTTATTCATGGAGCTACTTAAGGAGAAAATGTGTCAAAATAGACTTATCCGTTATTTCCAATGGACCACAACCACAACCTAAATAACAAATATGCCAGTATTTACTATTCAACAGACAAGAAATTACATAGGTCCTATGTAATTTCTTGTCCGTTGAATAGCAAAGTGCTACGGCAATATTTCCATGATTATATTTGGGAAATAATGTGTTTCAGTTGGGCATGACAATTCCCCCGACTTCTAGTATGTGTAATAGAATTTATCTAAAAGGGCAAACACACATTCGAATACTAAGTTAATGTTAACACAAGATGTGTGTATCAGTTTCGCCAGTAAAGGAAGCGGGGTTGTATAGTATACACGACAGTATTCCCACCCTGGTTGTGTCGTCTTGTAGTTAGGGTACACTACGACACAAGCATGTGTATACACATGCAGCACGACATGACAACACTGTCTGCATATATCCCAGAGGCAGATGTAGTTTCAGCATGTTGGAGAGAAACTCTTTAAAAGTTTGTAATGCGTAACCCAGCTTAGGGATCTATAAAAAGCTGTATGCACCTTCCCTCTAAAGCTGGTCCACATTTATCACAACCACAGTCTGCTAGCCCTATATATCCCAACTTGGACGGCAGAATAGACAGTTGCACTTAGGTTTGTAACACAAAGCATTGTGGTGGAGGCCTGACAAGTAGAGTTGTGTTATCTATCACTACTGATACCATGTCGAAACATGTATAATCTCCTCAAATAATAGACAATACATTGGGTTTTCAACTTTGGCTACTAATCACGTGTCAAACGACCATACAATACAAATTGTCATAAGTTGTATTCCATAAATATCGGCCCCTCTTCATAGTTTGTTATGATTTTTTTGCATAATATTTTGTATCACTATAGGGCTAGAAAAAAAAGTTAAGAACTCGATTTTATGGCATACAAGGTCAGGAAAATAGAATATCAATCCTTACGAGGGGAGTAAAACATGATGACAGGAAGGCTTTTGTCAGTTTGTGAATGGACTTAAAAAAATCAAATGACCTTAAGTTCTAAGACTGTCAACCATCAGTGTGTGGAACTAACTGCTAGAGTGAATTAGTACTTCTTTATACCATAAGGTGCATCGCTCTACCTTGAAGTGTATCTACTGAAGGCATGTTTTGTAACCAATGTGTGAATAACCATCTAACGCCCTAGGCGACAGGTAACAATCCACACCATTAGTTCTCCCAATGAGTATATGAAGTCTGTACTCGTTGGTTCCTCGAAACAAGATCACTTATGCCAGTCAGTAATGGGAACACGGCATCACAAGTATCGTGTTATTACAAACACGGCATCACAAGTATCGTGTTATTACAAACATATCAACAGGTAATATATAAATGGTGTATAATATTTTTGAAAATGCCACTTCTGCATACGGGACGCGAATTCATAAGAAAATATCACCTAGATTGAATGAGCTTGTATCTAGGTGAGTGAATAACATATTCATGGAATCCTTATGGAAATGGAATCATTACCAAGGCTCGTTTCACTAAGAGGAGGATTAAAGGATTTCAGTCGCTAATGATTAGTAGCAGGGGCAAGTTTTCCCTCCAGACTGTGAATGAGATGCTGCCAGAGCAGTCATACTAAACTGGTTTGTTTTCTTCAGCATAAGACACAGTGGGTGAATTTAGTAGGCTAGTATGGGCATACATAATTATGACACAAGGAGGTATAACAAACAGTATGTCTGGGTTTCAATCCTCCTACATCAGGAGCCAGAGAGCTGGTTGCGAGGCAGTAGCACCAGAGTAGAACCCTGGAGCCTGAAATATGGACTCAGTAAATAGGGCACCTCTAGGCTCTAGTCTACACGGCCTGGGACAGAATGGAGAAAAAAATAAGCTCACTCATCGAAGTTTTGCCCCATGGCAAAGCTAGAGGAAAAACAGAGGGAGGTGGTGTTTGCGGCATGCCATTTTATCAAGGTGATATTTCAATGCATTTACTTGACACAAGGATTAGATTGGATTGGAGTCCGACACCCCCACCACTTTATTCCATGGACACGCCTTCTCCTGAGAAAAGTTCATGAATAATAATGATCCACTGCATAAGTTTACCACGAGCCTCCTGCACTTGTATATTTGATATAGGTGGTCATCCATCTTTCGCATTCAATTTAATTTCTGGTAGTTCATTAAACTGGCTCGGGTGGGTAACACAATCACGACGATAGAGTCCCAGCTGGTCTAATGTAGAACCCCGTCCAACCGAGAGCCAAAATCTAGCGCGTGTAATGTACTTCAAGGATAGGGAAGAAAAATCGACCGCCTGACGCATTTTCTTCTCTGATACCTTCATTCCAGACGGGTAAGAAAAGGCCCACGTGGAGAGGAAAGCAGGGGTTCAAGAATGAAACATGGCTGGTGGCGGTGCCACACCCCGGCCTGCCGTTTTTCCTCAATTCCAACCTATGTTGGTGAGGGGCGGGGGCCAGCTCAGTCCTGACTGCTTAGCAAGCAGAAAGATTTGGGTAGGATGCATTGATCTGTTCCTACATCCAGCTGCTATGGTTAGGGCAATCTGCGATACAACATCGTACAACTATACTTATATTGACCCAGCAATACTCACAGCGGTAGGACACAATAGTAAAAGTTCAAGATGATTTTATAAATCAGTTTGAACATACCGGAGTCACTTCGTACAAATTAAAGCACAAGATGACACATTTAATTAAATATGATAACCCCAACCCCACCCCCACCCCCCAAAAAAACAAAAACATTGATGGACAACGAAATTAGTGCTTACCTCCTTCAGATGGCACCGGCCTTTTCTCAGTTATGATAGGAATTATTCCAAGTATTGCTTATCAACTCTTACTGATCTACCAACCAATAGACAACTAACTCTCATGTGTACTGACATAACATGATGTGAAGAACATCATATTTCTAAGAAGTATCCTCCTGAAGATCCTCGTGGAAAAACAATACTGATGTGTACAGTAATATATGGGAAATTGTTTTAAATACGAGAAACCAAAAGAGCAACGTGGGATTTAACCTCCCTGTTAGCCAGTTAGGGATTTCCCATTCTCCTACTGGGACCTAAATCTGTTACGCCATACTACAAGAGCTAAATGCCTCAGTGTTGACAGTGCAACCACAAACACCATCGTGTCCTGCTTGGATCACACGATGGTTACACCAGCCGGACATTGGTGGTTACTCCACGCGGCCCTCCCCCACGCACACGTCGCTCAGTTTTTGAACACACAAAGTCAGCTAGAAATGTACGAGGCGAGTTAATAAAAGAGTCCAGTTAATATTGATAGTAATTATTCCATTAGCCAGAGATTAATCAATCCCTGGCATCCGCCGCCCAGTCAATTACAGCAGGGACAGATAGAGGCAATCTGAAGTTCGTGTTTGACCGACTGTGCAGAATGGCTTTCTAATATTAACCTGAAATGAAGAGGCTTGAGCTATTAAAAATGCTTCACTCTCCAGCGCCTACTTCAGTTATCTGTCTGGAATCGACGGAGATAATACTAGCTGAGTCGAGACTAGGCAGTTTTGTCATGACATTAATTTAGTACTGAAATATTGACTCCATGCGGATAGGAACAATGCACGAGGAATGAATTTCCTGGCAAGTATGGAATCAACTACTGCTTACCAATTGGGAAATACACGCGCAGACACATTCACGTATACACTGACAAGTCATTTCGTACTCCACAATCCACTGAGGGTAAAACGTATCAATCCTTCATCAAGAACAGATGGAAAACCGCAATCCTTGTCTGTTAAGAAATCCTCCATATATGATAGATTGTATGACAGCATTAGAAATCGCGTCATACCATAAGTCCTCCGTTCATGACACTGATCCATCAGTAATGGTTTCACCTAGGCCAGGTGCTCGGGTTTTGGCCTGCTGGTCGACACCAGTGTTTATGTGTGAGTGTACATATGAGTATGTATGATAGATACACATGGGTTAGTGCGAATTAGGGTCAGATGGTCTAGGACACAGGGGTCACGACAAGGTGATGCGCTGGGTAAAGGCGGTATGTTTTTGAAATGGGCATATATGCACTAATACAGGTTATATTTTAACTAAAAGGGCCAACACAGTAATTCTAGTTAAGGTAGACCAGTCCTAGGGGCAGTTTCACTCGCTGGTCCACCAGGTGCATCACGTTCTCCAATCCTTTTAAATGAGTAACAGGAGACTTGACAAAGGAAATAAGGGGGACATCTTTTTACAAACAAAATAAAACATTTCAAATGAATCATCGCCACGTGGACTGAATTTATCTTTTCAGGACACTTATTATAGAAAAAGAAGCTTTAGAACGAATCTAAATTGAGCTAGAGATATGTTACATGGACAGAGGTAATATAAACACAAAGGTATAAGAGACTATTCTTTCAGAACCTACGTTAGACAGAAGGGAAGAGCCGAGGGGAAATGGCACAAGTGTAGTTACCTGGTTGGCCATGTACTTAGTAACTTGTCGTATACATACATAAAGTAGCCATACCCCTGTCTGGCCATGGTCCAAATTGAGGTGTCATACAACTTCAGTCCAGCTACGTCCCCCAGGTTCAAAGATCACAAATAAAGCTAGTCACACCGGTATAATGCATGCATTTTTTTTCAAAGAGGAACCTTATAATCGAATTAATTTGAATGCGCATTAAGTCCTTCCTATATAGCCTAGCGAAAGAGGAACCGAATTGGGAAGTCCACAGGGGAGTGGCTTGCATGCAATGTTTCCAATTGAGGACACGAAAAAGAACAACAATATTAGACTAAACTAGAAATAAAAGAACCAGTGTAATGTATTAATAGAGGAAGGCTTGGATAGACAAACGTCATGCCTGGTATCACGTAGTCCGTACAGAATAAGGGAGAAACACACTAGCCGCTTATACAGTGACCTCACGGAGAAGCTTAGGGAAAATCAGTGCAATCTAATTTATCACAAATCTCCATATGCAACAGACTTAAAATATTGTAAGTAAATAGGCTTTGTTCATTGACAGACATTTTCATGTACAAAATGGAGAACAATTACCGAGGAAATATCAAAATTAAACCCCTGAAGAGTTGTCAGAACTATAAGGTGGAATATCAGTACCAAATTGAGACAGGGATAACATATTATATATATTGAATCAGTTTTTAAACTGAGGTGAATGAGAAGCTACGCGGAATACTAGCCGAATAAGCAATAACTGAGCAATAAGAAATAAATTATTGTGCAAATTATGCGGGCCATAGGCCACGCTCCAATACAGTACAAACGTGATGGATGTGTAGGTACATGTACATCCATTTTTAGAACTAACGCCCGGTTAAATCCAGGGGCATATTGAATGAATTCATAACTACACATCCATCCCCTGAGATTGGATAAACGTTAATCTCATCAATTCTGACTGCCATGGAGGTATTGCATCACATTGAGGCCTGAGTTCTCAACTACTCAGGAGTGTTATAACAATAGCATTACAAGACAAATATTCCATTTGAAACAGGCCAGTCGGGTCATCGATAAGTGAAATCAATGATAGACGAAAAGTAAAGAATATCCCCATATAAAAACTTAGGTCGATGCCTACCGCACAAAGCAGATTAATGAGTATAAATACACATTCAGAAATGAGGAATTAACCACCTACATTTGTACCGTATGTACAGACGTTAACGCTGGATGTGCATGGACGAGACCCCGCCCCCGCCCCCCAGCTCAAGCAACAACTTTATGCAAACCAAACCCATGTACCAAACGCCATTCTAGAGGATTTCAGTCAATATGCCATGCATCTAACCTTACATAATCCCCACAATATACACACTTGGCGCTACAGGGACCAGGCCAGTGTTCTCCAGTGCCAAAGCTTAGCTCACATTGAATAATCCGTGTTTTCGATGGAATAACTGGATTGAGCGGGCTTCCGAGTCTGTTTGTGAATGAAAGGCGAGAGACTACTCAAAGGAAATCGTAGAGTGCGGCATATGTTTCGTCATAGAAGGACTCTAAAGTCAGTTTTACTTATGGAGTAATGCAACATGTCCTTGCAACCCTTGAAATTCGCCCATAAACATTACTTTGCCAATTTCATTACATATTATTTTCTGAGTTTCAGTTTATTATCTTATGCGTGTATTTACACACACAGGGCTTTAACAAGAGGAGGGATTATAGACATAAAATAAAAATAGCTATCCATTATCAGACATCGGTGCCTGGATTATCCTTTTGCAGGGACACAATCTAGCTCAGTCTGGCCTTAGGTCTGGCGTAAGCTTTCCAGTCGCGAGTGGTTTACAACTTTAACCTGGGATCTACGCCTAGCATATAGATACCAGCTTCAATATCAGATAACCACAATCAGATAGCTACCAGACATAAATTAAAACATTAATACGCCATTAGTCCCTTCACTGGCCTGTAGATTAGTACCGGCTAGACTGGTGTCGTTTGGTTTATAGCCATGGTTGAACATCATCTACGTTGGTAACATTGCTGCAATGGCAGTGGGATCATCCCTGGCTTGATGTCACCCACGCCACAGTGCACCCTCTTGATCGTACCGGAGTGTGTGTGAGAAATAAAATTGCGCTAATGTCATAACATAAACTTCTGAGAGAATAATGGCCTCGACAAAAGATGGCAATAAAGCGTGAGGAGGAGATTGGCGGGGTCTATAAAAGGGAGCTCAGGTTAGCGCACCTGTGGATGGCCATTACATAAGGCTTGGAATGTACCAGGGCGGGTTTCAGGGCCGCCCCAGACTGGTCAGCGTAGCGTGGGGACGCTGTGACGTTGAGGGCCTGAACTTGTCATCGCTCAGCGTCCCTCTCCACTTCCTCAAAATCCCACCCTCTAACTTCTGATTATTTCCTTCCAAAGACCTTAGAGCAAAGACCAACTAATGCCAGTTTACCAATGGGAGGGGGGTATCAGTTCTCCGCCAAAAATTGTCAAGGATAGATTCGAGAAAATTGAGGGAATATACGCGTCAAATTTAAAAGCAAAGTGAAAAGTAAACAAACTTCAGGTCTAATCTGGCGCCCAGAGCTCCCGAGGCGGGCCCGGAACAGGTTGCACCCACCGCAAGCACCTGTTCCATCCATCTATCTACCCCTTCTCTAAATGCGTCCTTGAAATCTTTCTTCCTATCCACTTCCTGACCCTTGTCAATTCCTGAATTATTGCCCAAAACTGTGCTGTGCGAGGGGTGAACACTGACACAGCTATATATCATAGCAGAAATGCATTAAAAACTGGAAATGAGAATCTAGTCAACAAGAAAAAATGTTTGACCAGAGGCCTAAGTGAGAGAGGGGCACTGCTTCCAACAGTCTAGCCCCAAGTCTAGCCGGTTTCCCAACAAATTACATTTAATTCAAGTAAATAAAGACCTACCTAGGCACTGTAGTGTGAACTTAAGTAAGATCAATATATGATATCCATAGCTTTCATATTCGTCAAGCAAAACGTCACAAGGAGAGGGGAGTTATCCAGCAAATCGTACCACAAGAAGTGTGCGTCTGAACCTTAGTACTCACGATTCAAATCTGAAGGGTCCAATCTGGGGAGTGACCGTTCAGAAGATGACACCCCCTGGCTGCTGGTTGCGTTCACTAATGACCACAACGGTTGGCTGGTCATCGGTGACCACCGTACAAACCTCGCTAGATGCTATTAATAGAGGATTGCTGCTCAGCTTCACCTTTCTTGACACCTTTCCCTCACATCCATGGAGTTTTAAAAAATACATACATGGGATGCTTCAAAACTGAGCTTCTGATACACTAGTAGGCTAACAAAACAAATGACATTTCTCGTCATTTCTTAAAAAAATTTACTGAAAAACGTTGGTAGAAGACATTTGCTAATCGACTGGTGAGTCCTTTTTCCTTTTCAAGTTCAGCCCTTAGACTTGGAGGCATAACTTGGTGCCCATTCTAGGGATAAGAACGTAAACTTAGAGCTTTCCCTTAGAGCTGGCTTCCAAGACAACTGATTCTAACCCGAAGGATAAGCTATCCCATCGTCAATTAATCTACAGATAGTGTTTGCTCAGCAGCAGGACTTGTATTGATCCAAAGTATCTGCTTGTCGACTTGCCTGAGAGATTCAATTTGGACTAAGGACCGCTGCCCGTCATTATCACGCGGGGATGATATCTAGGTCTTGTCCCTCTAAATCTTAGCAGCTAAAGATTCAATAGAAGGGACCTAGAGTAAGAACGAGGATTAGTGGAGAAGTACGGTATTTTGTCTTGTGGTGGTATTGAAATGTCAACTGAACTGATTCAGATTGTAAAGATACCTTCATGTTTATATAATGTTGTTTACATATTTAAAGTGTGTGTGTGTGTGTGTGTGTGGAAAGGCGGGGGGGGGGGGGGGTGGAGTGTTTGCTGACCTTTACTAGATGTAGGAAGTAAATATGAGCCCTGAAACAGGGTCTTTTACAGCGTGGAAGGAGGAGAGGGGGTGGGGTGTTTGGCGGGGGAGGCAGAATATCACCATGAGGTCAAGATCTCTCAATGTGCCACATTTGTGCTATGTATATTTTTATTTCCATGCTATGTATATTTTTATTTCCATCTTCGTCAAATATTGCATGAGTCTACAACTTACACATCAATGGAAAAGGTATCTAGCCTGTTACTGACACTGACAGGTCTTTAACCACCCCTCCAGAAAGCTAAAATTAGAAACAGTCGATGTAAAAGTTAAAAATTCCCCATTTGCTACTGTCCCACGAGGGGCAGTGGAGAAATTACAATATGCAAGCTGACACTAGCTTTCATAATTAATCTTGACCAACGGAATAGGCTATACGTATATGCGCTAGCTAACACGGACATAATCCCAATGACAATATTCTGCCTTCATCACATGGAGGAAAGGCTGGTGAGGTTGAATGAATACAGGAGGATATATGTGTGGTAATGGAAACAGTGCTCTTAGAGACGGGAGTTCAGTTCCTGGCGTCCTTCCTTGTTCCAAGCCTGGGACGCTTCCATTCCAGCCACCAATTGGACCCGTGGTAGCATCATTTGTCATGGGTTGGTTACCATAGTTACCGATCCCTAAATCACGAGCAGCAGGCTCTCTTGTTGGATGGCAAGCACACAAGCAGAGACCTCTCTGTCTCCCCATTTCCCTTCTCCTCCCAGCCTCTTGGTATGGTTTGCTTGTCCGGCAGCAAGGACTGCTGCAGCTCAAGACTAAATTAGACCAGTAAATGCGATCTCCATATCAGATTTACGGGCCCTTTCACGCCAGATTTATCCCACTAGATGTCAAATCAGGGGGGCAGGCCCCTCACTAAATGCACAACCCTAGTTACAGGAGTGAAGTGAGGGCCTAATGACTACAGAGTCTTGCACTTTCCTCCTTGTTCCATGGACTTGGCATCAACTCTCAACACAAATGCATTTATATTATGGGGGGATGCAAAGTACGTTCGAGTAACAAGGAAGAATGGAAAACGATTCTTTATACAGAGATTTGTGGGAATCGGTCGGGGGTCAGAAGAGGAGAGGTACATGCGGTTTGGAACGATACCTCGTTTGAAATCAAGAAATAGACCAAATTTATGGATAGAGGGGAAAGGGGAAAACAAGAGCCAAAACAAATGCCATGGCATAATCCAGAATCCTTCTTTATTTCAGCAACAACACTACGGATCTGACTCAATAGATATACCGTATAGACCATAGTATCAGAGCTGTGTCAGGCGGCGTTTACCAGGTCACTTTTACATGCACCCTCCCACCCACTCCTCCCCGCGGTCTGATCTGACAGGCCGCGTAGAGTCGTGCGACGCGGCATCGCACGCGGCAATGTCAGCGGCCGCCGATCAATACAAGCAGCGACAGGCAGAGTAGCAGTGGGAAGGCGCGGTGGAGGAGGGAAAACTGAATGAAGGGTCTAAACCCTCCCACGACAAACACTGCTACCATATTTAGAATAGAGGTGTCAGGCCTCGGAGAGCAGGTGGATCAGGTGCAGGTCGCGAGACAGAGCTCTCTAAGTGGCACAGCGCCCTACACAATACCTAGATATCATATTATATCATCGCAATGAAATGTGCCCCCATTACTAACTCCACGAGGCAAAAAAATATGATTGATGCTCAGATTATTGCGATATGACAGCTCAGCCTATTTACTAACCATCGGCATCAGTACCATCTGGACAGGTAGGCGATGGGAGAAGGAATACATGCCGGAAGCTGGGTCAAAATATCAACAGATGATGGCCTCAAAATAAAAAGCGGGCACACGTGCCTCTCTGCCCCAGCCATGAGCTGCTCATTCATAAACCAGAGGGCGCTCTGAATCCACATTCCACTGGACCAATGGCGAACAAGCACAACAGCTCAAAATATAGGTTAAAGGTCATGACCCGGAAGTGCACTCACGCTGTGCCCCTGGGAAGGAAGGATTCGCTGCCTACTGACCTGTTTGACCAACTTCTCTGTCTACTGCTGACTCATTCAATGAAATATGAAACCAGGGGTTATGTCAGGTTTATTTTTGCTACCAGCCATTTTAATCTTGGCAATTTAAACCACTAAAGAGCATTGTTTCCTAGACAAAGAATACCTGGTTTTCAACATAGATGTTATATGAATAGGCTTAATATTTGTATGGTCTCTACCTTTCTTACCTCCCGTTGAGATCAGTAGGGTAAAGATAATTTCCCCCCGAATGCAACAACAAAAAGCTAATTATTTCTGGCCCTAATGGGGCCCAGAAGTGAACCAAGGAGAAGGGGTTGGGAAATCCTAGAACTGCTTTTTATTTTCCAGCATGGAACAGACTGAGGGGCGGAAGCTCTCTTTGTTTGAGAGCAAATGGGAGAACAAAGTGAATCTGAAAGGTGCCCAGGAAAGGTTTGTACTAAAATGACCCAGAGGCTAGAGAGAAAATGGCCGGGCCGACCGACCAGAAGAAGGCTCGGGATAAAGAAAAGATCACAGCCATGAAAGAACCAGCCTTGACCACACTGACCACAAATGATGTTAGGGATGCGCGCTCATCAATGAGAGGGAGTTGGTTTGGTTTGTGTGCCGTGTGTGTGCACTTGCAACTGCATGATTGATGAATGAAGATGTGAGAACAGGTGACACCTTGGTGGAGACAGTTTCTACTAGAGTCCAGCACACCTGGCACTTCTAGTCTCGAATTATGTGCATACACATCATGGATGCTTACATCATGCAGTCAGTCCCCCTCCTTCTCCACTGCTTTCCTGCATCAAAGCGTTTGGTTTTTTTATTTTATTTTTAGCCACAACTTATGGCCTGTCTGGGCGGTATTAATTGGGGCGTAAATAAACGAGGCGGTACATAATGATGCCAGACGGAGACTCATTTATTACAGGTCCCAGGGCAGAGTATTCCATAGCAATACATAGTAAATAAAACAGATACTGACTAGGGATCGCCCATTTAGTAGCTGTAGTATTTCTTAGTTTCAGTCAATTTTAGCCGATATTTTTCATTTTGGCAAGATATTCGACAGAATTTAACAAAATATTCGTCCCCTAGCCCCAAGAGTCTGTGCCGAGACACATATGCAGGGCATATGCTAGATACAAATCATGAGCTTGAACTGAATTGAATTATTCTTTATTTGTCTAAGTCGTTCATACTACATTTAATGGGTTAGTCAGGTCTTCGTATACAAATCTATAATGTATATAATATCTCAAAGTAATATCGGTATCATTATTACGGAGGTTTTCATATCAGTACACAATGAAGTCGATATGGTGCCAGACGGTGGATTTTCAATACAGCCTTCATTTTCATTTGTAAACGTGTAATATTGGATTGATTCTAGCGGATGTATTAATCCAAAATATTTTGTCCCGAAAGATCCATTTTCTCTTCTTGTCCCTGGGTGACTTTGTCTCAGCTGTATCTAGGGCCAGTCGCACAATACAAGGTGCATGATTGAGATGGATATGATCTCCTATTTCATTTGCTTCATTTTCAATAGAAAAATTGTTGTATACACTTTGAAAGGCGATTATATGGAAGCTCTGAATGGAACGATTTATTTCTCTATTCCAGGCCACGGGAACAATGACCATGAATGAGGAAATCCACAATGGAGGAAATCCTTAACGGGAACAGGAGCGAGTCATGAAGAAGGAAAACCCCCATCTATAAATGATGTCATGGCATAGCTGCTATCACTTATTAGGCTCAAGGGGGTAACTCAAAGTTTTTTGTTAGAATAACCTCAGAGGAAATCTTTTATTCGGGGAAATAACTGCCATAAGCCATTATTCACACCCTGTATCTCCAGTTTAGTCCATTCCAACAATGAACATATGAATACCTTCAATTATTTTCAATTGAATATAAATATTCCTGTTTATCTGTTGCCCTGGCATTCCCACAGACATTCACCTAGTTATAATATCCCAGTAGCCTCAAGCATGGGAGACTGGTGCCATCTCTGTGCAAGGTGCAAATATTACACCACTGTCAACGCTCACATTAACCTACAATGATAGCCTCAGGTATCCCTCCTTCCCAACAGAAAGTCAACGTAAATACTAATGAAGAACCTCTTACATTTCCAGGTGTCGCAAGTGCCAGAGAGCAGGAACGGCAGTATCAAATCAAGACCCACACATAGCAACAGTTTGAGGAAACCACGATTGTCATTGGGCCACGAAACAACGATTGCATATCTGGCCAGAGTCTAGCTCAGAATGGCGATTGACAGGAAGAAAACATATTGCAAATGGGAGTCATGTTGTTAGGCAATTCCCTAGTACTTTCAGGTAATTCCTTTAATTTTAAACAAGAGATGTACACATATTTAGAGAATGACTAATAGTCAAACGATTGCACGAAGTAAACAAAACAAGTTTGGAAAAGTTAACCCCTATGCTGAGAGCTCCAATAATATTGAGTATTGATTTGTCCCTGGAAAAGTAGGTATATCAAGAGCGAGTCAGATGCCCTACGTAAGGACGGAAAGGCCCCATGGTCATGATGGATGCCCTGAAGTCACATATGCCATTGCCCGCCAAACATGGCTCGAAGCTGAGATGATACTTTAGTCTCCGGGTATGTAATTAAGACAGACAAGTCAAAATGGAAAGCCATGTTGTTACATCTCTGCCGCTGCCTTTCATGAGCATCCGGCAGTTAAACCCTTGGAAGCGGCCAACATAAGGCCTTTGTCAAATAACCCCACGAACCCCTTTTGATCGCGAAACCCTATCACTTTCTTAGGGGTATCAAAGGAAGAGAGGTCCAATAGTTTTTATTACCAACGCTATCAAGCCGCGGGCTAGGCTTTTACAACCCCTCATATTTAACATCTGTCCCACCTTATCAGCATCGACGATATAAACTGTTTTGAATCTATAATAACTGAATCATAAACCAACAGAGAAAAATGTCAATGATAATGTTCAACAACTATATAACTTATAAGGGATTAAAGTGCTTCTGCATCTCATCCCTACTAAAATATCCGAACTGTGTTGTTCAGTCACGTTTACATGATAAATTTATGATTACTGAATAACTAATGAGAACGGGTACTCTGTGGGTGGCCAAGACGACACTAAGAATGTTATTAAAGACTAAAGCGAGAGAAAGGACAGCACAGAAGAAGCATTGTCCCTCTCTACATAGCTCACTTGTGACATAAGGATAGCCACCCTGGAATCAGCTTATTACATAATCTAATGACCAGAAGTAATCACTGTTGCCCAAGTCTCTGCTGAAAATTTCAGAAGGCCCATTGAGTAAACGGTTGAGAAGGTTCAAATCAATAGATACATTCTTAGAGAAGATTGCCTGGACAATTAAAATTAGTATGTTTTAACACCAGGAGAAAGACCACACACATGTTTATAACATTTACACAAGGCACTTGGGTACAGGGATTTGTAACACGTCCCCCAGGCTTATGACCTGAAGGGACAATCACATCGATCACTGGTCATGGAAAAAAATCGAGAGCCAATCGTTCTGGGTTCGTGGATCACAAGCATATTGATGCCGATTGTTCCTAAACAGCTGATGGGTTTGTTTAGGTTGATTTAGCTTGGGGCGAGAGGGAAATGGCGCCTATCAAGGCTTTATGGCTCAACGAAGAAGGATCATAAACTTGACCACCCTGCGAGGGTGATATTAAAAGTCTCAGCAGACAAAACCAAATCATGAAAATCGTTTTAATTCCGAAACGATTATACCAAATGGTATTTAAAGAACCAACGTTGATAAAAGCTAAGGTGAGGAACACTTAAGAAGCACCTGAAGATGAGCTTGGTTTTGGGGTTTGTTTTTTGTTTTACAATTTATACAAAACATTACTCACCATTGATAGCTGCTGAAGTGGAAGTACACCAAACCCAGTCCGTACAGGAAAGGGGCGTCCTGTAAAAAATCAAAGTATGATTATAAATGTTAATCCTTCAAAAGAACCAGGTGATAAATACAGATCTATAAGCACAACAATTGAATATCCCGGAATATGACAGTTCCAGTGCATATAAGGCAATATATAACTTGAAGGCAGTATTTTGCATAGGAAATAAGCCCTTTCCTGAGAAGAGGGACAGGCTTTTCACCTGAGGTGTGAATGGAGACACAGCTGACAGTGAAAAGATCCCGCCCACCTGGCCCCTGCAGGTAAGATTAATATCAAAAAGATTTGTTCCAATTAATGTGTCCGGACCTATTCGAAACACGCGAGTCTACTACAACTGCAAGAATGCCAAGTGCCATAGGAGCACCATGAATGAATACCATGTTACTATAATATTCCATGCTCAGGCAGGCATTTCCTGACGTTAGCACATGCCACATTCGATACAGGTGAACTACTTTGAACTGACATTACCGGAAACTCAGAAGGGGTAAATCATTGGAATTCCATCACTGATTAAGAGTTTAATATCCAGCATTATGTCACCAGGTTTACGTAACACAAAATCCCGGAAGTCAATCTAAGTCATTAGCATATATATTTCGAAGTTTCTTAATTTGATAAGCCACATGCTTCCAATGGTTGATGAATGCACATAATACCATAATAATTACCATAAATCGATTAAATAATTAACATAAAAAAACAATGCATAGCATTACTTGATGAACATTTAATCAAGTTAACATTATGAACACTTAAACGGAGACTATAAAAGTGAGTTCGTCACATGTTAGCTGTGATCAGAAGCATGCTTGTGAAAATATAAACCTTAATTTAAATAATTCACATTATTAATGCATTTATTCGCTTACAAAAATATAGGCACTTGTACTAATTTTGATAAGTTAGTTTGGGTCGATGAATACATGTGATACATTTCACCGCCGTATCATACAGCTAGCAACAAAGCAAATGATAATTCATTATCAATAATATATAACGCACCATATGGCACAATGTTTCAATGCTTTATAGCATGTCGATTTTGTGTTACATAAACCTGGTGACATAACCATGGGAGAATGTAATGTAGAATTTGCTAAACGTGACTAATGTCCCAAAGAAAGGATGCGTTTCTTGCTTACCACAACAATTAATGTTTTTCATTTAAGACAACCCAAAGTAAGGGGGAACCCTGAGTTAGGGCCTCCTTCAATGTAGTCAGCGGGGGAAGCAACATTAACTAAGTTCTGAAATAATGTTGGATCGTCAAATCAGGGGATCAACAATATGACCACTAATGGTTAATATGTAATAGCTTCATGGATGGGTGTGATTCTGCAAGACGCAAGTCTCACTGCATGACGGATAGAATGTGTGGCGTCTCTTATGCGTTGGGAGAACCCTGCAAACCCATACCAGGTACAAGTGTACAGCATGGACTAAGGCTAGTATGTGAAGGGTGGAGGGCCCCAGTAAGACGGCTTAAACCCCCAAGGCAACCATTCTCAAAGTACTTGGGAAATGTGATGGGAAATGGTCATGTGGCGTAGGAAAATGAATACCCCTTTTGCTTTCTGCAACTCTGCATGTTGGCGAAATGTCATAGAGTCATAACGAGCTGTTGGGAGTTGAACTCCACCTTAAATGGTCTCTCCCCAAAATGGTTCAGCTCTATAATGAGTATTCCTACTATTTAAATATTATCCAGCTATGGTTAGGGAGGTAGTATTGAAAACACTCAAAGATATTAAGTGAGTCAGGTTCAAGGCAGCAATACCTGCTGCATACCTGAGAATTCTGTGGGTACTCCCAACAAATATCAAACCCAAAGCAGTATGGATGGTGGTTATGAGTGGGCAGACGATCGAGCACTCTCGCCTTTACATAAAGCATTCCTACCAGTTCCAATATTTCCTCAGTGAGAACCTCGCACAATGTAGCATGTGTTCACGAGTTAAGTTAAAAAATATTTGCGGTCAAGAGCGTGGGCGAGTTTTGCTGACGAGACTGCCTCGCATTCCCCTCGATAGCATAGTTGAAACTGATATGATTTATCGCTCTTATCATTCTTGACAATGTTATCGGCTGTCACCGTGACATCATAATAAATCTGGGTCTGAAACATATCAGACACCGTTATCAATGCAGATAATTGATATACTTTGTCTATGTCGGATTGTGTATGTCTCAGGGACAACATTGTCCTTCTATTTACAATAAAATGTAGTGTATGAAAAATAAAGGGTTCTTAATCGACAAGGGAGTTCAATAGTAAGTGTAATGTAATTGTAATTTTGGTCTGCACACTGCCGTTTACCATAAAGAACAACGTGAAAGTGCCAAGGATTTAACATATTATTCTTTGTGTTTTTCAGAAACGTTGAACGTGCCCTGGATCAGGGTTAGGTCTGGTAAAATCAGGAGCAGAATTATTCATCGAACAAAGGCCAAATGTTGAGGTTTTCGTCGACAGAACGTGTGAATCAAGTTCCTTGGTCATCTCCATAGTGATCTATAAATGAGTATGAAGTATTTGTCTGTATCGTCAATGGAAAATGGTCGATTCTGAGTGCATGGAAGCTCCTCCCCGGTGCGGTAGGATATGGATAAGATGGAAACAAGCACCTTGCCAGCCATTACTGACCCCCACTCACAACAACCATACAACAACCATGTAGAGTGTGAAGACTGCAGGCCATGAGGGAAAGTGTGAAGACTTAGAAACCAACGCCATGGGAATAGGCGATTGGAAATTCTAGATAATTTCATGTGAGAGAGGCTGTGGGGAGTCTATAGAGGCTATTTATACTGCTAGACGATGGAAGGCAGTGGATGGAGGATGGGGATGGGAAGGAGGGGGAGGAGGAGGAGGGGGAGGAGGAGGAGTGGGAGGAGGAGGAGGCAATGTAGGATCTCAGTAATACATGGATCCAGGCATGCACGCCCCAGAATGAATGCTTACCAGGCCCTTTAAACAGCCTCGCTCCACATTTCCGCCGGTATTAAGCCCTAATTGAGAAAACTATCATCGAGCTTTACCGTAGTAGTATTGTTTCTGGGAAGGGAAAAGGCATGGAAAGTTATGTCAGAATACTGGTATTGTTTGAGGGAAAATACTGAGTGGTGCAGGGTTACAAAACCGGGCAGCTGGGGGACTCGCTTCGACCAGAGCATAGGCAGCAGCTCTAAGGCAGACCAGCTAGACCCGTTGTCTTGGCTGTCATTCAGGCTACGACCAACTCTAAACAAAGGCCCATGTGTGGCCCTGCAGTCGCGAGTTAACACACAAAGACTATGCCGTCGTTAGCAAATTTCCCAGTTAATACAGAAAAAGAATCATGTTCATTTGGGAAGCCGGAATCGAGTCATTAAACTGCTTGGACCGACGGCGAACTGAACCCAAGAACCCGAACACAAAGGCTTGAAACCCACAACACAGCGGCTCCGCCTCTCTCGCTCCTTACGCTTGGGCCGCTGAACTGACTGCCAAGGCCTGGCTTGTACCGCTAGGAACAAGATGCCAGAGAGCATTTAAATGGCCGAGAAATATGCCACTTACCTGTCTATCACTGCAGTGTTTCTGCACTAATCTCCTAACAATCCAATGCACGTCTTACTCAAGAGAAGCTCACACCTTAAAGTGAGGGAGGAGGCGCACTATCTCTCGTTTTTTCCTTCTCTTTCACACACAAATTTCCTCTCGGCGTCCGCCGCCCCTCACTCCTCTACTTCACCACCACACACCACTCCTCCGCCAACACACTTCGCTGTACACAACCCACACACCGCAGTGTAGCTACTGCCAGTACAATACTCCGGTACTTCCATTACACACTAGAGGCCACCACCTGTACTCATTAAGCCAGCCTCTGATAAGTGACATCCACCCACAACCACCTACCTAAGGTGACAACATCCCATGACACACCTCGCCCACTGATTGCTTCCAAATAGAAAGATATTTAGGAGAATTTTTTAAGCGACAGGATGCAACTCAGGTGCTTAAGCACCAATTGAGCATATCAACTGGAACGAAATCCTTTGTCTACAGATGTAACCCAAGTATCAAGACAAACGAAATAGTTCATATATACAAAAGACATGAGACAACTTACACATATAATATCTCAAAATAAACAGTATGATATTTGACCAAGATAAGTGAAACTAAAAGTAGTAACTGGTACATCGCCCAAATTCTAACACCTTCTATGCTAGAAAATATAGAATATCCATATCCATCCATATAATATAAAGCCAGAGCGATTTCTAGGAAAGGAGGTAGAAAAGAAATGGTAGAAAGAAGGTTTTCTTTGTCCAGAATGTTCTCGGAATTTGTTGTTTTACAATCCACTTAACTCATCTGTAGAGGTCTGTCCCCCCCTTTCTGGATGTCGTCGTATGTGGTTTGTGAAGGTATTTGGGGTGGAAATGTGATTTTGAAGCCCTTTTTATATTTTTTTTTATACAACTATTATTAGCACGGGAAAACCCCTGTTAGAAAGTAAAAAAGATTGACGTCATGCCTCTCCCACCGTCCGTAGGAACGTGGGATTCCCTACAAGCAACGGGAGGGAGAGGAAAGATGGGATCAAGAGGGAGGGAAGGAAAGGGCGGGAGAGGGAAGGAGAAAAAATGAAGGAAGCATAGGGATAGGGTAGAAGAAATCGAATAGGGTGGGATCTCTACACTCTATTTATAGCCTGGTAAAGCCCCTGTGAGACACTAGGGGGACCTTACTACATGCAGAGGAGTGGGGGAGTGAAGAAGAGGAGAGGGAGAGGGTGGGGTATTGGAGAGAGGGAGGGGATGGAGAGGGTGTAGAAGGGGGAGAGTTAAGAAAAGGGAGAGGGTGGGGGAATAGGAGAGAGGGATCCAGGGGGGAGGGAAAGAATAGGGGGAAAGAGGGGAGGGAGGAGAGGAAGAGAGGATGTAGGGGAAGGGAGAAAGGGGAGGGGGAGCATGAGGAAGAGGGGAGGGACACGTGGGGGGGTGGTGGAATCGGAGATGGAGAAACCCAGGTATGAAAGACAGAGAAAAGGGGGAGGGAAACAAGAGAGAGAGGGGGAAGTGTGGGGAGAGAGGATGACCGTCCGGAGGACGGGTACTTTGCTAGTGTTAATATAAACCTGAACAATGATACGGTAGAGCACATTTTTCCTTGACAAAAGTTACTAGCGGTTTAAGACAACTTATTGTCCACATTACCACAAATTAGACAGATCTGAGCCGAAAGTCAACCAGATGTCTATTATCATTAATGAATAAATGGTACGGTAAAATCAATCACGGGTCATCATTAACCTCAGTTACTCTATCCTTGCCTTCATTCTTATGACTTGGCCTGCACAAACAGGAGGTATTATGCTGGAGATGGCACGCGTGCTTGCCCTAAATGCTGAGCCCCTATTATCTCTAGCCCATAACATGCACAACGCGCCAGACAGTGCCCCTCTAGTTCTCTAACACACCCATTATGCGCGCGGCCCCGTTGAAAAGGCACAGAGCAAATATTATGGAACAAGCAGGCAATGAGGGCGGCAGCATCAGAAGCATGTAGCACTAAGAGTCCTGCCACGCCGCCTACCAAATAACAGAAAACCACAGTACTCCAATTCGTCCGTGTAAATATTGATTCTGTATACATGCATTTTGAGTCCAATACAAAGCGGAAAATGCGGCTACTTAATCGTGTTTAGTACCTACATCTTCCAATCTGAGGTAGGAGAGAAGGAACAAGTAAATATAACGCCAATTATATCCTATTGATAGGGAGGTATCCCTGCCTGACATCAGTGATTTTATTTTACTATCTCATGTTTTTAAAATTGAATAATAAAAAGAAGAAATTGAAGGAGTAACGAACTCCGAAACGTTTATCTCTTTAAATTGAATAATAAAAGAATAACAGAATATATGGACTTCTAATCCAATCTTATCAATAATCAATTTTATCTGAAGGGTTAATTCATGTATACATGGATCGATGTTCCGAATCATGCTAGGGCACAACATCTCCCTTCTTCACCTAAGCCATAGTAGGAAATATATACAATTTAACACAAAAAAAAAACCGCCAAGGTGCAAATAGATCTCACCGATATAAATAGTGGGATAAATCTTAACTATCGCACAAGATGTGAATGTAAATTGACTGAAGAATCTATATTCATATGAGTTTGTTTTTTTCGGATAGGAAGTTTCCGATCAAGTAAAACTGTTTTTTTACCACAAGAGATATAAGGAGATTTTTTTTACTCGCATGTGTATTTCATCACCAGAATAAAGTTGATAGAATTCTCCTTTTAAATTGATTCATTTTTTTAGATTATATTTAATTATACATATTTTCCTCCTTATCATCTAGATTTAATATAAGCTAGTACCAGTCAAGCTTATATATCTAATAGGTGAAAAAGCTTTCCAGATATAGACAAATGGCAGGACTACGTCTTTCAACAGCGATGGTTATTAATGAGAATAGTTCTTTCTCTCAGTGGTAACATAACGCACATAATCGTTAAAATCTTCAATCGGTTAATGTAATCAAAGTTGACACAATCTTTAAGCGATTGCCGGCGGGTTCTGCTGATTTAGTCTATTCGATGATTTAATCACATTCATGTAAGTACTACAAAATGCAGCAATGTTCAATTTATGTCAAGTGTTAGGGATATGGAACGAGGTGCTAGTAATAAAAGACTTGTTGGACGAGATTCCGGAGCAATCGAGTTCCATTCACTCTTTATTATAAACCCTTAGAATCTAGAAAAGTAAACATTTGTTCTTTGTTCTGATTCCCCATAAATTATCTAAAAGTTAAGAACTTATTTATATTGCCCCATTATTACGGCATGAACATATGGTAAGAGTAGTTTTATAATAACGTTGCACCGATTAAAAAGAAAGTTGTGCCGTTTATTGGACAGTAAAGCGATGAAAATGTTAATAAGACGGCAGAGGAGTGAACGCTTGAATCTCCGCTACCAACACTGTGCTCTCACACTCTATTCCCAACAGATCGCTCCTTCCAATGTAACTAGAATTACAACATCACACATAGAGTAGCAGACTGCTGTAACTTTTAAACTAATACGTATCGGCCAGCTATAATCCATACCTTCGATGAATCCATTTTATCCAGTTCAATGACAGAATACGATCTATAGGAATAGGCACAGAAAATATAACATCATGACAGTATGAAAAATGACGGTCCTTACCTTCCAGTAGTCCTTCTGCAGACTGAAGAATTTCTGATAAGCAGACAAAGCTGAAATTGAAGAATAAGTTTCATCAATTAGATATTTCTTTCCTAGTGAACTTTGGTATACAGTCACATCCTATTAGTCCAAGTTTTAACGGGTCTTTTCTACCCAGGAAATCCTTCGTTTATCACCAGACTAGTCAGAAAATGTTGCACATGGAAAATGTTTCTTGGTGTTCCTCACAGACACCGATACTGTACATGTACCAGTACTTTTACGTTAGAAAGTTTTGCTTTTAGGTTATCAAACTTCTATTACTTAATTTACCTTTGCCATAATTTTCTAGCAGTAAGCTTAGATGACCCAGTACACAATATAGCCTAGGGTTGAAGGGGCTGGATTTTCTTTCTTCATGTGGAGTCTCTTGCTCTTTTTCTTTGCAAAGAGTAAGGGTCCTTTCAATACTTGCGATTGCCTGTAATGGTAACACCAATAATTTCAAAAACAATTTTTGAGAGGCATAATAGAGAGATAAAACGTGCATATCATGCTATCTGACAAATATAAACTAATTTAAACATTCTAGCACTTGATGAATTCAACTTGAGAAGTTCGAGAAAATGGATCTGCTCTTTAAAAAAGTATATATATTCTCTATCGAAGAAATAAAGAGATTCTGATAGATTTACCGGAGAGATGAAACGTCGGTATATTATTATAGAACACATGTACTTACCTTCACAAGCAAAGCCTTTTTATCAGCTTCTTCAGGGCTATCCAATTTCAGGAATCCATACAGGCGGCTAAGAAGAAAAAAGGTCATACGGAACATTAGGAATGACCATGTTGTATGGGTAATACTGCTTTTGATTCGTTGTTGAACTATTATTACGGTACTTGCAAATTTGTGATAGTAGCCTAACCCTTTTCAAGATCAACGATTACTGAGAATTTTAATGAAAAGAACTAAACAAGCACAGTACAGAACTGTAGGCCTACCGTACATCATTTATATAATATGCTACATCAGTAGGCTACAGGAGCCTAGGCCTACTAGGCCAATATTGAATTTTTATTTCCATTAAAATATAAGGAATAAATGTATTTATACCTTCAACTAAGTAGACTGATTAATATCTTAGTAGTGTTTCAATTTACAACAACCCTAGACCAATCGCGCCAATCCGCCTTTTGTATACAAAAGCGAAGCTTCTTACAAAACATTACGAACGGCGCCCCATAGACAATTCCAACGCCCTCTAGACCAGGTACCGCCTAAATTTCACTTTTCCACAGTTTTTCCCCCGGGTTTGTCCGCCGCCACAACCAACAATCCACATGTTTGCAATAGTACTAGCGATCCAGCAAGTCAAAATAAGAAAACAGGCCGTGAAAAATTACGATCATCGATACGGTGAAAGTTGGGCCACATGGAAATCGCCCGAAATGCATGGGAATGGTACGTAAGGCTTCTCATAGACCTGACTGAGCAAGGTCAAGGCCGCGCACACAGCCTCTCAGCCAACGATGATGCTTAGAAGCTGTCACGTGATCAGGAGAATTAGGTCATAGCTTCAATCTTGTCAATGGTGTCAAAAACAAACGTAAAGAATCTAGGATTATCACATTAAAAAAGGTAACAAAATATATAATCTTATTGTCAGCGTTGTCTATGGCTCTGCCATAGATTGGCGACAGACATGGCCAGGCAAAACACTTGACAACCCTTCTTTCTGAACAGCAACACAACCGCCGGGTCTCCCGGCTTTTAGTAGTACAGTAATAGTAGCGGTGGGACGGCGGGCACATATCAATGCTGTCATTCAACAATTCGTAAAGTTAACTATTACTCACAAACAACTAATTTATCACAGGAAACAAATATTCTCACTGAGTCTGGCGGCTAAACTTCTGGACTAAACGTGACCCCGGCGCTTTTGGGGGGAAAAAAATCCAAAGGCTCCCCGAAAAATTGATCACGTCCCCCGCCCCTAAGGTCAAGCCTTTCTGTATTCCGCTCACCTACCTGCTGCCTCAAAACTCGACTTATGTCTAACTTTTTAAAGTACTCTCAGAAGCTGGCTAGCAAAGTTTAATTCATAATTGTCCAGAGAAATTTTTCGATTTGAGCAATAATTAAAGTTCTTGCAAACCGTGCATTCAAAGGGAGGAGAATTCAAAGATGCTCGGCAAAACAAAAAGTTGATGGAACAGCAAGCAGGGAACAGCCGCTGTCACTCTGAGCCAATCAGATGTGATCATGTGACCACTGGCTCAACGCCCTCAACAATGATGTCTAGCGCAGACTGGGGAAGCCTGTCTCCGATCAGAAAAACATTGAAGCACTGCCGCTCCTCATAGGTCTAACGAAGGTACAAACTCCGGGATTATAATTTATTCCATTAAAAAGCTAATGAAATATAGAATTGAATCCTTAGATCTAAATGTCTGCAGGCGTCTTATGGTGTTCCATAAGGTAGCATGCAGACCTGGTCAAGCAAAAGACCAAGTCCAGACAACCCTTGTTTCTGTAGCGAACTTTAGCCGTGTCTCCAGGCTCTGCAGTTGTTTGCGACGAAACCATAATTTTAAAAGCTTTGATTATTCCCATAGATATAACAAATACAGAGAGATGAAGACTTAATCTTACTAAACTAACCAGCCAAACAATTCTTGCGCGGATACTATTCTGGACAAGGTGGCGCACATTGCAGTCAAAATGCCATTATATCCAGATACCAGAGCCTGAGGCTGCGCCCCTTTTCCATCTTGCACCTACTAGGCCTACTGCAGTGTTCGAAATAAGAGCTTGCCCGGGCCATTTGGCAAGTAAAAATCGTGGCGGGCAAGCTGTCTTGGCCATGAACTAATTATAGCTTGCCCAGGCGGGCAAGCCTGGGCAAGCTATAATTACAGCAAGATCCTTGTGGTTATATTTTCAATAGAAATCTTTAATTAAGATTAAATATTCGTTGGTTATTATTTGGTTCTGGCTCTCCTCAAAATCACCAGAATGCCCTAAAACAGCTGCCATTTTGCTAAAATTTTCTCAACGCCTTCGGCATTCACCAAACTTGGTCACAGAAAGTCTCAGGCCTCTGGGCCTTACTCAGGTTGGCAGTTAAAGCTTCTTTCACAGGTCACCCTAGCACAACGACTTTGGAAATGATATTTGAGAGAGAAATTATAAACATAGAATATAATGCATACGTTTTTTTTATTTAGACGACACAAGTACACAACCTTACCATACAAATGAAGAACGTCACATTCTTCATACGTGGGTTACTAATAAAACTTCTTTCGTGCCCTTGATGATGCCACAGCGGCATCAACAAGGGGTGCTCTTGTTGCCTGGATATTGCATCCAGGCTATATTAACGTCATCAGATATATATAACAAATGATGTTAATAAGGAATTCCGCCCTAAGTATTACACGGATCTCCTCCAGGGGTAGCAGACTTAATTAGAGAATAGCAAGAACTTCTTCCCAATGAGAATTTCACTGTTTTGGCACTACATGGTTTCGCTAATAATAGCTCGTCAGGCCATTGGCATCAGACTGATGTCAGTGTGGGGATATTGGAAAGGATGGAAAATTCACCCCATCTTCATTTTTGAGAAAATAAAGAGAAAAATCACACTATCCAAAACTCATATCAATTAATTGTTTTTTAAATCTGGAAAAATCCAACCTCAAGGAGTCATAGCATTTATGATAGCCTATCGAGGATGGACCAAGTTTGGTGACAACCTTCCTACATTGTCGTCACCATATACCGGTGTATTTGGGCGGGGGTGGGGTGGGGGGTGGGGGGTTGCGGGGGCTAGCCCCAACGAATTTTTCACTTGGTAGTCCCTATTCACCGTTATGGGTCCCTAGAACCAATGCTATCGATTGTATGTTAATTGTGAACATGTTAATTCTCTACGAATTTTCCGCTGGAAAGGCTATTATAAATGGCCATTTCTAAGTTTTAAAATACAATTGAAACATTAGATATGACTTCTAAGGCCTTGAAAAATCTAATTATGAATACATGTACGAAGATCGGTATTTTATAAAACTTCCAACAATTTTCAAATATCCCACGAATTCCACCATGTATAGGACCAAATTTTGCCTAGTTTTAGATTTTATTTACAATATCATAGATGTGGTACAAACCCTAATAATAACTGTAGGTACTCTGAGTACCTACAAGGAAATTAAATTTACCTACAAGGAAATAAAATTTAAACTGGAGCATTTCGGTGGGGGGGGGGGGGGGGGGGGGGGGGGGGGGCAACCAAAAGGTCTGGCGGGCAACCTGATTTTGTCAGTAGCTTGCCCGGGCGGGCAACCTGTTTTTATTCCTTATTTCGACCACTGTACTGCCTAACTAAAGAGTATACGGCACCCCTGAAGAGGGTGCAAAGAGCACCGAAACGTTGGGCACAATAAAATCACGAATTCCAAACCCACGAATCCATCGTTTTTCCACGCAACAAGAAATCAACAAGTCAAACGGTTTTCAAGTTCAGTTAGTAGTAGTGTAACATCCAACCAACCTAAAGAGTAAAGTGTGTGGGAGGGGCGCATTTTTGAGTGATTTAGTGATGATTTACTCATTTAGACAGAGAGAGACAGTTATGAGCACGCAGGGAGCTCCTTAGTCCCTGCCTCTTCTTCTCTTTCGAGAAATCGGAAGAGGGGGGCATTGCGCACGCAGAGCTCTCTCCTCCCAGGTGACGTCATATCCCCTTAACGTTCTCGGACGTCGGCGTCTCGTCCTCTCTTTTCTCCATCGTTCTCCGATTCAGGCAATTTCACTGCCCACCTTCCCACCCTTACCATTTTACACTTCTACATTTATATAACTTTCTCTTCATAGGCCTATAAAATTCCTGTTATTCACTGCTTATATGTACATGCTTGTCATTTATGTATTCCATCAAGAATTACTTCAATGTACGACAAAAGCCAGGAGAAAGTTTTATCGCCATGCATGAGACAAATAAATGTTGAATTTCAATCCTCTGCGTTTTGTTGTAATGCATGAAAATTAGCCTAGCCATAAATCATAACCTGTACAGTGCCATTAATGTGGCAATGCAATGCCCACGCTTGTGCATAGAGCTACATAGCTCTATCATAGACATAGTCTATGTAAGAACTTATAGTAAAAGGGACAGATCCGACAGACTGACGGAGATGAAAGGTTCCATCATCTCCGCCGCCCATCTGGGTCTTTAGCTCTTATCTAGTCATTAGCAGTGGGGTGCCCCTGACCATTTCTAAATGCAGGGGCGTCGCTGCCGGGGGGGACATGTCCCCCCCACTTTTGGTGGGAGCTTAAAAAGGTCCAAGCCAGAGGCTCTAAAAAAATTACTCCCAAAATAAGGTCCAAGGCCCTGTGAATAATGTTCATTCTATAGCCTTCTAATATCCAGTGAGCTACAAAGTACAAAAGGCTGTAGAATTGTATTTTAATCTAAAAGATGTATGCTTCATTTGCATCAGAAAACCTCATTGCAAATACACATTTTAAGGATGCTTTAGTGTTACTAAAACAAATAACCCTATTAACCAGGCACATATAAGTGATAAAGTCCCCAAAATTCAGAACTCACATTCAAAATTCAAATTCCAAAGAAGTGATCCTATAAAATAAACATTTTAGAAAATATCATTGTTTGCGACTTCTGACTCCCTGTAACACGTCCCAATTGTGCAATTAGATTTCTTCTTCACCCTCCTATCTAGCTTTACATATGGGTCAGACTTTCAGAAAATGTACATTTCAAGTTGGCTCTCAAACGATCCTAATTTCAAATAACAATTAAGTTCAAAATACAGTTCAACCTAACCAAACAGATTGCTAGAATCAATGCAATCCTACTCGAATTTACCTAGTATTGACCAAATTGCAGCCTAGCTTTGCAGAATTTACTAAATGCGTACAGCTGCAAATTGTACATTTTCTGACAGTCTGACCCCTTAGATGCATTGAAGGAGGAATATGACCCATTTCCTCTTTCAAAAGTTTTCCCAAAGTTTGAGAAAGTAATTACAGTGTCAGACTTTCTATCAAAAGTTTTCCCAAAGTTTAAAAAGGTGATTGTAGTCTGAAACTTTCTATCTGATATTCTATCTGTATGACGTTTTAATGGGTCTGGGGCCCGTTGCACCACTTTTGGGTGATATCCTAGCGTTAACATTATGTTAAGGATACGTTAAGGATATAATAACAATACGACTGTATAGTGTTGCATGAGACCTGTCCTATCCTTAACATGAGGCAGGCATAATGGTGAAAGTGGTGCGTTGCAACTGGTAGCAACATACCCGTACATTGTGTCTTATTTTTGCATTTTTGTACAAAAGAAAATTATTTTAAATCATGAAATATACTTATCATATATATCATCACCATTTCTGAGAAAAAATACTTTTGAAAATACTCCCTGACCCTCCCATTCTCATTATCAAATTCTTGATACACTAGTTGCTCTATTATCGCTCAGAAACGAGCAGACAACGGAGGTCACTTAGCGCTACGATAAGGATATCCCATGCTCAAAGGCACGTTGTTAAAAACCCCCATTTAAGGACACGAAACATGACTTAAGGACACGATATTGGCTGAAAGTGTTAGGGATATTTTAAGGACACGACTTTTACTTAACGATACCTCATGCAACGGGCCCCTGGAATGACAAGTGGGACAAGAATGCAATCAGTGACTGTAAGTGACTGTCAGGGATACTTTGAGAGATGAAATTTTACACCTGGATGAACAATTCCAGAATCATTTAATATTCTGTATTCATAATATCTGTATGACGTTTAGATGGGTCTGGAATGACTAGGCAATTTAAACTTTTAACAGGAAGAAGGTGAGGATGTCCCTTTACTAGCAGTAATTTTGACAATCTGACTTTGGTAAGACAAGAATGCACTCAGTGACTGTTAGGCACCCAGGGAATTGTATGGCTGCGATCTGAACTTTACAGTGTCCACACGTCAATCCGCTGTGAATAATTCTTAATTACAAACTCAGGTACCATATTGCTTCAGTCTAGGATAAGGTGTTAGATTTTCAGAAAATTGCCTTCACCAATCGCCTTCACCAATCGTCTTTACCAATCCCCTCAAATAACACCCATTTAAGACGAAAAGAAGCTTAGAAATACAGTTTAACATCACAGAGCTGAACTTTAAATCAATGTGACACCAGTTTATTACACCCCTGTGCTGTTGCTTCCTATACCTTCAGCATTGTATGTCACACTTGGTCAAAGTGGTGCATAACATGTGAGTTATGTCACCCTGGGGACATACAACAAGTAGGTCCGCCCAAAATGTAGATTACTTCTTTTATTTTTAATTATTTATATTTTTTATTTATTAATGGGGTGTAATAAATATGGAACAAAGCTCGGGTGAAGTCTGTACACTTGTTAGTGACCTCGGGAGCACAGAAGATCTTGGGCTAACGCCCTCTAACTTCCCGCGCTCCCTCGGTCAATAACAAGTGTACAGATAATAATTCTCATATGCCAGTCCCTTTTCAAAGGTAGAAAAATAAGTGTTATTGTACTGTATCATTGAGGTACGATGTACGATTGGGTGAAAAAAAAGAAAAGAAATAGTTTTCGTCACAATTTTCTTTTTCATCTTAGGGACCACCAATGGTTACTATTGAAGTTTGTAAAGAAAATGGATATTTCCTCCCTTTTTCCAAGATTTCAGATGGATGAATCCCATATTTCTTTTGCAAATTCTTCAAAACATAACAATCATAGCTATCAGTTTGCCCTCATGCATGAACGAACAGGTTATTAATATATTTTGAAAAATATTATTTAGTCCTGAAAATCGTTAATACAAAATTATCAATCCTCCGGTTTTTAGCTCATCATAATGAAAATTCAGCCGATGATGTTTTTTTTTTAAAAAAAAAAGCTGGTGACCCCAACCCCTCCTTTTTTTGCTTGTAAAGCAATATGATTATAAAAAGTTAAATTCCATTTACTTTTATACTGGAAAGATGGAAAAAATTGTCCTTTTCCCATAGAATCCTACTGTGAATGGTAATACATTTCAGAGCTCCCTGAAATGAAAACTAACCCGGTGACAAATTGTTTTTATTTGCTTTTTGGATTCACTTAACCATGTTCTTTTATGAGGCAAAGTTTAAATGAAATGTTATAATTCCTATTTTTTCTGCTGAACAGTCTGTTTATACCTTTATTATCCATAATACAAATTGTCCACTGTCAGTCAGACATACAGATTTTATGCATATCAACTCTGTGAAGTTATTTTTGATAGAAGTAATAAAATGCCTAAAAAAAATATGAAATACAAGACCAATTTTTCTCATTATAGTTTGGTCAATAATAACTGAATTGTTATTAAAAATTAGAGAATGGTATAATACATGAGAACTTAAAAAAACTTAAACAATTTGCCTATCCTGCAATGCCCAGGGCGCCACCTACTATAAGGCGTATCAACAGTTTTGTTCTGTACCTTTGCCATTTAAGTCAACACATCGCACCGCAGCCAGGCCAATCTCTATGGGCTTGATCTATGAAAATTCCATCTTGGGAATCATTTTGTCTTCGTATTAACTTGATGTGAATGTTTTTCTCAATGATTAAGCTGCTTTTAATAAGATGGCCTTCATTTATAATGTTTACCGATGGTATACATACTTGGTATGCAAACACTACGGCAGTGTTATATCAACCCTGGCATCCTTTTCTGACCGCCCACGCCGTCTGGGGTCAATACATGAGATAATAAAGGATAGGCGAATTGTGAGAGCCTGTTTTCAAACCTACTATTATGTACCTTTCCTTGCATTAATAAAATTTCTTATATCATAGGTCAGATATGTTTTGAAATTTTCTCATACTTCTATGATGTATATTTAATGATTGTTGTACCTCTTTCTGATTCTAGTTAGTGATTTGTAACAATATACTTGAATGTCTTGAAATGATTAATCAAAGAAAATGAACTGACATAATTATAATCCATCAGTGTTTTACATGAGATAATGGCATCTTTGAACTAATTTTAGACTTGAAAAATGATTCATGTTGTTGTACACTTCATACATGAATATGGGAAAAAGGTCCATGATACCCAAATATGTCCCCCCCCCCCCCACACTTAGAAATTGCCAGCGACGCCCCTGAAATGACTTAATTGCAATTTTAAAAAATCATTTTAAACTTTTGAGTCTTTGATACCAATATCAGGATTATTTCAATATGATATCAAGTGTTTAGTTAAGAGCAGAAAAAATATCTTTTTCCGGTTCAAATACATACCGTACAGTAGAAGTGGAGATATCAAGTACAAACTACACAAAATTCATCATTTTTACTTACATTTTTTCCCCATGGATGCGACATTGTGAGACACCTTAACCACATACACCACAGGAAAGCTGCATTTTTCAAGAATCCCATACCCAAATGCCAATAATTAGGACGGATTAGGAAATATATAGATCTTGAAAAGAAAAGGTGCTTTCAAATAAGTCTTCCAAAGAAATTTAACAATAACTTGAGCACCCTGCTTGAGTTCTAATCATGGTAGGAAGATAATTCAACTACCAAAATCATGCTTGCAACATGGGAAACATAATTCTGGAATGGTGCAGTTTGTATGAATAATAGTTAGTATTGATCATGCACCAATAATTAATCTCCAGTTTGCTCAGACCTTAATTAGGCCATGAGGTACTGGAGAGGGGTGGGCATCGGCGGTGACCATCATGGTGCACAAAGCACCCCTGCACCACAGGTGTTCCGGCTCATCTTTGGGCCAGGAATCAGCAGGGAGTAAGCCATAAAACTCCAAGAGAAGACTCTGTCCCTTCTACTCTGAGGTAAGAAGTTATAACTTATATGAATGATCATGGGACATGCCCATGCCATGGAGAGACGAGCTCTCTAAACAGTTTACAGGAAAATTAGACAGTGTTTCATCCACTAAAGTGTAGGCCCTTGTGTGATATACCTCCTACATAAGTCATTATACTCATAACCATAGTCGGTAGGCTACAGGAGAACTTCACGAAAGCATAACACAACTTCGGCAAGTTCTGGGGAAAAGCCACAAATTTTAGGGTACGATAGACAGTATTGGGTCAACTAACCTGTCATATTTTAGGATTGTTTGCTTCTCTTCCTTCGTTAGAACAGGCGGGTCTCCATCACTAGCCATAATGAATAAAGCCTGTCAGCCCCTCCGACAAGGAATAAAAGAGGGCTTCTGTTGAAAACAAGTAATAAAGGAAATCCGTAGAATTCTTTCCAAAATACTAATAACCGAGAGGGTTGATGCCTGGAAGACCACGCGAGGAGCGTAAATTGGGACGAGATTACAGTAACTCAGCCAATCACATCTCTTGTAACAAACTAAATCGTAAGGAAAATTTAGTTTCGACTCCTAGAGGAGAATTCCATTTCTAAATTCTTATTTTACATTCTAAGTGTTATAAAAATGTCTCATATAAGTTAAAATCACGTTTTGAATAATTTCTATGGGTTATGAATCAAAATCACGCACTGTTTACTTTTTGCATATATCCGAACCTCTCGGCAGGTGCCCGAATTCGTGCACTTCCGGTGGTAGCCGCACTCCAACAACCATCGTCCATCGGAGACGGAGGTAAGTGAATGCGAATATGTTCGTTCATAGTATTAACTTTGACCTCTGTCCATAGATAATTGCCGAGGTATACTGTATTATTTCTTGAAGTACTTCATGTTCTGTTGAAATTGACGAAATATGAGCGTGTAACCATTTTTCCCTCTTAACAAGCTACTTCGCTGAAGCCTAATCAATGGGGTAATGTCTAATGACAGTGAATGGACAGTTTACTGACTGCCTGTCCTTCTCTATTCTCTAATCATTATGTCTCAACTGGGTAGGATGGTGGGACACTCTAATGACTCCGGTCAGAAGTAAACTAATATCTGGAGCTTTGCCTTCAGCATAAGCATGTACTCTGTGGACTCTTGTTATACTATCTATCTGGTCTGTTTTTCTCGAGAAAGTTCAACGATAGTCAATGACAAAGAAGTTGTCTAAAATGTTGCATCAGATTTACGGTCCAAATTACTGGTACAGTGGAGTGGTAGGCCTAGCTTACAGTGAAAATTTTTATTTCAGGACCCCGCCCCCGAAGTACCGCTCTATTAATTCATATCCATTTACATACCGGCCTGTACCGGTACCGGTACGCTTTATATTAGGCCTAGTAGTATATATAGTTACAGATTAATTCTTCAATTTGCCATTTCATTTGTGTGAAATAATTAATACTGTTATGCAAAAATATCGTATGCCTACATGTTCCATTGCGATTTGTTTTAGCTTTTAGATACCGGTACCATGATACTCTATGAGGATTTGAAACCCAAAACAAAAGTTTATATAGTTCAATATTTTTCTATGCTAGGCATATAATAAATCAATCGAGTCCTGCTATATATATTTAATCAATTAAAGACGTGAGTCGTCACCGATAAGCGGTAGGCCTACCGAACGGCAAGACTCAAATCAAATTGATATAGCCTACATCGATATTTTGTACTTGCAATATAATTAGGGTTGTTTTTGTTAAAAAAAATAATTTGATCTAAATTCTAAGACCCAGTTTTACCATGTTTTATGAGAGTGTATAAGATAGGCCCTATACCTGTTCGCCACAGCCTGGTGCGACAGATTACACCTCTTCGATAGAGACTGGGAGTAATGTGATCATTTTTGTTATTTCTTTTAAAGAGAAATAAACAATACAATCTCATGGTATTCATAGAAATAAAAAAATATGTCTTGAGGTTAGGTAGTGCCAATTTTTAAATTGTGAGATGATGGATGTTTCTTGCCATTTTAGGCCACAGTGCTACTGTTTAAGGCTTAGACATGACCTCTCCTGAGCGCAAAGGTAAGTAAAAGCCTATGTGAAATATGCTAATACACGGGACATTTGAAATGTGTTTGATTTAATAGTACATCTTAATTATCATTGCAAAAAACTACTCTTGCCACATTTAAATTCTAAAGTGATCTTGTGATTACTGTGAACTTCCATTTGGATAATGATGAAGAAGAGTTGGCCTCACGAAAATGGGATGGGATGATTGTGATATGATACCGAATCGTTTTAGAATGTGATCAAATCACATTAGTAGTATCACCGTGCGGCGTAAGTCGTCTAGAACACATACTAGTTACTTAGGTTGACGTGTGTTGCCACCGACTGTGCTACCACAACTGAGAGATTGCGCTTCTCAGTAGAAGTTCCACCTGGCTCACCTGGATACGCTATTGCGTCTCCATGGTCAATAGGTGTCAGTTGGCAACCTGGAGTTGTTGCAAGGCAACAATCTCTAAGTGGACCCAAAATAGCCTCAAACAGATTCTGTATCTCTGTTTCGAATGTATTTTGGGGTGGAATTTAAGTAATTATGATAATGTTAGTTAGCATAATCAGTATCTAGAGTGTATCACACAATAATGTGCATTTTTATTGTTCTCCAGCTTAATTCCGGCCAATTGAAGTGTGGTTTCGACCCCCAAGGGTCATCAGGCGCTAGCTTGGTCACATTGGTTATTGTTTTAAATAATAACTCTGGACCTAATTGTTTTGAATTGTTATCCCTCAGATAGGAATTGTTTCCACATTTAATAGGGTTTGTGGGGCTGATACTATGAAAAGTGGGTTTTCATCCGTAAAGTGTATAGTTGTAGTAGGTGAGTGGCTCGATTCTAGGTCGAGGTCAGCCCACACCTACCTCATGGTAGGCTCCAGTTTGTTCCCCCCAGGCAAAGCTGTTGGGTGCTGGTGTGGGGTGTGATAGAAATAGTGGTAGGACCTGTGTCCGGGATGCCTTATATGGGCATCCGTAACCTGATAGAACCTCTCTCAATGCTGATAAGAACATTAGTTTAAACGTGTATTTGATTGAGATTGTTCTACCGGAAATTTTAATCCAAAATATTTAGTCCGTGTGGAATGAGTGATTTAAATCTAGCTATCCACCTTCTCTCCTCCCTGTCTCTCTCATGTCTAGCCTCCTGGGAGTCGGAGTGTTGCATGATGAGACTTAGAATCGAGATGGATATGCTCTCCCATTTTTGTGTGACATCAGGATGTGTTGAGAGTGCTTGTGTCTCGCCACGGTTGTGTCATTATTTTTCCTGATGTCTTTGTGGTGTTTCCCAAACCTTGTGACTATAGTGTTTTTGGTTTGGCCCACATATTGGATGTTGCATAGGGTGCATGTAATGAGATAGATGAGGTTTGAACTTTGGCAGTTCACAAATTTGTGACAGGATATCTGTCGATTGGTTTCTCTGCACAGAATGTGTCCACTAGTGTTGATACGGGGGCAGTACCTGCAGCTGTTTGGTCTGTTACAGCTGTGTGTATCTATTCTATGGGGGCGGTCAACCTGCGGAACGGTGGATGCGCGTACTAGAGTGTCCTTGAGACATTTGTTCTTGCGGAATCCGAAAGTCAGTTCATCGTTCTGTAGGAATCTAGTGTTTTTAGTTTTCTCCACATAGTGCCAGTTCCTTTTGATTACTGATTTTAGATCCGGATTTTTCGGATTGTAGGTCAGTATCAAGAAGAAGCGGTTTGAGGGTACGGTAGGTGGAGCTCGAATGCGAGGGGCCAGAAGGGTTTCGCGGTCTAGGGCATCTACCTTTTCTAGTGCTTTTTCTACTAAAGAAGGTGGATACTTCCTTCTTTTGAAGTGTAGACTGATTGACAAAGCGTTCCTGCGGAAGTCGGCCGCAGTCGAGCATATTCTTTTGATTCGAAGGAATTGTGAATATGGTATACCATTCTTGACATGATTCGGGTGATTCGGACTAGATATTTTGGATTAAAATATCCGGTAGAACAATCTCAATCAAATACACGTTTAAACTAACATACTAGTTACTTGTCCTTTTACACTTGTCTAAAACTAAAACTCAAACAATTTCCAGATGACGAGATCGAGCTATTGGATCTGACTGAAAGAGGATGGCTCCAGAGGGTTTTCGGAGATTTGACCAAAGCATCGGTTGCTAAACAAATCGCCGTTGGTGGTGCATCAGGATGGTATGTAGTTCTATTTCAGAAGATGTTTAGTAGTACATGTAGTTTGATATCCGAACACTGAGACCCTATGCCTATAGAATTGTTCTTGCGTTCACAAGGCCTTACGAAAATCGTTCTCCAATTCTTATATCGTTCCAATTCTTATATCGTTTAGTATTTATCCGTATTTGATTCGTGTCATTCTTCTCAGCATGTTACAATTATTGTTCTAAACATGTTTTTTAAAAAAATTATTTGAATGTTTATTTTGTTCCATAGGTGTGCTGGTTACATGTTCGGCAAAGTTGGTCGTGCTGCAGCAGCCGCAGTCGGTGGAAGCTTGTTGTTACTACAGGTACTAATATTTTGAGACGGTAAATCATATTACCAAATCATGGAACGTAAATCGGAATATTCGTTGTTATGAACAAAAATGTGTTGCAACATGGATGTATGCAGACGCATATATATACCTCCCACATTTTAGCATTAAAATAAAGTACCGCCTCCAGTACAATGGTACCTCAATAGGTTCTATTGTTAAATAAAAACGTACCTGTAGTACAGAAATATCCCTAGTATCTAATACAACTTTGACAGAAGCATTTGAAACGCCCGAAATAGGTTCGATTCAAGATTCATGACTGCCGCCATTTGGGGGAACATTACCCAGAACCCTCCTTGATTTTGACGTCATCAAGGCTAAATGCCGGCATCGACCAAAGGCAGTGTGGGCGTGGTTGGGTAGCAGTTTGAATCATGTTTTCCTCCCTTCAAACCACTAAAAAGCAATTTTTCTTGCTAATATTGAGTGACATAGGCTATAACTAGAGTGTTATGGGGTTGTTTGAACTTAGATGGTTTGAAATGAAGCCTGTAGAGTCCCGAAAATGTTGGTGTATCTGTGAGCGATAAGAGGGGGCGATACGAGTGTTGTCAGTTCCGGTGTTAGCAAGACATTGTTTACCACTTACAAAACATCTTTTCTTTCATAACATCACACTTTAAAAAGTGAAATCTGGCCAGGAATAGCATGTAGAGATTCAAATCTAATGAGAACATGTCTATTTCTGCTGTATATCATTGCCAAAATGCCAGTAGGAGGAGGAGCATGACCACAGTGCACTCAGCATGCTATAGATCTATAGCATGGAAGGCAGGATTTTATCATGAGTGACGTCATGAGTCCTCCGAAGATGTCTGCCTATATTAAACATCATAATCCGAGATTGTAAGCCCTCCAGGACTCTTATTATTCACCATATTTATGTTCGAACCTAGCTGACATTGATTTTACCTCAAGAAGTAGGGATAAGGCTATCATTGTACTGAAGGCGGTATGTTCTTTTAACGATAAAACAATGAACCATTCCTAGAGTCCATTAGAGTTCCTATTCTTATTTCATTATAAGCCACAAACTAAATCGATAAGTTAAATTACTTGCTCTCACTATTCCTTAGTGTTATGAAGCCAAATCAAATCTAAATAATTTCCAGACAGTGACATGATCGAGACCCGGGCAATTTTGTTTTGTCCATTCGCTTTTGATTTATTCATCATTAAAACAGAATATACCCGCTTAATGCTGTTGGTATTCTAACGGACATTGTAATCCAATATACCATGGGATCACTGGGTGTGCTCCGGATCACCAGACCTGAAATCTGATGAGTTCAGCACAGGGACTATTAGACATCAAAATAGGTCCAGAAACCGCCGAAGCTAAACAATGTGCCTTTAAAACCATCTTCACCTGGTAGGTCCAGAGGTGATCAACCAAAGTGACCAAGCTAGCGCCTGACGAGACCCTACTGGGTCGAAACCACAGAACATTATTGAGAAAATAAAGAAGGATTACCATAATTATAATCTGTAGTGGTTGAAAATAATTATAATATCATTAAAGTCGTTATTTCCAACAATCAAGTTCATCCGTTTCTGTGCTTTTCAGATAGCATCCCATCAAGGTATAATTAAAGTAAACTGGGGACGCTTGGAACAAAGTGTCGCAAAAGCCAAGAAAACGCTGCGCAAAGATGTGGACAAAATGGGACCCGCAGTGGCTCAGGAGGTATGGGAAATATCTATACGAATTACGATTCCTCACTTATTTTCAATCTGCCCTGTGACGTGGCCGTAACGTAATCGTGATCTTGATTGTCTTATTTCCAATTTTAACCTGAATTCAGCCTTTATTTTCATCTAATATTGAACTGATGCATATGATTATGAGCTCGTTTCTCTTAGTTGCGATCCTATACTATAGCCTTAGCTTAGCTGCGATCCTACACTAATGACTAAATCCGCTCAAAGTCATTTCCTGTGCCTTCAAAGGATTTGGTCTTTTTGATTTTTCTTTATATGCTCATTTGCATATCTGGCAAGTATGTAAGCACCTCGCTGTATTTCTTTTCAGGTGGTGGATTTCGTCCAAACGAACATGTTCCTTGCCGGAGGATTCGCTGGTGGATTTTTCTTGGGCTTAGCATCCTAGCTGAAGTCATAGGAACCAAATGTAAAATATGGTACTAATAAGTAACTTATTAAGAAATTGATGCATTCAGGCGAATGTACCAGACCTTCGAGGGATTCTGGATTTTCTTTCCGTTTATTTACGAAACAGTAACTCTTTATCCGTTCTATTCAATACTAAATATTAGAGTGTAAATGAACCATGTAGAACATTCTTTTAAAATGTATAATTACCCCAGCCGCAAAGCTGGTTTTTCGCTTATCTTCTTGTGAGAGGTATGTATCCTGGTGATTGAAGAGGATTTACTATTCATCTGGATCCTTCATTATAGTGTTATTGTGCTTATAATGCCTTGATGCATTTTGTTGAAAGAGTATATGGAATCATGAGTGGGCTACTACAGCCCAAAGAGAATGAAACCTAAAACTGATAATACTTGTATGATCTACCGTTTGTTGAACGTTTATTACACTGGTGTGATTCCGAAATATTTAGAATTACCTAGAATATAAAAAAAGTATACAATTGGTAACGTTCACTTTTCATTCGAAAGTATATTCTCGATTTCTTTGGAAACTGTAATCTTTGTCGCGTTAAACTACAGAAAATACATGCTGGGATTTTTTTTTCTTCTTAACCAACTTGGATTGAACCCCCGTGTTTTATGATTCAGAGAAATCTCGGGAGAATGTTGATCCGTTTTTTAAGGACCTGTGTTTATCCAGAATGAGCCAGTTTTCTGTGTAGAAATGTTCATTCTGAGGTGAATTTTCAGTGTTTTATAAATGAATGGTGAGTTGCATCTTAACGTGCACACATTTAGAACTCAATTTGCGCTGATAACTAACAAATCCGGTTCTTTGCTTTTTTCTCAGCAGTTATTTGCTTGCCATGCCTATTGTGTCATCCATAAATGTGATAGAAATAAATATCGATGTCTACTACTTTGGTTACCGTGTCATGTTTGTTAATATTAAATAAGTTATGATCATTATACTTATTAAGCATTTTCAGCAGTATGCAATCTTATTTTTTAGTGAACCATATTTAGATATAAACTTGTTTTATGGCCCTATGAAGTATTTAACTTCCCTAAGACCTGTCGCATTGATTACAACTGTCAACAAATTTTAGAAGGCTCACTTATGAGATTCGTGCTTTAATTCCCAGGACTAAACATCACGATACCTGAGTTACAGAAGACTTGTCTAATCAAGAGTGCATAATGCATAACTATTCATTTCGTAAAAAACATGGCCTGTATATTCACATATCAAAAACATGATATAAGTTATATCGACAAGTTAAGTATCACTTCGTTTGGTAAAATGCTATAAAGAAATGATATCGGTAGCCTACATCGACTAGGAAACATTTTGGACCCGTTATGTCCTACTGCTGACAATTTGGCAGATAATTGCCATACAGACGTACACATTATTCATAAGTACAATCTTGAAAGATACATGTCTATACAATTATTTACCTTAATTTAGTCAAAACCCTTAACATTTATGGAGTTAAGATTCAAGATATTTAAAGAGCCGTACCTATGTTATATATACGCTCATCATATATTAATCATGGTCTATCTAGCCATAGGATGTAACTGCATAGATTGGTTTACTACCTTACTGGAACACACTGAGTGAGCATGAAGATAGCCAGAGCAGTTTGCTCCGCTCGCTCACCATACGTTAATAGGTTAGAAGTGTTCAAGTCATTATTGATGAAGATGAAGATTAGCTGCACCTTGCCCAGAAAGAACTTGAACGACTTTTTGCGGAGGGGCATTCTGGCTAAGGACAAAATCATTGACATCAACAGCGAGGTCTCCCAGCTTCTCGAGATACCATACGTTTTGATCCTCCATTGATTTCTTGGCCTATATAATGAACAGTCAAAAACACATAGATTTAGAGTATGTCTATATCATTACCTAAACAAGGGAAAGGGTTACGTATGAAATACTTAGCCATTTAGTGGAAACACTTCATATCTATTAAAAAGACCATGCACTCACCCTTATGTTATTTTCCTTTTCTTTCTTTGTCTGCTCAAGTTTTTCGACCCATTCTCTTTTCTGGATTTCTATGTCATGTACCGTCGTGGACCTTTTTTTAAAAGGAATTGTCTCAATTAACCTTTCCCGTATAATAGTGAGAGATACCAAACTATAGTTTAGTGACCCTAGGTGAAAAATTAGGATTTGTCCCTGGTATGAATCAAACATACGAGTACTTCAAAGCTTAAATAGCAAGTACACTAACCATCTGAACTTCCGCGATTGTCTATTTGACCTAATGTTTCCAAAACGGTATAAATTATATATATACTGTGCGATGATTGGAATGGAGTAAAATGTTGATTGTCTTTCACATTTAAATCCCTCGCAAATGCTGAATTCCAACTATTCACATGTTCTAATCTTTCATTTCCAGTTGAGACTCACCTTTCAAGTTTATGTTTGTGTTCCAGCTGTTCCAGTTTAAGTTTATGCTCTGAGGAAAAAAGAAAGAACATTCTGAATAGGGTATACAAATAACCTGTTGGTGAAAATCTGCCAACTGGTGAATGACTGGACTTAATTTGCTCAAAGATCTGTCGGACCCTTCGGACCTTTCTTCACGGATCTCGAAGCTTAAGTCGAAATATATAACATAGGGATTTCCTTTGCAACAAGTTAATTAAATGGTATTTAACTCACCAACCATTATTCGCTTCATCTCACTTTCCAAATTCCTTTTTGTGAGAATTTGTTTTTGTTCCTCATTTTCGTACTGAAAAATAAAACATGAATTAGATCATCATCATGCAGATTAAAATATTGGGGCTCGCAACGAAGTACACTCAACCAACACTAAACTAGAACTTTATCCTCAAGACAAAAAACAAAACGGCGAAGAAACAGACTAAAAACATGGGGGTTTTTTCTTGTAAATGATAACTCACAGATTTAATTAAATCGATCAGAAAGTGATTAGTAAAAAAGAAAGTGGTATTTCCAAGGACTGAAGGTTTTCAGGTACATATTTCTCATACGAACAACGAGGTCCATAATATGTATAATCTGTAAAATTTCTTTGATGTTTGTATTGTAAGTATAGCTTAAAGACCTTCCTTTACCTCTAATTTCATCTGAGTACGCTTGGCAATAGTGTTGTCATGCAACTGCTGAAGTTTGGGACTAGCATAGTAGCCACGAAAAACTACCTTGCCAACAGAATATCCAATTTTCTTGCATTTCTCTTTTAATTGAGAATAGTTTTCAATGTCATTCAACTCCCCAGATCTTTCTATGAATTCAAGATACCTGAAGACAAAATTAATATTAGATTTAGACACTAAACATAGTATGATGGATTGGATAAATTTCATGGCCAATTATAGCTAATCATAGAAATGGAAATAATAAAAATGGTTTGATATAAAAGAGGGAGTACCTCCTAACCTTAAGGTTATCAAAGAATAATACAAAATAGCTTACGTCAATTTTGCACAAAAAGCGATCACGTCAGCACAAAGGCAACTGTAAAGAAGAAACCGTTATTTTACAAAAAAAATTGAACTAGTCAATGCTTTCATTAAATTCATAATATTTTCGACTGAAAGATATTTTTGATGCATTGAACCCTATCAAAGTCGATCACTTACTTGATAAAATCTGCGATTGGATCAGCTGTATGCGTCAACTATAATAAACAAAAAAGAGGGGAAATTGTTATTCTTGCTAAGTAATGTCTATAATTATCATGACAAAAACGCGATCATAATTGACAATACTAAGATAGATATCTACCATCTTTTCAATATCCAGAAGCTCATAGAACATCATAAGCTTTACTCGTATTAAAGCGTCATCACTGGTTCTTACTTCATCAACCTGAAATATAACATTGAAATTAATGTCGCTTAAAGGTTTGGGATTAATTATGGAATATTTTACGAATTCAAGATTACAGAAACATATAGTTCATGTATTACACTCTAATTTAATCTTCTACATAATATCATATAACATATATTATATCTTCTCTATAATATCTATCATTCTAAAACGAAGAGATAATATGAAAATTGGGAATATCATACCTATTTTACTATGAGTATATTGACAAAATAATGTAACAGGGGATGATGAAATCCTTAACGAAATGAAATTATCAATTCATCAATGAACATCTCTTACAAATTAAGGTAACCATTGCTTTTAGAATAAGATACCACATATAGTGACTTAGTAATATTATGTAGGGTACAAACATTGTAATAAAACTGGTCAGGTATTATTTTGAGCTTCGTGAAGGTTTTTTGTCCTTCCACCATCCGGGTCTTATTTCCAGGGTCTGTTCCATGCCAGCGAAACTGATGAAGCCTGTTCGATGAAATATAATTGGCAAACACTCAACATTTTATTCTATGGGCATTCGGCTACCAAGCAAGAAGTCAACATATAACCATATTTATGCATGTTAAAGTTGTCAATAACCAGTAGGCCTAAGCTACATATATATATATACCGGTATATAACTTTTAAGTGGTACCTAAGTAAACATTTTGTAACATACCACTCGTTGGAATCCGGGATGAAACGAGTTGGGCCATGCTCTAAGTATCTCTTCACTTCTTTGGTGTCCTTGTTCTCTTGGTATACAACCAGTACTTCATTTGCATCCAAGTCAACACCCTCTCCCACACTTATTTGCTTATGGATACGTGGGTTGTGGAAAATTACATGGGGTCTATAAATATATGCGGGTATATAGTATGCAATACAAAACACCACTAATTAGCGCTAAAATACATGGTAGCAAAAGACAACTTCACATGATACATATCGAGACACAAACATTCAATCATCTAGTAATATACCAAAAAAGTATGCGGTGTTTGAATAGCTGATTGAATTCGTTATTTCCCCTCGGAAGTAAAATAACTTCAGGGAGGTTAATTTATTGTGATCTCTGGACACAGAATTTCAGCTATAAGAACCTCTCGATCTACCCATAGAAGAATCAGACCAAATCAGATTTTTTTTTGTAATTAGGCGACATTTCGTTTTTGGTAAATTACCATATTGAATAGGGTTTAATTAAGTAATCCCACATTGTTTCTTACCCAGAGTGGTGCCTGACACTGCCATCTCGGGATTTAATAATAAGGTATTGGTTTTGGTCCGCAGTATAAGCAGTGAGGCGAAAAAATTTACCACGAAATTGGAAAACCTGCAATGCAGAACAGAAGTGATTACCGGTATATAACTCTCTGAGATCAATTATAATTCTGCAATCGCCATATAATGTTGGCAATGTGTATATTTATAGTTATCAGAATATTGACTAGCTTAAGTCAGTAATTAGATATAATAGTATAGTATACCCATACCCGTTTTGGTCCAACTTCCACTCTAGCTCTTCCCAGCCGATCATAAATCAGGGCCTGAAATGTATAAAATAGATATTTCTATTACAAGCTATTACAGATTTGGGCAGACAACCTTGGAAATATAAAAAATCATTTCTAAATACTTGACTTTGCGCAACCGACCCGCCCCCTAGAGATTTAGACCACCTCTAAACTTCCTTACGTTGCTCAAATACCCCTGGTCTTTCTCACTAATACAGAACTCGTACTCCTGGCCCTGTTTTTTATGTATTCCCATGTAAATGGGTACCATTACATCGTCTGTAAGGCAAGTCGTGTTCCTCCTGATGCCTTTTTAGGGGACGACTTATGTATAATATGGTACAGGAAAGTTGCAATTTTAAATATAAAAATTTGTTTAGACTCCCACCCCTCTCGGACCTCTCACACACACTGCACCTTCACTCACTCACATAGCTTCACACAACCCAGTACCACACACTGCCCCTCCCACTGCCTGCCACTGCCTGCCACTAGTGTGTGTGTGGCTTGTGGAGGATGGCTTGTGTAGCATAGTCACCACCATTGGTGGTGACTAGGCTTTATTAACACTAAATCAAATGGATATTGTAGGTAGGAGTGGTAGAGACAGGGTGGGTGGGTGGATGGGTTCTATTTCCGTCGAAATAACAAACCCCAACACCCAAAAACAGAGAAAAAATCAGTAAGTAACACCACCCAAAAATACTCGCGGGTAAAATTTCTGGACGAGACGCAACTACCGCTTTTTCCGTGAAAAAGCAGAAAGGCTACTTTGTGAGCCCCAAGAACAATGTACCCGATACATCGGTAAACGCAGTAAGGAGAAAAACACCATTTTATTGCCCATTTTTCAACATCACTCTATAGAAATCGTCAATGATATCCACTTAATAGCATCTTAAGACATTTTCCTTGGATTTGTGCCCATAATCTATATGTCATTAATGCACACAAACAATGCTACAGTCATGTTTAGCCACTAAGGACTGGCATCGAATGTTTAAAACTAGTGCCAGTCTGCCTCGTCAGCTATATATACCTTCAGCGCATGCAGCCATGCATGTGCTGACTACGGCAGGGTGGGTGGGGGTGTGTGGGTGGTGGAGTGAAGCCAGCGCAAGTAATGAACGTATATGTTACACAGTAAAGCTCGGAACATAACAACATTTCTTGGCGGATAAACTACTGGATGAAGCGCGACTCAGTGGCAGCACCTATGTTGCCGTCAAGGTAACTCTCCTGAAAGTTTCGCTGTCGCAACAGCCCACAGAGGTCTGACAAGGTAAGAGGTGGATAACCCCTGTATTGCATTTAACATTTAAAAGACCCATGTGAGGAACGATTCCAGTCCTGGATTCAGCCTCTCCCTCCTATAACCCTACTGCTAATCTAGGACCAATGTCCACACAACTGTAGAATAAGCGATTTCAGCAACTTTTCCCCCACTCGGCATGAGTCACCCTAGGCCTATGACTACTAGAATGAAGCCATCCACTCCCGACCACGGCACATAGCTCAGTCAATATAACACTGGCCTACAGAATGGAGGGTTGCAAGCATGAGCCTCTGCTGGGTCTCACAGCTTTATTCTTTATCTCTGGGTTGTGTAGATGCTATGTCAATCTACGTGACAGGGACGTGACAGGGATGTGACAGGGACGGCAGGTGGGTTAGCATGGTTTGTGTTGAGGGGAAAGGCAGGCAATATTGAGAAACAAAATTTCCATATAATGTTTTAATGTGTGCCAACAATAATACAATAACGGCCTAAACATATCTAAATTACATTCGCAAGGCACCTACATGTCTGCCGCCCTCCCTGGATGACCTGTACTATATTGTGCACATGTAGATGATATTTTAGTCTAAAATTACATATCTAGCAATATTAATAGGCTATTATAATTGACATATTTTTTTTTTTAAATTATAATTATATTTATAATCATTAGGCAAATTTTTACATTTCATCGATGGCTGCCTGTATGTTTTCAAGGAAAGCTGTTAAAAAGGGCCCCTCCCTCTACACATCCTGTCGACTAATACAAACCCAAGTATATTTATTTGTATGCATACAACACACAAGCATACAACTTGTATCACTATGATACACCAAATCTCTAAAGATGTACACCAAAACATCTTGTCCCAAAATGAATAGGGGGTTCCCTACAAACCCCCCATCGCCCCCCTCATGTCAACATCTCTGTAACATGAGGGTAAATCCTCTGACAACTGTCAGCCATATGCAAGATGTTGCAAATATAATTCTTGTGATCAACTAAATAAGACTCATATTTATTCACATCAATTATTGATACATCATTTTCATATACATGCAGATAATGGAGATACTAAAACATTAAATTTTTTTATCACCATCAATCTGTCTCAATTGGACCTTACCCACTGAGAAACCAATCTCAAATATAACTAAACCCTGTGTTATTCCTCCCCCAGAGGTCTAACTCAAGTGCCTGAAGAGCTGCATTAGCGAAACCATGTTGTGCCAAACATTGCCCCTGGGTAATGATAGGAGTGTACTAGATATAGGGGATCTCCCCATTAAACCATTAACGCAGAGAAAACATATTGACAGAATTACACTCATTAGCCAATACAGCTATCTAGTCCACATTATTCATTAAAATGACATTTCTCACTGTTCTGGCTTTTATTCATGAGTAACAGAATTTCTACTCAATATTCTGGTACCATATCTGGTATACTTCCAGGGAGGAATATCTTAACCCTCCTAACTAATAAATCCCTGTGGACATTATAACTATGTAATCCATAGTAGGCCTACATGAGATATTTGGTCAAAATAGTGAGTAAATTCATTTTGATGTGAAGGTTAAAATCCAAAGTGCTCATCTGGAGTTATGTAATCCCAGATCGGGCCCCATGTCACTGTATCTATTTTGGGGTGTTTAGTTTCTTCCCTGTCCACTTGGGGCATTGGGGCAGCACCTTTCTTCACTAGACATCAAGGACCTTGAAATCTGAAAAAAGGGCTACTTTTTCAGGGACTTTCTCCTTGAAAAATGAAAAAAGGATATATTTTTGTGAGGACAAAATAAATCCATTTAAGTCATTTTCACTAAATGTGCGGCACATTCAGTAACAATGGAGTTAGTATATATTTCAGAAAAAAATGTTCCCACGAAATTGGTGGGGTGTGTGTATAACAACTAATGTAATAAAAGCACAGTTAGTATTACATTTGCAGTTCAAAATACTGTAAAGAGTACATCAAGAATTGTATAATATGCTCACATACATGCATGCATTTAATTAACTTTTAACCTTGATGATGCTGGGTTCATGGCCCATCACTCACATGATCAATTATTTCTCATACTGAATCACATATAAGGCCATGGCTTCTAATAAAGAGTTCACTGTATGTCCATGTTCAAAGTAACAATGAGGGTTGATTGGCAGGGAAGAGGGGCAATCCTGTTACACCTAAAAAGCCTGTTGCAGGTACTGGATTTGTTAAGAATTTTGGACTGATTGGTGACAATAATAGATGCAATGTCACACATGGGGCAGGTTAAAGTGGGAGCTGCCCACTTCCCTCCCACCCAATGTTTATTGCTTTATGATTGCAAATGTCTAATGTTATGAGTTACAAAAGGGGTACATATTTTCAGAATTAGTATTAGATTGAAAGAAATTTGATCAATCTAAAGTCATTCTGTATAAAGACTTGAGTATTCAAAATTGGTGTTGGATTTTAAGGAATATGACTCAATATCAGGAGGTTGAGCCGCACCAGGGATCTACTTTTCATGATGGCCCCAACTCAGGGTGCATGTTTGTATGCCCAATGGGAAGGTTGACCACACTCTAATATGAGTGTAAATTTGTGGGCCTGGGGCCTGGGGCCTGGAACAACTTCTAGTGGTAATGCTCCATAAGGTCCAACCTTGCTGGGGTCCAGTTAATGCAGGATGGCTGGGTGCTGCCAGCATAGGGAAGCTCTCCTTGTTGCACCCAGCTTTTGAAAACAAGACAGCGGGCTGACCTTGTCATGTTTGTCTTAAACCAAATTGTACTGCTACACGAAGGTAGATAGTTAACAAATCACAAATACAATAACTAAATAGAAGGGATCCTCGGAGAAAAAGAAAAGAAAAAGCAGGTGAGCACAGCACACTTACAGAGATCAGCTTTCAATTCAATTCATATTTCAATTCAATATTGTTATGGTATTATGTATACAATTCTCCTTGTTTCCTTAAAAAAGGGGTCCTTTGAACTCGGCAAAATCTCCTTGATTTTAAAGAAAAAGGGTCCTTTTTTCAAGAAAAAATCCTTGAAAATTGTCCAGTTTCAAAACTGGAGAACTCGCATAGGTGTCAACTGAAATACCAGACCTATAGGATCCAGGACGTATAGGCCCCAGGTCACGCAGACCCAGCTCTGGACGAGAAGCGGCCGACCCGCGCTCTAGCCCATCTCCGAAATTCCTCATGTCACCCAACCCATCAGTGTCAACTCCCATCTAGGAGAGACCCTCACTTATGGCTTTGTTATCCATGTTTTCCCATGTAATTTGTGAACTCAAGTTAGGCGAAATGATAATTGAATTCGTTTCCTGCCCTTTTGGATTGAGGAAGTAAAGCAGTTGTGGTAGACAAACCCCAATTTGAAAACATTCATGCACTCTCTCCCTCTCCGTAAATGCATGCCGTGTTTACCTCCACACACTGCACCCTTCACTCACTGACATCACTTCACAGTACCACACGCCTGCCTACCCCGTGGTCACCACGGCCATGGGGAGCACGGAATTAGACACTAACAACAAATGGACATGTAGGTAGGAGGGTGGGAGTAGGGTCCAAAGTGAGAAACATTAAAAATACAACAGCAAGATGAAAAACATAAAAAAATAACAAAAAATACTAGCGGGCTCATTTCTGAACCAAACGTGCCTAATCCGCCTTTTGTTTACAAAAGCGCAGCTCTTATAAAACATTACAGACAGCGCCCCATACAATTTTTCTTACGCTTACTAGTCCGGTCACCTCTTAGATTTCATTTTTTCGCCGTTTTTTCCCATGTTTCTCTGCAGTCACAACTGCCAATCAACATGTATACAATAGTCCAAGTCAAATTAATCACTACGGAATGGAAGAATTACGATCATCGATATGGTGAAAGTTGGGCCACGTGGATCGACCGACCGAAATGCACGGGAATGGTACGTAAGGCTGCTCATAGACATCACAAAGTGCTCTGGCCAATCACATAGCGCCCTGTCATCACGCCAGCAGCCCAAAAAGAGGCACTAGTCAATGACGTCATAACGCTGGAGAGACGAAACCCCTTTTGTACCATCCAAATCACTACAAACAGGCGGTCATTGATGGTAGAAGCCATGATCTTCCATACACATCCAAAACCTAAGGAAATATACATTCCTCTGCTAAATTCTAAATGTCTGCAGTTCATCTTATGGAGGATCCATAAGATGAATTTAATTAGGAGCGTTTTGCAGGATTAGTTTAGTAAGATTAAGTTTGTTTTTTTCGATGGAAATACAACCCATCCACCCACCCTGTCTCTATCCTCCTACCTACAATATCCATTTGATTTAGTGTTAAATACCATAGACCTCACATCACAACATGCTGTGTGGGCTACGGCACCCGCCCTATGTTGTCAACAAGCCTACTAGCACTGGCAGGCGGTGGGAGTAAGCAGGGCACTCAGGGGTAGCGTGTAGAGCGGTTGAAGCTATGTAAACATGGCGCACATTTACGAACAAGGGTAATAGCATGGATGTTTTCAAAACAACATTGCTGGACCATAAATGCAGTAGTTTTTCCAGACAAAAGGGCTGGCTTATAATGTTAGTTGCCATTTATGATGACTAGACTTCCATATGTAGTGTTAAAGGAGGAGAACGGGTCGAGATATACAGCATGTGGTTATATGGGAAAGTACCAGGGATTTGGGCGACGGAAATTCTCCTAATGACGCTAAATAAATCCCACCAGAATACCTTAAAATAGCAAATATTTAGAGGAAAAAAATATTCGGGCTATTGCCCCCCCCCCCCCCCCACTGTACCAGTGGTTTGACTATAGTAATGCAGTAGGCGGCCAATCATGGAAAGAGGAGGTGGAGAGGAGTAGGGGGAGGGACACTTGGCATAGGCGTTTACTTACATATGAAATAGTGGGGGGGGGCCTGGCCCCCCCTAGCCCCCCCCATGCCAGGGAGAGAGAGAGAGAGAGAGAGAGAGAGAGAGGCAAAAATAACTATTTTCCAGGGCCGGGAAAGCCATTTAAAAAAAATCCTTTTCCAGGGTCAGGAAAGCTATTTGGCTATAGCAACGCAGTAGGTGTCCAATCATGCAGAGGAGGAGGAAGAAGAATGAGGAGGAGGAGGAGGAGGAGGAGGAGGAGAGAGAATCATGTGATGTGTCACAGGAAAATGAGTCAGCGGACTGATCGGAGGGGGAGAGGAGGAGGGAGGAGGAAAGTGAGAGAGAGAGAGGCAAAAATAACTATTTTCCAGGGCCGGGAAAGCCAATCACGCAGAGGAGGACGAGGACGAGGACGAGGACGAGGACGAGGACGAGGACGAGAAGAAGGAGGAGGAGAGAATCATGTGAGAGAGAGAGGGTGTAATGTCTACGTCTATAGCGCACACACTGGGCGCCGCCATCTTGGATCTCGCCACTAACGTGAAGACCAACGTGATTATGAATAAAGCATTCTGGGTACTGTAATGGCCGTCTTGTGTTGTTTACTTCTATAAGCGGGGATATATTCAGGGAATATCACACTGGCGACGAGTATAGATACATATTACTGCTAGGAACAGTAAGCTGACATAATAGAGGTTCGAACAGCAGTAGATCGAGCTCTGGAAAACGCAGAAAAACGGACTTTGGGGGACTTAAAAGTTGGTGAGTGGAGAAGATACATCCAGCATCTGTTTACATAAGCCCAAGCTACCCAGCATCTGGAGAGTAGCGTCTGTTTGCATGTGCGAGATTCGGCGGCCAGAGAATCAGAAGACATTGTTATAAGACTGTTATATTTATATATCAATTGTAAACAAGTGATACACAATGACAGAAAAGGGCCCTAAACTCAAGATCCAACCTTTTGACATAAGTGGAGATAGGCTAACCCTAGGCCTGAAATGGCAGAGGTGGATTTAACGATTTGAGAGAGACTTGCTCTACAATGGAGTGGATTCTAAAAAGAAGGAAAACAGTGATGTGTGTCAAATGGCACTATTGATCTATGCTAGGACAGCAGTGGAAGATCTGCACGATTCACTAGCAGAAACACCAAGACCAGATACTGTTACAGTAGCAAATTGGACCAACTATCTCAAATCAAAAGCTAAGTTGAATGCTAGGTTTTTACCCAAGAAATCAAACGATTTTGCTCTCTGTGAATTGGTATCACAGAAGCCCAAATCTGACGAGAGTATGGTTGACTTTGCTGGTAGATTAAGACGCTGTGCTGAAAAATGTGACTTTACTGAATGGTCAGCAGACAAGATGATTAAATGTCTAGTCATCTCAAACATGAAGGATAATGAATTGCGCCTGAAATGCCTGGAGGAAGAGTTCAGACTTGATCAAGTACTGGACAAAATCCAATTGAAGGAGGATACAACAGCCATGAGTAATATTATGGGTGCTTCAAGTTCAAGCCAGACAAGCAGTGCCAGTTCCGAAAGCGTTCAGCAAATTAGAAACAAACATCAGAAGAACCAGACTCAATGGAAGAAAAACAAAGACAGTCGTGGCAGCAAAGTTAGTCAAGACAGGTGTCCTTGTTGTGGTGGGAGAAATCACAGTTCAGAGGATATGTGTCTCGCCAAAACAAGGAAGTGCAACAGGTGCCAACAAATTGGACACTATGGAAGAGTCTGCCAGTCAAAAGACATCAGGTTGGTGGATGAAGAACATGACAATCCAGAGGACAGTGACAATGATGAAAGTGTCTTTTGACAATTCATCAAGCATGAGTATGTAAATATGGTAAAAGGTTCTGGTCCACAAGGTAAAACCGTGGTAGAAATCAATGGTAAGAAAGTCAATGCAGTAATCGACACTGGTTCAAGTGTAAATGTTATTGACAAAACGACATACCAGAAAATTGGTAGTCCATCACTTTCAACTTCTCAGAGTGTGTTATACCCATTCAGGGTAAATGAAAGGTTAAAGATTGATGGAAGATTCGAAACTACTGTAAGTGCCAAAGGTAAAAGTATAAGATGCAGTATACTTGTTATGGGCGGACCAAGAGTGTGTAATGTCTTATCACAAAAGTTGTCACTTGAATTAGGATTGGTAAAATACATCAAGAAAATAGATGGTAAGGTGGAAGACTCATTTCCAGACTTATTTGATGGATTCGGTAAGTTAACTGGTTACCAAGTGAAAATTCATGTAGATAATGGGGTTCAACCTGTCGTTCAAACGTCCAGAAAAGTACCATTTGCTCTAAGAGACAGGGTCAACAGCAAACTAGAGGAACTGGTAAAACTGGACATCATTGAGGCTGTATCCGAAACACCAACATCATGGGTTTCCTCAATGGTTGTCATACCAAAAAAGGGTGATGATGTGAGAATATGTATTGATATGCGCAGGGTAAATCAAGCAGTAATTCGAGAAAGGTTTCCAATTCCAACTATTGACGAAGTTATGCTTGGTGTTCGGTGCTCGGTGTTCAGCAAGCTTGATCTAAAAATGGGCTATCATCAGATCGAGCTTGATGAATCGTCGAGAAAATTGACCACATTTAGTACGCACAAAGGGTTGTATCGCTATAAAAGATTGATGTTTGGTATTTCAGCTGCACCAGAAATCTATCAAAATGTTATCCAACAAATACTAAGTGGTTGTGAAGGCACAGTTAACGTATCAGATGATATACTAGTGCATGGTAAAGACATTCTTGAGCATGATGCGAGGTTAGAGCAAGTTTTGACAGTTCTTAAAGATCGAAATTTAACTCTTAACAAAGACAAATGCCAATTTCGTATGAATCGTTTAGTCTTTACAGGACACGTGCTAAGCAAACATGGAATTGAAGCAGAAGAGAGCAAAGTCAGCGCCATCAATAATGCAACACAACCAAAGGACGCAACTGAGGTGAGGAGTTTTCTTGGTCTGGCAACATACTGTTCGAGATATATCCCAGACTTTGAAACAATTGCAGAACCAATGAGGAGGCTCACAAGGAACAGAATACCATTCAAGTGGGGTAGCGAGCAGGAACAGGCATTCATAACCCTCAAGAAGCGACTCAGTTCATCACAAGTGCTGGCATACTTCAACAAAGATGCTCACACCCAGGTCATTGCAGATGCATCACCAGTAGGTCTCGGGGCAGTGCTGGTCCAGAGACAGTTTGATGGCAATTACAGACCAGTCTACTATGCAGCTCGTTCATTAAGTGATGTAGAGCGAAGATACTCACAGACCGAGAAGGAGGCGCTGAGCTTAGTATGGGCATGTGAGAGGTTCAAACTGTTCCTCATAGGCGTACAGTTTGACTTACTGACAGATCACCGACCGCTTGAAGTGATATATGGGCCAAAATCCAAACCGTCAGCCAGAATTGAGAGATGGGTTCTCAGATTACAGCCGTACGCATTTAAGGTGAAGTACATTCCAGGGAAGTTGAACATTGCTGATGTACTATCCAGACTAGCAGAGTTTCAAGGCCCAGGGAAGAACATCACAGAAGACTACGTTCGACTCATGACAGTTGAGAGCGTGCCAAGAACAATGTCAGCACGAGAAATAGAGGCAGCCTCCAAGATCGATGTAGAGCTAGAACAAGTCAGAGAGTGCGTTCAGACTGGTGACTTCTCCAAAGCGGAAATCGGGTACAAGGCATGCAAAGATGAACTTGCTGTTGTCGGGTATATCATATTGCGCCAAACACGAATAGTCATACCAATAAACCTACGAAAGGAAGTCATGGAACTTGCTCATCAAGGGCATCAAGGGATTGTCAAAACCAAAGCCAGAGTGAGAGAAAAAGTATGGTGGCCAGGGATGGATAGGGACTGCAAAAACTACTGCAAGAAGTGTCACGGGTGCCAGACAGTATCACAACCAAATGGTCCTGAACCAGTTATTCCCACTGACCTTCCTGAAGGACCATGGCAAGATTTGGCTCTAGATTTCCTTGGACCATTCCCAACAGGAGAACAGTTGTTAGTTATAGTAGACTACTATTCCAGGTACTTTTTGGTTAAAATCATGAAATCAACCACTGCTGAAAAAGTGATTCAGGCCCTGGAGGAGACTATAGATACGTTTGGAATACCGTTCTCAATAACAACAGACAATGGTCCTCAGTTTGTGCCTCAAGAGTTCGAAGAATACCTTGCAAGACTAGATGTCAAACATCGCCGGACAACCCCGAGGTGGGCACAAGCAAACAGAGAGATGGAACGCCAGAACGGGACACTCCTGAAAGCTATGCGGATAGCACATACCGAGAAGAAAAATTGGAAAACAGAGCTTCGTCAGTTCTTGAGAGCTTACCGCACCACTCCGCACTGTAGCACTGGTAAGAGTCCAGCTGAAATGCTGTTCAAGAGAAAACTCAGAACTAACTTACCATCTCTTAGATTCTCAGAAAATGATGAAGAACTGAGAGAATTCGAAAGGCAAAAGAAGCAACAGAGCACCGATGCAGCAAACAGGAACAGAACAGCATCGGATCTGAAAGTAGGCGATCAGGTATTAATGAGACAAGAGAGGGAAAACAAGCTGACCTCTAACTTCAGTCATAAGCCATTGACAGTGACTGATAAGCTCGGGACACAGGTGACTATCACAGCAGATGATGGAGCGTCATACAAGCGCAACACCAGTCATGTGAGAAAATACCATACACCCAATCAACCGAGACAAACACCAGAATATCAACAGCGGTCAGAAAATTCAAATGGAAATTCTGAGGAAGGATGGAGGGAAATCCTTAGAGAAGCAAGTGAGAACACTGAAACCAGGAATGAGAAAATGGGAGCAAGCCAAGAGATCTCAAAGTCTCCAGAGACATCGCCAAGTACCAGCCAGGCACAGCCAATGGCACAAACCCCATCTAGCAGACCAAAACGAGAAGTTAGGCAACCCACCTATCTTAAAGATTTTATAACTGGTAAATAAATAAAATACAGTTGAAGCTTGCTCAACCACCGACCATCATGCACAGGTCAAATACTCAGGTCATGTTAACATTGTCATTGGTGCTATTTAATAGTTAACTTGAAGGTGCTAATTGGGTAAATCTCCTTTGGAGTTTCAATACTAACTAATATCGTTATCTATGGTGCTGATTGTTACATGTGTATAAATACTTGTGAGGTCATCATGTATTAAGTCATTGTGGCGTGTGTTAAAAATGAATATTAATTTTTGATCTGAGACAAGGAGGAATGTAATGTCTACGTCTATAGCGCACACACTGGGCGCCGCCATCTTGGATCTCGCCACTAACGTGAAGACCAACGTGATTATGAATAAAGCATTCTGGGTACTGTAATGGCCGTCTCGTGTTGTTTACTTCTATAAGCGGGGATATATTCAGGGAATATCACAGAGGGGGAGAGAGAGAGGAAGAGAGAGAGAGAGGGGAGGAATAGCAGAAGGAAGAGAACGGAGAAGAAGGAGAGGATAGCATCATGTGATGTGTCACCCAAAAATGAGTTGGCGGATTGAAATGTGGGCTAGAGGAGGAGAGAGGAGGAGAAAGAGAGGGAGAGAGGGAGAGAGAGAGAGGGAGAGATAGAGAGAGAGGGGGGAGAGAGAGAGAAGGAGAAGGAGAAGGAGGAAGAGGACACTTGGCAAAGTAGGCTTTTACTTACATACACTATAGGAGGAGAAAGGGAGGGAGAGAGAGAGAGAGGGGGGGGGGGGGGGAGAGGAATAGCAGAAGGAGGCGGAGAAAGAGGAGGAGATAGAGGAAGACAAGAGATGGGAAGAGATAGAAAGGAGAAAGTTTTCCTTACAGACTTTATGAAACAGACACATCCAGCCATTCAAGGGTAGGGAAAGCCATAAATGAAGTAGGGGTCCAATATTCATATCAATACAAATTTGTCCTCCCTAACTTTATGCAACAGTCCCACTAAATCCTATCACATCATTGGTTGACTAGTGTATTCTACCCTATACTGCAAGTATGTAAGTAGTACATGGAATTGGGAATTAAGCACCGTAAAGTGGATTGGCCTACCCATTTTGGTCCCCCATCGACGGCCAAAATAACAGCTATGAGGATGGTCTCGACGATTTGGCGTCAAAAGTGGCCATATTTATGGCCTATATAGGTCATACCGCTTAAGATTTTAACCACGCCCCCTTTATTTCGAACTGCCAGCTTTATACTCGACTCTGCATCGATCGTGTGAAACTACTACTTCCCGGCATCCCATCGACCCAAACAATGTCTCCAGGCCTAGGGAAAATGTATAGACTTAGGTTGCCTCCAATACAACAAGGTCTTTCTGGTATAATACGTGAGAAATAACCGATTCCCTGACCCCTATGCTAAAGCATGAACAGATATTTTACCCTGCGTACGGCCGCATGGCATCTTCGGTAACACTCGGCATCGCATCTTCGGTATTCTCCGGGGAAAAAATCGACCAATCACAGGGCGCGTTACATCAAGCTTCAGCTAGGCTCTCAGCCAATGGGATCACCCCTTCCAAACGTTACTCGGCGTCCCATGTAGACGGCCATGGGGCCGGCAACATGGGTGATGTGCTGTGGTGGTGGGTGGCGGTCGGCGGTCGGCGAAGCCTTTTAAAATAGCCTAAACTTTCATTATCCGCCAAACAGTATCATATTCTAGTTAATTTCTTTCACTTTGTTGTTATCTGGTGCCACTAACCCTCTGGACAGGGGAAGGAGGACGCACAGACGGCCGGCCAAACAGCCTTGGACCAACACATAATAAAAGGACGAGATTCGATCTTGTTCAAAAAAGTATTATTATGTACCTAACATTGACCTTCATGATATGTGACCTTGAAATGACCTGATTATTTGATTTAAATTTAAATAATCTGATTTTAATCAGATTTTCAATGATCTTAATGCCTTACAAACTGACCGAATTATGCATGAGCTGTGCCAGCACTGGTGCCACTGCTGACTTCATGCAGGAATATAGTATAGCCTATAGGTCTGCACCACATACTGAACTTTAAAAATCTAAATTAGTAAACAGGCCTATAGTAGCAATTTAAATTTTAATTAAGTTAGTACCGGTATAGGTTATAAGTATAGACTCGCCTGTTCTCCCACATCAAGTGTGTGAAACCAAGTCATTCTCCACTGCACTTGTGTAAATTCGCTTTTAAGTTCTACTTCCTAAACCCGGACAGCACTTGAACCTGAAGCAGGGTACAGCGGTCTGGTCGTGGAAGTTGGAAGTTGGAAGGATGCGAAAAGCTGTCAATCGAGTCCGAACTTGCAGGATCAACCAAACCTTCTTCACGTTAGCTGAGGCAACTTTTGATTCGAGCCTAGGTGCTACAACACTGTTGCAAACAAATCAGGCAAAGGTGTGAAGAGTGATATGTAGACCTAATATTAACTATTACTAATGGTATTAGGGTCACGAAGCAGGAAATCCCCGAGCCAAATCAACTCCGAACTCCCAACGTAAACAAACATGAACGCACGTGGGGCCACCTTGTGGATAACACATGTATCGTTAGATTCCGACTTCCGGTAACTGGTCCTTTCTGATCCTACCCCTTCTAAGAGGTGGCAATTTTCAGTATAGTGTGAGAAAATCCACTATCATCTTCTCAAAATGCTCGTCTACAAGGACCTTTTCACTGGTACGTACATTTGAAAAACATCTTCATCATATTCCCATTGTTTCACGATTGATTTTTGTGAGATTAACGAGATATTTCTGTTTTAACTTCCAGAGGATGAATTACTCAGTGATAGCTATGCTAAGAAGATAAAACTGGTCGATGAGGTTATTTACGAAGTTCAAGGAAAGGTAAGGAATACCTAGTTACTATTGGACTTTTATTTTCCATTAGAAACAGAAACGCTCCCTGTGCTAGATAATTATTTGATTACCACAATCGAACCTTCCTTTTAATTCCTATTTCTTATTGTTAGGATCTTACATTATCGCTCAGCTGGTCAAGTTCCGGCTTTTGGACTTAGAGTTAGAGCTTAGTCATTAGATCTGAGTCATGTAAACTTACAGTACATAATATCCCTGTCAAATTATTGTGCAATTTTATGTTTCGCAACTCCTCATTCTGAGTCCAGTTTGGGATTATTTCCGACGATCCCCACTCCAGATTATCTGTTGTTGACTGTAATATTACTAATGACGTGTCCCAAAACAACAACACTCAACAGATGTAGTCATGCAAACATACTATTATTCCTCATTCTTATGTCTCAGGAGTGAGCCCGAGGGTCAGTAGTACTCTAGTATACGGGTCAATTTTAAATAATATGTTAGTCACATTTCTGGTGTTTTATAATGTGTATATAGATAAAACGGCCGTCAAATAGGGATAAAAATATTTGACAAAGACGACAAACGTCACGAATGTCTCTTCGTATGTTTTGACAAAACGGCCGTGGTCATCTCAAAAAGAGGTCTTCAAGACCAACACTTAAAACCACCGGTATTAAAGTAGCCATCGTTAGTCCCGATTCGATCTGGGCAGTTCCAAAGGCAAAAGTTTACGAATTACGTATTCGTCGAGAATTTGTAATACTATTTTACGTGTATATATGGCAATAATATGGCAATCCACTATATGAGGCCTTGATGAATAAGCTAAAAAAAAAACTTGAAGTGTTTTATTTCTTCACATTGATCGATTGTCTCATCGCCATCGGATTGAAAATAATCATGGACATATATATTCATGTACATCATTTATAAAAATCCAATAAAGTTAGCCATTTTATCTACATAGTCCGACATGGACTTGCCCACGGATTCTTTTGTGGGGGAAATTCAAGGCATTGCACAAGTTACAATCTGTCGATCTCCGACTCCGTGCTTCTACTAATTAATTTGGTGCCTACTTATATTTCACTTTACAGTTATAGATTCCAGACTTGTACGTTAATTTATCATTCTTTTTACTTCTAGCTTACCACCAGTAGTGAAAAAATTGATGATTCTCTCTTCGGAGGCAATGCATCAGCAGATGGTCCATGTGGAGACGATGGTGTCGACGCCAATGTAACATCAGGAGTTGACGTTGTTTTGTCATACAGGCTTGTTGAGACTACCTTCAACAAAAAGAGCTACGCCGCTCACATCAAGGAATATTCAAAGAAGTACGTTTTCATGGATTTGTACTCCTATGATAATTGGTTATTGCATTTAACTGGTCATTTTGTGCTATTGTGTGACTTGCGGGGTACATGTTGACGAACAAAACAACACATGCATTCATTGTTCTATAAACGGAAGCATCTACAATATTGTATCAACTCTCTGACTTCCATTTTAACAAGAATCCGGTTCACTGTAAGGTCTGTCATCCGTCATCTATGAACAATTCCAGGGGAAACCGTAACATCAATTTGGTTCTATGTCTTTAGTGCTATGACCGTTTCCAAAGGAAACGTGGCAATGGGGTAGTTGGGGCAATACAGTTAGAGTTAGGCTGGCACTGTAGCAGTCTAATTATCCTGTCCTCTCCTCCTTTATCCCTCCACACAATGCACTGCTCCTCTTGTCCTGGGTATGACCATAAAGTGCCTTTCTGTCTCCCTTCTTTTATCTCTTATTTCCTGTGTATGATCATAAACTGCCTCCCTCGCAGCTCTCCCGCCCTTGATATAACCATCTAAATGTGTTGATACGGGTGTAAAGCAACCAATCTCACTCACTCTTGTCACGTGCATATGTTGCATAGCACAACTACCTCAATCCCAGTATAATGTGCTAAGCGAGTGATTCATTGCAAGCTGCCTCCCTGGACAAAATTACAGCAGCTCATACCAGTACTTTTCATTCCAGGATCCTTGAGAAGCTTGAGGGCACCGAGCGTGCTGCTATCTTCAAAACCAATATGCAAAAATTCGTTGGCTGTGTAATTAAAAACTTCAAGGAATACCAATTTTTCGTGGGTAAGCACAAGTATAAGACGATTTTCTCGGAAGAGTATTTTCAAAAGGAAATTCCTAGGGTATTAAAGTGGTTCCCCGGAACCGTTCACCTCACTTAATGACTTTGTGTCCAGTTTGCGGAGGCATTCTAGAAGAGTTATTCAAAAGATCGCAGTGACGAATGGCGCCATGACTATTTCTTTTGTAACCAACCGTGTTTAATGAAAGGAGACCGTGTAATGGATTATCAACGTATGTCTGCTCGCGAAATAATTTATCAATGGCATGGACATTCACCAGTATAGTTTTAAATGACGTAATGTTCATAATAACAAATGACAAGTCAGTTTATTAATGCCTTTTTGCTAGGTCGGACGAGAAGTTGTTAGCTTCTCTGCTAACCGTTCTGTCCGTGTCTTTCCTTGTGCTCCCTAATAATCCATTGATGTCAATATTTTCAGGAGAATCCATGCAGGACGGTATGGTAGTCCTTATGAAATACGAAGACGAGCAACCTAAACTTTATTTCTTCAAAGATGGACTTCAGGAGGAGAAATATGTAAGTTCCTTACTGTTTGGATATTGTGAGAAATATTCCGTACATTGCGTGCATACATATATAGTAACGTACACATAACCTAGCTCAGGTTGCATCAACTAATAGGCTCTATGTCTTATTCATCGGACATAGTGTCAGCAAACGATGCTACAGAAACTGGTCTTGTGGGTCCGAATGTCTTTTGTTTTTTCACGAACAATTAACAAGTGGTCCGAAGTCTACAGCTTATTCTTCCTATCAGCAATATGTACCGTAAAATTCATTGTGCTGATGCAGTCCCCCCTCAACCGAAGCGACGACCGTTGTGGTCGTAATGTGTGCGTGTTGTTTCTGAACCTTGAGGTTCAGTTACAACTAAAGTGACCATGCTTCCAAATGTTAACACTTCCGGTCTCATAGATACTTACTGATAAATGCTCCTTATACCCCTCAGCTGCTGTTTGATAAACTGTATCCTCTTCCTTCAGTGGTGTACACATTCATCACACTAAAGCTTCAGGCTTCCAGTCACTCATAGACTACTTTAATAAAGCTGAACTTGATTTATATATCATTATTGATTGTGTTTGTTATTTGCAGTAATGCCAGTCAACGATAGATCATTCCTCAAATCAACCACTAAAGGAAATTTCACCCCCCACTCATCCAGCCAAGAACTTCGTTTAACCAGAATCACATTGCCAGGATCAAATCTCCATAGCGTCTGACACACGATCGGTGTCTGAATCGGGCAGCTCGCTGTTCTCAGTGCTATGGACAGTTGCAGATGACTAAACTACAAAGCATGATTTCATTTCTTAATCCATGTTAAATTATAACTTTAAATATAATGCATGCTAAAATTTGAACACATGCCTTGTAAAACATACATGAAACGCAGGTATGGTTCATCAACGTACAAAATAAAAACAAAAAAAACAGCCTACATTTTGTTCTGTTGACATGGCCCCAACTGAATTGTAACTTTCTACAGGGTTGCTATTTTTCAGTATTTGTACTTAATTCTCCCGCAAATTTCAAGAGATATAACGACGTTTCGTTTTAAGTCTCGAAATTTGATTTTGTTGGGTTATCATCAGGTTGGCCTTAAAAATAATTCTTAATTTTTCTTCTTGGAACTTTTCATTATTTTTGGCATGACTAAAACGTACATCCCTGTTTTCAACGACCCAGTTCTCACAAAATTGCTTGAGGTGAAGGCAGCTATTTTTTTTTTAAAGTTCCCTTTAGGAAGTTTAGAGTAAGCAGTCGTATGGTGTGCTCACTCACAGAGCTTATTATAGTATATGCTGGCTGCAATTGTCTTGGGCTAAGCAACGAGACCAGAGGGCCGACTGAGGGGCCTATATGGGGGGAACCAAGGACGAGCTTGTTTTCGATTCTTATCACTAATGACAGATAGTGGTGTGTGGTTTTCTTGGAAGTGGGCAGATGTGGTCACTCCACATGTCTCCATCTTCAGCTGCTTTACAATGGCTGTTGCATGTAGGCCCAATAATTTTGCTATTTTGCTACCTTCCGATCTGGTGAAATTGATGGGACAAGTTTGAACAGCTAATTCAAACTATTATACACATGCCCAATTAATGAATATTCTTTCACCAGATCGGAACATAATATAAATTACAAATATTTATGAGAATTTGAGAGCTTAATACTCAGCTCAATAGATCCGAGTCATATTAGTCCTTTGAGAAGGGGAACATACCATCTGAAAGCTAAAGACTAGGGGATTCACACCAAATGCTTACCATATAGATATCATAAGTAACATGGCCACAACCTGGACCCAAAGTAACCCTCTTTTCTTGTAAGTTTATGTGGGTCAGGGGCTTTTATGGGAGTTTCAGAAAATAGAGTTTAGGGCTGAAAACAAGCTCGGGACTAAAGGATTGCCGCCTGGCCTGTGGTTTCATGCTGTGTGGCACTGGAGGACTCTGATGTGGGCCTTGTGGTTAGATAAATTATACCCGATAAGGTATACATTCTGCCTAAGAAGTTTAGGGCTTTGGACCCGGTCCTCTCTTCCCCCCTCTAGTCTCGTTGGGCTAAGCAAGGCTCCTGAGATGGTACAAGTCGTATTTTGACTACACTGTTGAACTGGTCTTTTTCCCTCCACCTACTTGGTTGCGCCACCATCGCCCTCAAGAGTATACGCCATAGGACTGACTATGGGTGCGGAGCCAGGGGCATGTACATCCAAATTCGTGGGCATGTACATCCTCGTGGACAAAATTTTCCCGGAACTTGGGAGGAGATAGTGTGGTATTCGTTAAGATGTTGAACTGAAAGTTTGGACAAAAAATCTTATCTGCTCCATCTGTCTAAGTGACGGATAGCCAGGTATTCTCTGAGGAAATGGAAAGTGTAATACGTCAGTCGGTGGTTGTAGAAGCTTGTTTATTACCAAGAAGGGTAGGTGCATCACCAGGAGTACATGATTTGACGCGCCTCAAGTTACAAACACAACAGCTACGTTTATTACAATAGGTGACACTAAAATACGGTACAATCTGAAACACTCACTTGCGTGGCGACCATGGTCTTGTGCTTTAGTTTAGTTGCAAACAAAACCTTTCGATCCATAATATTGATGTATTTTCTGACGGGAAATTTCATCATTTAATTTGTACTGTAGTCGCCATGTCATTCATTGTATCAAATACTGGTTCCATCATAGCCGGTTATAGAACTATTACGCACTCTTAAGTACCGAGTTATATTCCTCAGGTTTCCTAAGTACACGGGCATACCAGAACAGGAACTCGAATTATATCGCTTCGATTTCTTAAAAATGTTCGCCATCCGATATACTAAGCGTGAACATTCCTAATACCGATGATAGTTGTGGTCAGAATGAAACTTCGCTAGGAATTTGGATTTATTCAGCTCGCTGATACCGCCCTGGAAATTGAATGAATTATCATGATTGCGCTCCAGGGCAAAGATATCTTTGATACATCCGATTATAGATGGTACAACTAAAATTCGACAGACAGCTCTTACCTAAAGTACTGGGGAGAACGACCACAATCAGCATGTTTAATTCAATGGCATATAGCTCCAACAAACCTTATCACACAAATCCATAAAATCTCCAAACTTCAAAATTGCCTTATGTAACCAGAGCTATTCATAGCTCTGATGTAACTTAACGCGAGAAAGAGGTGCTCGGAAATGTTCAACTTGGCAACGCCCAAAATAAGTATCGTTGCTCAAGAATCATAGCATTCGGTCCCAGGAAGCCAGGAGAGATAGAATGAACCTGACCACCGCTACTCTGTAGCATAATTTAATCAAGTATAGATTTTATTACCTCTAGGTTCCAAATGGGATTAAAATTCGAATAATGTAGATGTCCAGCAGTCCTCAGACATTTCTGCTCAGTTCAAATGTTCTTTTTGAACCAACGAGATATCAACTGTACCTGGGTTTTATGTCCCACTTTCGAAATCATTAAACATATAAATACTCATTATTTAAACGCGACTCAATAAGCAAACTTATGTAGCAACGTCACGATTGCGGAAGACAAAAAGCACATCCGATCGAGTGAGTGCCAACAGTAAGTCCTGTTTGTGTCATATTCTGGCTCACCCCTTAGCACCATGTTTCCTACAATCTAAACTTATACATTACTCTGGTGTCCAATATGCTTTATCTGTGAATTTATAAGTAGTTGCCACCACTTAATGAACACATCGATTGGTACAATGACCTAACGGATATAACTTGAAAAAAGGTAGGCCAAAAACCAAGACGTAACAAGCTTCTTTAAGGGTGTAAACCCAGATAGTTAACCCCATTTAAATTATAACGCAGTATTTACCTTTCGACGATGTACAGACTTTTGGCTAGTGAAATGTGAAGAATCGCACCAACATGACCATAAAGGCACCATTTGAAAATTATGTCAACCTCCCAAGTGTACATACATAATTGAGCTATAAACAGAGCAAACACATCACACTGGAAGAAGTTGCACCGAAGATCTTTTAGAAAACAACAGGGATCCTTCCAATTTGAGAGAATGATAATACACTTGTAGTTATAAATTATATCAATTCGGCTATTGAGATTCGTTGATAATGACCGAAATAACAGGAAAAGATATTTTATTTAAGACTGGTTCCACCAATATTTTTTCTACCACGCTTTGACAAGCCATACATATGTATACATAGTTTCGGACATGGTTCGATGCGCACGCAGCTTTATGTATAATAAATTTCGGTAAAATAAATTTTGCAAAATAATCTACTTACAGTTAAAGCAAAGTGATACATACATAGCGCTTTGAATGCTTTAAATGTACCATATTTTGCATAGATCTTATTATAAAAATGAACATAGTTGAATGGTAACATCTTGTTATATTTAATCTAGCCGGTATATATTATATATATATATATATATCTTCTTCATAAATATTTAGTAAAAAAGCGCCGTATCATTAGAACTCATATACAAACATCCGGTAGCTGAAAATCAAATTACTGTGAATCATCATTATCATATCATTCCTTTTTATCAACTATGATGACAGTTGAGATTACGTAACGGTACTCCACATTTGTATCAAACTTAACATTATACTGTGAAATAAATTAACACGAGCATAATTGTACCCCCCCCCCCCAATTTACAAGTATATCAAGAATAATCTCATGGAAAAATGAATACGTGTACAATAACAACTATTTTAGCCAATAAGAAAAAAATCAGCCCAACTATTCATAAGTTTAACACAAAACCACGATTTGATTCTCATGAACTTTCTACCGGGTCGAGGTTTTTTCAACCAAATATTTCTTCAGAGAAGGTCCCCGCAAACCGCCAACATTTCCTGATATGGTAGATTAATTAATTGTACATGGACCTACAGGCCAGTTAAAGAAAGAGTTCGGGGCATCCTGTGTACCCGACAATCTCATGATCACAAAATAACCTGCTTAGAGAAGAAGACACACGTTTGAGAAATTAACCGTTTTAGTCATGTCTTAGCAACTCACTAGCGAATGATTGGTATCCCAGAAAGAGGATTAAAACATTATTGATAAGATTCCCAAGTTTGAAAATGCCAACTGAAGATATATTGATTATATATCTATAGATATATAGATAATATGCGTACATCCACTAAATAGTCATCATAAACTCATCTTAATAAGTCAAGGGTGATGATACTATATATTTCAATCGTTCATTTAACTCAGTCTATAGCGAATGTACCACGACTGATACACAATACTCAGCAGTTTCAGCGCTGTCACCATAGGTCAACTGCCCCTTCCCTGCAACCAGTGAGTCTTACTAGAGCTACGTCTACATGTACATTGAAATGATATATCCATAAAGGAGATTAACATGATAACTCATATACATTGCATGCCCCTTCAGTCAGGGGGCTTGTTAGCTTCCATAGCAACGGGTGCTGAACCTTCCATCGTCAGTACTGTTCATCAGACTGACGCCGACTCAGAAATTGTGAGTCATATATGTTAACTTATAATTTATAAGTAATGTTGTATGATCAAGTATATGAAATATACGTGAAGTTGATTATGAGCCTGACAGGATCCAAAGTTAATTAGCTTTACCTTCAACATCATTTACTGAGGTCCCTTCTAGCGAACGATGCACATTCAGTCTAAATGACATTCAACTTTCCTTATATTTATACATGGATCATGATTCGAACCTAGTTGCAATTCTTTCTCACAGAACAAAAGTTCTGAATACCTTGTGTTGAACAGACCTTGCTTTACATATTTATGTTTTTTTTTATCAAAGTCTGCAAGTGTTAAGAGTTAAACCGGCACCATATGTACAAGGCCAGTCACAGTCATACTTGTCAGAAAAGAGCACTGAGTCTTTAATGTGTTTTGGCAGCTTCCTTGGCTGCAATAATTAACGGTGTCAGGGAGGCCAGTGGTTTGGCAAGACGTAGGAACGGGTGGCGAAGTAGTTCAGATGCCCCAGATCGCCGCTCAACATCCACGTCCAGGCACTTGTCCAGGAAGTCTTGGAAGAGAGGTGACAGCTTGCATTTGTCCTTGATCTCTGGTTTACCATTAGTTGCAATAAGGTAAAGAGCCTGGAGACAGACGGAGACAAAGAGAGATCACTTAAAAGACTGATAGTAACAACAGCCCTTCGATCCGATTAGAAAGAATATAAATCTTTTTTTTCTTCCTTCACATCATAGGATGTAAACCTAAAATCTTAGTAGTCTATGACAAGGACATGTACCCCTGAGACACCATGAAACAATGAACCTGTGATATGTGCCTTCATGTACACAGTACAATTATTTAAGTGGTTCTTTCGTAATTAAGGATTAGGTTCTGACTATACAATCCATACTAATTATTATTTAGGGAAACTATGATGTAAGTATAGATGAACTTGCAATTCAAACAATTACATTAACAAAAACTCACCCTAAGTGGGTTTTCATTGAGATAGGGTGGTTCACCCTCGATCATCTCGATAGCCATGACCCCCAACGACCATATATCAACCTTAGGACCGTACTGCTTTCTGTGGAGAAAAATAGAAACAACGATATTAAAGTAAATGCTGTACCCGTCACTGAGTATAATTATAAAATAAATTCCAAATGCAATGCATTATAAAGTTTCAATAAGTGCAACCAAAACTGATACCATATGAAGAAATCATAATCGAAGTAAGCAATATATTCTGGGTCTGGGTCCCTTCTGTATATTGTGTAAACATACCTAGTGACAACCTCAGGGGCCATCCAGTACGGGGTGCCTACCATCGTGGATCGTTTACTCTGCTCAGGAGACAGCTGGGCACAAAACCCGAAATCGGCTGAAGTAACAAGACAGTTGATGCATTAGAAAACAGTGTTTCGCCACTTTAATGTACTAATGACACACACGTAGTAAAGGAGAATTCTGAAAGCCAAATTAAAAACTCACTTAATTTCACACTGCCGTCCATGCCCAATAAGATGTTATCACTTTTGATGTCTCGATGGATGACGTGGTTTTCGTGAAGAAACTCGAGGGCTTGTAGACACTAAGTATGAAACAATATGATTGGAATCATGATACAAATATGGATATTGCATCATCCTTTTTGGCTCTTGTTATAAACTAACGTTTCATTTTAAAGTCTATCGCTATGTATATTCCTAATACATTTTACAGTCAAATAAACATATCTCAAAACTTGTAATCTAAATGTCCCTAACCAAAGGCGTCCCAAAACAAGTCACCAAGTCGGAATAAAACTTCCCAACAAACAAATTCCACCGTCCTCCTCCTTGGAATTCAATAACCAACCATCTTAATGGTCCAAATCAGTTAGTAGTGAAACCACCACCTCATATATCACGATAGTTCAAGGCACACACACATGCAGTGTCGATGTTGGAGAATCTCAACCTTTTGTTTTTATTATTTGTTTAATTCTGAGGGACAGACTAATCGCACTGCTCAATATGTCAAAGTTATAACGGTAGAGCTCACCTCTCTGCATACAGCAGCTATCTGGCCTTCATCCATGCACGTCTCTGTAACCACGTCCGTTAAAGAACCACCATCCAAATACTCCATAATGACCTAGGAATAATTACCAGAAACATTACAGAATTGATGATTTAAGATTAGCAAACGTCTGATTTCACAAAAATGAACACAATCAGTGCCAGAGAAGGATACACAAGGCCAAGCTTCATTTAAAATGGCAAAGAATACGTTTGAGACATAAAAAGCTAGAATACAGAGTAGTGACCGGATTTACACCATCCATCCATGGTGCTTCCTTAAATAAATGTTTATTCTTGATCATAAACTAGTTTGGTGGGTAAGAAGTAATCCCCTTTGCATTCAAACACCGATGAAATCACAAATCTAAGAGCATTGAAGCTTCACTGATATAAACTTAGGATAATAGACAAACATAAAGAAGAAAGACAAATTCTTCGGGAGAGAAAATAACTAGCTTTAAACTTACCCAGAGCTCCTCATTGACGAGGTAACTGTCGAGGTAGTTGACAATGTTGGGATTCTGGTTTTCCCGCATGACAAGGATCTCGTTGATGATGAGTTCCTTTTTAGGCTGTTGGGACAGGTTCATCTGTTTGATGGCCACCTCACGACCAGTAGCCACTTCAATTGCAATGTACACTGTACCAGACGCTCTAAAACAAAGAAAAAGAATAATTAGCGTTTTCACTTACAGCCACACTCAACATAAATAACTTTATTAACACCACACGCATTGCAAACTAAATAGAACAAACCCATAAATTCGCTGTTGTAAGGAACTACTAAAAGACTGTCATTAAGTTATGTTCAACTTATTCAGTCACAATTTATCTTTTTAGTTATTTGAATAGTCGGCAAAAATTGGTTATTCCTACCAATACACACACACTAATGTGCAATGTTACTGACATAAGGGTGACATGTGAAGGGTACACACTATTTGCTCACAATTATCCACTCTCATTACCATTAGCAATGTGTGATGACTCACCCCTGACCGATCTTTTCCATCTTGGTGTATTTTCTGTTTGGATCGCCCACAGAGACAATCGTTCGCAGTTTCTCCAGAATCTCCTCATCTGTCATCTTCTTCTTTTTGGTCCGCTCATTTTTGGGAGGTGCTGCTGGCTTTTCTTCTACTTCTACAGGCTTAGTGTACTTTTAAGGGAAAGGAGAACATGTCATGTAACGCAAGAACATAAGAGCACCGAATGGAAAGAATGTACAAAATGGTTTTGTACGCAGATAAACGTTAATGAGTATAATTATGAGCAATTTGTATCTTAAGTACTGTATAACTAGGGATGTAATGCTACATACAGGACCAGTTCAGTATGACTCTCAGAGTTTATGATTGAAACTCATGAATCATAATGCAATGATTAATTCCATCAATATAAAATCGACCAAGTATAATCATGATCAAAAGATCAGATCAAGGCGGAACACCTCCCTGGTTACATCAAAATAGTAGAATGGCAACATCAGAAGTTAAAAATCTATAACAAAGCCAGCATTCGACAAGAAAAAGATACTCACTATAGAGAGTGTTCTTTCAGGTCTAGTTGCTATAGGAGGGGGCGGTGGTAGATCATCCTCTTCTTCTGAGGGTGTTCTCGTTGGTGTAGTTGTAGGTTCAGATCTTGGCTGTGAAGGGTAGAAAGTGCAATATTCCAATATCAAATATGACACTCTATCTAATTCGAAATCTTTGGACAGTATATTTGGAGTAATGTAATCTCCGATATGAGTGAAATATAAATATTATCTAATGTTTCTTACGAAAAATAATCAAGAATTCGAGTATTGGTAAAGACATGCATAACGATATATGTTTATAACAAGTGATGCAAATCGCACCAGGTGGTATTAACTTTCTCAGGCAGCAGAAATCGGTTCTAACTATTCATGTAGACACGGGGTTAATTTGAGTGAGAAACTATTACTAGTACTAGTGAGAAACTAGTTCCCTCTGAGACAACGCTTTTTTTAAAAAGGGAACCCCATACGAAAAGGAGTTACGAAAAGGAGATACATGCCATTATTAAATTCTTTACTATATTAAAAATCAAGGTATTTCAAATACCACAAGGGGTATCCTGAGATACAGCATTTGGGCCTGGGAGGGGTGCTTTGGTAGCGCTCAGAAGCAGCAAGGGAGGCCACATACGGTGGGGGTATCTACCACAACCCTTGGCCGCCAGCTTGGCCGTCACTCCGGGGATGCCTCAGGCATCTTCCCCTGTCCCCCATGCTCCGCATGACGGCCGAGACGGCCGACGCACAGTTTGCATTTTTGTTTACAAAATTGTTCTATGATAATAATGTTGAATGTGGGTTTTCAGCTGTTGGATGCATATCCTTAAAATGTCTTGAGCATACTTTAATGAACCTACTAGGTTAAAGTCTTTAATTAAATCTGTCCAAATCTTTCTCTCCCTTGACCCTTGTTTTCTTTCTTTGCACTCAATGCCTGCAATACATGTATACTTATCCAATATCTGTTGATTTTCCTGGACCAGACAAAACATTCAATGACAACACAATTAAAATCCATCATTTCCTCTTCAATATCCTTTAGTTTGGTGGTGATATAAGTAATATTAAATCATTCAAATCAGAATTAAAATATGAGTACTCCAAGCCCCTACTGAGAGCTATGGGGCGGAAGTAAACAAACCCTAGAACTGGCCTCCCTTCCTGCTAAAATCTCCCATGGTGCATTGCGCTGGCCTCCCTGGGCCCATAGCGATTCCCAAACTCAGGCTACTCCTAACAATTCATCTAAGGTCAACCTGGAAGATCTGTTGTTAACAGAAGGTCTATTCCTTTTTTAATGAATACAATGTAGTTTAAAGGAAATAAAAATATTATTTTACAATACATATTCCTCGAAGATCGAAAGTGTTTTGCAAATAATGAGGGGAAAATAAAAAAGAAGAATTTTGAGGAAGAGCGGTTTTTTGATATCGCATGGTAGGAGGAAAGGATGGACATGTTGTCTCCTCTTAGAGATGATTGCTACATACAGGTTAGTAAATGAGGCACATCTAAGGAGAAGAAAGTGCTCCCCAGTTTCTGAGGAGTGAAGACCCTTAACCTACCTCAATACTCACTGAATTGACGGGTGTGATGATTGCTCCCGTTTGGAATCGTTCAGCCAATGATGGTTTACTGCTAGATAAACTATTCACGCTGTTCACCGTGCCACCACCTAAGAACGGGAAATTCTCATTTATACGATGACAAAATCCATCACATTTGAGTTGTTCTTTAGGTCATTGATTTATAAAATGTATAGTATACCTATCAAAACAAGAAGTGAAGAACTTACTCAAAGACTTCGTTATGTTGGTCATATATTTAGACTCCTGTTGTTCTTTTGATGATGCGTCATAGTAGTTAAGCACATCCAGCACCGCCTGTGGGTTTTTCTTCTGTTCTAGTTTTGAAATATTGGAATTCTGCAATAGCTTGGCCCATGACTCTGGCATACCCTGCAATAACAAGAGATCAGTGTTTTAGTTGGCGAGGGGCAAAAAGGAAATATACGCACCTCGAGTCAGTGGTCTCACGAAAAGTTAATGTGTACTGGTAAATCACTTTGAATGTTTAGGGACAACACTTGGGCACCCCGCAACAATATTTAAATCAATAGAAAAGAAACATCAATCATCAACACAGACGCCTTCACAATTGCAGAGTATTAAATCTATCTTTTTTTTAATTTAAAAAAAAGTTTTTATTGGTCACATCTGTACGACATCAAATTTAATTCCATAATAAACTGCTCAATAAAAAAACAATCTTCAGAATTGCCTATAAATCAATTTCAACCAATATGAGGGTATCATTCTAAACACTCAATACACTAAAGATAATCATTAGAAGTGGTTAGTGAGTGGATTCAGATGCATTAATTTACTCACCGTAAACTCCCCAGTATGGGGATCAAAGCCCACGTGCACTGTATGCTCAAAGTTGGATGGTAAGGAGATGACCGGCTTCTCATTATCCTTGAGTTTGTAAATCTTGCCCTTTGGCGTTTTTTGCTTGCCTTTCTTCTTGTCATCATCGTCGGGCACTCGTGGAAGGGGCTTCATATCGACCGGCACACTCGACTCCCTGGAAGATTACATCAAAAAGCAAGGTTAATAGCTTCGCCAGACTGGAGTATATGCATATAGATAAACAGAAAAAGAGGGAAGGTAATGGGTTGGTTATAGGAAGAGCGCCAAGGAACTGGATTTAGTGCCCTTGCACAGTTAGGATGGGATTGCGACAATAATAATGCGCGGGCATATTGTATACGTCTACGAGATAAGATCTGATATCGATGCATACATGTCATCTAAGATTATGGAGTTTTCAATATTGGCAGAACGGTGTCCCTCGTTCAGCTCAAGAATTGTATACAACATATCAAACAAAAACATTCTAAATACTGCAAATACATAAATACTGACAGTGGCGGTGACCAGAAACAGGGGCCGGTACTGGCCCTGGCCTGAAAATAGGAGATTTATTTCACAACGGTGAGGGTGCTGAAATCTTCTTAACCTCCAAGGCAGCAGCATGCACTGATTTTGTAAGTAGGGGTAGGCGCAATATGCGGGATATGTTATGGTGATAACTACCGCGCAGTTGATACCCTTGTAGTTATGACGATGTCGCCCATAGAGATAAAATATCTTTATGACGTGGGACGCATATAACTTACCCATAACAATGTGTAAGCAGGGGACTCCGGTCGTAGTTCCACGAAGGAAACATGGCTAATTTTTTAGGCACAAAATTCATTAGAGTTCCGTTTCCGAGCTGAATATTTTATGGTTATTTGGATGGCATATATGACAGTCCCGTCTTTCTTGGAGGGGACATTTCTGTTAAGACTAAATGTTCGTTATTATCAGCGTATTTTAGAGTGTTGACTGTCAATACCCTGTCTTATTGCATAGCATGTTTTCTTGAAACCAAGGGTGTTGATCCATGTGTACTATGCCAGCATATCAATATCACTATCCACGCTATCCTGTAGATATATGATTGTCTGGTTTAGTAGGCCCGCATCTTCAAAAACATCTTTTTCCATATGTAATTCAATTGCATGAGGTAGCATCATCCATGACGTATTATCCTGTAAGTTGCATGGAAGAAAATGGGCAAGGGTCTATGCTTCGATACCAGGATATATAATGTAGGTAATCAACTCATTTACCCCGCTCAAACTTAAATTAACCCCCCCCCCCCCCCCCCATCTACTCTTTACCAAATAGAAAAAGGGATATAAATATTTTAAAAATAGAATCTGTAACCTTACTCTTGCCATAAATTATTATTTCAGTATTCAACATTTGAGACCAATCCTTTTAATGTTTTTTAATCCTAAACATCTGGCATGGTTTCAGCCATAACTTTGCCCAGAATCTCAAGATCAAAACTCCATGATAACTCCCATAACCCTCAGAGCGTTCGGGGTGATGTGATTACATACATTACACACCATGATTCATCCCAACTACCCATGTACACAAAAGCAAAGCATGAGGGAATCACAAGGACAACTTTGATTGAGGTGATGAAAATAGGAAAATGAAAAATAATTTCAGTCTCAACCATGACCGTCTAATTGATGTTATAAAATTAAGAAGTACAACGATACTCAATTTAGTATTATATGTCCTTATATATATTTACATATGGAAAATAGAACCTACAGGTATGTGGGACATGGTAAATTTTCAAAATCCATTACCTATTAGGCAGAGTCACATATCTGATATTTTATCTACATAATTATTCTCGTCATCAGTACACTCTCCACCAAGTACTTAAGCCTACCGCGCACTTTTGTAGGAATAGCATATGTCAGGAGATTCTTACCCAACTAAATCGTGCGATATTTTAGAGAATAGCAAACAAAATACCAGTTCAAGAAAGTCATTAAGATTCTCTTCTAGGCCACATTCACGCATAAAAAGGAATAACATGTGTGAACCATTTACAGAGCTAGTCGGAACAAACTGACAAGTACTGATACCCGCTGCTCATGTAAACGCATTCAGACCCATGGATTCTTATCTTATCGATACAGCCCAAGAAAATACCAGCCACCTAGCTCTATAGTATCTAGAATTTCACCAATATTGCTGGTACCACTTGCTTACACGGCGTTTGTATAATCCATTGAGACACTGTAAAAAACATTGTAGGGTCAACGCTACGACTTATTCCCATTTCAATCTTATGGAGCAAACTTATTTGATATAACTATTGTAATTGGTATATAGGATACTTTCCAAAATATATCCCGGTAATGACAACAATTTGTCTCCATGTACATAGGGATTAAATGGCGTCCTCGTTCCTCGAACTAACTACGTATGTACATGAATGTATGAATAGAAATAAAATCCCAAGGCAGGTGGAGAATCACGATGTATGCTGTAGAATAAAACGAGATGGACGGGTCGGAGACTATCAGGCATCGAACCTGGTGAAATAGTCCCTCACTGATGCACAAGAGAGGAACGAGAGGTAATCTGTATGCTCAACTGATGGAGTACTAAGTTGGGAGCATGTTTATGAAACTGTCGAACTTAAATCAGTCGAAGCTTGGCTAGCAATAGTATGTGGTATCATTGTGTGGGTTCAAGATGAGTTACGGTAGTTGTTGGTGGGGGACAGGAGCAGTAGCAGCTGACTCAGGTGAGCACCTCCGAGCACGACCTGGAGTAGCGTCCCTGTATTGTGGAGCAGTGTTTTGGCAGTGGTAGGTACTCGCCTGTCTGTGCTTGTTTCACACTAGCCCTTGCTGATATACACCTTGCTCTGGGGCCTCCCATCTCCTCTATACTTGGACCTTCTCTTTCCCCTCTCACTCTCCGAGCTCTTCTCCACCTCATCCTCAGTGCTCACACCCCTTCTACACCCTGGTGCTGATTCTCTAGCCCATGGCCGATGTATGTGAGTAAGGGGAAAAGGAGGGTAGTAGGGATGCAAGCTTTACAGGGGCAAACCGACGGGGTGAGGATAGGAAGGAGCCGCATGGGAGGTTTAGTAAAGAGCTGGTGAACGAAATCTTCACTATAACAGTGCATCTAGCATTGCCCACGACTGTAGATATGTAAGTACCACGAGGAAAATGGCTTAAGTTCAGCGTGACTTTAAAGTGAATATATGAATTACTCAACAAGCCCCCTTTACCCCTCGCAATGCTTTAATTGTTTTAATTCATGAACCCCAGAGCTCACATGATTCCCTCAATACTAGTTAGACCATCTCAGACCATTTCATTATGTACTCATTCCCCCCCCCCCCCCCCCCCCAGGACAATATGTTGCACAATCCAACCAGACTGACAGCGTTAAGGCAGGTTTAAATCCTGCCTAGTCAGGGTCAGTGTATTACCCGAGGGTTTGGGAGAGGGCATCGAGGTGTGTTTATGTGAACTAGGTTCGTTTCATAGTAGTAGACTCCACGGGACTAAAAGTGTACCAGGTATGTTTATACACCAGGTTTCTCCATGCCTGCCAGGTCTACAGACCTACAGACACAATACATTGTTTGGAGCATATCTAATATCTCAAATATATAGAGAACTATGACCCTTAAATAAAGAAATATCTGTATGCCGAGGTGATAGGAACGACACACAAACATTCTATCATTAATCTACAATTAACTTAGTTAGCTTGGGAAACCTATACTTGTAGAACAAAATATTTTTTCCAGAAATCATCTGCGAATGGACGGAATAACCTAACCCTCCCTAATCGATATCTCTAATCATCTATAATTTCCTTCTGGCCAGGGTTTTTATTTAACTAATTGGGGACCCATGAGTCATTCTGGGACTATATCGGCACTGAAATTATATTTGTTTTCATTTTACCCATCGACATTATATTTGACAATTCCAAAAGAAATGGTTTTGACCGCGTCGAATCTGAAACAAAACAAATGAAATGAAAAGGTTTCAATTGTTTTGGAAGAAATGACAGCAGACTTGCCGATGTGTCTTACTTAAATTTACACTAGGTTGAGTGTTTGTACTGGGCGGCAGCTTTTGGTTAAATCACGACTCGGGAGGCCTAACCTGCACCACTCTCTAGTCTAGCAGTCTCACTTTCCCATGGGATACAACCCTAGCTGCAGCAGCTATGAATATTTCAACCAACGATTCCCACCAACCACAAGCTTTGAAAGATAAATTAATATGTAGAGGAGTTTGTTTGGATTCCCAACAAGTCTGACCTACCGGGTGACTAAAGTGCTCATAAAAATGATTGCTGCCACAGGAAATCAAATATATATGATATACCGGAATAAAGACCGGCAGCCGGGGCTTGTTTTCCCGGGATAGATGACCTTCGGTCAGCCGATTTCCAGAAGCCATGGATGGCATTGATTTTCCAGGAAGACCGCCAAGAAACCGAAGGGTTAACCTAACTCAATAACTCCTTGTAAATAAGCACCAATCAAGCCAGTTTTATCACAGGCAGTGAGGATGCAGGGGATACTAAATCCAATCCTGCAACAGGCAACACCAAGTTTGCAAGCTAATTACAGATAAATCCAGACAATATTCGCCCAGCATAGACACTACTTGCCTTGATAAATTTTTAGCTGTGAAGATAATCTATGGAGCCTACCTCGATCTCATAGTTAGGGGATGTTGCTGGACACAAGCTGCTGTCGTGGTGAGATAGAGAAGTGAGCTCGGTGTTCACCAAGGGGCTAATATACATGCATATCACGTCTATGGTGCTCAGCCACTTGCAGCAGTAGATCTAGGTCTCGAGTATATACCAGTGAATACCGAAGTTTACCCTCTCCCTTCTGCATGACAGCACCGCCATTCACTACAAATATTTGAGTTTGCGAAGGCACACCAGTTTTTATTCATAAACGCTTTTTTTATACATTTATTTCTGAAACCATGCTGCTTCCGACCACCAGCGTTTTTATGTTACCCTTACAAATACCAGCGGATGTAGAGTGAGAGAAGTAGTGAAGGTTTTATATCCCATCACGGGTAATTGGATTAATATGAGAAAAAATACAGTGGGCTTGTTAACATGAATTTGACAATAGAATCGAGGGGATATTTTCATGTCTATTCCCATATTTGACGATGTTTCAACGATGATGTTGTCGTTTAACACCGCTGATGTAAAATGAGGGTTGGTCAAGCTGTTTCTATAACAATAGAGGTACGCTAAATCATCGGGGTTAGTTTCCATAGCAACCCTGGCACTCGTGGCAGGAATGTTCAAAGAAAGCTCGAGGGAAATATTTCTTGGGGACTGAGCAGAATGATGCCTGTCAGCACCGTTTACTTCATGTGCCGAGACACCTCTCACAGACTAACAATCCTAAGCCATTAATTGCCTTCGTTTCCAGTGACGACTAAAGTCAAAAAGTAAAGTGCATAACAAGTATCACGTTCTTAATTATGGGGCTTGTTACAAGGAGGAAACAATTTCATTCTGACTAGTTGACTGCATTGTCAAGCCAAAATCTTTCTACCTTAAAAACTATGGAGTCAATCCCGTTATTCACTATGCTTTTCTCAGGAAATATTACAGAGCAATGGCCCTTAAAAACACATTGTCGATTAGGTGGAATAGTGATCGAGGGTAGGGTTGGTATTGTTGAAGGCAGTAATTCACTTCCTTAGGGCCATACATATTTTATGGACTGCTATTGCCAGAACAGATTCGTACCGATATCAACATCCTTTCATTGCACTAAAAGCTTCATTCACTCAGGCATACTTCGAGTCCAGGGTCTAACTGGTATTGGTCATGCATCCAGCCATCTACATATCAATCCGACGTCTTTCTAGAAGTAGTATATGGAAAAAGTACATTCACAGTGGCAATCAATTTTCCGCAGGCCACCCGGTCTCCAACAATGGACCGACCTGTTCCTGTAACCCATATTTACACCCTGGGTTACCTTGCCATTCTGAGACCCATTAATTAGGAAAAGGCTGATCTTATTATAAGAAATGATAAATATGACACACATTTGGGGCAATGGAACAAGCAGCGTATGCTGCTGAGTTGATATCAACGCCTCCCACTAAATGGCTCTGGGTATGGGAAACAATAAATCCCCTCTGAGCCAGGTGGTAGTGTGGGTTGTTTTGGCCAGAGCTTGGAATACATTTAGATATGGTGGCCGGGCAGGCAGAATGTGATAGTTTGGCATCAGTGACACAAGTGACGGAGTGATTCAGTGACAGCCAGAGGCATAAAGCAAGCGGTGCCACAAGCAGGCCAGGTCGGAGTAACCTGATTAGAAATGGCCGGCCCGGCATTAGTCACCATCCACGTGGTCCAGCGATTATAGCACTAAACCACACGCCATGTTACAATTGCTGCCTCCAACATTAAAAAAACGTCCCTACGTTACTTTCCTCTACATTCAATACCCATCTTATCGAAACATTATTTGAAGAAAAATTATTTTATATTTAAAATAATAGAATGAAATGGTTTTAACTCCACAGGAATTTAAAGCAGATGATGATTCCCCGGGCCGATTCGCAAAGTACATTCCACACGCTCTTATACATCGTAACATGGTACATCATAGGCATGATGGAAAAATCCAGGAAAACAAAGGCAACCACATTATAACCTATGAAACATAATATTGCACCGAATTTTCTTCTTTCCATTCGCTCCACATTGCACCAAATAAAAGAGAAATATCCATTGGTCTCACAAATGTATACGTAAACAACACATCATAAAGGTATATATACATTATTGAAATTATATTTCCAAAGTCAGTAGGATCTGCAGGCGTGAAACTCTCCTGGGTAGAGAATATAGACTAAATCTAGAGCTTATTCTGCTGTACCATTCATCACTTGCGGTCAGTCGTTTGGTCATAAACAAGATCCTTTTATGCTGGCTGGACAGCCCCCGAAACACAATAAGCCCAGTTAAATCCGGTGTCTGTGGAGGGTTAGGACCCGTAGGCCCCAACAGATACTGGTGTATTGCGGAGTATAGTTGTAGTACGGGTGCTAGTGTGGTAGTAGTAGGAATTGGCAGCCTCACTGGTGCAGTATGTACACACTGCTATACAAGATGCCCATCTTCTGTGAGCGGCCTACACTTTCTGTGGGCTTATAAGTTATATCCACGAATACCATCCTTTCATTCAGAATGTAGCACCCATGTGTGGCCCTGTGGTTATAAAAGAATTCATTTATCAACGTGGCTATATTCCCTGGTGCTAGAAAGTGTCTTTGAGAAGATATATAAAAGGCATCGAGCACCAAGTGGCGGTGATGGCGTTGGAGTATCCTCGGCGTCGTCCTCCTCATCCATCCAGGTAGAGAGAGATTCCCATTCAGGATGCCAGTGATCACTGGTGATGCACTCCCCATACAAAATCCAGGACTATGCAAGCTGCTAGAGAAGGCTTTCTCACACAAGCGTCCCCTCCCATCCTTACACTTAGCACCTACCGTAATATCTCCACATCCAATACAGAGCAAACATACCACACAGTCCAGTATTTAATTTACAGTCTCTGACTTTTCTTAATGTTATTTTTGGTAGGGAAACCATTAAGACTCAGATGAAAACACTTTTTATCCCAACAACAAAATAAACCACAAAATTTATGTAGATACTAAATCCAGAGGCAAAGAGATCAAGAGGTTTTACAGCGCAATCATCAACCAATCAGTTGCAGCCCCCCACGCGCCAGTTGGCTGGGACAAGAGGAAACAAAGACCCAAGCCCTGCACGACGCGTTTATTGATTAGGTTACTGGGGGTTACTGGACGAGTGACCAAGCAGTTAGTACTCACCCACCTTAGGACTAACAAGCAATAAAATAATATTCCAATATTACAGCATGACTCGGTGTAAATACATATACGGATCACTGGCGAAAGTGAAATGGTGTCGTTAAAAGGCCGGTGGGGGAATTTATTTGGTGAGAAAGGGCTGGGGTAGAGATCGGAAAAAGACAATAGAGAGAGAGAGAAGAAAGGCAGAAACACAGAAAACAGATTATTGTATCTGCTCACACGGACAATATAACTGGAAAATAGGAGTGGGAGGAGGTGAATGTCTGAGAGAGAAAAGGGGGCGTTGGATATGTTGAGTGTCGGGAGCGCATACTAAAGAATGGAGAATGAGCAGTAGGAATACGGCTGGCGCGCGGGCTGAGTTTCTCACCACCAAGCTATGACTCACCCTGTGTTTGTTCACGCTGGTGGTGACTGGGGGCTTGGTGAGCGCTGGCATCAGAGCCGGGTCTTCCACTATAAACTCTCTATGGAAAGTATGCAATTGATCCATAGTCTTTCAGGGGAAATAAAACAAAGATGATGCATACCGAGAGCAACAGGAATTCGTCATCTACCAGAATGACCAAGAGCTGAAGTTGGGCAAACAACAACAAGGGGGTTAAATGAACTGTCAAATGTATCAATAAAGATAGGCAAGGAGAATGAATCAGTCCTACTTATGCCGATAAGTTGGGAACGACTAGCTGTAGCACCGCAAATTGGTGCAATGTTATCAATTGGAATTAATTACTTTCTTCGATGAGTTCTGCGAGATATTGATGTTCTCTTTACCAAGGGGCTCAATTTACGTGCAAATATATCGATGACAAGATTGCGGTAGCAAGGTACAAATGGCAAATAAAAGGCTGAGCCAATAATTGAGTACCTTTATGCCGATAATAGTACTGATCATATCTCTGTCATCATTATGACTGGTAATGGGTGCATTAGTAGCTCTAAATATAGATGTTGGCATTCAATCTTCCTGCAATGTAAAAGGAGCTGGGGAGTGTGGTGTTATGTGTCTTTGAGTCTGGGATGATCTCACAATTTTTAAAGAAAAAGAAATACTCATAGCTATTAAAAAGCCTCTGGACGTCTAGTAGCAATCTTTACCCATGTTTATCTAGTCTATAACATTAGGATTCTTAGCGCAAAGAAGACCTGGACTAAATTTCACGAATGTTCCTGACAACTGCACAACGTAAACATCAAAGTGTGATGCCGTGGTATCTGTAGTTACTACTCTGGTCCAAAAACGAAGCACATGCCTAGCATTCGTGTCCATGTACGCTAAAAACCTTGGTGACCTTTTGCAATTCGTGACATTGGGGAGGCCTAGTGACGAGCGATATGGCAAGGCACATTCCATCCCGTGTGTAGCTGAGCAATAATAGGTAGGAGATGGGAGTGCCTGGGGACACCAGTCACATGGCATCCATTCGCCAATAATATACAAGCCAATACACTCCAGATATCAGAAGAGAAGAAACGGAAACCAAACTCCACAGGGAATGTCCAAATAAGAAAACTCTACAATTTAAGCAAAGCAAAGTGATTTTGCTACTTGTATGATTATCATATAAATTGATATTCTATCCATGAGAAAGTCAATACCTTGAGTTTGGATATTAGTATTGAACAAAAAGAATGAAGGGCAAATATAAAGTTGAGGGACAAATCTAAATAAGATATATCTGAAATGTATTTAAGAGAGTTAATCATATGGAAAAGTGCTAAGACTACATGAGGGGAACAGGCAGCATGGATTACTGTACAACTATATGAGCAAGTAATCCTACCGTCAGCCTGGAAGACAGGCGAGACACGTAACGGAAACCAGGAAAAGCTCTACATAATCCGGAAGATGCACATTCCGTCAGTCTAGCTCATAAAGAATTCAAGCAAAGTTGTTTAACAAAGGCACAAATAAGAGCAAACATAATAGCTGAACATGGGACATGAAGTCCCAATTTTAGGTAGATAAAACTCCTATTTGTACTTTCTCCGTTTTCCACTGATGAAATATTTTTTTCAACGTAAGCAATGAGTTTTTTCACTTCCACAGTACCTGATAAGGAAATTCCCATGATAATCAATACAACCAGCGCTATACTGTCTGATACAACCAAACAGTTAAATGCAAATTATCTATCTACTCCAACGTAGCAACAATATTCACAGAGGAAATGTCAGATTCATCTGTAGTGGATTTTACACTTTGAGGAGGTAGCGTGTCCTCCTTATCAGTGACGAGACAGACTGACAAGTGAAAGGCAAGATAGGTGGCAAGTCGACAAGTGGGTGATCGGCAATGAAAACTTGAGCAGACTCCTGAAATAGATCACATCACTCATCAGCGAACAGCTGAAGGTTACAGGGATCTTACTCTCTACGGGATCTGATTATTCTGATCAATGATTACATCAATGATTACGAAAAGTGCCCAGTTTTGAAAGACATTCTTTAAATAGTTTAATGGAATTCCTGGAATTTAAGTAAAACTATCTCTCGTGAACATCAGAGCCAATAAGTATACACTAGCAGGCAGCTGATGATCAATACATAACGAAACACTGAGTAATATCTCAAAGAGTGTAAGATTCTACCTGCGCAGTATTCGCAAATAATAGTTAATATACAATAGTCCCTACCTGTACCTCTTGGCAAGGAGCTCTGAGACCTTAATCCAAATGGTAGACACTATATTACATGAACCGTGAAGGGCAGTAGGCATCCTCTTCGGACACTTCCAGTGGAGAGGCTGACACAGGACAAGTCCTGCCTCCTCAATTTAAATGGTACGAGGGGGAATTTCCACCACCAAAAAGATACCAGTGGAGCCAGTCGATGGCACTTCCTGGATGTATTGCTTCACTGCAATGCTCTACTACTGTCCTGATCTTGCTGAGTGGACTCTGCTGCTGATGGAAAGCCCCAGTAGTCTACACTGAGTCATTCAGTGACGGAGGCACCACACATCCTATTATCCCTACAAGCACTCACCTACGTTTACCCATCTATCTGATGCGCGAATGTAACATAGATATTTTACTACACTATGACTCGCTATCCCACCACTGAGGGTCGCCTGGAGAAAATAATAATAGCTCATCACTACTATCCCTCTAACCCCCCAGTCATATTGTTTACCCCTCTCTCTCTCAGCCACCCCCAACACGGACGCACTGAACCACAATTTTTGGCACAGTTGCTTACATGTAGTCTGTGTTTGGCATTCCGAGGTACGAATAGAAATAAAAGAAATGAGTGAGAGCAGTGTGCATATGTTCCCAGGAGTTTTAGCCCACTTAGCAAGAAGGAAGCCAGGGAAATCGATACTGTATACCAAAACCTATTTTTAATCACGGATACAATATCAGGCAATATGTGCATGTTTTTTTTCCCTGTTCAAAGGCAAATATCTTGTATATTATAGTGCACGATTACATATTGCCATCCATCAAACCAAACTTTCAAGAAAAAAATATATACGTAGAGAGTGAATTCTTATGTAGACCTTCTACTATCTGTGAATACTATTTTAAACTGATTTTAAGACTAATATTCTGGTGAGAAATGAAAATCAGATTTTGATCATTTTAATTTATGAAATTTGGCCATTTTGGTTTTGAGATTCTCGTTGAATTCTGGAGAAATTTGGTTATAAAACGTGGAATTTGCCGCAGATTTTACAGATTGTGGAAGTTTTCAGAAATACTGATTTCAGTACAAATACTGAAGACTTGCATCCCTGAATTTATAGATAAAACTGACCACGCCTAGAATAAAATATCGTGATGTAAAAAAAAAATCGTCAGAAAATTAAGATAAGGGCTCTCAACCTATATTCATTTATGCACCAAAGGAACAATTGGTTGCTGACCAAGTGCCAATAGGATTGAAAGCAGGGAGCAACCAGCAGCAGAATAGCGAAAATGATTAATTCGCCATCTGTCTATGTTTATTCACGCCGCTATAAAATATTGAGACCTTCGTTCTCAAAACAAATCACCTCCGTCCTGCCATAGCCTGATAATGGGCTCGCAGGGATCCCAGAATATCAAACTCCGGATCATGCAAATAGGCAGTGCGGTATGGCCTGACAGGCCTTCCTACCAGTCCTCAAACGTCTATGTTTTATGGCGAATGAGCAAGCGAGACTGGGAGAGAACAGGAAAGAGAGGCAGAGGGAGGAAGTAATATTTCTTAAACCTTTGATAAATTCTCTCCAGTTTCCGATTGTAATCGACACTAGGGTTTTATTCCATGGTGAGAACAGTAGAAGTAATAACACTTGCCCCTTCCACGTTGTTTAGTACACTGCCCTCATTTGGGATCGATTTAAATGTGTATCGTTGTGTGGTCTGATTATTTAAATCTAAGAGTAAGACTAATAAGTGTTTTTGTTGTTTTTTTAAAAAAACACACATGTGTTTAACCCCATTTCGTCGAATAATATTAAATATTGATTAACAATTAATATAATGGGCGTGCATTTTTTATCCTAGGAACAAAATTTTAAAAATATAGTCATTGGACATGTACAGAGCGGAATGCACACAGCATAAATTTACATCAGATTCAGTCATAAATATGGAAAACCGATTTGCGCCACCAAGTATCAGAAAAGTGGGTTAATATGTTCATGTTTGGACTACCGAACCTGGCTATCACGCTCACCTTCGGTGATAACACGACAACATATATGTGACCTTGACAACTAAATGACCTGATATATATTCCTTTAAAATAATTTATAATTCCCTTTTTACATCATTCCAATTAATAATGCCTCCGTTACTCTCTTAAACCAGGGCAGGCTGCATGGTGCAGCAAGGTGCATTACGTCAAAACGTTGCATCTCATCACATCTGGTATTCGGGTAGCTAACCCAGATCCTCTGCCCCGGGGTATACCGCCATCCCCTGCTAAACGTGGGTGGAGGGTAACAGCCTCCAGCTTCACCCTACCCGGCCCATCCCCTCTCCATTACATGCTCGCAGAGCAACTCGTATCTATAAGGTCGCCATTATCCTCACCTTCAAAGTGGCAATCGCTCCTCTTGAGCGCATGACTTTGTCACTCGGCTGTTCGAATCTTTGACAAAGAGTTTAGCTTATGACCAGATTCATACCATGACATGTAGTGGTGCTCAAATGACCTTTGTTGCCACAGCCTCTTCCTCCATACTACTCATCTATGGAGAACAGCTGCATTTCCATCCTGATAGGGAGGAGACGTTCTGTCACCATATTGATGACTCACGGCACGGAACCAAGGCACCAGTGCATGGGACCCATGACGCCACACGTATTTAAAATGCTGGGAATACCACTTTCATAATTACTACTTCACGAATCCTTCCATCTGTACATTTTCTCCTTTCTTATGTAGAATTTAATCACTGGGAAGCTGCCTGCACATGAGACTCTTCTTTCATTAACATTCATCGGCCAAATAGTTTTAAATTAATCGTAATTAGGGAACTGGAAATAAATGGCAACCCTCCAGCTTCATGTGTCAACGGCGACATGACTAAAGTTGATCTGAGTCATTATCATTAGTTTATGTAACGGGCATAATCACCAACCACGAAGCGTCTTCGATGAACCCTGATAAACCAAAGGCGAACAGATAAAGATATGCGACTGGTTCCAATAGGGTTTAGTCAGTAAAACAAATACCTGACACAGTTCCGACATGTCGCATCCTATTGAGAACCAAACAAAGACTTTCTTTCGTGACAGAGTATCACGATCACATAGAGCTTTCGAGGAAAACTCTAAATTTGGCAACAGGTTAATCCTCCTGGAATAACTTGTGCTGGAAATAACCAAAATATCCTTATTGCTAGCAACCGACGAGTACTCACACAAGGTTGACATGATATCCGTCACCAGATAAAAACTAAAAGAAAACAATTGATGCTGAAGGCATACGAAAATACATTCATATGCCACTCATCTATGATCTACATGTTTTCTTAATCTAGATCAAATTTACACCGGATTACCCATTTTCCCTCCACGCCTGCAATATGGTTTAAGTTTAGACAATGAGTCTAGGTTCTAAAGCAGTGACAGACTGTTAGAGAGATGTTTCATTTTTTGTCCTTTTTTACATTTTACATCTATACTTTTTTGCGTTAGGTGAGATAAGATTGGACGATTCGTGGTCGCACATGTGGACCCTTTCTGATCATGAGGGTTTTGGTAATTTGGGAATGTCAAACATTTTTAATATAAATCATGTATACACTGGTACTGTAGCAGATAGGATTGTTCCACGACTGGGGGTTTGTGGGGTGGGAGTGCGGTTGTGGAGAGATGGTCGGGTGGTTAGGTAAGTGGTGTGCTGTTGGTAGCTGATGAGTCATGGTGAGTTCCAACAAGAGAATGCTCCATCAAACAAAAACATCACCATTAACCCCTAATGCATTAAACCAGTCATTACAATTATTTACCCACTAAAGACGGATTATATTGATATCGTTGCAATGACCTGATTTTCTTTTACACGTTCAAGAAATATCAATCCTATTCTAAAGTGGTGCAGTGATTTGAGACTTATTCTGATTTCACACCATAAGTCGAGGAATAGAATTATTACAGAACATGCACTCATACAGTAAGCTTTTATTAATGGTACCGCTAAAGAGTACTTAGGAAGGCTAAGGTTTGTACTTTGGCATAAAAAGGTGACCTCCAACGACTGAATTTTAAATGAAAGAACCACTACATTTTACAAATACTTGTAGATGGGATCAAACTCTCTCAACCTATCTGACCTCCAGGAGTAGTTGTCATATATGTATCTAAAGTAAACCCAGTACAATCACAGGAAATAATAACCGATTGGGATAAAAGGTCTAATTATCAACATCGACATATAAGTGAGCCTTCGTGACATCAAAATATAATCGTTAGCTAGCAGTGTGTGTTAATCGTTGCCAGGCCTGTTACCAGGGTTTTTTGCACGTGCTCACACGGGATGACTCCATTGGTCATTTAATGAATAATAATTTGAATATTGGTCATCCATAGCACACATTTTAAATTAGAGCAGGTCGGATGCCCTTCTTTAATTACCAGGTCCTATAGAGTGGGAATGCCCAGACTGTCAGCGCTATGGTGTAACTAGACTTTCAGGAAATTACAATGTAATTGGGGCCTAAACTTGCTTTAAAATAGTTATTTATTTTACACAAATTTGTTGACCTGAGATGTTGGTTAGATTTACTACCTTTTCTTACCCCGCTAACCAGACTTGCAAAAGGAATAGCTAGAGCTGCTACACTAAGGCCATGTTTTCCATGGCAAAGTATACACAGGGGTAAGGCACCTAAAATATTGCCATTGGAAGACTGACGTCCTTGGTACATAACATCCGAGGCTAAACCTTTGTGGCTACTCATACAGAAAGCAGTTATTGTACAGTGCCACACCGCCTAAGCCCTTACTGAGTTCTCTCTACAGTAGTATAACTCGAGTAGGCTATGTATCAGTACACAGACTCTCCTCACTGAAGGGATTTTACTTAATAAATGGATTTTAAGCGATGACGCCTTCGTCCATTACTTTTTGGAGTTACTATAGTTTGACACTGTCTTAAAAAAGAGCTTGTTTCCTAAAGGAATATCTTAACTGGACCCATTTAGTCACAACTTCTTCACATAAATATGAAAGTAAGCCAATAAAGATAGAGGAATGATCTCCCACATGTACATAAGGGCTATCGGTGTAGATCTATACAACCTTTTTATTGGAATTAATGACATCCCCGCTTCGACATACAACGAAGGGAGTATTCTGGATAAAAACTCAACAGGCCCACTAGGCCTATCCCTATTAATACAGACGATTTAACCTCTGTGGGAAAACCGAATATGCAGACAATCAAACAAGACAACATACTACTGCCCAATTGCTATAGTATCTTTCGATACTAGGAGGGTAGCCCAGCTGATTTGCCTAACTGCTATTTTCTTTTGCTTCTAATTTTTAGTATATAGTTCTTTTTTTGTATTTCTTTTTTTCATTTGATTGCATAGGCAACCATCACTCACTTCCAAACCTGGCCTCCTCCACTCTGGGCCACAATCAGCAGGAGGCATTTCACAGTGATGTTACACTTCAGTTACATAACTTATCTGATGATCTCCTCAGATATTTCCTCTCACTGAAATCAGTTTACACAGATGTACAGATGACAGTCTACAGATCCAAAGATAAAGATCTTACAGGATGTAGCTTGTCAGATCACACTTGTAGGCAAGATATACTATAGTTTACGCACAAGCTTTCAAACAACCTACTGCTATTTTTGTTTTCAGCTGAGTACTTCAGTCAGACAAGGATATCAGCCCATACTAATTTAATTTGTTACTCTCATGAGTTGATTACGAACAAGCTTTCAAGCAACCTTTAATTACACAAACTTTTCACAAGCTTTCAGGGTCGTTCACATTTACTCAAGCACCATCACCAACATAACCCTAACTATTCACAAGCTTTCAGGGTTGTTCACTTATCCTCAAGCACCATCCTAGTAGCCAACCCCCTGCCTAGTACCCAACCCCCTGTCAATCACAGCCAGTCTGTACACCTCCCTCCCTGTCCTCCCTCCTCCCTCCCTGTCACTCACAGCAAACAGGCCAAGCCAATACACTCCTCCACTTAACAGCACCAGCCAACACAGTCAATACAGACCCATGTGGCCACTGACAGGCCACCCCTCCAATTTAGACTAAGCCAGGGGTGCGACAGAGGCTCCAGTATAGAGTATACCTTTCCTATAGTGATACTAAAAGGAGGCTGCGCCCATTCAATCGAAATACAACTTAAAACAGAAAAACACTTAGAGGCTACCCTCCTAATAATACCAATTGTGCCATGTCAGATAAACAGAAAGCATGGGGGCAAAGGAATATATATATCATAGATGGGAATGAGTAAAATTAAAGATAAAAAAAATACTTACTTGTTACTTGTGAGCCTCACAGGCGGTGCCGGTGGCTTATCATTATCCTCAAAATCCGAGGACATTTTCTGTCTAGTTGCATTCACAGTTAAATCTAATTCCCTAGCTCTTTCAAACCTGAAAGCGAAAATAAAATCCATCATAAATTGCAAGGATCCATACATCTCTTCATTCTGTAATTCAACGAAAAGTTGCCGACTACCAGCCTATAATGGTAATAATGTGATTCACCAAAATACCATTAAATGTGCAGACGTGTTTACTCATAATAAAGAATACTAAGTTTAGTTTGATTTATTTCCAGGTTATATCCATCCGATTCCAAAACAAGCTCGATTTCCTCATTTGAAAATACGGTTCTAAAAATCTTTCCCATAGATGAATTAAGTCAGACACTGTTTCTCTCTGTAATATTTTCCGAGATGATAGTCTTCAATACCCGGCTCATACGGAGCACTGAATGACAGTGATAATGTGTTGCTACATCAGCCGGATTGAACGACCCAAATGTTCCAATATCGGAGTTGCTTTTTTGCCAAGGGAGTGATTACCACCACATAGTAAGACGAGTAATTGGTTTGGGAGAGACGCTTATACCAGTTCTCTGCCTCAACTCGCCCAATTTATTGATATTATACCGCGTGCATCATTTATGAAGCTTTGTGTCTAGGATAATGACTTGATTCTCTTCTATCATGAGCTTACCATTAACTCAATATATGTAACTATGATAATTCAATATATGACGTGCAGTAGAATAAGAACAGTACCATAGTACACCTAGTCTGGAAAGACGTCATCATCCCTCTTACTCTTCAACTAAAGATTGTTTCCATATTATATCCACAACTATTCTTCTAAATAGTTTATTTGGTCCTCACCTCATAAAATTGATATAAATTATTCTCAGTCAAAACCATTTAAATATGATGAACATGATATGCCCACCAAAATAGCATATAGGCCTAAGGTGATGAAATAAAATCGAATTATTGTCAAAAAGAAATCGAGCTCTTTCAATGACCGTTTGGAACTTGTGTGGATGATGGCTGTTTCATAGGAACCGGTCAGGCAAAACCCCCACATTGGTACTCGACAATGTTGTTTTTTTGCTACTGATAAAAAAGACAAGCTTTACACGGTACATCATTCATGATTCTAAACCAATCGAGGGACCAATCGAGATCATACCAAGACATTTTCAATCAGTAGGTCAACACAGTGTTAGTCCTATCTACAGGCTTATTTAATCTAAATGTTTACAGGCATACATACTATATATCACCGATATCAGTCGGGATCCATATATAAATTCATCGGGGTCTAGATTTGATATCAGTTACACTTTTTGCCAACTTGGCATCTATAGTATATAGTAAGGTATCTAGTTCCAACCATGGCCTGCCCCTACTCCAGTAACCTCACCCCCTACCGACTAGCAACCCTTCACCCATGCCCCCTGCTTCTCTAGAGGATGTGCCCACGAGCTGACGATTACCATGCTTAAACAAACATAACTATCACCTCATGGGCTACGTGCTTTCAGGACCAAGGAATACATTTTTAAAAAATAAGTAGGACCATTTATTTCTTGGAGGACCATTGTGAATTATATCTATCGATGTATATCTAGATCTTTGGACATGAAGAAGCAAGATATGGGCTAAATAATTATATTATTTTCATGATTACGCTATAGGCTACTCTGTGATTCTATCAACTTGATCTCAACTATAGGATTAGGCCCACTAATTAGGGCCACTATAGTATATTTATGAAATACATATATATATATATATACCATAGGCCTATATATTATAGCTCTATATCGCTGTCCATTTCACCTTAGTTAGAGTAACACAAAGATTTTACATGCCATAATTAAGTTAATCTTAGATGAATCCCGAAAGGTACACGGAGGCGTTGTCTAGATAACATGTATATTCTAGGAAAATCGGAAAACATCATTGTGTTATCCTCTGAGAAATAATCACACATTAATGATTAGATTAGAAAGGAGTAACCAGTAGGATATCCTATGATATGAAGTAACATTTGACTAGGCAAGGGTAGGCCTACTCCTGTTCATTCGAAGATTTCATTGATTCGTAAGAGCTTAGAAAACTGAACTAGAACAAAATCTGGACACACTAGAGTAGCAGATCATTATCAAGCCTCGGGCATGTCCATGACATGTTAAACATGTTATTTAAATAACGTAATACTGGTGCAAGGACCAGAGGCAGAGTGGAATGATGTCAGTCAAACCCATTTATATATTATAATTCATGCTAAAATATATACAATAACCACAGTGCATCTATTAGTCACAACTCCTCATAATCAAACTCTAAATTATATGAGTCATGCAATAGTTTTGGAGAGCGAAACGGGAGGCGAGACGGGCACAGTGGCTAGTCTGAGAGTGAGACTGAAAGAAATGACAACACTGTCATGGTACGCCTAGTCATTCCAAGGGATCTCCCTCAGATTTTAACCATTTCAATCATCTGCGTCTCGGAGAAAAAGTTACTTGCTTCCCTCGAACAACCTTGTTTTGTGATTATAAACAATAAAGCTCCCTACCTTAAAGCCGACCAGTGCCGGCAGGCTCGTACAGTACAATCTCTTTACAGGATATGACAGTCTGCATTGATCACAACTTTGTCCATCATGGCGCCCAGTCTACGCGAGAGGCAGCGAGGTTTCCGGTGTGCCACATATGACGTCAGGCGGAGGGTATTCCTTGGAAATCCCCTTCTGCTTACTATACGCGCCAGACACAGAGCCACCGGGTATGCGGTGGGTACCGCGGTACTCGATGATCCTTCGGTGGGACCGGTCTGCCGACCCGCTGCGGACCCTGCACCCCCTATCTCCTCCTGCGTTCCTAAACTTAATAAATAGCAATTAATATTAATTATGTTCGATACGTACTAGAATAATTTCTTTGGCTGGTTATTTATAAAATAAAATTAGACAATTAACTACGGTAACATATTTCTTATTATATGAGGCTAAGCTACATTTTGGAAAAAAAATAAGGGAGTCTTTATAGGCCCATTATAGCTAATGAGTATAATAGTAAAAACTATAAAAGTTATTCATATCACCAGCATTTGAATCGCGTTTTAGATTGGTAGATCCATGTTTGATGGATGCATATAGGCCTAAAACATAATTAGGCCTATGCATCGATCGCAACTTGGGGGAGTCCCTTCTAACTGAGGCAAACACATCGCTCCTAACCGCAAAATTATATTATAATCTCGTTAAGACGTCTACACCAGGGCCAGGAGAGCCATTAGCGCAGTAAGTGTCCAATCACTGACATACTATTCTTATCTGATTGAAAGAGGCTCTGAGCCTAAAATTTAAGATATCTAAGAACTAATAAGCCTACCAAATTTCCATATAATATGTTGGCTGTAATAGGAAGATCACACTGATCATCTAAACATGTATTTATATTAATCTTTTAGCCAAAACTTAGAACATGATTGTGATTGTTATAAAAGGGTGAAGTGTGGCTTATTAAAGGTAGGCCTATACACTGGTGTATAGGGGCCATCAGTATAATACAATTTTCTTGAAAATCGGTTTTGGCTATAAGATTAATATAAAAAAAACCTAAGCAAATTGTGCAGTAAATAACCCAAAGCAAATATATGCAGTAAATGACCCACAGATGTTTTTGTTTTTTTTAAAAAAAATCAAGAACAAGAATTAATTAACATTCTGAAAAGTAACCAAAATTTCAAATTTGTCATTTGAAAAATGACCCCGGCCAGGAAGAGTTTTCAGAATAATTACACACTTGCAAATTTTCAGGAAATCATCCTAGAATAGTTTTCCCGGAAATGATCCAAAGCAGAATTATCTGGGAAAACTTACTGGTTTAATTTATTAAGTCAAACTTTACAGAAAAATATGCGTAAATAACCCTAACCATGATTCATGCATGATCCAAAGAATCAGTACAGTAAATGATCAAAAGAAATGAAATCTTTTCAAAGAGGACCCATGGAAGAATTTTCTGAAAAGTAACACAATTTCAAATTTGTCATAAATTGACCCGAGGAAGAATTTTCTGAAAAATTACCAAATTTAATCATGTCAAAATTCACTCAAAATTGCCCAGGAATTGTTTGAAAAATAACCAAATTTCCATGTTTTTAGAAAAATGACCAAGCAAACCACAGAATGCGTTGACTGAGATTATAACTAGGGAAGGAAAAGGTTGCTCGGCCTTACCAATATTAATATGCACGGGTCATGTGAACCCCACCTTTCAAAGGACCACGTTTCACCCTTTCCGTGGACATTGAGCTAAACACATCTGAATTTTTTTCTTTGTACTCGTTACTATTTTATGTTGATCTGTTGGAATAAAGGGGAGTGATATTTTACATCCCATTGACCCCCTATATTGTTCTTTAAACATTATTCACCGACGCCAGCCTCAACCTAGTTATAATACATCATACGCCAAGGCTCATACAACGTTCCAGATATATATCTCAACCATCCACAAATAGCAATGTGGTAGCATACCTCTGTTTTTAGTTTCAGTACGGTCCGGCCAGACATTTCCCTCACTCCCCTAATTTCAAGAGTCTTCCAATAGTCTCACAGGTTATACTCAACCCATAGCTATACCCATAAAAGGAAGGAGTGTAGCACTTTTTTTTGGCTGTTCATGGTATTTATTCAAGTCATACGGACTCTAGAAAATATAAGTTGTACAATCAGAGAACTTAAGAATGCTTGTTGTGACAAAGATAAAGGACCAACACAAAAAGTGGTAAAGCCAATTAGTTCAAACCAGCGATGAGTTTTATTGAGGAAAATATTTAAATGACAGCAAATTACAAAAACAGACATTATCACCATTGTCGATTTACAACAAAATTGCAATACATACTGACTGTTTTAATATGTAATTTATTGAAGACGATGATCGTTTAATTGAGCTGTTTCTTTTGTATCTTGCAAGTTTTAATTAAACCTCTCGATTTACTATATATGACAACCTTATTCAAGAAAGAAAGTTCTAAATACATCTATATCGATTAACACATTAATTAAATCTCGCTGAGGTGACGAAATATACATGGTAAGATGGCCATTTCTAGAAGTTTCAAGCACGGAGCCTTTGATCACGGAAGATTTTAAGTCATTTCTATGATTCACATTAGAAAAATGTATGTACACATGCATTCAAATCTATTAACACAACCCAAATTAGAATAATACATATCAAGGAGGCTTGCATTATACTTCTCTTGGTATATATACAATTTTAAGCAATGCAGGTTCACTTAGTCTGCCTATTGAACATCCCCAAATCAAGCGTACTCTCTACGAAGATCTGTGTTTGAAAAAAAAATCGTCTTCTCTTATCTCCTATACACTGAAAAAATAGATCAGGTTAATTCCCCTCGTCGAATCTTCGAGCTTGAGATATTCATCGGAAATGCCAATGATAATGTTTTGCCAACTGTGCAAGTTAAAACTATAAAAAATTCAAATAACAATATGGTTAGTCTGGAATGTCGAGAAAACAGGTTGGACAACAAATGCATTCCATAATCCACAGCTAATCAAACTTGTCCATGAACATAATCTTGACATCGACTGGAGAAATGTCATGACTGAGTGAAGAGAAGCTACAGGTGTTCATATTTGCAGACCATCTGCGCATATTGAACAAATAAGAGTCAGACTTGCAATCAGGGCAGCACAGTGTATATTAGGGTTCCAGGGGGAATTGCGCGTTAAAGATTCGTCATCCCCAGTACTTGGAATCACTATTTCAACATTTCCATTTCCTATTTCAGAATTGCCTATCGGGTTATCACATGGTGAAGTGTTGCGTAAAGTCATATTCTATTGTAGGTATTACTGCTTGCACGAATTTGAGGAAGATCATCAAATACCTGTTATCTCGTTAAGGAAAAGCACATAAATAGAAAAAGTTAGTAGTGAAAACTCTTATAAATAGAAAAACTTGTAGTGTATATGCATGGTATAAGAACTCTTAGAAAATAGGAGATACAGTAGCCAAAATAGTGGAACAGACAAAGACAAATAAATAACTAGTCGTGCATAAATGAAACGGAATTTGGGCAATACAATTTGTAAAAAAAAAAAAAAAAAAAAAAAAAAATATATCACTTTAAAGGATACATATGAACTCCAAGATCACGACCTCCATCAGCGACTGTCTCGATGATCTTTTTCATAACTTCCGCGTGTCTACAAGTAAAAGTGCGTAGGTACTCTTTAGGCATCACTGTTGGAATCAGCTCAAAATGACCATCTATACGTAAATTGTGAGATAGGCATACATATGAAATCCATTTTGATAACTGTATGTAGAATGAATATACCTGCAAGGATGAACTGAAGCCATGGGAGGACCACTAATGTGAGGATGAGCTTCCATTGTTACCGTCTTCTTCGCGTGGTCTTGACTAAAATCTTCATACATTTGTTCTACTGTCAAGGGTTTCCTATTCTGTAGTGGCATAAAATGGTAAAGATCTTAAACATGTGATACACAAGTCCAGAGCTATACATACATGTATATGTATAGCTCTGATAAGTCCTAGCCCATATTTTATACACAATTGTCAGATATGGATATTGTGTTATTACGCAACATTGTGTAACGATTATTAATTATCAATTAGGCATATATCATGAATATTCCTATGTCAATCAGTGCCATCTCCTGACAGGGAAAATACTGTATACAGTTAAACAAGAGTTGGCAAACACTATAAATTACCCAATTCTTACTTACTTCGTCGTATCCGAAAAGCCGCAATCGAGGAGTTTGATAATACTTGTCGTAAGTAATATTAAGATCGTAGGTTCTTGTCTGAAGTATGCCGCTGTCACCAGCAGATGCACCTTCATCTTTGACCACCGTGGCTGTATTTAACGTGGCCTGCAAATATCATTAGTTTTAAATAAGGAGTAGGCGAGGGGCCATTTTGGCTTACGTTTGCTCAAATATAAGTGATTATCACTACTTTACTTCAGCAAAATACACACCTCATCTTCAGCGTCCAACATTCCACTTTCTTCGAACGCATCCATATCCAACGCTGGCTCCTCATCATCTTCCTCGTCATCATCATTCGTGGCAGTAGGAGGCTGGTCTCTTTCCTAGAAACAGTAGTTAAAACGCTCAGTATTTCTTTTAGACTAAACCTCTATGATATCCACATTACTTCTTTACTTATTGTTCATTTTACAACGACTGTAACATTATTCCGTTTATATATCCGTGAAACAGATTCATGGGGAAAAATACATATCACTTTTATGAGGGAACATATGTACGGAAAGTCATAATTGCATAGAAGAATGCAGACCAACCTTTCCATCAATACTCAAGTCTTCCATAGCTGTAGATACTTGATTACCTCCGTCATCTATAGGAAGACAATACATGGTGGTCCTATTCATATTCAGTAAACAATAACATCATTACGCGGAACAATTGTATGGAGCAACATTCAACAAGGATCTTAATCCAAAGAACATAAGAGTGATCCCGGACAGAGATTCCCGATTTAACAGCAGGAAAAAAGGGTGGGGTAAAATACATTCTGTAATACCTAAATATCCATCAAATGTTGTCTAGTGCGCCTGTATATCATTATGTTTATACTTTATGATGATCTAATTATTTTCAGCCCACATGTAACAGGAGGCATACACATACATCTATCTCATTGGAATTCTATGGAGGACTCAATAAATTCCTAAGTTGCCATGAAATAAGTCGACGCTATAATAGAAATACTGACCAGCATAATGATGAGTATCTACCCATCCACCATCTTCATCTGTTTCCTCAATGATTCTCTCATGTTCCTCTTGGTGGCTGTCCATTTGCTTGACACGTTTGTAGCAGGGTACTATGAAAATAAAAAATAAATGGAATTAAAAATGTACACTTAACCAATGAGGAAAAGGAAACAGTTGGCTGGCTAGTCACAGCGTACTAGTAATGTATCACAGGACCAAAGAAACAAAACATACTACATGTATATATTGTATGAAGTGTGTATGTGTGTTGATATAAACGGTGATAAGAGATAATAGTCCTTGATTTTCTTCTTTTTTTTTTTTTTTTTTTTTTTTAACAAAATCTGCACTTTTTAAAAATTGGAAATCTATTTATATTAGAGCCACATTGCTTCAACTAACGAATTTTAAACTTTCCGTTTACGGCTGGAAATATGCGTGAAATATACACAAAGGTTATTAGTTACGTAAATTTAGTCACAGCCTTGACCGGTACGGAGTCTCTAACCACCAAGCAGAGACTAAAAGCACCGTTTGTGTATAATCGCTTCGGGATTATACACCAAACAGTGCACCAGTAGTCCCTAAATGTCGGTCATTAATCCGCAGATTCCTTCTATAACACCATTGGATGCATTTATAAAAGTAGTCTAATTGCCTTTTTGAGTGGTTTTATATGTTTCTTCTGATAAATAATCGAGTTTACAGATGCAGGTAACTTTCGACCTGGCTGTCATATGATCATGACATGTTGACAGTATTTCAAAATCTGAATTCATAATATAAACAACTTTAGCCGGGGGTATCCTTTAAGAATTAAAGGCATTGTAAGAGTTGGTCTGGGAAATGAATCTCTTGTAGTACAATTTAAGGCCCACATAGCACATCATTTATGTAGTGCATTTCATAGACCGTTAAAAAATTACATACGTCAATCATTGCTACATTGTAGCCCCTCCTTTATTAGTAAAACACCAGAACAACGTATTAAGTGCAAAGTCAGAGGAAATGAAAATGATCAAAAAATAACTTAAGAACATAATTTTCAACTATCTGCTCATTTCAGCCTGGACAAACAATACAGGGTCTTACCGTTTCTTGTGATAAGGAACTGTTTGTCCTTTGGAAGATAGGATTTTACTTTCGATTCGTCTACAGCAGCCCACTGCCATGTTGGACAGTGGTGAACCAGATGGTCTCCAGCAGCAACAAACTGAAATCAATATCAGATTGTGATGTATGAACGAGTTGTAGTCCATGAACCTAAGGTTGTGAAATCCCAATAAGGTTGTGCAATCCCAAATAGGAGAGCCTTTTTTCTCACTTAAACATTCATCAGCAGAAATATTTGTGAGTTTTTGAAAAGCAATATCAAGAGCTACGGTATACATACATATAGCTCTGCTATATCGTAGCCAAATATGAAACAATATCATTACCTCCTCAGGGGTTATTACGCCCGTTTCCTTGAATTTCGATTCCTGAAAGAACAGATAGTAATAAAATATTCATTTTGATCAGGGAGGTATTTTATATAACTACTTGTGGATGATACAAGAACTGAAGAAGCCTCCCAAGTGCAACCGTTCCATGTGTATAGCAGCACATAAGGGCGGGAGTGCAGCAATACTTGAGACTTTTTTCAATATATCATTGAGCTATACGTTTCAGATTGATATTGAATGGTTATTAACGACCATAGATTAGTTATTTCTTAATGACATATACTTGTTCAGGTCTCTGATTGATATTATTGAGTTATGTTTAGGATGTTATTGGAAGAATATTAATATGTTCTGTTAGTGTTAATTATTTCTGTAATGACCTAGACTCGGGCCTAGACTGTCTGATCATGGTTCGGTTTGTATGTTTCAGGGTTATAACACCATACTCACCAACCTATACCCAGGAAGGTATAGGTATATATATTATTATCTTAGACTATATTGTCTATATAATTATTTAGTATATGCACATACCAAACCAGTATATATGATAAATTATAGCTATTTTTATAGTCATAAATAAATAGTCATTTATTTACACAGCGCTATACATATATAGGGTTTTCAGGCTTGAGACTGACTTCGTAACTTACTCTCGTTTTGGCCGGCTAGTACACAGGCCTACATAAGTCATAACACAGAAAATGTATGTCTTGTGACCAAAGGCAAAGATCGAAGTTCGTCTGCTAATATTTTGAGAAAATATCGGTTCAATTCAAACGTCTTCAGTCTCATAGTCTACTGATTCAAATACTTCACTAGTTATTAATGCTAGCTCTGAAGATCTTTGCAAGAGAATATTCGTACATCAGCTAGGTTACAGCATGATTCAGAGTCAGGAGCTGATCATAAAGCTCTTCACAGTATGCTGTGGGGATTTCCTAGGCTAGGGTAGGTTCATTTACAGAACGGAAGAGTGGGGTCAGGATGGGGTGTTGAACAGGACTACCGACGGCCAAAACATTTCTCACCTTTAAAATGGGAACCATATATTCCGCGACGCCTAAGGCCTTACTCTGCAAATAATTTTTCACGTTCTGCATTTTAGCTGATGAGTAAATTCTTTCAATACAGATGGCCGAGGCGCACTGGAGAAGCTCAGAAGGTACCACCCTGACACACCGGAAGTTTCCCTACGTTCGGTGTCGAGGGAGAAATTTGACCCTCATATTTCTCTGAAAAGTGGAGAAATCAGCCGCTTTGGGGAATCAATGTAATATCCTATGCATTAGGGAGATTAGCAAAATTATTTAGTAGCTATTCAAATCTATTTGATCGATCTTAATCGATACTCCTCTATTTAGTTAATAAGCAATATTTAATATGGCCCGACCTGAATCCGCAAAGTTGTTGCGGAGCGCGAACTCAAAACAACTGAGCGTGTTAGGACAGGCTCATGTGTCAACACTTCTTCCATCGACAGGGAACGATCATGTAAGTGTTCCAGTAAATTTTTTTTCGCAACTTGGTTTTAGTCTAGGGCTCATATTGATGGCATAACAACTTTGCTTCTGATGCTCTTATTCCCTCATGAGAATCTTGTTAATCTGTCCCTCTGTAGACAGAGTTTCCGTCCCCGTATCCTCCCGCACCCCGGAGCGGGGACGGACAGTTAACCCTTATAAAATCACGGGAATCTGACCACAGGGTCAACATGGCTACATGCATGCGGAGGCCGCCAGTGCCTCCATTCGGCATACAAAAACGTGGATTTAAAGGGCACGGCATGGACGGACATAGTAAATTAAGCGCATTTCACTTAATTGATATTCATTAAAGACTTGGTGAAGGTGTGGGGGTGCACCGTTGTGCCCCAAAAAAGTCCGGGGTGATTTGGTCTTTAAATGATAGGCCTCGCTGGGAAGTCGAGGCCTAGTATAGGCTATCCCTCTGCTGTTCAGCCTGTTGCCTGTTTCTTACTCTCCTACACTGGCTACAGTACTAGGCCCTAGCCTAGGTCTAACTCATACTCATAGCCCTCATAGTAGGTGCATAGACAAGTCGGCCCAGGAAGTTGAGCCAAGTCGGCCCAGAACTTATATGATCAAGAAATAAAAATATTTATGAGCTAAAATAGCCTAAAACCACACTGATGTCTAATCCTATTCCATACTAAAACTAACCCTAACCTAACCCTAAAATTGGTTGTCCTAAGTCAGTGAAATGGGTAGAGCAGTCTGACTTGGAGGAGTCTGAGTCGACCTGATCAGGTACAGGTAAAAACATGAGAAATCTTTAAAGTTCTCAGCAGGCGATCAGTCATCACCTTTGATTTCTGCTGCTCCATCAAAAGCGCAGTTGGAGCAGGGATGTATACAGAGGGAGCAGAACCGAGGTTCAATGCGTGGTACCCCCATAGTTAAGAGTAATGCCACTACAGCTTGAGGCGCTAACTACAGTCATAGAAATAGACACATAGTCATAGAAATAGACATGTGTGTCTATTTCTATGCTACACTGAATCAGGTCGGTACCCAGACGCTTCGGTCCAAAACCGCGTCGGCCCAGGCACTTGGACCTCGTCGGCCCAAGGCTTAGGCCGCGTCGGCCCAAGGGGTAGACCGCGTCGGCCCACTAGGTAAATATAAAGGTATCAACTAAAAACTAGGAGTCAGAATGCTAGTGGGATATAACTACTGCCTATTCTAACCTAGGCTACTGCCTATACTGACCTAGGACCACACATTTAAGGTTAGGTTTAGGGTTATAGTTAGCATCAGTATCTTGGGGGTGAGCCGAGTCGGCCTTGGGGGTGGGCCGACGCGGTTTTGGAGGTGGGCCGACGGGGCGCACAGGTGGGCCGACGGGGCTTGGGCCGACGCGGTGTTGGGACGACGTGCCTATGAATCATCAGGTCCTACCACACCCACACCCATCCAATAGCCAGCAATTGTATAGCTATTTTTAAGTATGTGTGTTGCTGGGAAAAGGCAATAAAATTTACCTGGGCTACCAATGTGTCAACGATTATGTATGCTGATGGAACAACTTATAATTATATAGCTGTTGTTTATTAATGTATGATTAAATGGTACTAGTGTCAAAAACAGCACCGCAGCACCACCTGGTATACCGTATTGATAACACAACCCTGACAAGGATCGTCCTGTGTGATCAGCCCGTGGCTTCCGCTCCCGTGTATATACCTCCCTGGTTGGAGGCATGTGAGGATATGCCTATGCGCCCATCTATGTATTCTACATACTGATACAACTACCATATTATGTCTATGATCGAATATGACTAAGACCAAGTCGGCCCACACCCTCTGCCAGCTCGGCCCACGGCCAGACTCCTCTACCCATTTCACTGACTTAGGACAACCAATTTTAGTGTTAGGGTTAGTTTTAGTATGGAATAGGGTTTGTGTGATTTTAGGCTATTTAGCTCATAAATATTTTTATTTCTTGGTCATATAAGTTCTGGGCCGAGTTGGTGTACCCCTTGGGCCTACTTGGGTCAACTTCCTGGGCCGACTTGGCATTGGGTCAACTTGTCTATGAACCGTTTTTACCTACCTGGTACCTTAGATTACCTTAGACACTGTACAGGCCTAAATGAACTCTGTATCAAGATCATAATTAATTCTTATACTCACACACGCATGGGTGTAACCATGCTACGGCTCTGACTGTAGTGTACAGAGCCGTGTGGCACTCCCGATTCAGTCCTTGCAGTTCCTATGTAAATGTGTTTCTAGAAGGAAAACTAATAAGGACTCACATATTTGAAGATTTTCTAATGATAATCCCTTGTCTCTGCCCAATAAATGAACACATTTTTATCGATGAGTCAGTTTGTGTCTCACATGATAGTGGGCTTGTTTCATCGTATAACGATGTCGCCATCTTTGAAGTCATACACGACTGGGCGACTTTAACAACAAGAACATGTGCATGACAACCCCTGCGACGATTACTTTTTTTCATTAAAATTGTGAGCATGCGCAGACCAATCCACAACTCTTGAGAGAGCGCCGTGTTTAAATAGCATGTTATGGCCGCGGGGCCCAAGTCAATATGAACGTAAATTAAACACTTTTAGACATCATGTACAACCCCCCAAAAATACCCTGTTCTAAATGAGGATGAAATAGGTAGGGAAAATTCTATTTTATTTCATTGATAGCTGTTATGACGTCACTAGAAAATACATTTATCCTGTCTATGATCATAGCTGCAAGGTTCGAATGGGGAGTGCCGGACGACCCTTATACACAAAAGGGTCGTCGGGAAGGCTAGCATGGGTGGTAACACACATGTCGCCCCGCCAATCCCAAAGCCATTGGTGTGCTTCCCAGAATTTATTGAGTCTGCTCTTAAAAGAATTGATGCTGGCGGCCGTCACAACCTTGTCTGGCAGTGAGTTCCAGAGTTCAACTACTCTTTGACTGAAGAAGTTCTTCCTTGGCTGTTCCCGTGTCTGCGGAGTGAGAGTGTATCTGGTCTTTTAAGGATGTGAATGACGTTGTGGTCGTAGCTGTTAAACATCTCTATCATATCCCCTTGGAGCCTTCTGAAGTGGAGGGTTGGCAGGTTTAGTGCCCTGAGCCTGGCTTTGTAAGATAATCCCGACATTCTCGGCAAGCACCTTGTGGCTCTCCTCTGAACATTCTCCAGGGTGGAGACATCAACCATGTAGGTACTTGGGATTCCAGACTGGGGCACCATACTCAAGGTGTGGCCTGAATAGCAGGTTGAAGTTGCTGCTGTCCAGATACTCGAAGGACCCTCTGAACATGCCCATGATCCTGTTTGCCTTGGCTGCACAATCGTTCACTTCCTCCCTGAACTTCAGGTGGTCATCGATGAGGACACCCAGGTGCTTTTCCATGGTTATTACCTCTAGTATCGTCCCACAGACGCTCCCAAAATTGTAGTCTTGGAGGGGTGAATTCCCAAGGTGCACAACTTTGCATTTTTTCTGGGTGGATGCTGTTGTGTCGGACCACTAGCTTAGTTTGTTGAGGTCCGCTTGAAGGGCATTGCAATCATTCATTTCCCACCCCCCATCCTTTGGTATAACTTAGTGCCATCCCGTACAGGAAGATAGGTGATGTAACTTCGTTTGGGAGGTCATTGATGAAGATTAGGAAGTGAAGTGGTCCGAGGATCCACCCCTGTGGTACTCCACTTGTTACGGGGCGATGGCCTGATGATGGCCCATAAATGAGGATTTGCTGTTTCCGATTACTTAAGAATGATTCGATCCATCTCGCAACCCTCCCTCTCAGCTCTCCCTCCCTTGATATAACCATATTAAATGTGTTGATAAGGGCGTTAAGCAACCAAACTCACTCACTCACTCCATCTCGCAACGTCACCCATGATCCTGTGGATGAGCCTTCAATGCAGTACCTTATCAAACGTTGTTGATGCTGCCCCCAGAGTCTGGTACCTCGGTCCAGTCCTGCAGGAAATGGAGCAGTTGAAGTACTGTTGAGCGACCTGAGATGAACCCATAATGCCTATCACTGAGGCGTGGTCTCATGTGCTCCATCACCTAACAATGGCTTCCAAGACTTTCTATATGTCTGGTAGTCTACCTGACTTTAGTGTGCTCTGGAAGAGGCGTTTGTTTGGGCCCCGATAGCTGAGTCCTCCCCTTGGATAATAGCTCGGTTGGGATGCACTTTGTCTGGTTCTTGTGATTTGTTTGGGTTCAGTGTCTTAAGTTTACTGATGACCATCTGCTCAGAAACCTAGATGTGCTGTAACTCGGTCCCAATGGTAGGGGGAAGTTCGTCCAGAGGTTTGGTGGTGAATACACTCGAGCAGAAATCAGCCAACACATCAGCCTTGTGTTTGTCTGTCTGAGCCAGGCAGACTTCGCCACTTGGGTCAATGTATTCCAGATCCGAGATGCGCTCCCATATCTTTGTTCTGGAGCTCACATACTACCAGAATTTGCTCGAGGACTTCATGCATCCCTTGTATGTTTTTTTCGGCCGCTCGTTGGGCTTGCCTGGTCAGTTTCCTGACTTTGTTTCTCAGCTTGACACAAATGATATATTTCTCTTCCTCTTTAGTCACGAGGTACCTCTGCCATGCTCTGTGTTTCTTCTTAATTATGCTTAGGGTATCCCTAGCCAGAGGGTTTTTGTACCTGTGTCCGCTGCCGTTGATCACTCAAGATGGCACATGATTTTCCTGTAGGTGCTTGATGACTCCAGTTATCTTCTGATACATAGAGTTGGGGTCAGCTCTGTGGGGTCCAATTAGTTGCTCCCAGTCTATCCATTCCAGCTCCTCTCTCATGCCATCATAGTCCCCTCTATTGAAGGAGTATGTCGTCCACAGTTTCATTGTTTTAAGGTTCTCACATACAAGGTCAAATCTTACCACACTATGATCGTTTCTCCCAAGGGGGCTCTCCATAAAGATATTGTCAACCATGTTCTCCTCATTAGTAAAGACTAATGAAGTTGGATTTTGCCCTAGTCTGCCACGAGTGGGTTCCGTGACAGGGTTCCCGCGGGTCTTAAAAAGTCATTAAAAGTCATGAATTCTGAGTTTGAGTTTTAAGGGCCTTAAAAGTCATTAATTTTCACTGTGAGTCATTAAAAAGTCATGAAAAACTATCTGAGCGTAAAAAATGGTAAAAGTACAAGTCTATATTTTTATTTTTTTATGCAAATCAAAGTCAGAAGTTTATATTATTATTTGGACAATATTTAACCCCCCAAAATGCTGAAAATGCACCGGAAAGCAAAGAAAACCCTCTGGCTTCTGGTGCCCTAGGCGGGCCCCAAACCCCACGCCCTAATGGCTGGGATAGTGTCCCGCAAGCCTGACTAAAAAAGTTGGCATCTCTGTCAATCGTTTTGACAGTGTTAAGCGTTCATTGATGCGTTTTAAGAATTATATATGATAAGATATGTGATATAAGATATATTATAAGATATGTGTACACATACAAGCTGAGGTTAAGTATCCATTGTTTTAAAAAAATGTATTCATTGTTTTTGACGATTACATTGATATGTTTAAGAAGGGAACCAAAATAAATTGGGTTCTGTGTAAATAAGTTCATATCATGGTCATAAATTATCGGCTAACATGACTTCATTTGGTCATCAAAAAGTCATTAAAAACTGGGGGAATTGGTCATTAAAAGTCATGAAAAATGATTTGCTCTGGGCCGCGGGAACCCTGCGTGATGTGCTGATGCATATATGAGTTGTAGATTGTATTTAAGATTTTTATTCAGCAATTAAACATTATGTAACAGTTACACTATTCTCAGATGCTCTCAAGGAACTTGTGGCTTTCTGAATTCGGGCCTTCAGTGGTCCTCCAGTTTGCCCAATTTATTGTATCATGTTTGCCCAGCCTGACCAGCGGTGTTGTCTCGATTACTCCTACCTCAAGGACGTCATCACATAGTGCATTGAAGAAGTTCAAGTTGTGTAGCTGTCTTGCTGCTGCGTTGTCTTCGGGACTCTCATCGGCTCTGTGAATGGTGATGCTTCCTTCTCTAGATTCCTTGTTTTGGATATCCCTAGAGTGTTTGTCAATCACAGACATCAATAGTTGACCCATAGGCATATTAGGCTTGCTAGGTACTGCTTTCGCTGCTGTCCTCTCAGCCCAGGTTTTGACTCTCTCGCCTTCACTGATGCGGATACTCTCATCCTCCTTAGTGGGGGATTCCTCGTTAAGGCCGAGGAGGCTGGACTGGACTATATCCGCCAACTTCTGTTCCGTCATCTGCTTTTCTAATTTGGATTTGATGTCAGAAATTTCCCCATGAGTTTGCTTGTCATATCCGAGTCCACCACCCTATTCGTTGCTGTTCACTTTGTAGGGTCTAGTTCCCCCCTCATGATAGGGATGCAGTCAGTGCAAAACCACATAATGTCCTGAAGTCTACCTAACATTTCATACTCAAGATCTGTCATGTCAGTGCACTGGGCACATACATGCTGTTTGCATCTATCAAACTCTATCACCTTCCCATCGTCATCACTAAACTCAGAAGCACAAATTCTACATACCCATGGATCCTCCTCAGATTTGTTTGACTAGGTCCTCGTCAATTCCTTGGCCCCTGGTCTTACCTGGGTCGTCCTTGGCTGCCGGTCCACCATCTTTGTTTTGGGTTGATGCTGTTGTCATGGATCCCCTAGTAGATCTCATCCCTCTCAGGCTAGCATCTATCTTTATAACCTTGGTGTCACCTACTATATCCGTCATTTCACTTCTACTATGTGAATATCACCTTACGGAGATAAACACTAATGACACAATGGCCGTCGGTTTCTGGCACAACGTAACCAAGGACACCAGCACTTGGCAACCATCTTGCTCGCGCAGGAAATACTACCATGATTTACTTAGGAATAGATCATAATAACACTCAAGCATTGAAGCCTTTGAAGCCAGCAACAAACATAAATGATCAACTTGGGTAATTATGATAATCGGACAAGAAAGTCAGAGCCTTGACGATGAGGTGTAATTTGTGGCATAGAATATGCCTAGGCATAGCACATGAAATTAGAGCCATGCCCCCTTTCTGATCGAAACTACCATTATAAACTCGACCACCCTTGATCGTCTGAAAATGTCACTTTCCGACCTCTAATCGCCATGAAACAATGTCTCCCGGCCTAGGGAAAAGCCTTACCATGGGAATACCTTCAATACAACAGGGTCTTGCTCGTAGCAAAACTGAGTAATAACCGATTTCCCGATCCCTATTTCCCACAGCTTTGATCGATATTCCATGCGTACTGACACATGGCGAGCGAACAAGGCACCCTCTGTAACACTCAGGTTTTTTGCGGAAATAGGAAATGGACCAATCACATGACGTGTTACATCAACCTTCGACCAGCCTCAGGCCACAGCGCTCAGCCAATGGGATCACACCTTGCAAACGTTATTCGGCGTGCCATGTAGACGGCTCCGGCTGCCATGGCGGGCGGGTGGGTACGGTGTCAGCGAAGGCCTTTCAAATAGCCTAAGGTTTCATTATCCGCCCAATGATATAATATCCTATTTAATTTAAGAGTTCTATAAGGGCCTCAAGCCTATTTGCCTAGTGTGCCACGCTATCTGGACCAAACACATCCACCACCCAGCGCATGCGCAATACAAACCCTGTCTTATAATTTCTACTTTGGCAGAAGTAGTTTCATCAGGAAGGTATATACAGAGAGAGATACTGTGATTATGCACATCCACCAAATAGTTGGCAGTAATGCAACTACCACTACTGTGTTGATAGGTGTAACTCGAACAATGGCTGCGTATGAACTATCTTTTATTAGGTCAGCGGCTGTACAGGAGCCACGCCAGGTGGAGGTACCGTCTGACCGCTGGCTATCCAGTCACGTCCCTTTCTGAAATGTAATGTACAAAAAGACAACGTGAAGGAAAAGGATATTTAAAGATTTAACTTTGTACCGGTCTTCTGACTCTTATAGATTTTCTTACTGGAGTAACGTCAGGTACTACTACTTTCTTGGGACAGTCAATTTCAACTCTAGGTCTTTTTAACTCTGTTCTAGTTTCTGCTTGATTGTTCACATTCAGTTCTTTCTCACTTATGTTCCCACTTATGTTCCCACTTATGTTCCCTTCTGTTCCATCCTCCAACATTTCTATTTCCTCTTTGAAATGTGGCCTGAGGATGTCTTTCCTGTTTCTGCGGTATGTGGCCCCATTTTCTGCTAGCACTTCATATGAGCGTGGAGCCACGTCCTGCATCACAATTCCTTTCGTGCCCCAGCTTTTCTCATTTAGTCTGAGCCTCACTGTCTCACCTATTCTCAGTTGAGGGAGTTCTTTTTGATGTTTATTCTCCGTCCCTTGCTGGTCCTCTTTCTCCACCTTTTCTCCCCTGTTTTTCTTTTTCGACGGGAGTTTTGCCAGTGTTCCTTGTAGCTTTCTCCCCATTAGGGCCTCCGCTGGGGATGTTTTTCCCTCCCTGGGCGCCATTCTGAGAGCTAGTAACCCCAGATAGGGATCTTCTCCTTGCTCTCTGCTCCGATTCAGTATGTTTTTTACAATTCCTACTCCTTTTTCAGCTTTCCCATTGGCTTGAGGGTAGCGGGGACTCGAGGTCCTGTGCTGAAAACCATACTTCTGAGCAAATGATTTAAACTGTGCACATGAGAATTGGGGACCATTATCACTCACTACTATACAGGGAATGCCGTGCCTGCTGAAGATACTTTTGATGTGCGTAATCACTACATCGGCCGTGGTGCCATTCAGCTTTGCGATCTCCGGGTAGTTGCTCATGTAGTCGATGACTAGGACATATTCTTTTCCCTGCCAGGTGAAAAGATCTACTTCAACCATTTCCCATGGTTCTGCGTTGGAGAAATCATCATTTACTAGCAACTTTTCTTTTCGCTGGGCCGGTCTAAATTTAATGCACGTTGGACATGAGTGGACTTTCTCGTCAATGTCCCTGTTCATATTGGGCCAATAGACAATGTCCCTTGCCATTCGTTTTTCTTTTTCTGCCCCCAAGTGCCCTTCATGTATCCTCTCTAACACTTCCACTCTCATGGCAGTTGGTATGATGATTCTCTCACCTTTCAGAAGTAGCCCATTTATTATAGATATGTCTTCTTTGAAGGGAGCATATGCTGGACACTTTCCTTTTCTCCAGCCCTCCATCACACATTCCATTACTGCCTGGAGGATGGGATCCTGTGCTGTGGCAACCTTGATTTTTTCCAGCTGTGACTGTGGAACAGGTATGGACTCATGTACCATTTTCACATGGGCCTCTATCACTCTCTCTGATCTCTGATTTCTTTTACTTTCCTGCTGGTCGGTCGAGCTGTTAGTTCTCGATAGAGTGTCAGCCATGAATAGTTGGCTGCCAGGTGTCCAGATCATTCTGAAGGAATAACGTTGTAGCCTTAGCATCATTCTCTGTATGCGGGGCGTCATGTCTCCCATTGGTTTGTGTATCAGATGAATGAGGGGTTTGTGGTCTGTTTCCAAGGTCAGATCTCTGATGCCCATGATGTACGGATGGAATCGTTCACACCCATACATCAGTCCAAGTGTTTCCTTCTCTATCTGGGCATACCTTTCTTCTGCTTTTGTTAGAGATCTCGCCGCATACGCCACCGGCTTCCAGTCCTCTCCATGCTGCTGCATGAGGACCGATCCTAGCCTGGATTTTGACGCGTCCGATGAGACACGTGTTGGTCTTGTCTCATCATAATATGCCAGTACTGGATGCTTGGAGAGAACCCCTTTTATGTCCTCCCATTCATTTTGATGTTCTTGATGCCACTGCCATGCGGTCTTTTCTGCACAGGAGAGACCTCATATTGGCTGTTCTTGCAGAGAGATTCTCCACAAACCTCCCAACATAATTCACCATTCCTAGCACCTTTTGTATGTCTCCTTTATTTTCAGGTGTCCTCATAGCCATCACAGCTGTCACTTTCGTTGGATCCGGCTGGATGCCGTTTTTTGACAACTTTTCCCCTATGAATGTTATTTCTTCTCGTTCCAGTTCACATTTGCTCCAATTCATGGAGAGATTGTAGGTCTTAATTCTCTGTTTTACATTCTGAAGCCGTATGTCGTGCTCCTCTTTGTTCTTGCCCCAGCACAGGACATCATCTATGTATACTCTTACACCTTCCAGGCCCTCAAACATCATTTCCATATAGCGGTGGAAGATCTCAGGGGCTGAACATAGTCCGTAGGGTAGCCTGTCATATGCGAATCTCCCATAAGGGGTGTTGAAGGTGGTAAGGGGCTTGCTCATGTCGGAGAGTTTTACTTGCCAAAAGGCTTGAGAGCAGTCTAGTTTTGAGAACATCGTAGCATTTTTTATTTCGGCGAATATCTCCTCTCTTGTTGGTAACAGTTGGTGCTCTCTCAAAATGGCTTTATTTAGATCTCTCGGATCTAGGCATATCCTGAGTTTGCCACTCGGTTTTCTCACCACTACCATCTCGTTTACCCACTCTGTTGGTTGTTCCTGTCTGTGTATTACTCCTAGTTGTTCCATTCTTTGTAGTTCCTCCTTCAGTGACTGTTTCAGTGCCACTGGTATTCTCCTGGCTGCCTTGATGGTCGGTGTGGCACCCTCCTTTAATTTGATGTTGTATGTGAAAGGTATGGAGGTCATCGGAAGTTCAGCTTCTGGAAGCAGACATTTTGTAACAGTTATCTCCTCATCCTTTAAGGTTTCTGTGCTTATCACATTCACATTTACTCGCCTAACCAAATCCAATCTCTCACATGTGTCTACCCCTAACAAGGTGGGACCATTTTTGACAACTACAAAGTTCACATGTGAGGGCTTTCCCTTTATTTTTACTGGGATTAGACACAATCCTAATGTTTGTATTTCTCTGTCATTGTAGTCTGACAATTTTATTCCCGCGGAGCGGAGTTTTGGCTTTCTTTCTAGCCTTTGAAAGTCTTTTACATTTAACAAATCTGCTCCCGCCCCAGTGTCTAGTCCTGCAGGAACTATTTGATTGCCAATTTGCAGCAGGTGAGTCCATTTACAGTGTTGTGAAATTTTTATGTGCCTCACCTTCACTGCCCCGACGAAGCCAGTCTCCTCATCTGAACTCTCCGTCTCGTATTGATCCTGTGTTGCTACGTAGCTCACTGGTTTTGTCTTGCAACATTCCGTGAAGTGTCCCTTCCTTTGGCATTTCTTGCATCTCACATGATAAGCAGGACATTCTTTCTTACCATGCCTCCTGTTACACCTTGTACAGTCATACGATTCAGCTTCTTTCTCCTTGCTCGACTGATGTTTATCCTTGCCTCCCATGGCAGATGCTGTGCCCCGGCTCGGTGCGTTGCCTCGCTCATATCTGCGTCGGTCCTTTACGTAACTCACTGTGGCATCTTCCTCCGGGTGCAGTAACTTAATTCTCTGCTGTGTTACCTCCGCCGTCCTAGCCACATGAATGGCTTTCTTTAAGGTTAACGTGTGCATTTCAAGTAGTTTCTGCCTCACCTTGTTACTCTGTATTCCCACCACAGATCTGTCACAAATGAGCGAGTCCCGCAGGTCCCCCAGCTCGCACATGCTCGCCAGACGCTTGAGCTCTGTTACGCAAGTCTCTATGGCTTCCCCTTCTTTCTGGTCTCTGGTTAGAAACTGATATCTCTCAAAAGTCAGACTCTTTTTTGGGTTGCAGTACTCCCTAAATTTCTCCAGAACCGTTGGATAGTGTGTTGGGTCTTCCTCCGGATGGTTGATGTCCGCATTTTCCCCTTCACCCGGCTCTGTCCACGCCTGGGCCCACTCGAAGGTGTCGTACACATCCTCCGCCTCTGGACCTGCAACGGTCAGCATGATGTCGGTCCGGCGTCTGTGAGCACCTTCTGCGATCGCTATTGCTCCCAAGTACCTGTTTAGCCTTGCCTCAAACTTTTTCCACACTTGGGACAAGTTCCCTGCTTGCAAGTTTAACTGATCCGGCGGTTTTATCCCGTCCATTTTCCTTTTTGGCTTGCCTTTTTACCGTTTTACTTCTGGTACCATGTGTTGATAGGTGTAACTCGAACAATGGCTGCGTATGAACTATCTTTTATTAGGTCAGCGGCTGTACAGGAGCCACGCCAGGTGGAGGCACCGTCTGACCGCTGGCTATCCAGTCAACTACTAGTGCCAACTATTTATAAGTGTATCACTTGTATGCTGTTGCTGTTGCTGGAAAAGGAAACTACCTGGACTATAGCTGGTACTATTGCCGACAACAGTACTGCACTGTCACTAGTCTATATACCTGTCACGCATCTGCCGCTTCAGTCAATGGGCTGTTTCTACTCCCTCTGTATATACCTCCCTGGTTTCATTCAGTATTTTTATGGCAGGGGGCCGTAGGTCACTTCACACCCCTGTGTAATCTGATCAACCAAACAATTACTGTAATTAATCTCGGATTTCGATCACTGGTACCATCTAGCAGCGAGGAAACACACAGGCAAGGAAGCGGCACCCCCAACCAATCGTTCAGACATGAATACCTTCCTAGTCAAGTCAGACCAGTGTCAGGTTGGACTGGGCGGGTTAGTCAGCTCAGACCAGCGGGTGTAGTCAGGTTGGACGACCGGGTTGGTCAGCTCGGACCACCGGGTTGGTCAAGTTGGACCCCGGATGCTAATTCCAAACCATACCAAAACTAACCCTGAACCTAACCCTAAACTGGTGGTCCTATGACAATAAAGGTAGTAGTGGAATGTCCCTAGTAAAACTGACTAATAAAAGTAATTACTTGACTAGTAGGCTGTTTTAGCGCTCCAAACCTATCGCCCTGACGCTAACCTATCCCTATGTCTTAGGGATGCGTTGTTACTTAGCACTGCCCGCAGCAAATAGAGTTTAAGCATCAGGCCTCAACCCCAGTAGGCTACGGCCCGTCGGCCAAAATACCACTGGCCTACAGGATTGGATTATTCATTTCCCCTACAAGCTGCCAGTTTTTTCATCATGAGATCAGTTCAGTGAAATAGAACCCTCTCACCCAGATATTTCTGACTTCTTCACATGATTGTTTCTGTTTCGAATGTAAACAGGTCTCAACTCAAGGACGTCCCATCGATCAGTCCCGTCGACCTGACGGTCTCATGGCCAGTCTGGCATTGCCCATTACAACCACATGGTTGATGCTGAATAAAAGGGCTTTGAGCCTCCATTTCTTTACTAAGGGGAAAAAACTATTTTTCACATGTAACCAGTGTATTTTAGTTTACCAAAGTTATTTAATATGTTGCTGAGAACGATGCGTAGGTCTTCGACGTACAAACGTGCTCTGATAGGGTCCCGACATACGCATCTAGCTCATTACCTAAGCAGCTGCACACAACGTCATGACGTAGTGCGCACAAAAGGGTTAGGTTAGCGTCGGCGGGATAGGTAGGCTTGCTAAAACAGTCTAGTATCGTAATGTTTCGTCTAAGGCACCAAGCACCCCGGTTCCGACTTGACCCAGGTCTGACCTGACACTGGTCTGAGCAAGTTTTGGTCCAAGTTGACCGTGCCCCACATAAATAATACTGTGCATTGTACAGATACCCATTTAAGGGCTCTTGAGGGGTTAATTCGACAAATCGACACATCCCTTTCTTAGATCGACAAATTTCAAAGGCAACTAGTGACAAATGACAAAGATACTTTCTTAGCCTGACAAATCGACAAAGACCTTAATAGTCCTTAACGACAAAAATTCGGCTGTTTTATGAAAATATAGCGACAAACGACAGAAGAATTTCCTTAGGGACAAACGACAATTGCCGTTTTTTGGTAGCGACAAGAGAAATTAGATACCCCCCTCAGGAGCCCTCATTTAATATCTGACCTTTCTCCCTAAAAGCACTATCTGACGTTTTTACCCCTATCATAAATAGCATAACAAACCTACTACTTTATATCCCCCTTAAAAGTTTAGCAAACTGGCCAGGCAGTCCTCATTCAGGTCATTTATATGTGGCGTGGGAGGGGGTTAATTAGCTTAATTTTTACAAATAAAGTAGTTAGCATGCCAAAAAATGTCTTTAAAAATTGTGTTTGCACGCCATACAGAAATGTCAAAGCGGCAGTTGGGTTGACATCTGGAGTGTTACATAATCCCAGGCTCGACCAAAGGTCGTTCATAGACTCCTAGGTTAAAGTTAGTTACATTCCTGGTCACTTAGAGAGTGGGGGCAGCACTTTACGGCTCTATTCTGTGATTTGAAATCTGGTCTATTCACTACACTTATTCAATGATTATTGAATGAGGACACAATGTTGGTGCTCTATACTTTAGATCTTGTCATACATATCCTATATGGTTACACTGAAAAAGTTTCATGTGATTCTGTGAAAACTCGTTTTAACTATCTTAGCCACTTTAAATTATATAATGGTGTACCATTACATCTGTTTAACAATTTCTCAGGCTGTTACCATCGATATAAGTATAAAATGCCCCCAAAGTCTCAATAACGCTTACAATAAAAGAAGGGTCTGTGTTATTTAATGTATAGCCGATGAGGACTACTAGAACACAGCTAATACTGTTAATTGTAGACTGCTGTAGTTATTTCCCCTCAAATTTAGGTCAAGTGGAATGAAGTGTATTAATTTTGCAACGCTTATCGTACAAAATAACCTCATAAGTTATATTTTGGCAATTTATTTCTCAGCTCAAACCTTTATGTAGGTCATGTGCGACTTGGCACTCCTGCAAAGCTATGGGCCATCCACAATCAAAAAAGGCCCGGTGAATTATTTAAAAGTGCATTGGCCAGTCCTAATTACTTATGTAAACGCACTGGAAGCAATATAAGCACCCTCATTCCAATTTAAAATAACACCCACTGTTAGGGCTGGCAATGTTTGGATAAGACGTATAAAAGGAGCGAGGCAATAATCATGATTCCCTTACGTTTTACGGGTGAGTGAACCTCATTAAATACCCTGGACATGTAAGACTATAACTACGTTCTTTATCGTTCATAGCCCCGCTATTTAAAACTGTTTTACACGATGTTTGAAACATCATATTCCCGTAGAACCAACTATTAGGGGAAAACATAGATACAGTTTACATGTAGTTCAGCGCTAAACTGGTAAGATTCATTTCTCCCTCCCCTTGCCAAGTCACCAAGATTTTCCTTCCACCATTATGCATGAAGTGCCATTGAAGTTGACCTCTTTCCAGTGGTTTAAAATCAAATGTTGTCAAACCCCGATAGGTCTCTCATGACGATAGTACAATTGATTAATTATTTTACGACAACCTGTATTATATAAGATTTCAACTAGTTCTCCTTTTGTTACTTATTTTTGTATGCATTTTAGATTGATGGAAGGGGCTTCATCGGTTTGAAAACAACCGTATTTGCTTTGAAGTATTTCCCACGCGGCTTTCAGTACTCAACTCGTTACTTTTAAAATCACGAATAGAAGTTCTACGTTTTTACAAACATGTTTAAAATGGTTTCTTCCAGTTATGTAAAATTGACGCTCGAGAATGGAGCCCCTTACAGGCCTTTGGGCCGATTTAAAGAAAACGGGCGGGTAAGTGAGGTCAAAAATATATTTTTAGTAGAAACCCTGGCATTTATTTGCTTTGCAGATGGACAATGTCGTTGTTTGAATTGTGTAAACAAATACAATTCTTAGCTACTAACTCTGAATAAATTTATATTGCAGTTGCATTTACAATTACCCTTGTTCATGTTAGGTGACTCAATTATTCAATATTTCACCCCAGAATGTGAGAAAGAATATTACCATTGTGTTCCTTATTTCCAGGCTTCCATCTAAGGGTGGGATGCTTCTAACTAACTGCGAGGCTGAGCTGACTCAGTTAATGAAGCAGATAGATGTAATGGTCCATACAAAACGAGCAGAATGGCAGCAGGAAATGCAAGTTTTACAGGCCAAGCATGATGTCCGCGAGCAAGAGTACAATATCAACAAATCTACGCTTGACCAGAAACATCAAGAGGTTCTTTTTTACTTAACATATTTTCTTCTGTTTTTGTCATTTGGCGCCGCGCACCATATGTGTTCCTACTTTTTTCCTATTTTGTGACTGTTTTAGATGTCGCATTGATGCAAAAATCTGAGTTTATTTATTTGATTTCAATGTTTCGTATATATGTAACTGCTTATTGTGTTGTGCATGTGCCTGAACATTGTAGATCGGACAGTTGAGATGCAAAGTGGATGCACTTGAACACGACAAGACAGAAATTGTTGACCAGTATGAACGGCAGTTAAAGATTTTAAAAGATGAGGTTAGTCAATACAGATCTGTGTGCTCTGCTATCTTGAAAGAGATCTGTGTGGTATTTTTGCTCTCGTAAAACCTGGTTATTTGTTGTCACATGTCCGTTAAATTGACTACGGTCTCTATTTTGACTATTTTGGAAATGTAATTACAGATTTCCAAATACGGCCGTATGGGTGGATCATCACAGCGTTCTATTCTTTGCAAATAAACATTGCGTTGAGTCAGATCGCCGAGTCAGTTCAAATCTGACAGGAGAAGCTAACTTTACCATAGACCGTGGTGGCGGGATGGGTCGGGAGGCACATATTTTAGATATATCCCAGTCTCCCGTAATACACCTATTTTGTTTTACAGTAATGCTCCCGAGTATGGATTACTAACATAATGATTAAGCTCATAGTTGAAAAATAAGCAACTTTTCCCTAATTAGGAACTCAGTAGCAAGTGTCACTTTAAACTCAGAGGATATTTTATTAATTCCGTATTAACCATTGATGAGTGAGCCTAAAGCTTTTAGGACTATATAGATCCCTATTTGAACTATTCATTGATTTCCCACAGGTTGGCACAATGAGAAAAGAATATGAGAAGTTAAAAAAGCAATACCGGCGGTATGCCCACCAGGAGAAAAACAGAGCAAGTGCAAGCGTTGAAGAATCAAGTTCAGAATTGAGAAAGCTAAGCAAGAAGTTAGATGTAGGTTGAAATGATTATTGAGATTGAGATAAAGCTTTTAGAAGACATCTTTATTGTTCGTCATTTCCTGTGAATGCGACTCGCAATTTAGGAATGATTTCCTTTTCTGTAGGAATACCGTAGCAAAGCCAAGGATTGGGACCAACAAAGAAGAAGTTACGAGAAACAAGTGGAGGCTCTTGAATCGCAGAGGAAAACATTAGCTGACAAATGTGAACTAATTCAGGTATAACATGCTGTTGCATTTTGAACAAATCAAAGTTTTATTTATCTCCACATCTTTTACTTATACTATGTACCACATGTTATGTTTAGAGTTCCCTTGATTGATATCTGTGAGCAGTGTGTGCTTTTATTCCTCACATGTGTGAATGTACTTGAATGGGAACCTGTAATAGGGGTCTTTGCTATCGATGCCTGCTTCTTTTAAGATACCTCTTCGAAATTAGTTAATACTGTTTAGTTCAACCGTCACAGCTGCTTATTGCTACAGTTCCCACTATGTTCACCATTTCACATACTGATGTCGCTGCTGTGGATATTAAAGTGTCCATTTGTTCCATACCCGGACACAAACTGTTTGGTTATAATTGTATTGCCGTATAACCACTGCTGTTGAAATGAGACCAGTAGCAATGAAATATGTGTTTTAACTTCACTTGCTTTACATAACAGGGCAAAAATGAACTAAGGAAGGTATGTTGTAGTGCGTAAAATTAAATAGTTTCAAAATATCATGGAATCTTCACATCTGTTCGGTTTAACTTAAGTCCGCTTCTATTTTAGGGTTGCACTTTCTGTTTATTCCCATCATTGTATCTCGTCTCTTCATTATCCGTTAAGGCAATACTATGTGAACCTTACTTGTCGTATATTAGCATTACCATAGAACTTTATTTATGTTTCAATATTCTTTAGATTAGAAAGCTTATAAGTCGAGCGGTGGTATGTAGTATATGAATAGTTTGGTGTCGCGAAATTAATCGCTTTGCATTGGATTCTCCCTTTCCAGATTTCAAAATAGTGCTGACCGATTTTTTTTAGCCCCAATTCTTTTTAAAAAGTTTCTCACACTTGATAATAAAAAAAGACGACATTCTAAGCGAGGCTTTTTGCCATATTCATCGCCTCCACACTGTACTTCTGTTTTCGTATAAATACTCTTACGTCAAAGGTTCCTTTCCCGCCTTAATTTCAGAATTTCATTGTGATACTATTTTTACTATATTTTCCCTTACTTTGGCCTTATAGCATCAAACAGTTGGTTACCAGAGTCAGCTGGATAGGAGAAGAGACATGCTAGATTCTACGGAATCTTCTCTCAGAGGTCAAATTACCCAACTAGAGGGGCAATTGGGTCGTACACGGGACACAATCAGTGCTCAGGTTAGTTTAATGATATTTTTTTTATAATTAGCCCCATGTAAAAATAATGCTGGGAATTTTGTGAAATTGTCAACTCCCTAATCACCTTTAATGACACTGTCGTTTATTATTTAAAGGAATCCCAGTTAACACATCTCAAAACGACTTTAGAGGACTCGGTTTCGTCACAAAGACGATCTCTAGAGGAAAAAGAAGGAGTCGAGGAAATGATGCGGAAAATCCAAGCTAAAAATCGGGTAAGTTTACGAGTGATGTTGATAATTTCTTCACTAACATCTATGATGCCACCGACACAAAATCAGTATTTCTTAATTTTCCTCGCCTAATTTTCAGCAACTAGAGACGGATCTCTCGCGCTGTCAGTCTGAACTAGAGGCCCGAAATGCTCAGGTTCAGGCAACTGATAGTGTTTCTAAGGAGCTAACAAAAGAAAGGGAGTTACTGGAGCGAGCCATTCACGAAAGAGACGTTGTCATACAGTAAGTTACAGATCTGGCGTTTGCGACCAATTAGTGTTACTATTTGAACTAGACTCTAACAAGTTTTCTCACTAATATCTTTACATTCCATGTGGGTTAGTGTAAGAAAATGCACTCATGATATATTAATGATGTAATATGAGCCTTTTACACGTTTACATGAACGCTTTATTCTTGTATATCCATATTAAATCTCTTATTCTATAAGTTTCTACTTATCTTGCTTTCTTGCTGCCTACATAACACTAACTATAACCCGTTCTCTTATTCAAGAAACCATTTCCTTTTTCATTCCTATGTGTGGTATATATACTTTACTAATGTGCCATTAATTTCACTTTTCACGCTAGACGACTTAAGTGTATTCATAAGAAAGGAGAAAATAAAATAATTTGCCGACTGCGGGGCGAGGTTGAAGTTCTTCTTGATGAACACAAGTGCGTAAGCCCATTCTAAAGTCTCGGAATCGGTTTATTTTCTTTGGTGTTCTTGCCAACATTGTTAGATTCCACCTGTGTATTTCAGAACAAACTCGTCACAATAGATTAGAAAAAAAATAAAAGCGTACTATTTGCTTGTTAATTGGAGGTACTTGTACTAGTTCTTACATGAGATTATGGGTGTTTTAGTAAAAATAAAATTACCAATACTTTATTGTTCCCTTTACCGTTAGAGCCGTTAGGTTCATTAAATTTAATAATTTGTGTTATTCTGTTCAGGAAAACAAGGAAATCTGAGAGGCACCTTCGTGAGGAGGTCAATGAACTGCGTGAGAAACTTGACGCTAGTCGAGCTGACTGTGAGAACCTCAACCAACAAGTAGCCTCCAAGGTAAGAAATGTGGAAGGGCCGAGTTTTTAGCGAGTCCCACCTGTTCCTACTGGAACGCCTAACACTGTTAGAGTACAACCCATGACATGCCATGAGTGGTCCAGCCATTTAGTTGTTTCTGATGATGTCTACACCCTTCTCCTCGGTTGTCTATATATAGGAATTTCTACCTTACCTGCTATCTTTAATTGTCTATATATGCTTGTAACGAACTTCTGCAGATTAGGCACATTAAAATACTAAAAGGGTGCACGGTTGGTCATGTATTTTGCAAGGACTGGGGGAATGGATATCGCATACGTCTTTCCTGCTTATCTAAACATCTGCATACATGTGATGTTATCTCAAGTTTCTACGTGGACTTCTACTGTATGTATAAAATAATTAAAGAATTTAACCAAGTTAACTTGTATGCATAGAAAATTGGTGTTTGTTTTTGTTAATTATATTAACTCAGAAACGATACATTCTTCTGCTTTGAAAGGTTTTGTCACTGGCAGTGCAGTGTTGTAATCACATCGACCACCAGTTCTTTTTAACCGGTGTTACCTTACCACTCATAAAATGTGAATTAATCGATATTCCTAACCTTCCAGTTAGTTAAGAGTGATATGAAATATAAATTCGTCGTCCTTAGAAGGACACATGTATATTGATCACATGTTACCTTTAAATAAATATGTGTGCCTACTCCTATTAAACCGCACTAGTATATAATATACATGTATTACCTGCTTGTTTTTGTTAATTTTACGAAATGTTTTGTTTAAACTAGTCGGCAGACGCATATCTTTTCTTGTTGCTAGGACTTGTTTCCATCGATACAGCATTGTCGTTCGTATTATCATTAATGATAAAGGTATATGTTTTGACATGGGTTGCCATTGTGGTAACATACCAACGTATCATTTTTCCTGAACATTTTTCATTTTAACATGCTCGGTAGAAAAAGTGTTTTTTTTTTTTCATATTTTTCACATCTAAGTGCTAAACAATTTAAATATCATGACCTATTGTGCACCCTTTTACAGATCAGGGAAATCCGCATTTTAGATGGGCAAAGTCTGACAATTTTCAGACAGCGTAAAGAGCAGGTATATGTAAAGAGGGTTGATGTTATTCTTGAACTTTTTGTCAAATGGTTGGTTCACCATCTAATTGATTTATTCGCTAGTTTGGCCTCTACTGTTCCACAAATGCTATGTTTATTTTCGTCAAGCCGTATCCAGAGGTTTGTTCGTCCGATCGCCAACGAATTCTGTATTTGCGATTCTCAAACCAACCAATTGACTAAATTACTAATATGGTAGGCTGGTAAATGAGAACAAAGTACACGTTCCTTATGTGTGATGCCAAAGCTTAATCTCCAAACTAGCTTCCATAGATCTTCGCTCTGTCTTTTAGGTAGAATAAAACGTTGTACATTGTTGGGTTTGCCACGGTCGTTGCAAGTACTTAATCATTAACAAAATTACCCAATGGTTTGAATTGCTTCTACAAAATACTTTCATCTCAGTGTCTATTAGTGCGTATTTCAGACAAATAATCACACAAATCAGCTATGGGAGATGTAGGAGTGTGTTAGCTATATATACCCTCCTAAAATCAACCCTGACAACTCCCCTGATACTCTCGAGCGATAATTTCCTGTCAAATACACATCATCAATTTTCCTAGTCTAACAGTTGTCCATTTTCTAATGAATTGCATTTATGAATTAAAATGTCGGGAATTGTAACTTGGTTTCATACCTTGATGTCAATTTCTGTGGACTTGTAATATGGAGGAGAATGGGTGGGAGAAGAAGAGTGTTAAGATTATTTTATTGATTGTAACCTTTGAAATATTACTGTGAGTATGTTGGCTGCGGACGGAGAAATATCCCCTGTTGCACTTGTCTGGATTTGATATTCCATGTACCGTATTGATAATTTTGCCTGATTGCTTCTCTATTCTTAGCTGGAAGAAAAGCTTTCTCACATGAAAGAGTCACACAGAATCGAGACCGGGGCCCTTCAAAAGGAAATTGAAGAACTGTCCACTGACCTCCAGCATCACAGACAAGCTTTGACATCCCTCTCTGACAAATCGGCAGTTCTAGAACACCAACTTCAAGAGAAAGAAGAAACCATCGAGAGGAAGGCAGCAGAAATACAGGTGAGTGATAATATGCACCGAGATCTAATAAGTAATGTGTGAAATATTATGCTCTTTTCATCAGTGATTACACCTTTACTTCTAACCGTTTAACTAAATGAGTGCTAGGTTAAGGAAACGTTAATCTCTCATTTCAAAGTTTGCAAATTTGAGGACGTCCGAATTTCTAGCCAAATACTTGGTATGTTTTTTTATCTCTTTAGCTTCGCTGTAACTTCTGTTGCTTGATATTTCTTTTAAAATGTTAAGTTCCTTTGTCCATTATTTCTTTGTTGCGTCCTATCGCAAAATGATGCCAATACGTTTCATTGTGTACATATGTTTGCATACAATTATGTTTTTTTTAAATTCATGCCTTAAACTTATGAACATCATATTCCTCTGAACTTTCCCACAGCTCAAAGATGGTTCATACTTCTGGCGTACTGCCTACCAGGTATACTCCTGGAGTATTTTTGCACATAAAGTCAGACATTTTATTAAATTCATTACATTTTATTAAAGAGACTAATCGTATTAATTATTCAAACGTCATTCCTCAGCAGACATAATACTTAACGTAACTGCCTGCAAAATTAAAATAGTACCCTGGGTTATTGCTTCCTAAATCCTTTAGCCAGAGCCTCATCCATTGCAGTGAATGATTTTAAGGAGAGACATTATTTATATATAATACATATATGCATACATTTCTTCGAGATGTCTAATCTCTTCTAATGATAATGATCCATCTGCCGTATGCATGTTCCTCAATTAGCTAAGGAGCATGAAAAATACTTATTGAATGCTATGATTCAGAACTCACCACTGTTTCTCCAACGATTTCATCCGCGGTTATGGATAGTCTAATGAGAAAATTGCATCCATGTTTCCTCACAATGCTTAACCACATTAAGATTTTACTTAATGGCTATTCGGAAAGTGTGTTAATGGGGGAAATCATAATTTCTTGCTTGTATTAGTGATTATTGATAAAAAGGTGACCAACGGTCCTGAACTCTTAGGAGGCGAGACACACTCGTCTCTCGCTTTTCTTTCCGCCTCTCTCGATAAATCCAATCTTTCCAGGGTGTGGGGCTAGTGGGATTTAGGTCCCATGGGGTTCGGGCTAAATACCAGGAAAATGCACCTAATGAATAGAAAATATTGATTTCACGGTGCACCATTTAGTTTCAAGATAATTATCCAAGCTTTCTGGAATAGAATGGATTGTAATTCATTTGTGTTGTGTAAAGACAATTATTGTTTATATTTCTTTGTTATGCAGCAATACTCTCAAATTAAGCCGTTTACAATTTTGGAAGTACACAAAAACATGTCCTTCATTGAGGACAAGTTTGATTAGTTAAATTATTAAACTTTATATTAGTTATGTGTGTCTAATGATTTATATGTCCCCACTAAAGGTTGCCAATGCCCAGCTTGATGCTCTGCGAATGGAGAGTCGTCATCTCCGACGTACAGCCTTACGGTCAGCATCCAGCACGACCGAAGAAGCAGAATCACATTTAAAAGATCTACAGACGGCATACACATCGTCTTTGAAAGCACTAGAGGTGAGTATTCTGTTCATCTGATGAATGTTCCCATATTTGTGTTTGGAAATATTACGAGAGAAATGTGGTTATACACGACCATTCTAAATGAAAGTGGTAATGCGGAGTCTCAAAAAAATGTTTGCTCATCTCTAGTCCAGTATATTCTGCTAATGAATTATTTCTATGGTCTTATTTTCAGCAACAAAACGAATCTTTGCAAGAGGAACTGAAGCTCCTTCGACAAGAAGTAAAAAGGCTTCGGGGTGACGACTCTTCCATAGACAAAATGGACGAACCAGAACGAAGGTGTGTCAATCTGAGTTCTTTATGAAAATTGAAAGTGGGATAAATTAATAGATTATCATTCCTGGTGTTAGACTATGATAGTAACGTTCCAATTCGATGTAACGATTTTTCTTCAGGGAACTGGAGGAATCAAAGGAGAAGGCTGAGAAAATGGCTGCTATAATTCAGCAGAAGTTAGATTCAACTGTAGGAAAATACAATGCACAGATTTCCCAGTACAAGGCAGAAATCGAGACTCTTCAAGACGATTTAGAATTCCGGAATAAAACGCTCAAGAGTGAGTTCTTAGGATACTGTTTTATTCAGCTATCCTTTATCTACCACCCTTGTTTCTAATTCTGAGTCTTACATTGTGTTATTGGTCACCAGTTTGTATGACAATACTCACTATAACTATAGGGAAATTTATAATAAATAATTTAGATAAAGAAATTACATAATCAGTGCGTCTTTGTATTATTTTTTTATGTACATGTATTTCTACTCATGTTAACTCTTTATTTTTAATTTTAAAACAAAACAACTTTCGCTTACAGGGTTAGGCATGGAACACGATGCCATGACGACATTTGTTGGGGGTGTCGAAGATGTAGTCCAACAACCTCCAAGAAGAGAAATGAGTGTTCTCTTAAATGTTAGTCAGCATTCATCATCGCCTTTGCATATGCAACCTACCAGAGAAGATGATGAGGACGAGGAAGAGGTTAGCTGGGATAATAATCTTAAATTACACGTGCATCTTTGCTACCTGTTTCGAATACTGGATAGTGCATAAAGTTTGTTCTTCAAACTAAGTTACCTGTAATGTCTTATTTTCACACATCTCATATGCAAACATATATTTGCAGCTTTTGGACTCGGTTGATGTTGTTACGGAACGGTTTCTCTCTCAGCAAGAAGAACGAACCCGAGATCTTGAGCGGAAATTGGACATGCACATTGAAAATCTAAAAGTCAACATGGATGCTTCGGGAAGGAAAACTCATACTGAAAGATAATGATGTTCAAAAGGAAGTGGCCTTTATTCGGAACTTCCGCAATCTTAGAATCTATATCATACTGTGTGAAAGTTCAAAAAAATTAACAAATTAATCTCCAAGATTTAAATGAAGATGATCTGTGATAAAAGAGGCTTATGAATTCATTTTCCCTACTAAGTTGCTCAGTTTTTCGTACAGTTTGAGAGGATAGATTCAGCCTATTTCGTCAAGTGTTATTACTTAAGATTTGTTACAGAATAAGATTAGATTGGACACCAGAAGGAACTATGTTCATCCCTAATATCTTGGTCAATTTAAATGCCACAGTCTAGTCTATTTCGCCACTTAAAAAACTTCATTCTGAGCAGATCATTAAAATAACACCTTATCTGAAATGGCATTTGCCTTAAAATGCAACTATTCAATTAGTGCGTACCCAAAATAAGTGTGCCAAAACAACTGTACCGTGAAGATGAATTTGAAAAATAAGATCCATGACATTCTGATTGAAATCGGATAATTAACTTTAACCAAAGTTAGAGATGTATCAATAGAAATTGCACGTGTATCTGTGTAAGTATACACATGTTTGGCAGCGACGTTCCTATTAGTATTGTTAGAACATTACGTGGAGGATTGTGTTAGGACCACTCACATAGGCCTGTATCAATTGTAGGGTTTAATTTATTCAATATTATTTATACCCCTCTTCTAATGTCATTATGTGTATACTACAATCTGTATGGGAAATAATTAGCAATCTTCATTTAAGTGCACTTATTCGTATAGTTATGATAGTATTCTACGTATCGCATGCATATGGTATGGTGTTTAAAGTCTTATAATAATAAGGTTAATCCGGTGTCTATCTGGAAATCACTGATTTCTCTTGTATTCCGTCCACTGTTTATTCCCTACTGAAGGTTGTTTGAATTGTTGTATAGGGGAAATACTGTAATTTCATATTTAAGAAGCTTATCTGAAATAAATATATCATTAAACTATGTGTCCGTTGCATACTTATAAAACTTTATTCTATATGTGAAATACAATGTAAATGTAAAATATTTCCTCTTCCTGGAACTTCTTAAGTTGGATTTACCCTAAATATATTCAACTCATTGGACGCTATATATGTTATGGGTCACAATTACAACAACTCTCAGTCTTATTTTATGAAGCAATTAAAAAAAGTTTTAATAAATAATTTCACTATTTTACCATAAACCTTTAAGAAAGGTAATGTTTTCTCGGGACATTTAGGCCCACAAGGGCATGTGATCTGAGACCCTCAATAGCCTGTCAATAAATATTACACAAAGGAACCCGTGTGCATGAGTGGTAAAATGTTCTCCGCGGGAAAAACCTTGAACTTGGAAAAATATATTCATGTAATGAAAATGTTCATTTTGGTCAAAGGGCCTGGAAACCTATGAGGCTTGAAATTGTTAAATGGACTTGACATTTTCGAATTCAATGAAACATTGGCCTAAATTTACAACAATAAGTTCAACCCTCTGGTCCTGTCATTATTAGGTGTTGTAAGCCTTTCGTATCAGTCTAGACTCACAGCCTCTGAAATCAGATAAGAATTATAGTATGTCAGTGATTGGACGCCTAGTGTACTAGTGGCTTTTCTGGTCCTGGAGTAGGCGTCCTAATGGTATTTTATGGTTTTGAGCGAAAGGCTTTCCCTCGGTTTAAATGGACTCAACTCTGAGCCTAGATTAGGTGTTGTGATCAAAAGCGGGGATCGATCGAGACCCTATACATTATAAAGTATGCTATTTTTCATCACTACTTATCAGAGAGATATCTCTTTCGCGCATTGATATCTCGAAGCTGACTTCAGATAGATATCTAAACTCTTAATTTCTTTTCCAATGGATATATATAGGCCTCATCTCAAGCACTCGATCATATTCCATTCCGTACGTTCCCATAATATTTTAGACAATATTCGCCCCTTGCAAGACTCCAGAGAGCAATTATGAATTATATATAGGCCTATATATATACCTTTTTAATTGTGGACTATCATATTGATATAATGATAACAAGTACAACATAGGCCTAAAAATGAAAATTTTATCTGAATCATGAATGTATCATAAATCGAATTGAATTTATTTTTCAATTTTGGCAAGTGAGGATTATCACCATTGTGAAACTTGTCCAAAATAAAAATTTTCTTAAACAAAATAAAAATACCTGCATGATACTAGCGCTATTAATAATAATACAATCAGGGGGAGCTAGCCTATACTACAGCCTAGCCATCAGCAAATAAAAGAATCTCTGAATTGAATTGAATACTAGGCTAGGCCTAGGTATATGGAATATAGCAGAAACCTTTAATTTACTAAAAGTATTATAATTATTATTTACGGTATAGATTTTTAGAAATAGCCTTTGCATGAATGTCTACCTATGGCTATGCGCCGGTAGAGGCTAACTTGGGCACATGATATGCTGTTGCGGCAAGTAATGAAGTTACACCAAACATGCGAGTGGCCATAAACGTCTATCGAGTGGCAGAGCCACCGGGCGGGAACCTGCTAGGCCTTTCGTAGCATTCGGCTTGACCTAAATTCATTAACTAGGTCAAATCAACCCGTTGACAGTAAAGGGCGGCCCCGTGTACACCTATTGGTATAAATAGCGGACAGCGGCGATGCGGAGGTAGCCTGCCCGAGAGGGCGAAGCGGAGAACTACCTTGGAAAGAAGGGAACAGAAAGCCCTTGAAACCGAGCGAAATCTTCCGCTGATCCAACAAAAAAGTATCACAATTATTCCTTGTAGCTCCCTGATCCACGGGATCTAGCTACAAGGATTGGATCTTAATTCAGGAATCGTCACTTAGGTGATAATTTCTTCACCGACTACTGCGCACCACAACCAGTGAGCAAAGATGGCTGCCCCCGTGTCAGACTCATCCGCACCGTTGCGGGAAGTAAAAAGACTTCAGTTCGGAATCCTCGGGCCTGATGAGATAGTATGTTTGGTTTTACATGAATGTGCTTATTATCTCACAGATAATGTAGTTTTAGTGTTATCGAAAGTCTCCTAGTAGGTACAAGTTTTGTCTTTTTTGTGATGTCTGGCCTCTTAGACTGAGCACACATTTCCCGCTACGGCCTATAACACAGTGCACTTCTGTCCCCGTTCCGGTCTCGGCAACCAAAATCTGCCAATGGAGCCTGGCGTGTACATTGATATAGATAACCCTCCCTAAACTTCCGTATGAGTTGTGTTGTGCAACTTGTTAATGTAGGCCATATCATGTTATTTGAAATAAACCCAAACAAAACAATAAAGTGATGTGTTCGATTACTCTTAGATTCTTTCCTTACCCTTGGCTTTGGGCAGTTAGGCTAATGATTTAACATTAGGCTAGTGCCTAGTCATTAGAATTTAGACTATCAATTATGGTTCATTGCCAGATTGGCTGTCTTAGCTTGTCTTTGAGTGAAAAACATATAGGCCTAATAGGTAATACCTCGATCCCTTGTCTACTGAGACAGACTGTATTTAGTGCCTCCCTGATCCAGTTTTGTTCATAAATAATCTGGAATAAATATAGCCAGGATACCCAGCTCTAGGGTCCACTACGTTGTCACAGGGGAAATTCTACCTAGAATAAATATAATTGATGTGGCATAGCTCTTGGGACCCAAGTCTAAGACTTGGTACATTAATATTGTTAGAATAAATTATTAATCAGGGTTGTAGACTTGCCATAAATATAACATCGGAATTACTAATTAATGTAGCTATTAAGGACAGCATTTCATGACGCACTTAAAAATGTTAATAATTTCCCCCAGAAACTTAAATTGTGATTTGTTTGGAATAATTCCAATTAATATCTCCAAACTTGTATGCTGCATAACACTTAGATGTCATTCGATTTTCTTTTCTAGCGTCGTTTGTCCGTCACCGAAGGTGGTATCAAATATTCTGAGACTATGGAGGGAGGAAGACCTAAAGTAGGAGGCCTGATGGACCCTCGTCAGGGCTGTACAGACCGTATGTCGAGGTGCCAGACGTGTGCAGGGAACATGACCGAGTGTCCTGGACACTTCGGTCACATTGAACTTGCCAAACCTGTGTTTCACATTGGCTTCTTCACCAAAACCATAAAGATTTTGCGATGTGTATGCTTCTATTGCTCCAAACTCTTGGTTGACACGGTAAGTACAGAACAGAAAAGGGTTGCAATCTAATAACAAGACAAAGAACTTATCTCAGTAACATTAACGTGTGATATTATCCTGCCAAGGCCATCCCCCAATCTGTGTATGACTTGAGAGAAGTAAAAGAAGGGACAGCCTGCTTTGGGAGGATGCATCTATTCTCTAATTGACCATATGCACTAGTTTCTTACAGCTTTGAAGGTTTTTTTTATTGAGAATTTCATTTCATGTATTAATAGTAAATTCGACGTTTTTTTACTTATCCAGAATATTCCCAAAGTCAAAGAGGTCATAAATCGGAGCAAGGGTCAGCCCCGCAAACGTATGGCTCATATCTATGATCTTAGTAAAACCAAGAACATTTGTGAAGGCGGTGAAGAGATGGACAAAGTGGAAACCGATGAAAATGGGGAAGAGAAAAAGGTTGGTTTTATCTCATTCTGACTAATCAAACAGACCTGATTCAAGAGGTCTGGTAATTATCTGCTTGTCACTACACCTTAAGGCAGTCATTCGATCTTACAGTTGAATTTTAAATTCATGTGATATCTTTTTATTCCAGGGCCATGGTGGCTGTGGGCGTTATCAACCAAAAATCCGACGGAAAGGTCTAGAGTTGACAGCTGAGTGGAAACATGTAAACGAAGAGTCTCAAGAACGCAAGATTCAGCTTACTGCCGAACGTGTCCATGAAATCTTCAAGCGTATTTCTGACGAAGAATGTATTGCTATGGGTATGGACCCTAAATTTGCCAGACCTGATTGGATGGTGATGACTGTACTGCCAGTCCCTCCCCTTGCTGTCAGACCTGCAGTTGTGATGTTTGGCTCGGCAAGAAATCAGGTGAGTTGGGCTTTTTTTTTTTATCGTATAGCGTCCATACCAGTAGCACACACAGCTCATAGCGGCCTATAAAGCATCAGGTAACCTTTACTAAGGAGAATTTAAAAAATCATGATAGATGTAATGTATGGAGGTAAATAAAAATGAATTAAATTTGATTGTTGAGATAGATGATCTTTTTCTAACTTTCGATTCACTAGAAACAAAAAATGACTGAGTAAGGTCATTGCTCTTTAGAGGCATTGTTTTGTCGGGTTGTCATATCTCACTTTCCTAATACGTTAATTATAAAAGAACGATACCGGTTTTTCTATGACAGGATGATTTGACTCACAAGCTCTCTGACATCATCAAAGCTAACAATCAGTTAAAGCGGAATGAACAAAACGGTGCTGCTGCTCACATTATCTCTGAAGACACAAAGATGCTGCAGTACCATGTCACAACACTAACGGATAATGACATACCTGGCTTGCCAAAGGTGCGTCTTCTTATGTTCAGCCTTATTTTGTGTCCATCAAAACAGGATATGTAATTTCATTGTCATATGAGGCAATAGCGGTCTTCCCCTGTCGAGTGCTACCATGCTACTGGGAAATATAGAAACGTTTCCCAGCAGACTTTAAAAAAGGGATATGTATTTTAAACGTTATTTTCAATTGAATAGAAAGCAGATAATTTAAGCACAGCTAATTCATCACAATATTTGCATGAAGTCGGAATGATTCAAGATTCTCACCTTCTAATACAAACTGATTATATATCATATTTTCAGGCTTGTCAAAAGTCTGGTCGTCCCCTTAAATCCGTGAAACAAAGGCTAAAGGGTAAAGAAGGAAGAATTCGTGGTAACTTGATGGGAAAACGTGTGGACTTCTCTGCGCGTACTGTCATTACTCCAGATCCTAACTTGAGGATCGACCAAGTCGGCGTACCTAAAACCATCGCCCAGAACCTTACTTTTCCTGAAATTGTAACACCCTTTAACATAGACAGGTACAATGTTTTACTGAAGCTACTTGCACTTTTATTTGAAGCTAGTTTGAAAGTATTTGCCGAGAATTTCCTTACCTGATGGCAGATGGTCTTAGCCCTGTATCTATGGTTTGGTACTATGAGCAATATATTTTCTCTTGTGTTTAAAAGTTCACTCATTGCATCATGTTATAAAGGGGAACGCTCAGAAAAAACATCTTGAGATAACTTGATATTGGCTTTTCTTTTCTAGACTGAGTGAGCTGGTCCGGAGAGGCGCCAGCCAATACCCAGGAGCCAAGTATATCATAAGAGAGAACGGAGACCGTATTGATCTCAGATTTCACCCTAAAGCCTCTGATCTTCATCTGCAGATAGGCTACAAAGTAGAAAGACACATGCAAGATAATGACTATGTGGTGTTTAACCGTCAGCCAACTCTGCATAAAATGAGTATGATGTGTCACATGGTGAAAGTGTTGCCATGGTCAACTTTCAGGATGAACCTTAGGTAAGGAATCTTTAAAGTAGTTGTATTTAAATACATGTATTGCTTTCTATTATAGTTCCTATACAGACGTATAAAGGAAAATCTAATTATCGACGCATGGTAAAAATCAAAATGGCAAATATTTAATTGTTTGTATTCAATATGGTCTTCTTAACTTGCAGTGTAACAACCCCGTACAATGCTGACTTCGATGGAGATGAGATGAACCTCCATCTTGCCCAGTCATATGAAGCTCGCGCTGAGATCTCACAGTTGGCTTCTGTACCGCGTATGATCATCACTCCCCAGGCTAACAGACCCGTCATGGGTATTGTGCAGGACACCCTTACTGCTGTCCGTAAAATGACAAAAAGGGATGTCTTCCTGGAAAAGGTAAGATGCCAATCTTATTGAATTGTATTACTTAACTAACCAAACATATAGGAATACATATCTCAGGGATGAAAGGCTTCAGTATTTTTGAAAAGTTGTCGAATTTCCTCCAAATCCCATCATTTATAATTTATATCCTATTTTTCAACAACAAAATTGTAAATTGTAAACAACATTCGTATTGCAAACAATTCCGGGGGAGGGGGCTTCTCCCCGTACCAGAAATATTTCAATTTTGTTGCCATGACCCCTGCTTAGTATATCGTTGATGACGAATCGGAATCATAATGAATTTACCTTGAATGCTTCAGGAACAAATGATGAACCTTCTCATGTTCTTGCCAACCTGGGATGGGCGTATGCCTCAGCCATCTATCCTCAAACCTCGCCCTTTGTGGACAGGTAAACAACTGTTCACTCTAATCCTTCCTGGACGTATTAACGTCATCAGAAATCATATCGCTCATCCAGATGATGAAGACAGAGGTCCTTATAAACACATATCTCCTGGGGACACAAGGGTAAGCCAACACCTCATTTATTGTAGTTCATTTTGCTGTGCGTGTTCTGAATTGTTATTGATTGATTAATTCGTTTATTTAACTTCAATATAAATTGAAATACGGGTGAATCCTAACATTGGTACGTTGCAGTTCTTTCTGTCACAGAAATAAACATAATTATAACTATGCATCAAAGCGAAGGTCGTTGTAAAAAGAATTATGTATCAAGTATAACGGTAAATTTCTGCTCGACAAAACTGATGGTTTCTCAATAAATTCAATGCGGACATTCCCCTAGCTTTGCTATATTATTGGATACAATGTAATGATGATATGGTTTCCGTTTTATTGCTACAGGTGGTCGTAGAGGACGGGGAATTGACCTGTGGAATCATTTGTAAAAAGTCTCTTGGAGCATCGGCAGGTTCCTTGCTTCACATAGCCTTCCTTGAGTTGGGCTACCACGAGGCCGGTCTCTTCTACAGTCACATCCAAACAGTGGTCAACAACTGGCTGCTTTTGGAAGGTCATAGTATCGGTATTGGCGACACCATTGCCGATCCCCAGACTTACATGGATATTCAGAGCACCATCAAAAAAGCCAAACAAGACGTGATAGAAGTCATTGAAAAGGCTCACAACGACGAGTTGGAGCCTTCCCCCGGTAACACTCTCAGACAGACATTCGAGAATCAAGTAAACAGAATTCTAAACGACGCTCGTGATAAAACCGGTTCCTCTGCCCAGAAATCACTATCTGATTTCAACAACTTCAAAGCTATGGTAGTCGCCGGTTCTAAAGGATCCAAAATTAACATTTCTCAGGTGTGTACATGGTCTTTTCCCGATAATTGTATTCAATATCGAACCCATTTATAGGCGTTTAATTGTGTTTTGAAGTCTATGATTGTGCACAATACTCAAAATCTATGTTATGAATGTTAATGACACGTATACTTCTGTTCCAGGTTATTGCCTGTGTAGGACAACAGAACGTCGAGGGTAAGCGAATCCCCTTCGGATTCCGCCACAGAACTCTTCCACATTTCATCAAGGATGATTACGGTCCTGAGTCTCGTGGTTTTGTAGAGAACTCGTACCTTGCCGGCCTCACACCTTCAGAGTTCTTCTTCCACGCTATGGGAGGACGTGAGGGTCTCATCGATACAGCTGTAAAAACAGCTGAGACAGGTCAGAGCCTATTTAATAATATACTCGATGTTTATATGGATTCGTTTGTTTATGCTTTCATTCTTACAAATTATATGACTTTCTGCGATACATGTATCTCACTCCACTCAAAGTGTTGATTAGTGTTATCCATTTATGTAGCATATTCTGCTTGACCGTAATTGTTCTTTAATGGGCTTTATCTACCCCGCTGGTTTAGCTTCTTTCTGATCATTCTTTTGCAACTCCCTACAGGTTACATTCAGCGTCGTTTGATCAAATCTATGGAGAGTGTGATGGTCAAGTATGACGGAACCGTGCGTAACCAAATAGAGCAAGTGATCCAGTTGAGATATGGTGAAGACGGTCTTGCAGGAGAGTTGGTCGAGTTCCAGAGCATGCCTTGTCTAAAACCATCTAACAAGGCCTTCGAGAATAAATTTAGATTCAATGCCAACAATGAAAGGTGAAGAGATTTCGAGGAAATTTCTTCCTCAACATAATAATGTCATATTATAGATATGTCCCATTTGTTCCGCTAAAATGTCAACCCCTCTATCAACTTATTTGTTGCTTAATTTCTTTCTTTCTTTCTTTCTTTCTTTCTTTCTTTCTTTCTTTCTTTCTTTCTTTCTTTCTTTCTTTCTTTCTTTCTTTCTTTCTTTCAAGGGGAACGGCGTATAGCATCGTACAATCATCCCTATTTCATATATTTATATCCCTCTTTACTTTCCAGGGTGCTACGAAAATGCTTACAAGAGGACGTTATCAAGGACTTGATGGGCAATGCTCACGCTTTGGATGAGCTTGAGAATGAATGGAAGATCTTGATAGAAGATCGCCAGAAGGTCCGACACACGTTCCCTAAAGGTGATTCCAAGATCGTGTTGCCCTGTAATTTGCAACGACTTATCTGGAACGCCCAGAAGATCTTCAAGATCAATGTGCGTAAGCCAACCAATCTGCATCCACTAAAAGTTTGTGAAGGTGAGTTAATGCTAATGTATCATTTTACAAGACCTTGTTGAGCAGAACCCTACACTACCGCTACTATTACTTTATCTTATTAACTTGTTTATCAATAATCAAATGTAACAGTCCCTGAAGAAAGACCTCACCGTCCGAAACGTCGGACATACTGCTACTAACAAAACAGCAAAACTGAATCCACATGTTTCATCAATACGACTTTTACCGAACAAACCCCTGAGTGATATACCAGTTTGTAGTGATTCCACCCTATCATTTTATCTTGTTAATTCATAACTTGTTTCACTTCTTCCAGGTGTACGCGAACTTTCCAAAAAGTTTGTTATTGTAAAAGGAAACGACAGAATCAGTAGGCAGGCTAATGCCAATGCTACCACCCTGATGAACGGTCTCGTACGTTCCACTCTGTGTTCCAAGCGAGTCATAGAGGAATATCGTCTAAGCGAGGAAGCTTTTGAGTGGTTGATTGGAGAAATCGATACCCGCTTCCAGCAAGCCCAGGTACTTTTTCAAAATCCGTCCAATTATTTTCTTGGCCTTAAAAGGTATGCGGGGATGGCAGTGTGGTGGTAGTTTCAGTGAAATTAAAACCTCATTCGCCCGACGAGTTGAGGAAGATCTGTTGCATGAGCTGATTTAATCCTAGGGGAAAAAACGAAGTTTCATGGATGAATTCTTTACTAAACACTAAAATGGTCTTGTTTTTTCCTTAGGTACAACCTGGTGAGATGTGTGGAGCCCTCGCTGCCCAGTCACTCGGTGAGCCTGCCACCCAAATGACACTGAACACTTTCCATTACGCCGGTGTGTCTGCCAAGAACGTAACCCTTGGTGTACCTCGTCTGAAGGAAATCATCAACGTGTCCAAGAAACCAAAGACACCCTCCCTCACCGTCTATCTAATGGGCAAAGCAGCAAAGGATGCTGAAAAAGCTAAGGTTTGTCGCGGCTAATATTATTGTGTATTATTATGTTGAATAATATGGTATATTTTATATGAATTATTTTTCACACTTATCTATCACTTTATTAAAGTGAATTTATTATTAGCCTGTAGTAATTAAATAATCTAAAGATTTTATTTCCTGTTTCTGAAAGTCTCATTATCTGTTGGTTTTTTTTCCAGGATGTACTCTGTCGTTTGGAACATACTACTTTACGTAAGGTCACAGCGAATACGGCTATCTACTATGACCCTGATCCCCAAAACACAGTAATTCAGGAGGATCAGGAGTTTGTCAATGTTTACTACGAGATGCCTGACTTCGACCCTGCCCGTATCTCACCTTGGCTTCTCCGTATTGAGCTTGACCGTAAGAGGATGACAGACAAAAAACTGACCATGGAACAGATCTCGGAGAAAATCACTGCTGGTTTTGGTGATGATCTCAATTGCATTTTCAATGATGACAATGCAGAGAAACTCGTATTGCGTATCAGAATCATGAATTCTGACGATGGGAAGTTCAATGAAGCAGAAGAAGAGCAAGTTGATAAAATGGAAGACGATGTGTTCTTGCGATGTATTGAGGCAAATATGCTTACAGACATGACACTTCAAGGAATTGAACAGATTGGCAAGGTAGGTCCTTCTTTGAAGTTCGTTTTGCAACCATTCTCAGAAATCTCATTTCACAGTACAAAAGTCATCAAACTTACTTAACTTTCCTTAAAATAAAAAAAAACTACCATGAGAAAATTGCCTTGCACACTTTTAAGATTATATAAAGCGATTAAGATGTGTTTTATTTTGTACCTAACTATAGGTCTACATGCACTTGCCCACAACCGATGACAAAAAGAGAACTATCATTACTGAGACTGGAGAATTCAAGTCCATCCAAGACTGGATTCTTGAGACAGATGGAACCAGTCTTATGAAAGTACTTAGCGAACCTGATGTAGATCCTGTGAGGACCACTACAAACGACATTGTGGAAGTTTTCTCGGTAAGAATCTTTGCTTATTTTGCCGAGATAATTAATATGATGTATCCGAGTTGAGACCTAGTGTTTGGATTACGTTCCTGTTTATTTCTTTCATTATGAGTTTTATCTCTAGTATTCAGTTATGACATAATGTGTTATTGATTTTCAGGCCCTTGGAATTGAGGCCGTTCGTAAATCTATTGAGAAGGAGATGGTCAATGTCATCTCTTTCGATGGTTCATATGTCAACTACCGCCATTTGGCTTTGCTTTGTGATATCATGACTGCCAAAGGCCATTTGATGGCTATCACACGTCACGGTATCAACCGACAAGACACAGGAGCTCTAGCCCGGTGCTCTTTCGAAGAAACGGTGAGTTCAATATTTGTTTTACCTTTGGATTCTGTCCATTAAGCTATGAGAAAACTATCTGCACTATTCCCTTTGTAACAGTTTTACCATTGGAAAAGAAATTCAGTAACATCTCTGCATTGCATCAAATGCCTTGTGAATATATAGTGATTTTTTAAATTTCATTTTTTTACTGATTTTTTTAATTACTTTTTTTATGCGATTTCAGGTTGACATTTTGATGGAAGCTGCTGCTCATGGTGAATTCGATCCCATGAAGGGTGTATCCGAGAACATTATGGTTGGTCAGCTGGCCAAGATCGGTACAGGATGCTTCGATCTTCTGCTTGATGCTGAGAAATGCAAGCACGGCATGGAGATTCCTACTAATATTGGTGCTGGAATGATGGCCGGAGGTGAGTGTTTTCAATTTCACAAAACCGATTCTACTTTTTTGTCACTGTCCAATTTTGTTAATGTATGTCCCCTGCTCTAAAAACCTATAGTCATACGACACATTGCTTCTTATTTTGCAGGGCCCACAGGAATGTTCTTTGGATCAGCAGCCAGTCCTGGTTCTGCAGGATCTCCACAAATGACACCTTGGTCACAAGGAACAACCCCAGCTTATGCCCAGACTTGGTCTCCTGGCCTTGGGTCTGGTATGACTCCTGGAGCTGCTGGATTCTCACCTAATGACAGTGGCTTTAGTCCTGGCTACAGCCCAGCCTATTCACCACAGCCAAGTTCTCCAGGTTCTCCTGGACCTATCAGTGACTATATTCCCAGTCCTGGAGGAGAAGCTATGTCGCCATCTTACAGCCCGGCCTCACCAGCCTATTTGCCATCTGCATCACCGGCTGTCACACCACAATCCCCATCTTACTCTCCCACAAGTCCATCATACAGCCCAACGAGTCCTGGTTACTCGCCATCCTCGCCCAACTACAGCCCTACGAGCCCATCCTACTCGCCTACCAGTCCTTCCTACAGCCCTACCAGTCCATCATACTCACCTACTTCTCCTAGCTATTCACCAACGAGTCCCAGTTACTCGCCAACATCCCCAAGCTATTCCCCGACTTCTCCAAGTTACTCACCAACCTCTCCTTCCTACTCACCAACCTCTCCATCATACAGCCCCACCTCTCCCTCCTACTCTCCAACAAGTCCATCATACTCTCCTACCAGTCCTTCATACAGTCCAACCTCTCCCAATTACTCACCTACCAGTCCATCTTACAGTCCAACCTCTCCATCATACTCTCCCTCATCCCCAAACTACACTCCACAGTCACCCTCCTACTCACCCACCTCCCCCTCATATTCTCCCACATCTCCATCTTACTCTCCTACCAGTCCTTCATATTCCCCAAGCTCTCCAGCCTATTCCCCACAAAGTCCAAGCTACAGCCCAACAAGTCCAAGTTACAGTCCTTCATCTCCGAAATACACTCCCACTTCACCATCCTATTCTCCCACTTCACCATCCTATTCTCCCACTTCTCCACAATACTCTCCAAGCTCTCCTCAATATACGCCAACGTCTCCAAACTACACTCCCTCATCACCCAAGTACTCACCAAGTTCACCAAAATATTCCCCAAGCTCTCCTGCTTTCACGCCACAGTCTCCCAACTACAGCCCTTCATCTCCGGACTACAGTTCATCAAACACTTACTCTCCGGCTAATCAGGGCTACTCGCCTAGCTCACCACCATTCTCTCCTGCCTCACCAAGCTACAGTCCGAGCTCTCCTAACTATAGCCCAGGCAGTCCTTCTTATTCGCCAACGTCTCCAAGTTACACACCAACTTCACCCACCTATTCGCCGACCTCTCCCAACTACAGCCCCGCCGGCACCAACTACTCCATCAACTCTCCTACCACACCCACCTACACCCCACAGTCTCCACTATATACCCCCGATGACGAGGAAGATGATTGAGCGAGTGCGCCGCCAGCCAGGGGCTAAGGCTTGATTAGGAACTTAAGAATTCTGATGGCAATAAGAAAATGTAATGACGCTTATATATATATTTGTATACGAATGGGCCATCATCATGTATGGCGGGTTGACCCTGGATATGATAGAGGAAATGTGTACATATTTATTTCATGTGAGGTTGGTATATTTGTGTATGAAGTGTATAAAAGGACGAATACTGTCCGTGTAACTATATTTATACTCGAGGTAGTTAAGGTATGTTTTTCCATTCAGGCCTTACTGCCTTGTTCACACCTAGAACTCTTTTTGAAGACTATTGTAAATGTTCCATCTTTGACCGAGAAAATCGAATGTGATGCAATTCAGTTGTTTATTCAATTCAAGATCGTGTATGTAATTTCTCTGGAAATGTCTGATTATTCTAGATATTTGTAGAGTGGGGTCGTAAAAAAAACCAAAAACATTACTGACCATTACTTATATTGATTGTGTATGCATGTACCACAGAGCACTGCTGGATTTATAGAATTCACTTCATGCAGGCATCTTGTGTTTCGTATACTTTTTCTGTATACGTTTAGGAGTTGCATAAGCCTCTGTATATATAAATAAGGAATAATTTTAAAAAAACTACAAAATTCCCAATTATGTGCAAAAAAAAAATTGTTTTGGGGGGTAATAAAATCAGAAAAAAAATGACTTGATAGTTATGTTTTCAATTAAACTGAAGCACCAACTAAAAGTAGTTTCTTGGCAACCGTCAAATTATTGTCAGATCCCTAAGGCCAGATTATCGGAAAATTAGTAGAGGACAATTTGCATAGATTTGATGCAGGAATCCGATTGCCTTTGCCTTCCGATGGTGAAGTGCACTGATGTAATAGAATAGATGGGAATAGACCTTTACTGGCGGTACCCGGTATACAAACGAAATTCCACTTGAGGTGAATATAATAATGTTCGGATGAATATATACATCTACCAGTAAATGTGTGTACGACTGATAATAACCTTTATTATACGCGCATACTATATGAGAAGTGCTATAAGTGGGGTGCTATAAAAATAGTCATATAGGACGCGTCCTATATGAATGTAGTCTAAAAATAGCTCTGTTTATATGCTTCGCGGAGCTTTGGCTCTCCGCGAAGGATGTAAACAAATCCCTGCGATCGGTAATCCACCCATGATTCTGGGACTATGATTAGAGAAATACATAATAAAAATCCCATCATTAAATAGAGCATTCAATTCTCTATTGAATGATGTAAGTTTTATTTTTTTTTTTTTTTCCCAAACATTTGGCATTTATTCAGTCTGTCAACAAATCCTTATATCTCCGGGCTGATAACATGGTTTTACATCACACCCATCACTCGTCTGTTTCCATGCAACCTATTTGTCGACAAAATAATACAAAAGAGTTGTCGGAACATCCCGAATTATTAAAACCTGTTAATTAACTGTTTGTTTGTTGTCTACTGTACCTAGCTATCAAAACAGGTCATGCGTTAACAATTAATAGTAAACGAGCTGGTCGTTAATACCAGTGGTTCTACCAATATCGTACTGTGAGGTCAGATCGTGGCCAGTAAGATCTCTGACTAGTAATAATATCGTCGTTTAATTGACCGGGAATACAAAATACATTAGAAGCGACCTCCCGCAGAAACATAAGATTATATATAGAGAAAAGGCTACAAACTATTATACAAGCCAATCCAAGACTTCCATTCTTTCTTGTGTGCAGTGCTCATGTAAGAGGCATCTTGCATTGTGCGCAACTTTCCCTTTAGTTCCCTCAGGAAGCTAAAGAGGCAAATATTATTGTTACCGAACAGTTTGGTTTTGTAAATATAAAACCTGGCGTAGATAAGGATGTAATTCCATGTTCTATATTTTTCATCTATACAGGGTATTCCAAGAATCATGAAAACAGCATTGATATCATTGGAAATTTCGTCATCTAACCACGGGTTATTACAAGCCCAATTTTTGAGACCGTGCCAGAAGGTACATGCTTTTTCACAGTCAATAAAAAAATGGAAGAGATCATCAACAGAGTCGCAATATCTACATAAGTTTGAGGGAACTATGTTCATGTCGTTTAAGTGTAGATTGCATACAATTAATCTATTAATAACCTGGTATTGAAAGGACTGTAGTCTTTTTTTTTTTTTTTTTAACATAACATAACTTTATTCAATTTCCTGCCATCTCGGCTCCTACAAAACTAGCGCTCTCGCGGACGGACATGAGAATATAAGAATGCATGTGTTATCATGAGCCCTTGGGGTACTCTTATATTAGTTTTTTTGTGATTTTCAATTTACGATCTACTACCACTACTTATAAACAAACAAGAAACAATACGTAAGGACCCTAAAGGACATTCAGTAACAAGACAAACATTGGTACAAGATTAACAACTCCCTCTACCAGGCATTTTGAATTAGTCTTATCTCTTTCATGAACTTTTCTACTTTCCCTATCCAGTTGGCACTGGACGCATGGAACTTGGCATTATAACGAATGGCCTTATATTTAACACACACTTCATTAATAAAGGCTTTGACACAAAGCGAGTTCCTATAGAATAACCTCTGTCTATTGATATAGTTTTTAGCCAGTAACAGGAACCAGTTCAGGAAGGCTCTAAACCTCCCCTTGCCCATATAACCTATAAGAATACAGCCGTCATTTATACCATGAGCAACCACATCTCTAAGTATAACCCTGGCCCCCAGTCTTACACACAGGTCATCCCAAAATTCTTTGACTTTTGTACAGTGTATGAAAAAGTGAGGGAGGTCATCTCTCTCCTGACAATAGCTACATCCTGGGTGATCTTTAATGGTTTTATGCTTTAGATATACATTACAGCAAATAGTACCATGGATTAGCCTGTATTGAAGAGATTGCAGTCTTGGATCCTGACAAGCCTTAAATGGAATGTAAAATAACTCAGATAGCATGTCTTTCTCCGGATCAATGTACCTTTCATCTAGAAATATATCCCAGTGTCTCACCTTATCGTAGTCAGGGACGTCAGTCTTAACCAATTCCCTGACAATATCCTTACTCTGACACCTATATATATCAAGGACAGCGTCCTTAACCTCAAAGTTTTTACATTTGGCATCAGTATTAGCGTCTTCCTCAACCATTTTTACCCATTCCAGCCACTCCCTTGGAATAGCATTAATAACTTGGAGGATGTCCAAGAATGAACAGTTAACATGGAATTTATTGTTTAATTCTCGCGGTGAAATTACCTCACCATTGGGTTTTAAGAGGTCTCCCACACGAGAGATACCAGCCTCTTCCCATCTCTTTTTCTCTAACGTCTTTTTGTCGCGGGTTTTTATCCATTTGTTGTTATACAATAATTCACTCCTAACCTCTTTCCCTGTGACAGGGGCCCTCTTATAGTATTGGGTATCCCATACGTCAAAGATCTCCTTGTAAAATTCATCAAGAAAAATTCTTGGCTTATTTCTTCCGAGTAACAGTTTTGTGATACTCATTTCATGGAACGACTCTAGTATATGGACCCATTTGGAGTTTTCCCTGGCCAAGGCCCGTTTGACCCACATTATTCTGTTAGAGAGTCGCACTTCCCTGACACATCTTAAATTTATTCCTCCATCCTGAATATCCTGTTTGAGGAAGGCCATGCTTATTTTAGTACTTCTGGATCCCCACATCATTTTCTTGGTTATCTTGCGAATTTCTTTACACATGTAGTCTTCCACCTTAATACAACCCAGCACATATTGAACCACAGGAAGAACTAATGTGTTATTAACGATAGCCTTGCCTTTGAGCGAAAGATTCCTCCTGCTCCAACAGCCTACAATGCCATTCATTTTTTGTAACAGAACATCGAAATTCACCTTATTGACATTCACACGACTCTTTGGTTTTACAATTTTAATACCCAACACATTTATAACATCATCCCACGCCACTTCTCTGGCGCTTTGGCCAGTGGGGGCATGTTTTCCCATATAGATGCCGCAGGTCTTATGGACATGAATTCGGAGGCCCGATGCATTACCATATTTAGTCAACATTTCCATAGCCCTTTCTAAGGATTCCTCATTCTTCAGGAGCAAGGTTGTGTCATCCGCATATTGTACCACTTTATTACTCAAACCATTAATATCCAAGCCTTCGATTTCCCGCGCTTGTCTAATTCTGGCGGCTAGAAATTCAGCCACAATTGTGAAGATCGCTGGTGAGGCGGGATCCCCTTGTTTAACCCCTCTCTCTACTTTAAAGAAATCAGATTTTCTACCATTATTGGTAAAAGCAGACATGGAGTCTTTCAACAAAGTATTAACCCAGTCCCGGATAAACTGCGGAAAATTAAATCTTTCGAAACAAAGGTCTATGAACTCCCAGCCAACTGAATCATATGCCTTCCGGAAGTCCACCGCCACTACTAGTCCCTTCCCCCCTCCCCCCCCCCCTTTTAGAAATAAAATTCAAGCTGTCTTGAATCCTCCTCACTAGGACTGTAGTCTTACATCTCTTGTGCATTTAAACGGTGCGCGATACCACATGTCAAATTCTAAGTTGGTAATATCAATGTCTTTACCAAGGAAAGTATTATACCACTCACTGTTTCGTTCTTCTTGTGAGTAGAGACATTTTTTGACCGCGTTATAAAAGACCTTGGAGGGGGCTGTCAGAATGTCCACCTCTTCCGTTCCAATTGCACACATAAGCTCGTCGCAGTAGTTAGAAACCTCACCATCTTTAATAATTTGTAGCCAAGTAACCGGTATTTTCTTATTAAGACTCATCTCCTCAAGGAAATTAATACATATATTGAAGTCACTCTTAATCTCGTTCTTATTCTTGACTCTACCGTAATTTATTACATCCTCAACTTTGTTAACTTTTCTCTTTTTCCATAATTTGACATTGCTCAGACCATCTTCGAGATTTATCCATCTGTTGTTCCATAGTTTCTCGCACAGTACACTTTTTTTGCTTCTGGGTTGTTGACGCCCATAGAACCTGTTCCATACCTTAAAGACTTCTGCGTAAAATTCAGAAAAACCAGCATCAATAAGCTGCCTATCGCTGCATACCCTTCTGATATTCCGGCCAAGATACTCTTTGACTAGGGCAGGCCATTTATCGGACGGGTTATTTATTAACCTTTGCACCCATTTTAATTTGTTCGTGATAAGTTTTGCACGCACATCGTGAAGTTTCAAACCTCCATCCTCTATATCTCTACATAAATAATAATTCGCAACTCTGTGTTTGCCTTTCTTCCAGATAAAATTGCTCACCAGCTTCTGTATCTCACAAATTTTTTATTCCTCTATAACGATCAGGTTAGCCACATACATAAACAGTGGTATAATTAAAACATTAGCAATCGTAATTCTCCCCTTCAAAGAAATATCTCTCTTGCTCCAGTGTTTCACCACCACGTTAGCTTTTTCAAAAGCAGATTCAAAATTAATGGAGTTCTGTAGTTGTTTATTAAAAGGATAAACTAGGTATACACCTAATATTTTCATGCAATTCGTCCAGTTAATATTCTGGCAGACTTCTCGGGTTAAAACCATTTCTCCAATATTGAAACCTCTAGTTTTTCCAACATTAAGGGTGAGGCCAGATACACTACTAAATTCATTAATTATCTGCATCATTCTAGCCAGCGAGCTTTCATTATCCGCCATGATCGTCATGTCGTCGGCAAATTGTATGATTTTATTCTCGACACCGCCGAATACAATGCCACTGCATTCAGGGTCACACCGAATTCTAGCTGCGAGCCTTTCCACAACAATAATGAATAGTAAAGAAGATATGGGGTCGCCTTGTTTGACGCCCCTTCTAACCTCGAACCACTCTGACAAATGACCATTATTCGTTATACAGGCTTTAGAGCCGGACATATTAAGCACTTAATCCAACTTAGAAAGCTATCACCAACATTTAAATCTTTCAAACATTTATATAAAAAGCACCACGACATGGAATCATACGCCTTCTTAAAATCGAGAGAAACAAATAGACCCTTTTTCTTGTTTTTATCCAAGAACTGAGTTACATCTTCTAACCTTCTTACGGCGCAACCTATATAGCGATCTTTAATAAATCCGTATTGATCTTCATTGATTACCGAATTGATACAATTTTTAAGTCTAGTCCCCAACATTTTGGATATTAGCTTATAATCTGTGTTCAGTAATGTAATCGGTCGCCAGCTACCAATAAGTTTCAAGTTGCAATCTTTTTTGGGTATTAAAGTCACAATACCTCTGTACATATCTTGAGATAGCTGTTCGTGTAGTATACATTCACTCATAACATTCATAAATAGTGGTTCTAGTGTTGGCCAGAAGTGTTTATAAAATTCCACCGGGAGCCCGTCGGGACCAGGGGTTTTGTTTGCTGCCACGGAGTCAAGTGTTTTCTTGATTTCCTCTTTGGTACAGACATTGTTTAGCAGCTCACATTCAAGCGAATCAAAGGTTGGCCCGTCGTACGATAGTAAGAATTGATTGTGTACAGAGGGATCGATGACATTCTCCTTGTATAACTCACTGTAAAATTCTTTCTTTTTCTTTAGGATTTCCTCGGGTTTACAAATAGTTACCCCATTGACCTCAAGCTGGGAAATGACCTTTTTCTTATAATTCCTCTTTTCGAGGTTTAAAAAGTAAGCAGATGGCTTCTCACCGTCCACTAACCACTGGGCTCTACTCCTAGCCATTGCACCTTGTGCTTTTATGTATTGAGTAGCTCTTAGATCGTCCTGAATATTTTCACATTCTCTACTCTCTGCTTGATTTAGTACCCCTTTCTGGAATAACACTCTTAACCTGTCACGACACATGTGTTCGTGCTTGCGTTTTATTCTATTTATATTTTTAGTGAATCTTATGGTTTCGAGTCTAATGATAAATTTTGTGTAATCCCATCGCATTCTCGCATTACTTAAACCTTCAGCACTTTGTGCCTCAATCATTTTTTCTTTAATCAACGATACATATTCCTCGTTACCTAAAAGGTACTTACTAAATTTCCATACGCCTGGACCTCTTAACTCTTCATTAGATTTAATTGTAAAGGAGATTAAATTATGGTCCGAGTGTTCGCAGAACACGTTATCAACACTTCTTACGTCAGTTCTTATTCCTGAGCTAATCATACAATAATCGAGTCTCGAGGTTTGTCCTCGTCCTGACCAGGTTGACATATTCGCTCCATCAGGAGACATTTCATTGATGATATCACACAGTTCAAAGTCATTCATGATTTTAAACATTTCTTTCAGCCCGTCATATTTGACATGCTGACTATCACTGAGGTTCAAAAATTCCTCTTCTGGAATGATGTTTAGATTATAGTCACCCATAAGAATAAGAGATTTATCAGCTCTTAACTCTAAAATACTTCTTAGTGTTTTACATGTGAGCACCTGATCTTTATACATGTCTTTAGTTGGTAAGTACAATGAGAAGACAGAGTATTCTTTTTGTTCTACTATAATATCCATATATGCTATTCTACCAGTATCGTTACCACCTTTACCTGTTATGGTAGCATCTAAGTCTTTCGATATTAAAATAGCCACACCTCTGGCATTACTTTTGCCATGAATAAAATGTGCTTTGCCTTGCCACTGGTTATGCCAGATTTTAACATCTTTGTCTGTACTATGAGTTTCTTGTAATGCAAATATTGCGTTCTTTTTCGTATTAAGAAATCTGAATAAGGCTTTTCTTTTCTTGATGCTAGATATTCCGTTAACATTTAAGGAATAGAAATTGATGTTGTTACCTTCCATAATGTGATAAGAGTAGGTCTTAAACTAACGATAGCTGACAAAAAACACCTATTTAAGTACCCCCTCCAACAACCTCCATACCATCCTCTTCTTCATTTTTGTCGTTGATGACAGCCATCGTGACCAGTTCCTTTCTAACAGTCATCCACGAGCGACCTAAGAGGTTCCCGTCCTTACACCATTTACTCTGGTCCAGGACGTCATCATCGTACAAGCTTAGGCCAATGCCCCATCCTGTTTTGCTTGCAGAGGCTTCCCCGATTGTCTTGTCTTCGGTGGCGATCAGGTACTGTCCTATCAGGTCGTTGTACTTTACTTTTCCTCTAAGTGCTTTTAGGAGGGACTCTTCTCTTGTGTCCTCCCATCTATTCCAAACTTCGTCTGAAACGTACGCACCTAGTGCAAACTTGCACTGAACTGGATCTTCGAAGCTCATGATCATCTGGGCTTTTTGTAGGTCGTTATCCAGAATGGCCTTTGTATAGGCTAAGAATTGCTCTACACAGTTATACCATCTACCATCTACCTTGAATTTAGCGAGGTAGTGGTTGGAGAGCGGGCATTCCTTAGTGAAAAATACGAAGGTCTGCCCGTCCTCCCTCTTGGCAAGGAAACCTGGCGTAAAACGCTTGGGTAGCATCTCCAGCCTATCAAACTTGAACCTCCTATTATCCAATATGACATCGCCGTTGGCATTAATGACAGTTTCATACCTTCGTGAGGCCCTCGCTGCGGCAACGCAGGGTCTAGCCCTTGCGATTCGCTTTCGTACAACCTCCGGGAGATCCTTTCTTATCCAGTATTTTCTCTTGCCTTCATCATCTAGACTGTGTTCAAGGTTACCACGTTTGCTCCACACACTGCGTACATCCTTAAGTGAGTTAAATGTCATTAGGATCGGAGCCGCCTTTCCCCTACCCATGCGTGTCGCGATGTATTGTACAGCCTTAGATATACCCATACTATTCTCAAGAACGAAGGCCGCCATATTCTTGCACATGAGGTCGTCCTCTTCCTCACCTTCTCTGTCAGCTCCGTCTAAGACAAGGTTAAGTTCCAGGTCCTTTATCCTTTCTCTAATCACATCTTCCTGCCCTTGTTTGAGAGAGGCACCTGCCGCTACCAATCTGCGGTCATCTTTTTTTACCATATTTATCTTCATGACCTCGATTTCATCATTTTGTTTTGATAATTCTATTTCGAACTGATCTTGTCTCAGATCCCGCTCGAGGTTGGCTGTATCATTCTTATCAAGCCTTACTTCGTGCTCGGCGATATCTTTCGTGTTCTTCTCCGTGGTACCAGCGATCTGTTGTTTTATCTGTTCAAACATCAGCTTGATTTCATCGTTCGAGATGCCTGACTTGGCCATTTCTACGATTTGCTTTTTGTTCGTCCCCTCTTCCTCACCTTTCTCTCTCCTTCTCTTTTCTGCGCCCGTACTACCCTTAGTAGTCATCTAAGAGGCACAATTTAGTTCGCCAAACTCTAAAATAGTCAAAGATTGGGCGGATGTTTACGTTTGTGGCTTTCTTCCGGTTCCGGTTCTGCTGCGCCTGTGCAGGGCGCGCTCCTGGAACTAGGGCGGTCTGACCTATATTTTAAGTTCCGGTTTAGTATTTTTACCCGCCTTTGGATAACTGAATGCAATCGAACAAAAGAAAACTCACTGCCTTGTGTGTTCTATATGTTAATACTGTCCTTGGTAATGTGCTGAGCTTGTGCGATGGGGTATTAGAGTGTTCCCGCAATACTACCAACAGTTTTTATCGGTTATTCCATGTGCGTAGATCCGGAAGTACACCACTGCGCATGACGAGCGGCAACTTCAATTTGCAATGTATAAAATCACTTCCACATAAAATTAAGCTATTTGTCCTAAGTCCTTGGAGTTATGTCTAGATCCTCAACAATACAGGCCAAATGTTGACTTGTTTCCGAGCCCGTGTGGTGTTCCTATGGGCTGTAAAGACCTGTCGTCCTCACGACCGTGGAGGGACCCAGGAGTTAAGATGGCTGACGCCTAATCCTTCCTGACACACGTGTGTAGTTTTTTGATCGTCAATATCTCAGTAAAATCCATTCAGTGTCTCTATTGATTTTGCTCGAGCAGTTCTCTATAGCTTTATACAGCTTTTTGTCACTAAGGAGCAACACCTTCCACCGAGCAACTGAAAAAAAAGGGGACAACGAGGCGCGGGCCTTACGAAACACCTTTTCACTAGTCACTCCAAACCGGAAGTTCATGTAAGTTTTATTAATGTAGCTCAAGAAATGGCTGCGATATGAACGTTTTAAGTCAACAATATAACTTGGCTAATAACGGGGCTGTCAGCGGGGCTCTCTGAGACACCTTTAATATTTTTTCAGTGATATCTGATAACATATGATCAAATTTTATGCACATATAATAAATATAGAATGGAACTCGCTGGCAATAATCGAAAATTTATAGGACTTGATTCGTCCACATAAGCACTCTGCCTACGGCATCGTGCTTATGTGGACGAATCTCGTCCTGTAATTTTCGATTATTGCCGGCTCGTCCCATTCTCTCTATTTATTCCATGATTTGGCCGTGTGCGTACAATATAATCAATATACTTGCCGCTCACAAGGTGTACAATATAAACTCCGTTTATAGTACAGTAACGTCACTACCGTTCGAGACTATATGTGAGCTATGCGGACAACACAAGTATGAAAGGAATGCAAATAAAGTTGAAATAAGTTAAGAATCGTGGAATAAAAGCAAGAATAATGCGTAGAGTATCGTGTCTTCGTTGGTCTGTATTCACCTTGTATGGCCGAAAACAACGGTTGTTTTCGGCCATACTCATAGACCCCTTCAAATGGAACCTGTGCCCCCCTAACTCATAGAGGCAGAGGGCCCCTTAAGTCCTGAAAAGGGCCCCTGTAGTAGGGGCCACAGGCACTGCCAGAATTGGCACTTTCCTTCTTTCTTCCCTGACTCTACATGTACAACACTCCCAATAACCATATGTCAGTGTGTAAAATCGTTCAGAGAAAAAAAAATTAAACTAATAAATTATTTAAGATGTTTTCTTACCTCAATAATTCTCTGAAATTCTAATCTGGAAGTTCCAAATAACACTTCCATAAAGGATGAAGTTTCTTAAGTTTTCCCATAAAAATAGCTAATGGTTGATACTTGGTTTGAGGTATGAATTTTAAAGCCTCCTAGGTTGCAAACAAGCACTGACCCATTTTTTCTTTTTTCTTGATGTGACCCAAAATACTTCAGAAACCATAATCTTAGAACAGAACCTAAAGAAAATGGCATTTATTTTGGATTTTACCTAACTGTTGTTTGTCCTAACAATATAAAATCATAAAAAGTAATTTTCGATCTGAGGCTCAGAGCCCTGTAAAATCAGTAGAATGCACTCAAATGGCACTCATTTTCTAAAAAGTTTGTCCAGGGGAGCATGCCCCAGGACCCCTCTATATGGTGGATATATGACACTTAATTTTTAATTGGGGTCATTATTCAAAAGCTAAATTATGGTTTGCCTGAATCAAAGTAACAATTTATACCAGCTTTTCTTATTTTTTTGTAAAACCTGTGACATGGGGCCTAGGGCCTACATCTCATTCAGGCAACTAAAATCTTTTTAACAAGCCAAACTTTGCCCGAATTATTCCTCTTGTATATTTTAAAGACATTTTTTGACCTGCTAACCATTTTTTTTTTAAGTGAGCTACCCCCTCCCCCACAAACCAATACACATAAATAATGGCCAGAATGAGGTCTGTATGTGGCCGATTTTCATAAAAAAAAAAAAGTAGTCATTTGCACGAAATGAAAAAACGTCAAAAAAAGAAATGTTTATATATTGCTGATTTTTCTTGTAGGCCCTACATAGTACCATAATACGCAGCTGTAATTCTCCAAAATTCGGCAGCTTTATATCTAATAATTACCCTTCAGTGGCCTGGCAAAGTGTTCTTCCTATACCTAGCCATACATCACGCTCAATATTAAAATCTTTGAAGTAGCATTTCATCCATGTGGTAGGTTCATTCTAATAACTAAATAAGTCTTTTTTCTACCTTAAAAACCCGGCCTACTTATTAAGATTCCAATATAGTAATTTGATACATTATGATACAAATATTTAGTACTAGTAGGCCTATAAAATGATTCTAAACTCATGCGTTTTTTAATTTCAAATTTTCTACATTTTTTACACACTATAGCTAATGCATTGTATTTTCTGTCATTTCACCTTTGTATTATGAAGTTTAAAATATGACGTCAGTTATTATATGGATATTAGCCTATTAGTTGACACGTTGAAATGTGCTCAATTTGATTCGTCATGACCTGTTTTAAGTACCGGTACGGTACCGTACAGCTAGCTTAATAGCTTAAGAGCTGAGCGTGATGTAGGCCTAGGCCTACGATGATGCATGATGTAGGGCCTATAGCCTACCTGGTACAATGACGTTTTACTGTATCAAACATACATGAACATAGGCCTCCACAGTCAGGAAAATGAAAAAAAACATCTTCATTTTTAGGCCTAGTTGTAGACCCATAAAAGTAGGGTTCCCTAGCTTTCCCTGGACAGATTTCAACAAGTTTTACCCAGCTATTAGCCTACAATTACCATTATACATGATTATATGTCCGTTAAACCTAGCTGTTGCTCAAAAACCCAAATATGCCTATAATTTATACCAGCTTTTCTTATTTTTTTGTAAAACCTGTGACATGGGGCCTAGGGCCTACATCTCATTCCAGTACGTCATTCCAGTCATGAAAATCGGTCATGTACGTGCCCCCGCCCCAACCCCCCTAAGGCTGCCTTTCCATTGACGCGGTTTTTCATGCCGCGCGCGGCACGCAGCAAATAATCGCTCACATGCATTTCTATTGAGCCCTTTCCATAGGCGCGGCTTCCCGCGCGTGTCGTTGCCGCGCGGTAAGGCTGGGTTTCCATTGACGAGGATTTTTACCGCGCGGCAACCCGCTAGGCCGCTTGCCACGCGGCTAAACTATTTTTAAAACATGAGGAAACCGCGAGTGGATTTGATTCTCAACCCAGAGACCATTGGCTACCGCGCGGCAAGAGAAAAAAAATTGAGCAGTGAGCGATTCGTTTTACCGCGCGGCAACGACCCGCGCGGGTAGCCGCGCCCATGGAAAGGGCTCAATAGAAATGCATGTGAGCGATTATTTGCCGCGTGCCGCGTGCCACGCGCTGCGCGCGGCATGAAAAACCGCGTCAATGGAAATGCAGCCTAAAACGAATCGCTCACTGCTCGATTTTTTCTTTCTTGCCGCGCGGTAGCCAGTGGTCTCTGGGGTGGGAATTAAACCTAAGGCTGGGTTTCCATTGACGAGGATTTTTACCGCGCGGCTAAACTTTTTTTAAAACATGAGGAAAACGTGAGCAGGTTTAATTCCCACCCCAGAGACCACTGGCTACCGCGCGGCAAGAAAGAAAAAATCGAGCAGTGAGCGATTCGTTTTACCGCGCGGCAACGACCCGCGCGGGAAGCTAACCCAGCTAACACACTACGTAATTTCTACGTTGTGATTGTTCACGTTGTAGCGACGTAAATCTGTATGGGAGAAATAACGTGAATACAACGTAAACATTTTTTTCATTTTTTTAAACAAAAGATAATTTAAATTAAAGAATAATAAATTTTTTAAAAAATGATTTCTACGTTGTATTCACGTAATTTCTCCCATACAGATTTACGTAATTACAACCGACCAAAACATAGAAAATAACGTCGCCACAACGTGAATACAACGGAAAATTGTTAGCTGGGAATAGGGTCCACCTCCTGGATCCGCCCCTAGCCTAGAGTTCAGTTTTTAGTCAATGATAAATAACATTAATTAGCCTATAGGCCTATAATTAACACCCGCCCGCCACAAAATGCGAGTAAAAAGCAGATTAAAACGAACAAGTTACTTGAAGTTACCCGCCCTCCGGTGAAGGAAAGAGAGAGGGAAAGAGTAGAAATTCATACGGTACATACTGTACATGTGAGTGGTTCGGTATTCAAGTATATTTTAATTATCATGGTGTATGATGATCATGCTTAAAATAGACGAAATACATATACAATAAAATAAAAATCTAATTCTGTACGCCTAGGCCTACTTATTAGGAAATTGATAGCTAGACTCTCCCGCGACCTACCGCTTTTTTTAAAAAAGCCGCCACCGGCTCCTCTCTAAAATTGGAACAGTCGTACCCGTTATCACGGTCACACGTACAAAGTAGAAGAAAAGGGAATTGCTGCTGTCTCTGCCAACGAAATAAATCCTCATTCAGCTTTTTTACCTAGCTTACTCCTACCGTATTTTCTTAAGCATCGTAATTAACCAGGGATTCCTGGAACAATGTTGTCCATAAAAGAAGATATAAACAGATTTACCGCATTCGATCGGTGTAGTAGGGTTTGTATCGAGCGCCCATTGCCGCGTTATAGTTCCTGGGAAAGCCGCCGTAGCGGGACCGTACTTTAGTAGTCACATGAACCGCTGCTCCGTGCCTACGCACGGAGCAGCGTTATAGGGGTGGGGGTGGGGTGGAGGTGGAGCGTGGACGGGACCTCGTCGGCAACTGTTTTTCTTTATTTATACAAGCAACTAGCCTAAAAGCCAGATCACAACACAACCCAATCCAGCGGTATGCTTTCTGGACGATTTGGCGTCAAAAGTGGCCATATTTATGGCCTATATAGGTCATACCGCTTAAGATTTTAACCACGCCCCCTTTATCTAGAACTGCCAGCTTTATACTCGACTCTGCATCGATCGTCTGAAACTGGTGGGGGACGGGGGACGGGGGGACGGTGATGGCGAAGGCTTTTTAAATAGCCTAACGTTTCATTATCCAGCAAACAGTATCATATTCTAGTTAATTTAAGAGTTCTTTGACTTTGTTGTTATCTGGTGCCACTAACCCTCTGGACAACGCATAGACCCCGCATAGACCTAGGCCTAATATTTAATATTGTTAAAGGTTAAGTTTGCGTTTTTGTTAGTTTCTTTAAATATAAATTTGACCTTAACCTCATTCTATAATATTGTATAATTAATATCGTATTCATCAGCAGTCATCAATATCTATTGAATGTTTAAAAAATCTAAGTCGGCAGAACACCAAAAACTATAGCATAGGCTAAATCCTAAGCTATCCTAGCGGCTTCCCGGGCCCATAGTGTATGGGAGTCGTACTTTCCCGCGGTACCAGGTGCGTTGGGTCCTCTCCGTTTACTCAATCGTAGCCCACTTTCATATCCGTGTACTCGATCTCAGTTCCACCCTTTACTACAGGTTTATTCGTATCACGGCTGTTGATTGGTCAGAGCGCAGAGCGCTAGGCCAATCGCTATCATTGTTATTGGTCATGGAACAATACCACGAGATTTAAACACCAAACGAACACACGAGAAAGGCTGCTGGAGGTTACGCTTGGAAAAATGTAAGATTGAGCTATGTTTATTGAGTTAAAATGCTGAATTAATTGCCCCATCATTGTTTCAGTTATAAGACTTGCTTCCAAGGAACCGAAACGTTTATTAGTTAACTTGATTTTATTGCGTGAAAAAAAATATTGATACTTCATAACTCTTACATGTCTCAGACTCAGTCATTCCCATAGCCATAGGCCTAGCCTAGTCATAGACAATATTACTAAGATAGGTCTTCTTTTCCTTATGTTATAAGCAATGTTTCTGTCGACTAGGCCCCTCTACTTGTTTCGACCAGCTACTCAATCGGAATGTAGAGATGGTTAAGTTGAATTTATAGTTGTTTGCTCTCAATGTGCATACGAAGCTTTCGCTCGTCCGTAGCCGTAGGCATGGCCTAGACCTAGGGCTAGGAGGCTAGGTCATAGCGCCCAGTATAGGCCTAGTATAGCCATATTATTAGGTGTGAATCGCGACACAGATATTTGTATCACCTTACTTATCAGATTTGCTTGTGCCCTGAGCGAAACTTCAACTGTTTGTTACATTTCTCGCTATTGCTGTGATGTAGCGCAAGCCATGACATCCATGTATGTGTGAAGGGTATGTGTCAAATCCCTGACGTTCGGTCTACTTGCTCGATTTGTGAACAACTTCCATTTGATTCATTCCATTTCACACATTTCAGATTCAGTTAGGCACTATTCTCACTGGATATAAATAAGCGACGGGACAAGGAATCGTCCACTGTCCCTACTCCAACAATACACATCGGCCACGGACACTTTCGAAGTCATAAATTCAAATATGGCAACAACAAGGCGCACAACCCAGGCCCTGAAGACCAACCAGGCGAGTACATATTACTTTAGTCTTTACGTCTTTTTGAATTCCATGTTTAATTAAAATATACCGTGTTGTATCTACTAAGACTAGGCCCTAGAAATCTGCCCCATGATTTAGGTTATAGCCCTACCCAATACATGACCAATTTGACAGTCACAGAAGACTTATTATATTCAATGCATTTTACTAAGTCTAAGATACGAGAATTCTTCATTTGTAAAAGAATGGAAGTTTAGACAACAAAGTTAGTCATGGATTTTTTTTTTGAAGAGAGTTCTTCGCGGCCATGCCTTTCTTGCTATGGCTGTTAGAAGAATACTGAATTAACCATTTTATTTGGCTAGTATATGTTAATCAATCAATCATCAGTGATGATCTACTGCATGTCTGTACACGTTCGGCTGCTGACTGCTGTATACTATTTAAATTATTTCAGCATGGGGCAGGGGTGGGAATATACGTTACTTGAGTATTGAACTATTGTATATTGTTGTTACGCTATGTCTTCCCTCGGTTATACCAATTTTATCACCTGGTTGAAATATTACCGTTATTTGGTACTTGAAATGTTACCGTTATATGGTAGGCAGCGGGATACCAGCTAGCATAAAAATTTAGCTTATCTTAACTTTAATTAACGATGCATTGTCAGTGAACCATAGCCTACATTATAATGTTCGCATTTCCAGTTTTCTCTATACCGAGAAAGTCGTTGGCCGTGGTTTTATTAATGGGACCCTTAAATGAAAGCATAGTTGGGAGCTTATTAATATGCATGCGACATGAAAGGCGATATCCCGGTGTATAATTGCGGGTGTGTTTACTCTGAAATTAATGCACCAATGCCGCCCCTATAACCTCGGTCAAGGCCGGGCCATGGGTCTAATAAGCGCTTTGTCGAAACGGTTGTCCAACCAAATTCCACCTGTCTGGGAATTATCACAGTCTGCGCATCGCTGCTGTGGCTGTCCTGGGAGCGCAGATTACGTAATAGCGCGGCGTATTAGTCCAAGATATTGCTAACCGTCAAACATGACACACGCGCGTCCGCAGCATGTCGCCCTTGTTACCCGCCATATGGGGGTAAAGTGTGTGTACTCTCAGCCCCTATAGCTGCCATTTAAATTTTAGTTGGACTGTAATGCGTTACCGGGGTTAGACGTAATCTACCTGGGGTAAAATCACTTCTAACGCCTGGATTGTACACTTAGGATGTGTTTAATACTCAAGAACTGCTAGTGCTCAATACCAACGCATGGATCTGGCGGAGAAAGTGAAATATTAAAATCTGTGAAATATCTCATATCAGACGATTTGAATTGTTTCCTTAACTATAAACCCAACACCGCACTCGGTCAGTTCAGGACACCTTATATAAGTTCGATCAACGAAAACCATGCTCACACGCGCGCAATCCAGGGTAAATTTCCATATTTCCGTCGGCAAGTTCTATGATCTGAATAAATGTACTTCAGATTTTGTATTTTCAGTATATGTCTATGCCAGCACCTGAAATCAAGACAATCCTAGCTCTCACCTATTTGTTGTAAAAAGCCATATGTTTAACCTCAATGCTTTATTACTTACAGCCAATCGTCCAGCAGAATCGGGGCATAAAAAGAGCTGGAGATTTAGAACAACAGGCTGTTGGAAAAAAGAAGCGCGCCGCTTTCGTCGATCTCACAAACGTAAGTCTGTTATTTATGTTTTTTACATCTTTAATACGTATTAAATACTAGATGCCATATCCCAGATTTGATTGATGAGATACCAAACACCTCACAAATATGGGTTTATATAATCAGATCCGGAAAACCTATAATGGTCTCCTTAGTTTTCAATATCTATAACAAACTCTCGTAAGCGATCGGCAAGTGCCACTTTAAATATAGAGTGATGAACTAACATGTTAAGTTCTTTTAATCAAACAAGAAGTCGTCATTAGGCAAAAGGGGGATAATCTGGGGTTGTTTTTTTGGTGGGTGGATGGATTTAATGGAAAGTGACAGCATCTGCATTCAAACGAACATCTTATGTATATACATCATGATTGACGATAGGCTAACAAAATCATATTCCTATATTTTACAGAATAAGCTCCATGTAGAGAGTAAACAGCTTGCGCGTAAGACCACAGTCAAGACAACTGTTGGAGGAAAGAAGAAGAATAAAGTATACGTTTCGATTCCAAAACCCAAAACCACCTCAAGCTCACAAGAAAAGGCTGAACTTTCATTCGATGTTATTGAGCTTTCCCAAGAATCTCAATCTTCTCAGGAATCCACCCTTTCATCTCAGAGCTCCAATTCTTCTGATAATGATAGGTATGTATAGTATTCACTAAAGTATAGAATGGTATATTTAGTATTTTTGGATGATTAAAGGACGTTTCACAAAATATTGTCAAGAGTCAAGACTGATCTAGCTCTTTTTTTGTGAATTATCTCGCCCACTTTTTTTTGTTGAATACTAACGTTTATCTTATGCTCTTTCAGTTTGACAACGTTGGTCGACGCCGATCTGTGCAGAACTCCACTTTCGGATAATGGAAATAACTCAACTCTCACCAAGGAGGTACGGATATCCACTATTTTCTTTTTTGGTGATTTGCTATTTGCTGGTTTATATCGTACTTATCAATATTATATATCCTTATGAAATTGACGAATTGTTCTAACACAAACACTGACCTATGTCTAATTCCGCATGTTTCTCTTGCAGGTGGAACAACCCAAGGACTGGGATGATATCGATGCAGAAAATGCTTCTGATCTCTTCCAAGTTCCCAAATACGCCGCTCATATTTTCGAATATTATAAGGAGCGTGAGGTAAGATAAACAACGATGTCTTCACTTAAAAAATAATAATTAAATACGTCTTATCAAGTTATTTTATAAGCGCAAAATCAGTATATTCAATGTCTGCAATTATTTTTTCTCCAGGAAAAGTTCGTTCTGCCAGACTACATGCTGGGCCAACGTGATCTCACTGCTCACATGAGAACTATTTTGGTTGATTGGTTAGTGGAAGTGCAGGAGAATTTCGAACTGAACCACGAAACTCTGTACCTTGCCATCAAGTTGGTGGACAGGTACCTTTCTGTCACGCAGGTTCCAAGAGATCGTCTTCAACTCGTCGGTGCAACATCTCTCTTCATTGCTTGTAAATTTGATGTAAGTTGACAAAAAAAACATTTAGCTCTATTTCTGAATTGAAATCATATTTTTTCTGTCGTGCAACCTATTATTGTTGCTAGGGTGCCCCGTCAATTAATGACGAACATCTAGAACTTCCGCTATTGACTAATGCGAATATTTGTATTACAGGAGAGATGTCCTCCAGTTTTGGACGACTTCTTGTACATCTGTGACGACGCCTACAAAAAGAAGGAAGTCATCAGGAAGGAGATGGACATTCTCAGAGCCATTGACTTTGACCTTGGCATCCCACTCTCCTACCGCTTCCTTCGCCGATATGCCAAAGTAAGTATTCCTAAATGCCTTCCGACCTATAAACTTTATATTGATGAGTAGTTTTTAGGATTTTTGTTTTCAATATTTGTTTCGGAACTAAGTTGCGAGAACTAGTCCTAAAAATCTGCTTCTTATCCATTAATACAGTATTATGTATTCATCTTCCATCTAGAGCATACTTTAGCTAACATAGTCACAGTTGTTATGTCTCCAATATTAACATCTCTTGTGTGGTATTGCAGTGCGCACGGGCAGATATGCAGACTTTGACACTTGGACGTTACATCTTGGAGCGCTCATTGATGGACTATCGCTTCACCCAACAGAGAGACTCCAAAATGGCAGCAGCATCCTTGCTACTAGCCCTCACAATCAAAAAGACTTGTGATTGGGTAAGTGAATATTGCCATCATTTTTAGTAACATATGAAGTTTCTTCCTTTGCCGCCCAAATTAATTTATAAAGATGTTATTTGATTAAAGGTGTTTAGTTATGGATCAAGATTTTAACATGTATGATCTGAAATAGCCAACATCCATTATATTTATATGCGTGTGTTTATTATCTGGCAGAACCCCACACTGGTTCACTACACTGGCTACAAGAAGGAGGAGTTGCTCCCACTCGTCTACCGTCTGAACAAAATGATTGGCGCCAAACCACACAAATCCCTCACAACAATTCACTCCAAATACTCACACAAGTAAGTTTTATTGCTCTTGATTCCCGCTATGATTATGATATGAACTCTAATTAACTGATGGTGCTACGTCTATAAGCAAGATTTTCTTTAATGGTAACCGCTGGAAGAACTGGATTTTATCCAGAAGCCTGATTACCTATTTGTCAACCTCACACTGTGACACATATATAACCTTTGACAAATTAAGTATTATTCAATTCAACTAATCTTTCTGACAAATAAATATAGCTTTTTTCGGTATTGCATAGGTTAAGTATTCCTAATATAAGGAGAATGACGGGAATTTACATGGCAAGTGTTTTTTTCTCTTTTTAGAGTTTTCCATGAAGTTGCGAAGAGCACGCCACTGACAGAAGAGAATCTGATCGCCCTTGGGCTGACGCCAGAAATGATGAGTGACGGAAATACATCTACGACGTCATTGTCATCGTCATCCAGTGACAGTAGTTAATGACGCACATTTGTCATACCTCCTCATCTATCGTGCAGCTAGTAACTACGTGTATACACACCCTCCATTGTGGAGTCTACCCCGTCGTCGCTATATATTACCTCTGGACCCTGTGGTAGAGAGACCATATAATGGGCCCTAGTGAGAGAAAAATCTGGGATTTTGATCCTACAATGTGGTGCAACATGTGTGAACAAGAAAATCATGTATTTTGGATGAATGTGATGTGGAATGTGCCGTGAGTTTGACTCAGTGAGTGAATCTGAATGTGTGAATGAAATGTATATTAGAGTTACTGAATGGGACCTTGAATATTGCCTGTTGTGTAATAACGACCCACAATTATGGAAAAGTTAAGTGTTGTTGCCATGCCCGAAAAACTGAATGCTCAAGGAGAAGAATCAAAATTTCGAAACGACCTATCATGATGTTACGATCTCAATTTGAAATGTATTCATACGGTGGATACCAATCACGAATGTTACGTGTAGTCAATTTAAATTCTGTACAAGATATACGGTTTTATAAATTGTTAGTGTCTGAAATGATTATCTGATGATAGAATTACTGTGCCCATAATTAGTAATGGGAACTAACTGGAACTTTCTTGTAAAGTGCATGCTGTAGTATTAGAGATTTACATATATTTAGATGTATTTTATGCTCTATATCTTTGGATGATTTATCGTCTGCCTGTACCTGAATGGCAGGCAACATTTTCTATTAGCGTTTTTCGTGTACTTTTGCACCAGATTTTAGCTGTTTTTCTTTATCTTTGCTATCGATGTTGACTTTTGTAATGGATTTTAATATCTTTTGTAATAGACCTACGAATTTATTCCGCTGTGGACTAAATCTTGAGTTGTGTTTTAAGTATCTTAAAGAGTATGTTACATGATCATATTAACTTATAGCGTATGTTATGAATCTGGTTGTATCTGCATGTAAACGTAGATAAAGATAATCATGTAGAAGCACTGTAAAGTAACTGAAATCCTGGCATGTATAATGCCGACTCCTTGAAGGTCCTTCGGGCACTGAAATTATTTAAAGAAATTGTACATATTCAACTAACTTCGCTTAACTACCATAAAAAGGCATTTTCGTTTCGAAGTGTTCCATTTATCCATGCTATTCATTGTATATATAACACCTGCCTTTGTCAAGTGCCTGTGTACAGAACTGAGAAACAGAAAACGTGTAATAAAGAAAGCAAATAAAATACTGGTCGATTTTTTATTGTCAAATTTCCGCTCCTTTCTGGAATATAAATGCAACATCAGCAGAATAACACCACATCAGTCTTTGAATTAAGTATCTCCTATTATGGTTTTATTCTATTTTTTCTAGATTACGATAAACTGATGTTTCTGGACTTTTACGAATTTCCTTTTTATTATATAAGCCTTATTTCAACTTGTGAATTCATGAAGTATTATCAAGTCTAATTGTGGCCTGAACATGATAACACAACACTAACCCCGGTTGATTAAATACTGACTTAGATACGGTACATGATTATTGATATAGGTCCTATAGTTATTTCTGGTCATTGACTGAATCCTGTTATATCTTGGAAAATGTTATCCAGTCAGGGTGTCAGTCAAATACTCGTTGGTCAAAGTCACTTCTTAGTCAAAGATTCTTTAAACCACACATTGGCAGAAAGAGTAGTTTTTCCTGTACATGAGATAGAATAGAAGGACTTCCCGCGAGTGTTCTGGTTTAGTCTGCTCAAACTATGCTGAATTATTTTTCCTTTCCGGGGACGGTGGAGCATCACACAATGTTTCCTTGATCTGATTTTGCCAGTCTCGGCGATGGTCTTGGAGTAACAGGCAAGCTCAGGTCTATTTCCAGCTTAGGAACACTGGGTCGCGGGGATATGGACGCTCCCCGATTGTTCACCACCTGTATATGTCGAGGGGTGGCCTTCTGTGTAAACGGAACTCCAGGAATTGGTGACGTACCATCATCTTCTTCATTGACTGCATACTTGACTCTAAATCGCACATCTGGGGATACTGATCTATTTCTCCCAACCTCGGGAAGGAGAAGGTTATCACGACTCTTCGATTTCTTTCGGTCATGTCGAGTCATTGTGCGACCTAGGATAACGGGCAAACTCCTCCTCCGACCCCTTGCCCGGTTGCGATCATTATCTTCATTTGCGAGTTTCTTCATCTCTTCGTGATGTGCAACTTCGATCTCTCTGTTAGAGCGGACTGGGTGCTTTGGCTGACTCAAACACTCCCATTTGACATTGGATTTACTCACGCGTCTAGTCCTGGGTTCTTTCCTCCCTGGGAAATATCCGTTTGAGTCCTGTTCAGATGAATCAAACTCGAGATGCACGTCCATATTATGCACAACCCCAACTCTCCTTTCTCTCGGCAATTTAGCCAAGGGTTCCACATCAAATGGGGGCTCCGAGTCCCCACTTCCTAAGCCTGTAAAAGAGGCCTTTTCCTGGTCTGTTGCACTACTTCCAATGGATGTAGTCAGTGAGTTTTCTGACGATTGTGAACTGTATGATTGGTGTGTCGGAGAGGGGACAGTTACTCCCCCTTCCTCCAATTGCGGACATTCCAGATTGATACGACTGACAACCACCTCCTGTCCACTAATGCCTGAGTGAATGAAGTCCTTACACTTCTGACTGATGGCCTGCATATTGTCCTGCTCGTGCCTTATGAGCAAGTCCCGCGTGTTTGAAGCTGAGGCCGACAGGCGGCGCGCCGACACCGAGCTGCTCGACTTTACTTCCAAGACTGACTGTTGATGGCGGATCTCATTATTTACAGCCTGAATAAAACAAGAGAATTATTAGTATTTGCCATCTACAGTGCTTGATGCAAACATGCTGCATAAGACGATACTTGCACCCTCCACTATCAAAGCATGAATTCATATATCACATGTCTACAGAGAAGGCAAATTAACACTCCGATGTTTAGATTGTTTTTATTTCCCCTTTGAATGTGGTCAATACGCATGGTCCATTGACTAAGCAAAAAAATCCGTGGCACTTGGGTGGATACCTCCGCCGCGCGCCGATACGGCTTCCCGCTCCGCCCCTTGGGCATTTTTGTCTTAGTGTATGCAGATGGCTAGAGAGTTTAGAAATCCAGGTGAGGATTGGTGATGCATATATGAACGGAACAAAGTTCAAAATATAGACATAACTATGGGTACCTGCATTTCCCGACCCATAAGGCGCAGTTTCTCCCCTAATTTGTTCACTTCGAGAGAATTTTTCCTTTTGGTAACGTCACCTATTTCACCCAAAACAGTCTTGCTGCGTTTGATGTATGGGGGAAATCTGCTGCCACTCCAAGGTTCTGCCATTCTCAGTTGATAGTCGCTGCAATAATAGAATGATTTTTAGAGATGTTTTTATGCTTGACAAGTAGAACTTGTATACGTTTGAGGGGAATAATGATCGAAGGACGTATTTTCAATCTCGATAATGACATTTAAGACCAAACACAATTTTTCGTTACTCTGCGAACAATATTATATAAATGTGTCCATGCTGTAATAAACGAGCTGTAATAAAACTATTAATATTTGTCTTGTATCGCATAAGTTGCGCGTTATTTGCTTTTTTTTAAAAACTTTTAAGTAGTATGCGTTCAGCTGTAGACATTCGGGAGTAGCTGTCTAAAGCTGAACGCATACTACTCTTTTATGTTATAGCGATTCAGAATACAATATGGCATATAAATGATGAATACATTTTTTGTTAAATCAAACTTCTCAGATTCTGAATTCAAATGTGCGATAATTGTATTTCGTACATTCGCCCCATCAAGGAATATAATCAAGAGATCTTAATTATTTTTAAAAGCCAACAATTCGCGGTATAGATATATTATTATAATATCTGAACAACAGCCAATTGTACTCATTGTACTTTGAGATGATGCTGACAAATATAATTTGGGATTGTTTGTGTTCATGGAATGATTGAATGGTTTAATATTGTATATTTGATTATAAAAAAGAAAACTAACTGGTCGGATTATATATGATCTGTTCAGATTCTTCCTTCAGAGGAGATCGACCGCCGTGGTCACCATCCAATATACCCCTTGAAATCAGAGATCGAATGAACTTGTGTTTCCCCATGAAGAAATAAACTGAATATTTTGTATAAAATATCAGAATAACTTGAACATTGTATATATTATTTTAAGAAAAGAAGAAAAGATAGACATACAGTTTTCCAAATGGACTCTGTTGTAAAAAGAAAGACCGGTCGTGAGATTGTTTTATCACAAATGCGCATTTACACACATGCATGTATATATAGTCATGCATGCGCATATATATTCACCCTCCAACATGTAAAAGAACATCGCTGAATACGGCATATGTCGATCAGAGTATATTATAACTAGAATGGTTATACAAACCTCTGCATTTATCAAAACCTGCAAGGTACGAGGCCTTTACATTACCTAATGCTTACTTACACGGAGTCAAAACTTAGCAATCGTATCCATAGAGATGCCATGCTCACGGTGTATCGGGTGACTTGTAATCAGGGCCTATACCCAGGGGGATATCATTCTAATTGCTTTCTGATACGAACACCATAACAAAACGAATGTAGCTACACGCTGCTCAAGTAATAAATAATTCTCCGGACGAGAAAGATATAGGGTAGGGGATTGTGAAAAAGGTGGAATCGATGTATGGATACATTGGATAGGCCTATATATCATCATTTGGATATGAATCTATAGTATAGTTTTATTGGAATGACCGCTATTCTTTATTGAGTGACTCGAGGCTTGTATTGACCGTATCGCATTTGAGCCCACTCGCACCAAACCGCAAAATGTCATTTTAATCCCACTGGGACGCCTTCTGCAGGGCCGGGAAAGCCATTAGCACAGTAAGCGTCCAATCACCAATCCAATGTCTTATATGATCTGAGAGGCTCTGAGTCTAGCTTGTCTTCGATAATATCCTATTCCTAACTAATTTAATGAGTTTTCTATCATTTGCAGTAAAATACTACAATGGTGCACTTTTCTCTGGTATTTTGAGATAAATAGGGATATACCGTATACATAGGCCTAATCCAGGAACCTCTTTTGGAAAAAGAGCATGAATTGATAACCAATGCTTTGTTTGCATGTGGCCTATTATATATAATCAATATACAGTTTACAAAATCGACATCCCTTTGGTATGCGGAATGATTAAAACAAATAATAAAGATTAATTAATTATTATAGGCCTATAAGTAGAGGGCAACAGGGTGGAACACTTAATTCTGACGGCAGTAGTCAGATATCCTCCAGTGCATGCATGCTCTTGAAAGAAGGAACTATTAAAGAAAAGATGCACTAATTCAGAGACATTATACACACATTGTTATAGTCGTTCTAAAAAAAGGTCACTCTGCCAACCTAATAAGAATACATATATCTAGCAATGCACCTGTAGGCCTACATACCATGTCAATTCACGTTTGTTCCCCTATCCAGTCAGTGCATCGTACAGGTTTGGGATTTCTATATCTATCCCAAATCAAATCTCCGATGTTCATTCCCGATAAACGTGATTCGGTAATCACTTGATGAATTTCAATCAGATCTAACCCATTGATGAAAAGTGATATAATTCCTACGATTCAATTCCATCGCATTACCCTAAAAAGTCACATGATTCACTCCGGTAGTTGAATATAACGCTGAGTGCAGTAAATTCTTCATTGTCCATTTTGGATTTGTTTAAAGCTAAACAACTTCCGCCTCCCGTCTACACTATCGATGCCATACATCTACTCAGGAGGGGATGTCAAGACTCATTTCACTAAGGGTATATAGCTCTCAATGCATAGGTGGATATAGGCAGTCAGAAAACTGATACCCGTCCAACATATATTATACATGGTCTACATAGTACTGTACTGGACGAACATGAGCAATGAATTAATGAAAAATACAGGAAATAGCAGTTTTTTTCATTTTTCATTTTCAGCAATCTGATATTCCAATCTACGGCATAGGCCTAAGAATATATAAAAAGAAATAATTGGAAAGTAAAAAGTGTTTGATTGATTTACTTCGGACACAGCTTTAATGAATAAGGTCATCGGATCCATAGCAAGTGTTCTTTTATAGCCATTTATTATGTTGAGTTCTCTGCTATATATTAATTGTGGTAAATCTTCCTAAACATTAGGACTGTGTATATGCCCAGAAGGCGGGGAACTGAAAAAAACCTTTAAACAAAAATCTTCCTAAACGATTTTAGAGTTTTTTCGCTGAAACAAAATAATGACCAACACCCTCCTTGAATTTGCATCACACAAAAGGAAATAGGTGGACACTTTATTATAGAAATCTTACATTTCCTTGTTGTGCCTTCTCAGTACGAGCCGTCAAATGCCTATTAATATATGCAAGATGTGTAGGTGTTTGTGGTCAATATTACAGGCTAATGCAGGTGATGCCCAAGTATCAAGATAAATCGTTAGTAGACGAAGGCGGCTCGGCACGAAAAACAAGTCTATAAAATCGACGGGAATATTGGTGCAGTCCGACTCTTATTGGTTAGATAGACTTACATAGTGAATAGGAATCAACACATCTATTTTAAATGAGACCATCCCATGGGCTCGGAGCTTTATTCAATGAACACAAGCACCGACTGGTCTTGGCAGGGAATTACGGAGCTTTCTCACACGCACTTTGACACACTATTGAACCGCCCAAATCGATGGTCTTATATATTCCATCTTAAAATGGCCATGAAGAAATTATGTCTTTCGTGCGGGTTATATAACCTATTTCATTCCAATCAGTTCTGAGTGCGCTTAATTACAGTATCTAGTCTATACCTTTTAAAGTTCCTTGCACGTGTTCTAAAACAAATTAGTCTTTTATTACAACAACTAATTAATTCATGACACAATGTACATTGTGTATACTGGCAAGCACCCAGATTATAGATTAGAAAAAGAACTCATTGAAATTTTAAAAGTTGCATCGACGAGGAAAACTAACGGAACCGCGGGCATGGAATTCAGATAAACTTGACACTAAGGCTAAATGATAAACAAAGAAAATGACTATACAACATCGCACAGTATTTATAAACACATTACGAATGTGCAAACATCGTAAACCCACTTTTTAAATTCACTGGTATGGATTCATACGGAAGATGAAAGATTTCAATTGATGGTCACTCTCGATTTTAAGGGTCAAAACTGTACAAGAAAGATCAGGGTTCTGGGGCTGGACCTATGGAAATGGTACTTACTGGATCACTGGCTGTTTAACGCATAGATCCAGGAAGCGAATCAGATCCTATACATGCATGGATATGCATATCCGTGTAGAAACGCAGGCCCTTTTAGTTTTATAGGCGATGTGAATATATTTATATGTAATCATCGAGCCTCTATCAGCGAAAATATTGGGATAAACTCTGATGAAAATTCTTTTGGTTTGTATGCATTCCCAATACTCCTGGTTTCTCTGTTGTGAAAATAACTTTCCCAGCTCCAGCACAGCATAGGTAATCTGATGGTGAGTGGACACACTCAATATTGGAGACAGTTATCAATCCACACTTGGTTACATGACAACCAACTTTAAGGGGTATTACCAACCTATCAGTAGGTAAGTCTGCCATGATCCGCCTCAAATGAGACAGTTCGGTGGATCAATTTACTTGGCTCTATACATATGATAATGATATGAACTGGTGTTTTGTGTGGATCGCCTATAACTCATTAGTACTGGATGCGCATCAAGTTTTAGTTGCTATAGCTTGCTATCGCAAACAGGCCTGATTTTGTTATGGACAAGCGGAGGCTTTCAAGAGGGTCATATGAGGGCAAAGAGAGGTGCGATACCCGACACTACAATTATTAGGAATGCCAATGGTTCTTTTACATGCCATAGCCATAACCAGCTATACACCTTTGGTAACCCAGTCGATGAACAGGTGGGAGGCGAAATGAGCTGTTAAGGCGCTCATGGGATTCGAATACGTGACTTCTCGGTTTAGTCTTACGATGTAACCATTCGCCACCCTGACCCCCTTAAGTATAACGGTTTCGTGATGGTAATCAAAATTAGTGTAGGATAATTCCACAAGTAAGTTTCAGAATCCTAAAAAAGCTAAGTTAATTTTACAAGTTCGGAGACATCGGGCTACCACAACTATTAGCGTTTATTCTGTGATGCCCACCATTGCTCTGATGGGCTAGTTATATAAAACAAGTTGTACACTCCATACAATGTACTAATTTTTAAGAGACTGGGTGAATGATATACTGGAAATGGAAAATAAACGTAAACACCCAACGAACCCCTTCGGTCAAGAAAATATGACGCGAGTCGGAAAAACCAGCAGTTAGTGGGAAATAATCAACACTCTTTAGGGAGCGCATTTTAAGTCCGATTCTCCACCACGGGCGAACAAAATGAAGAAAAACCCCCATTTCTGTCGATAATATTTATTTGATCTTCCCATACCTAAGTTCACACGACGTAGTTTGTTCGGGCATCAATGAATCCAATAACACAAAGAGAAAACACAATACATTTTTCACTGACAATGATGTCCCAATGCTTTGCACTATCGGAGGACACTGGGGGCTGAAATACTTATGTACACTAAATTAATGGCAGTAGTTATCGCCCTTCCCAAAATAACCTGGGTAAAAAACCACCGACCAATTTGTCACTTGATATAAGTACGAGTTTCACCACATACGACACCAGATTTGTCAAATCAAATTGAGAAGTCACTGTTAATGGAAATGATATAAAATGATGGATTCATGACACCTGAACGAGATCAAAAGCGGCCGACGTTATGTGACTTTTCTAGAGAAAGATCAACTTAAATCATAAGATAATTAATTGCAAGACATACATGTAGGCTTTAATGAACAATTACACAAATGAGCTCACAATTCGGTGCCCAGGGTCCCCATTTCATACGTCTTTCGTAACAATGATGGTAGGTAAAATCACCTTACCGCCTTTATTGACTACTAAACCCTCATTTAACACGGCTTTGTCATACTCGGCACCAAATAAAAACATACATCTAAAATCCAGAGACATTCTGTTAAAACGAATGCTTCAACTACATACTTGTTGTTTCAACCAGTAAGAAAATACCAACATGATTATTTTTTACGAAATTTCATTCATTATTCCTGTAACATTAAAAAAAGTGCTCATTATATTCGATTAGAACTTCTTAGAGAATGCATCGATTTTAAGCTTAGCACTGGCTTTAAATAATAGATAAATATTTGCCTGTCAGTATCCAATCAGAAGTAAGACAGCATCGTAATTTGGCTAAACACATCAATGTCTCATTGACCTCTGCTATGGCCCGATGGGAAGAGAAATTCACATCAAATAGGAATAATAAATTTATTAAACTCCTGTCAATAATAACCCTTCAACATGAGAATCTAGGGAGGTGGGGGATATAATGCTAGAGAAATATACAATATACACATGTTGTCCTTGACTTCACTTACCTATATCTAACAATGCATATTTCTTTTGCACGAGCAAATAGTACCTCATATATACGCTATTCCTTATGATTTACCTTTCTGTTTGAGAACCCCGTGGGTAGAATCAATACCATACCTAAATGTGATTAGTGTCACAGCCTTTGGCACCAAGGCATGAATGGCCTAATACATAACTTACTACCCGAACTATCCTTGGATGCCAGAATGTATACCAGATTTAACCAATATACACGACCCTTACCAGATATAAAACGCTTGGGATTCCTTCAGTTCCCAGCACAAGGAATCTACTAAAAATTCACCAAACATGAGAAAAAGTGTTGGGAATTACCATATTGCAAAAGAGGGAGAGAATAGGGACCTTCCTTTCTTGAAGATCAACTCTCATCACATTCCATTTCCAGGTGCTTAATTTAACACGGATGGTCTGAATCGCCAAGTTTTGACAATTTAATTTTACCCATTACAGTGGCATGATATTGACAATTAATTTCACCCATTACATTGGCATTATAAATGGTTTGTGCCAAAGACAAATCTATTCTTTTTGGGTTAGAACATCACAAAACCTAGGTAGAAATATGCCAATCACTGTATGTACTCAAGAGGAGTTAATTTATTAGAACATGCGTTGTAAATATAGCTGCCTTTATTCACAGCAGATGGTGACCGAAGAAATGATTCTATAGAGGTTCCAGGCGTCAACTAGTACCCACATTGTACGAGCCGGTGGATGGGAATAATAGATTTCACTTAAAGAACAATTTTTTTCTTCAAGATACTTGCCCCTTCAATTAATTTGTACATCAACAGGGACTGTAATATAGAAATGAAAACAGGTAACTTAAAAAAAATTCCACCAGATCATGAATTGGTCCGGTAATGGCATTAACTGCACTGCATACAGGTACATGTACATATGCATAACGCAAGATTCCCATCAGGTTGGCAAAATTGGGCGCACAGTTTGTGCTAAAAACAACACATAACGTGCTATTGATTGCAGTAATAATTATATTCACTCAACTTAAGGATAGCCCGAAGAACACCTACAAACTCACGTTTAGTCATACCCAATATGGTTATTGGCGGAGAAAATTATGTTATTATAACTTATACCTCGACACTCGAACCCATTTATCAGGATGAGTTTGAAACATTGAAGTTCCTGAACCTTAACCAGTTGGGAACCCATTGAAATCAAGTAAATATCACTCTGCATCCTAGGTAGAAAGGAACGTGGGTCGTCGCCCAGATTTACATCGAGAGTAACAATTCATGACAAGATATACAAAAAATAAAACAGATAATTCCAACCGATAAGCCCACCTCGTATTATCGGGCGACCTTTATCGACCCTGACTCAATTTGTTTACCTTGCGTCTTGGACACGATTAAAATATACAAATTCTCTTGCTTTCGACCTTATCCTCACGTTCAAAAAGAGTATCACTCTACTACAATTTGGACCATTTGAGGGCTAACTACCAATTTACGTAGCTTATATACTACAAAACACATACATGCTTTCAAAACGATCGCGATTAAAAAAAAAAAAGTATTAAACAAATAGAAAAAGCTGTCTAAGGAAGGGGTGATTTTATTTTACAAAAAGAACCAAGCCCGAGGAGAAAGCAGGCTAGAGATCTACACGGTTGTTATGTCACCTTAGAGAAAGTATCTTCTGTTTCCACATCATCCGCCACCCATCACCTAGCAGCTCTGATGGACAGTGATGATATTGGCCACCTAGTCGGTGAGGAGACCTCACATAGTTTGGCCTTGATCTAGGCAAAGTACATGACGTTGAGTGTGTCGTGGTGGACCTTAACAGCCTGTGTGAGTGCGCTGAGCGGGCGCTCAGGCTCTCCATTACCGGAGCTGTGCTGGCTCCCCACTCCACTGAAACACACAGAAGTAAGAGAGCGATGAATACATGTGTGCACCAAACTCAGCTTCTCCTTCTCTCACCATTATCATTATTATCATCACCACAATCTCCCCTCTCCTCACCTTCATCTCAAGTTCTCTTCATGTATTCACCATCTCTGTCCACGGATGCACACTCGGCCCGCAGGTATAAAAAGCTTAGCTTTGCAGCAACCAACCACCACCTCACCAGAAAATGGCACTAGTTTAAATTGCAGTCCACACATAATGGCCAATCCTCAGTAACACGGTGTGTTTTTACTCTTTTCAACTAATTTCAAGACACACTAAGGTTACTCAGGGGCCACTCTTTACAATATTGAATATACTACATGTACATCGTTTCGAAACTTATACGCCGAATCGACATGACTTTTGAGACTAGTCTTGTACTTGTAGTAATGTTTACACAGTGATTTTTTTTCTCCTAAACATTTTTTTATGCAAAGTTTATGTCCTAGAAAAATAAATAATGTCGATACATCACATTCATCATAGACTACTGAATTTACTCACCTAAAATAAAATAGCCACTATAATACAACTGCAGACCATTTACATATCAATATAAGCAGAAGTATCAGGGAATGGATGTTTTTTTTCCAATCTGTCAAAGTAGCCAATTTCATTCGTTTCAACATAAAGTTAAGATAAAATCCATAGAATATTACTCCGCTTTCATAACAATCAATTGCCAGCTACACAGTCCTTTAGTTCATTAGGCAAGTTGAGCCACACAATAGTGGCAGTAAAGGCTTCTTTGACAACGGTGTTTTGAATAAAAGGCTCGCCTATTTTTACGCCCTTAGTAGGTGGAATGCGACAGACCAGACAGTGAGAAGACAGTACATCTTTTTATATCTTTGTTTCAAAAGGCGCAAACATCTGGTGGGCATGACCCTAGATGTGAGGTACCCAGGCGTTCGTATTTCAAGCGTTTTTGTTTTTTTTATTTTTCCTGATCACTTTTCGTTTTCTTATCAATTAAAACGTTCCAACCCGAGATAAAAGATAATACCCGAGATAAAAGACGGTCCTAAAAAGTCCTTCATGATTTTCACCCTGGTCGGAAATTCTTCCAAAGCATGTTCAGGTTTGTTTTTCAATCAAAAACTCACATCTCCATCCCTGACATACAGGTTATACGGAAGATATGAGGACGAGAAATACTCCACCGTGTACCTCACACAGGGACTGTATGTGGGAATTTGTAAACCGCCAGGTGGTTCAAAACCAATACAAATTGAGCAACAAGACAAGCCTCATGCCATGTAGTATTGGTGGTTCGGTATTGTTATGTGTATATATATATTGATAATAACTGCTGGTGAGTAGTGTACCGTCGGTGAGCCTTATGCAAAGTACATGACTTTGAGTGTGTCACGGTGGACAGAGATGGCCCTCGCCATGGCAGAATAGTTCCGCTCGTCACTGTTGCCCGAATACTGACTACCTTCGCCACTGGAAAACAGAAAGAAACAAAGAAAAGACGAGATTAAAACATAACTGCAACTAGATCAAGGGCTGAGTCGATCCCACGAGGGACCGCATCATTCAAAGGGCAATCAAGTAATTATCATAAGAATTTAGGAGAAATTAAGTCTCACCACAGGGTGGAAATAGTGGATAGGCCGTATACTATCTTATACAAGTTTTTATGTTTTACCAAGGCTTTTGACAATGTTAAATTACGAATCAGTAAATATTTTTTATTGAAGAAAGTACTTTCCGTGTATGTTTAGATTTACAAGTATGATAAAATTCAGTTCTGGTTTCCATAGTGCAATGTAGCAACCACTGAGATACCACCAGGTGGTCAGACTATTTAGTATTAACATATTTTCTCAATTTTTACAAATAACGTCCGCTTCATGGTAAACTCCATAAGACATTAGTGAGATTTTCTTTTCTAGAATAAAGGTCTACTAGCTTAATAGGATGTCAGGAGGACGACATTTTCGGAAAAATATATAGCAGGAACCACGAAATTATCTACAAGCAATAGCGGGAGGCAGACACTGGCCTAAGCTAGCATTTCAGAGGGACGATTTGGACAGACATGTAAGGGTGTACACATGTAGACGAGGAATATCCGGAAACAAGATATAAAGCAGTCTGACATGTATTACTTGAATATTTTGCCGAACGTGATATTTATTGGTATGCAAGCAGATTAATATATTTTAGTGGGTTTGAATAATCAAAAAGGGTGAAACAGTAATTCTCGATAATTAACAGTCCCGATCCAGTGATCATAATTCATTTCCTATGATGGTACTTTGAATGCGCAAGTGAATGGGTTGACGCATGTAGAGATGAGCGCCATGAAGGGGCGTTATATATAACAGCCTACTTGAAACGTAAATATTTCAGAAACCATTGCCAGCGGGCATCAAGGAAAGACCCCACTTTAGTTATTACCTGTTTACGCTCATTTCATCTAAGTGGGAAACCAATATAGAATTTTAGGCATCGAAATGATATTTTTCATTTAGAAGATCGCGATTGAGTTGGGGGCAATAACCATAAGAAAGGTCTTTCCCATTAACCTAACATTAACCTTATATTCAGCAAGTTGATCTCAAGAACATCAAATCAGGTTTTAAATCAGTAACTGAGAAGACTTAAATGTACTGGTGCCCTCAAGACGGCACCATTAATGCTGAGTATGAAGGAAATGTTCAAAGGCTACATCTATCAATCTATCATAAGCAAGTAAACTTCAGCAAACACGAAGCAATGTAAATTGTTGGCTCAGGGCTGTTGGCCGGCTATCAGCTCTAGCGTCTGGGCGTTCAGCCTCGAAGTCTCAATCTATCTGTTTATATCAGAAAATGATAGCAAAGCACGATGCATGCTTCAAGTAGAGTAATATCTGTCCACAGCAGCAACCGTTCTGCTTAGTCTTCTCATCGTTTGAGAGAAAATATATAAAACAAATCAAGGCAAAAAAGATGTTGCTTCATAGGACTCGTATAGAAAGAGCAAAATATCCATCGCACTGTATTTTTTTATTACTGTTGTGTAATTATTGATTAACCATAAATGCATCCCAGTGGTGATAGTGTTCATACAAGAAGCGATTGTGCACACTATGTGTACACTTAAGCTATAATAAAAGCTTTATCGTTTACATGTTCAGGAATTCATTGGTGTCAGACCACGAGGTGATCAAAGAGATCCTAATCCCAAAGAAGTATGCATAAGGCCCTATAACTTGAGAATATATGCATTTTGTGACGAAACTATTAAAGAAAGTCAAAACCACTCAGAAAGGATTTTTTATTATATGTATATATACGAATCAGTATCGTGAAGTGTTAGTGATGGCAGTATTCAAGCTACAAGGTGATTGGTTAGGACCTCTTTTTTCGGGCCATACACTTTTTCTTGTAACGATATTTCAAAGAAATAATTTCTGACCTTTGACCCCAGTTCTCTGATGAACTGCAATCGAAACCAAAAAGGAGAAAATTAATATGAGTTATACATCTTTCCATTTAACAAGGAGAGGTTAGAATGAAAAGTTCACAAGTAGGCCATAATTGTTTTGTGGGTTCACTTTTCGGTGTTGTGCGGTCTAACCTATTTTTAAATGGTATTCTAAAGCGACTGTATATTTTATCACCACTGGGAGGCATCCTAATTCGGAGTTTAACTATTATGAGAAGCGTTCTTCGGGGTGTGCTGCATTAAGTCCACTGGAACATAGCTGGAGTTTGTTATAGAACTGCGTGGGTTTGCTAGGGACGTCCTACTACCACTCTAGGCTTTATTGATATGGAAGCAGTCCATCTGACAAGGTTCTGCTGTCTAGTTATTCGTTATAGCAAAATTAGTTTTACTAGTTGGCAAGGTGTTAGGCTTGGAATCCCTGGGTGCGGGGTGGCAGATGAGTCGGGTCTTATTACTTCCTGTCTTTCTTCGTTTATCCTGAGATAATTTACAATGCGAGCGATACGTATGCTTATACTGTGAACTAAGCAGCTGCTATGTTATAACCAGTGCCAAGTCCTAAGTTATCACATTACAACGGCACCTAAGCGCTCCGCGTACTACGGCATGGTCCACTGAAGGTACAAACTAGAGCTATATGGACTATCTACAATGTTAAAACGTGAGGTAACTAAGGGCCAATTTTGAACTAAATAGAACATTAAAAAAATAAAAGGCTAGTTAAACATTTCTCTTTCTATCGTCTTACACCAGGGAGGCAGTGATCTAGCCAGTGCAGAGTATTCATGTGTAGACTACCAGGCAATATGAACTATGCAAGCTTATTTGAGTTTACATAGGAACAATACCAAGGGAACTGATGTACGTACAAAATTGTAATAAATAGCTTGGGTAGAGAGAACACTGTTATCAAGAAAGGAAAATGCCACAACATGTCTTTGCCAGACGGTCTATTTTGGAAAGGTTTCTATACATTAACAAACACAAGACAATAAATTCCCAGGTAAAAAGGGTTTAATTTGGAAGGAGGTGTTTGAGGTGGACCAAAGGGTAAGATAGTAGTTGATGCTAGATGGTACTGACCTGTCGTGTTCTTTTTCGACAAGGTGATATCTTGCTCTGAAGGCTACAAGATGGGCGTAGTAGGCAGGGGCTGGGATGGATACGGAGCGAGTACACCGTACATACGTGTGACATAACTGGTATGTCAACATCTGAAGTTCATCAGCATTGAAGTTGCTGTCATCCCACAGCACGTGGTAATGAGATGGGCGGCTGGTACCCTGTAAAAAAACAACCCAGAGTACGTTGTGATATAGAACCAGACGATTTTGTAACTAGCTATAAAATACAAATGAACTCAATGTATGGGATATAATGAATATGAGCTCCATTACGACATGATTACATGTAGTGTTATGTAATATCAAGTCCAGTGAAACAGTAGGACATGTTTCCTTTTTCATTTTAATACCTAATAGCAGTTGGAAAACGATAGAACTTATTATTTTACTTATGATGGGACCAGGAGAGAGGTCTCCGGCCAACCTAAGCGGAAATATGGAAGTCGTTATTGTAAATACTTATACGGTTGATATACCAGAGCCGAAATACGCAAAGGTTTACCTGGATACCAGCATGACTGCACAGGTAGAAATCAAACTCAGTTGGGTGGGTGATTCCCACATCCACCGTCGTACCTGCAGGAATGTTTCCACTCTTACCAATCTGCAAGAAACACAAACATATATACTTTATTAACACACTCATCAGTTTTAGGATTCACATACAAGATACATAACATAGCGAATGCCCTTTAGGCACCACAGCGCCAGAATAATATCTTCCTGGATTTTCTCGCACTAAAAAAAGAAAGCATACCTGGTCTTTTTTATCAGCACAGAACAGTCTTGTGTGATGTCGCTTTTGGACAACAATGAAGGTGATAGCTGGCTGGTAAACATCTTCAATCATACTACATGCTTTTCTCACGGCTCGCAGCTCATGATGAAGGACCTAGAAAGTTAATTCCCAAATTAGCAACTTTTTCAAGGACTATTTATGTGACCGTTCAATTTTACGTGGCTTAAACTATATTTACGCCACAATAATATTACAATATTATTGTGTCTACGATTTGAGAAAATAAGTTTTAACGATTTTTTGTTGTTGCGACATTATCCCATCATTTGTGTTCACCTTGTAAAATCAAACATTATATAATATTTCCTTATTTACCTGAGAGAATTGTCCCTCTGAGACGCCATCACGGTAGAAGACAATTTTCACTGGCTTGAAACGTGTTGAGCGATAGAACTCAAGAAGCATTTCTTTTACCATAGATGCGAGGTCATCGATGATTTCCTGTCTGTGTTGTTGAACGCGCACTGTAGCGGAGTAGCGACTAGGGTGGGCGTCCATACTGCCAACAACCTGGCATACACAAACAACATCAATGTAGTTTAATCGGCAGGAAGGGAAACAAAGGACCCAAGACCTTGCGTCCTGAGGCTAATTTCAAACTGTTTATTCGGGTGGTCGATAGTACCGATGCACGAGCTAATTTATCAAGGAGGGTATCAATGTAAATTTCATGTGCCATACTTTGATAAAGCCCAAGGGAGAATGTAGGAACTCACCGCTGCGATTGAAGGCTTTGATCGGTCCCCAGCAGGTGGGTGGGTAACGTCAGCTCCCAGGAAGATGACAGGTTCACTGAACACCCGAGGTCTGGAGAAAAGGAGAATACATCACTTTTAGACCCAAGGAAAGGCTATATACCGAGATGTACTTCTATATTACATCCCTTGCTTCCTCCAACTGGAAGCACCGAAACATTAGTTCATGTAAGCTACGAGGTGCAACTTACCGGATACTTGGAAGAAGAATGTTGTTGATGCCACCGAGTTTGACATTGATCTTTAGGCAAAGGTTTGAAAGTGTCTGTGGAGAGGTTTTGTTGACATTTTTAGCTTGGACACACTGTGTTGCTAGACCAATGATGATGTCTCCGACTCGTTTTACTTCAGCTGCAAGTAAAATAAATATTGTTATTTAAACACTTTTAATAATGATAATTAACAGACCCAGCGGGAGTTCCACGTGTTACGGAGTAGGGTTAACATGACTATTCTGGTAGCTCAATTTATATGACCACGAGGCATGTACAAATATTATGCTAGTTGTGTATATCTATGGTTAAGCCAACATACCATAGACTGGCGTTTTTCCTGGAAGGACCACCACTATCAACTGGATGCCGGTGTAGTGGTTTTTCAAATAACGGAACATAGGTTCTACTTGGTCAGGACCTGTGGCATATTTCATGAAGCAGGGCTGGCCCATGATCGGCATACCAGCGTCATTGGATATACGCTGAAGCTGGTGGGTGAAATTCCTACAGAAGACATAAATCAGTATTATCAGATGTTTTAAAAACGAATTGCCATAAAATGATGGCTAAAGCCTCGAGTCCACTGAGCCCATTATCTTGACGGGGTTTCAGAGGAGAAACAGAGGGGAGGGGTTGGGGCATTCCGGAGATGCACGAAAGATGAAGGGTAGCTGATTGTCGGCCATTGGCCGAGTGTCTCCCATCATTAATGGATAAGGACTGTTCACACGTGAGAAAATCGGCTCGGTGGACAACGGGCGTTATACAGCAATATCATATAGAAAGGCTTAACAATTTAGTTTTTTCTTACCTCAATGCCTCATCTCCAACAGTCCGTTGAGGTGCGAAGCAGGCAATCGCCCAGTCTCCTATCTGAATTCCTTGGAATAGCTGCTTTCCTCTCATATCCCAAACACCTTGGTTAGGTAGTACTTGAGCTTTGGTCTACAAGATATAAATATTTTATATGATATACATGATCTCTACTTGTCTATGTTCATGGCTAACTACTGTAAGCTTAGTCATTATTTCAGTGGGCTTATTTTTTTTTAAAATTACAACACACTAGAGTTGTTTTCAAGCGATAATATATTTATATATTTAAGTAAAAAAAAAAGCATTATTTTGTAACTTTAAGATCCTGTACGCTATATAAACTATTACTCACCCGTCCACCATATTGTAGTTTGGGTGCTGGCAGGACTCTACCCTGAACTTCCGTCATTTGGTTACTGACAGATATTCCGAAGGTTTGCAGGAATGGATCATTGTTGAAGTCTGCTTTTCGTACCTAACAAGGCAAGCCAACAAGTGTGTGAACTCAAGAACTTAAAACAAAGCAGACAAGCAGATCCAGGTATAACAGGTAATAAGCCAACTGAGAAAATGGTTATGTACGTCCCTATGATGGTCTTGCCTAAACTTATTCGCACATGCACAGGTCACGAGTGTAAGCCATTCGCCATTAACTAACTCTTGGAAACAAATTTTACGAGAAAATTAGGTGGATATCACGGTCGAAAATCTGAGGCATAACAACGATACATATCAGCACGAAATAGTTATAAGCCAGAATGAAATCGCAGAGATAAAATGCAATATCAATACATTACCAATCTGTTTCAAATTTTGCTTTTAGTTCTTAATTTCTCAACGGCCTCATTTCCCATGACACCAGTGGCGGAAGAGGTTAACCAAAGGGAATTGTGAGATAATTGTTTCCACTCAAAAGCACACAGCAATGAGGAGCGAGAAAGAAAAATCCAAAATTAATTTATCGCACACAAGCCAATGTTCCATAAAAAAATACTGAGCTACCAAATCCAATAATTCAAGGCATCATTTTCTCTTTTCCGAATTTTGTAGCAAGTTTAATTTTCTTTTTAAAAACAGATTTGTTTCAGAGCCTTACCAAATCGGTACGATCATCAAGATCTATACTACCTGGGCCCATTTCTGTCGAGAAACCTGTATCAAAGTAGGGAACCGCTCAATCAGTGTGTGCAATTTGGCTTAAATTAACTTCAATTTATCTGCCTTTGGTGCGAACAAATTTGATTTCCTTAACAAGGAGCATCGTATTTTGAATATTGACAAAATTTATTTTTCTTCTGTTACCTGACTAAGAAGAAAATAGGGGGTTTACACTTCGAGAACAAAACTGGATCGTTTTGTAATGCAAGAGCAATGGCTGAGAGGGAGACTTGGAAATCTGCAGCAAGATTTAACTTGTACATCTGCTATCACTAAAATGTAAACTTTATTGAATACAGGTATCACGACAAAATAAGCACATAAGTAGACCACTTTCTATTTACTCCAGTTGTCCGAATGGGACACAGCCCTAGCGTTTTATCACATTCAGCTGAGAAGGGGAACTTACATTATCCAGCATAATGTAAGTGTAACTCACCAGATTGTTGATCTCCCGCTCTCTGTCAGGGGCAGACCTAGCCGTAGCCTGGAATATGGGTAAATAACAGTTAAGAAAACGTCCTAATCAAATGTTTATTCACACAAATGAATTCTGTAATGGTTTTCACTACTTGATAACTAGATAATTAATCACAGGTTATGTCCTCATGATAACATGAATTATATTATATTATTATATTTCTAAATTATGAAAATGCGGATATTCATAAGCTTAATAAGATTTGAAAGAAACTCACGTACAGACATCATTTAAATAACAATAGATATTGAAAAATCCAGTACAAAAATGACAGAACGGATACAAAGGAATAAGTCGTGCTGTGTTGGTGTGGGGATAGGTGACTAGAATCTACGGGAAGGTATGTGGGGGAGATTGCGGATGGATAACGATAACCTCAAGTAGGTCTAGTTGGCATGGCAACCACGACTGAACCTCTTTCACAGTCCAGTATGGCTGTCTTCTTTAAAAAACGAAACAGTGCACGCATCCGGAACTCCCACAGCGTGTCAAAATGTATCAGAATTATGGTCTGCCAAATACTTGAATTGATACCAGAAGTTTGGATGGATGGACACGACCTCTCCAAAATGCTGGCGTCATATACGGACATGTACATTTAATGGATTACTACTACAGAATACACCAGGACCGAGGGGGTCGGATAGACTAAAGGTGGAGGAGATAAGACTACGACAATGTTATATGTGATGTGAGTTAAGTGACATGGAGGCAGCCAAACTGGCTGTGTGAAGTGGGGCCTTGTGCGGCTGCTAGGACAACATGCACAACTGAGACTTATTTGAGAAACCTTGATCATTGTTGAGGTTTGCATGTCTGTTAGTTTCTTAATGCATCGTTGCCCTCCAACTATGTTGCAGACCTGAAAGTAGAGGGACAAATTATATTGAACAAAGGTAGTGAGTAGTAAAAGTATTTATGAACGGGAATTGCGTATAGAAAAACATGTCCATTGCGGTAAAGCTTACTTAAAAAATTCTTAAGCAAGTGTTAACTCCAACAAGCTTCAACGTCAGCTTAAATGAAATTCAATCAATGGATATCCATCTAACATGCTAGCTTATTGACAATTCGGTCTCAGAAAATGCCTTCAGCATGAATGGAAACATATGAATCAGATTTTGCAAAAGCAGACCGATAAAATCAAAGCGACATGCATTACACATGATTGAAAATGGCGCACACCAAAGAAAATGTTTGGGGGCAAAATAAATTAACTTTAAACTCCATCATGAAATTAAGCTCTCGCCAAGGTAGAAACAACTAATCCGATTCTTCCAAGGACCGCTTTAAACGTGATTAGAATCATACAAAGAATGGTGTCCACAATCCCCATACCTTGGCAAGTCATGATAGTATACTCCTTGAAATCATTTAAAATTGCAATACTTGAAGGAAATGAAACAATGATGTAATCGCAAATAGGAGATATAAAATACAGGTTCACATTTTTAATTCTACGATTACTATAAGGTTATTTCCTACGAACTTCGAATTCGAAAATACTCTATAGAGGCAACGCATCAGTATAATTGTCCAATGAAATGTCATTTTTAATGAAGGAAAATACTCACTTCAAGCGGCAGGTATGTGTGTTTTTGTTCTTGTCCGACTTGTAAACAGGGTAAGTGCGGATACCTGAGGATAAATGAAGAAAGTGGTTGTAATTCACTGTAGATAAACAGAACAAAGGAGATAACAACAATATGCTTATGTTTTACTTTACTTTAAGACCGAACATTCCTGTTTTCGTTTGCGTTTCCTACTCAGAAATCTATTAGAAGGCTAGGGATAAACACGAAATATTTCAGAAATCCATAAGCCAGCAATAGTCAATACCGCGTATATCAATCAGAGTAGAAGAAAATATGACTAGCATATTGGCTCAAAATGGAACTAAAAGAAAATTGCAACATAAAGAAAATCAAATAATTATAATGCTGAGCCAAAGCTACACATATAGCTGATAACTTACTGTAACTTCATCTTATATCTGTCGTGGAAATATTTGGCAACGGAACACTCAACTGTCTGACCGGATTCCAATTGGAGAGGGAACCTATGAAGATTAATGCAAGATGAATTCATCTGCCATGGAATACATCACAAGTGATCCATCTCAAATCTGAGATAACATAACATTTATAGTCTTTACGGATTTCAATTGAAAACTGAAATTAGAATATCACAATAGAATATTTCCAAGGGAACTAATCAATAAACTTACGTTTGTGTTTGTGCAGGTCTCTTTGTGACGTTGCAAACTCGATATTTTCGTTTGACTGTACCGCAATGGGTGATCTCAACCTTGAGACCTTGAGAACAGAAAACTGCAATATGAAACCGAGCTCTTCGCTCAAACCTTATTTTATCTGGACATACATATACAGCTCAAACCGTATTTCTTCAACCAAACGCGTTTTGCCGAGAAGGGTTTATAATTAGAAAGTCCCTCTAATCGTATAACTAACCCATCCTTTTAAAAGTATATTGAATCATCACATTTTCATTAATGAAAATGAATTTATGAAGTTAAATGTATGGCAATAGCATGCTATAAATTTCGAAGTACATGTAATGTAAAAAAAACACCCCACGTTTTCTTGAAGAAATACGGCACGACCAGTTAAATTAAAGTCTTTAATGTCACCATTAAAAAATCGATAGTTTAAATATAGTCACTTAGAACTTGTCAACTTTAAGCAAAAGTGTTAAGCTAAATATAAGAGAAATAATGAATAGTAAATTGATCTTTACAAATAGACATTACTTGGAATGTACTGTAGAAAGAAGCAATTGAGGGAAACAAACCTTTGATTTCTTTGGTAAATCGAACTCTTTGAGAATCGGTGAGTGGACGCCTTTGCTCCTTAATGTCTCGGATATCTAGTACTTCGCACATGAACTCAATTACTGGCTGAGCTTTGTAGAATGCCGTGGCAGAAACTGTAAGAAGAATGGTCACTCATGTAACAGTGTTGAAATCATATCTCACCAGTTAAATCATGTCTAGAGGTAGTTTTAGGAGAAATCAGCCCGACCATTTTAACCGATTCAATTTGGCCAAATTTTCTTAGAATTTCTTTCTTATATTTAGTATGCGTAACAATATTATTGCACAATAGCATAGACCACAATACGCTATTTTAATGTAGAAAACAAAATGACACCTAATAAATTATATTAAAGCAAGATACACTTTAGGTTGCGAGGTCATGATTAAAACTGGCATCAACTTTCTTAAGTGAAACATCTTAGGACTGTGGTTATTGGTTGGTGGAATCACGTTAAGATAAGATAAGTAAACATTTTATTTCAGTCAATGACTGCAATTAAGGGAATGTCTCCGGCAAATGGGAGGTTTCCATACCCCTCGTGCTTTTTACAGGTTTGCATTGTAGAGGACAATACTGTGGCATTCGATGAATGCGGACAGCTCTCTACATTTTACATTTCTTTAATAAAATATTTTGCAGTTGTTTGCAAATATGTCTGCGTCTTACAGTATATTTTCACTCTGAGTGACAGTGAGTATACAGTCGTATATGTGTCTTAATTAACAGTTCAAATTCAAATCACGTTGCCATTATAATTGTAGAACCAAGACTATACCATTGTTCTATAACTCACCATCAATGTTCAACATCATCTTCCAGTGGGACGGCCTAACACTCTGATGGAATCCAAACCATACCTCGCGCCCACCTCCGAGTGGGTGCTCATAGCCCTCAGGTGGGGAGAAGAAGGAACGGCCTACCGGGGTGTACGTCATACTCGGTAGGTGTCGCATGACTACATCCAGTGCCTGGATCGCCTCATATGGGATATGTCTAACTCTGCCCTCCAAAGCCTCCTCCAGTGCATACAAGCTAATCTGTGCCACAAACTTTATGGAGACCTTGAAGACGCGGTCCTTACCCTCTCCTGGCAAAGTTACCTCCAAATCAACCTTAAAAAAAATATCGGTAACATTAGGGTATTAACGTATCATCACATTATCTTTAAAGGGAGACGGCATTGACCAGAATTATTACTTGCAATAAGATTAAACGCATCAACAATAAATGTCGTTAGGTTAATTCTTTAAGTCATTAACATTCACCTTTTCCCGGCTAATTGGTAACGGCTCGCGACTGTACAGATTCTTTCTTCCGTCAAAGACAGGCTTCTGGCAGTTGAAATATTTCTGTGAGTATGCTGTCACCATCGTGTCGATGATTTCTCTGTAATACAACAAATTGATCATAACTGCAGACATAACTGCTGCTGGATTACGGTACAATGCAGAACACACTTTATTTACCATAAATTCAATGGAGGAACACAAATGAGTAGGTAAAAGAGAATACGTTTTAGTCATTCTAGTCAAACCAATTCGTATGATAAATGATCAAAAATATTTTCCCTAATGTTCTACCCACCGATTAACCCTACGAGGGCACTTGTCTGGCTGGATGCTCACATCATAGTGGTTGATGAAGCCTTTGGGCATGCGAACGCCAAAATGGTTGGCACGCAATAATATTGGTCTACCTTCGCTTCCCTGATTGGGGCGTTTGGGACAGTCAAACTGAGTTTCTGGACTCTTGGGTGGGTCAAAATGTCCTCCCTCTCCCACAGCAGCAGGTGTAGGGGGCCATGCGCCCGGTGGGCCGAATGGGCCAGGTGGGCCGAATGGTGCAGGTCCAGGTGGACCAGGCAAACCAGGTGGGAAGGGTCTACCATGAATTTGTTCTCCATAGTCTGGGGGCTGTCCTGGGTGACCAGGAGGAGGAGGTCCTACTTGTGGGGGTTGTCGGATGGGGGGCATCCCTAAAAAAATAATCAGATACAAATAATTAACCTTCTTGTTCGTAAAAGTGTTACATAGTGTATACGATTGACTTAGCTTGTAGTAAGTAATACGAATATAATTTCTTTATAATTTAAGTTACTGCAATGTTTTTAAGAGAAGAACATGGACCAATTCGTAAATGTACTTACCTTGGGAACCCATTGCCCCACCCCCATTTCCACTAGACACTGAAATTGAAAACAAGAAATATTGTTGATATTTGTAAGGATAAACAGGCAGATATATATAGTACATGTATTAGCAAATGTCAATACTTTCCATCACGGTTTTATTCCCGAAATGAGTTTGCACAGAATTAAAAACATCAATGAAGCCATATGAAGAAGTGTAATCAAAGTTGGTATGATTCACTAACAGGCTGGATATCAACCTATAACCAAATAACATTATCCATCCATCATTGATGATTGTTGACGCATCAAAATTCAACGATATAAAACATGCGTCTACAAGGAGGCACCCAGGCATATAACATCTATAACTTTCCTATGGGCATAGTGAGATAAGTATTTTCTTTGTGTGTTGGAAAAAAAGGAGGCCGCTCGGACTCAACTGAAATTAAATTGAAGACTATCTATAACCGTTAAGTGTTTCTACTTAAATTGTAGTTGGGGAATAGCCTAGGCAGATACTATACTGTTACATAGTCTCTGGCCTAGGCTAGCCTATATCTAGTAAAAGACTAAAGAGTCTGGACATTTTTTAGGAAAATGATGCTGTTTTAGGAAGTTTTGCGGATTTTAAGGGCCATCACTCAATCCCTTAAACATTGAAAGTTAAACTCAGTTTACATGATTAAACTTTAGGGAGAGAGGGGAGGGGGAGCATGAGGAAGAGGGGAGGGAGAGGGGGATCAGAGATGGGGTTGGGAGAGAAAAACAGGTATGAAAGACAGAGCAGAGGGGGAGGGAAAGAGGGAGAGGGGGAAGTTTGGGGAGAGAGGGTGACCGTCTAGAGGGTGGGTACTTTGCTAGTAAGTATATACGCCTTCACTTGTTAAGCCTATTGCCATATTCCAATGCTTCATAAGATTTGTTATGCAACGAGCTCCAGATATGTGTTGTGTCACAGGAAAATGAGTCACAAGTCACAAAAAAATGAAATTGAGATATTTGGAAAGATAAGATGAGGCGGACTACTACAACGATTGTAAACATTAAGGACATTTCATAATTACTTGAAACAAATGTTGGTTTATTGTGCTTGCATATTAGTAGAAGGAATAGTATTGTAGTCTGCCCCGTCCCCCATCTATATTATGGACGTACCTGCACTCGTTGAGTACATTTCAGGTATTGGGAGAGAAAAACAGGTATGAAAGACAGAGAAGAGGGAGAGGGGGCAGACATTGCAGGCACAGACATAACTTGATACCATTTCATAAAGTCCAAACAAAACAAAACCTGCATGTCTCTTTGTATTTGTCTGTGCAAACCTCTAATTATAGGATAAACATGGAACAAAGTTATTGCTGCACTGAGAAAACATGGTATGAAGATGGTCATCTGACGATTTACTTTCATGATGCATATAATGCAGTTACAACATGGTCATAAATTATTGAAAAATGAAAAAAAAAAAGAAAAAAAAAAAAGATTTTATTGTCTAATTGAAAGTGACCTGCCCGCGGGCAGGTCACTGGGAAAATCTCACTTGCCCACACTGAAAGTGGGGCAAGTCGGAGCGCGGGCGATACAACTCCCACAGCACTGACTGAATTATTAAGTTAATCAATGATTTAATCAACTATTTTTCTATTTAACTTTATAATCAGTTTAACTTAATGTTTATACCTTACGTTTCCAAAGGAAACGACTTCTCAGGATCAATTATTTGTGCATGATGTCAAGAAGTCATAGTTACTAAAATTTAGTCTTTCTTAAACTGAAAATGCAGAATATTTACTATCATATACAGGGTATATACTGTCATATACAGGGTTCCTGAGGTCAGTAAAAGGTCAGTTAAAGTAATTATGATTTTGGGTTTTTCAGGTGCATCTCTCTAAAATTAGTAGAATGCACTAAAACAGCACTCAGAGTGAGAGAGAGAAAGAGAGATGTAGTGGGGGAGGAACCTGTCAGAATACCCAAGAATCGTGCAAAATGTGATACCTTTTTGAAATTTGGTACACTGTTAGGTGAGACCATAGGCTTTCCAAAAACCATCAGCAGCAAGTTGGTCCACACCCCTGGTGGCCGGTAGCTGCGAAATACAAAATGGCTGCCATCAGAAGCAAATGCACCATATCTTTGCTTCTACTGATCGTAATTTCAAGTATAATACCAATTTATTGATGTTTTAAGGTGTGAGGAATCCTTTTCTGAAGTTATTTTTTACTTTCAAAGTCTTTTTCACTGTCAAAATCCAATATGGCCGCCGTCTGGGAAAAAAATATCATATCTCAGCTCCTTTTAGCAATATCCATGTACAATACCAGCTTTTCTATGTTTTGAGGTATGAGGAATCCATTTACCTAGTGATTTCTTTATTTCAAGGTTATTTTCAAGGTCAAAATCTAATATGGCTGCCACCAGGAAACAAAAAAGTCATATCTCAGCTCCCATTTTAATTTTAACAGCTATTATCAAGTATCATATCTCAGCAGCTATACCACCATATATAATATCACTTTTCCTGGGTCTTTATATATCAAAATACCCTTTTTGTACCATCTTTCTGTTTCTAGGTCAGCTCAAAATCCAATATGGCCAACACCTCAAAGTGAAAATATCATATCTCAGCTCCAGTTAGTACTAGATAGATGTGTGATACTATTTTATTTAGGTTTAAAAGTATAGGGGATCCATTTCTGAAACTATTTTCATGATCAAAACATATTTTATGAATTTAGGCCTTTCATTTAAACGAATATGAGACTAAAATCATATATTTTAACTATATTCACCTGACATTGTGCAGAAACAAGTTTGTATTTCTTTTGATCTCACACTTAATCTAACAACATATATACCAATATAAAGCCAGAAATTATTAAGAGATATGATGCATTATAGGTTTCTGTAAAAAAAAGAATTTAGTCTTTCAAAAATAACCTCAGAAATTAACAAAATGTATAAAAAATAATTAAACCTGGTTGAATTAATGGACTTATCCTTGTCTATGCGCTATGTATTTTCCGCTATCTACCCATAATGATCACATTGGGGAGAGAAATTTGTGGGCTTTAATCATATATCAAATCTATTGTTGTTGAACAACTTCTGACTGAATGACAATCAAATTAGTGGTTATGAGAAAACTCAAATTTGTAGCCCAGTTGACAACATCTGAGTGAGCACAGGGTGCTCGCCCTGAGATTGGGGGGATTAGGTCACTCACCTATGAATAGCCACCATCACCACCTCAGTCACTCTCTAATACTCCTGGGTTGGGGCAAGAGAACTTGTGTTTCTATACAATCTCTGAGTCAAACTATTATAGGTACTATAGACATTGGTGATTGAACTCTCAAAGGCAGAAGTTCTTCATGTCATTCAGGAGTTTGAATATGCAAGCATCCATACAACAAAATCAGACAACATTGAACACCCAGATAGTTTTGTATCTGAGCAGCAAAATTTCCTCAACCAGCTTAAATCCCTTCTTGAGCTTGTGGATCAAGTAGTCTTCATCAACCCTTATGAGGAAACAGGCAATCAGTTGATGACATTAGACACTGGTGAATATATGGACCCTGAAGTTAGCAAGTGTAGTCAGGAGTTTCCAACAATTGGGAAAGCAATGTATTCAAAATTTGTTAAGGAGCAGTTTGAGGACTGTGTCACTCCTCTCTCTGATGTCATCCCCAAGGCAAATCTCTTTACCTTTCTCCAACATCGACCTCCAGTGAACTTAGATAAAGGCAAAGACAAACTTGAGTCATCAAAAGCTTTTGCAGCAATTGTAACTAAAATCTTTGTTTTGCTTCAAGCTTGCCCTGATTCTGACATGGATGAGTTTTTCATGCATGAAAATGCCAGAGATCCACCTTTATTGTCCAGTAAAGGCACAGATTCTTGGCTGCTTGCCAGGTATGCATGCACATGGAAGAAATTCATCAGTCAAACAAGCTTCTGTAATCATCTTAGACATACCTGCAGTGGTTGATATAATTAAACCACAGTGAGCCTATGTGTTTGGCGAATATACTGGAATGCACCACCTGCCTTTCATTGAGAATCAAATGAATATACCACTAGAATTGATGCAGTATGGGATCGCTTTCCTCAGGACAGTCTAAAGAACCAAACAAGAGTGCAACATCTGGGTCAAACACCCGCATGAAGGACACTAGTCATCAAAAAAGGTCTCTTTCCCCAAAGGAAAAGATTGGCAGGCATTCCTGAAAGTCAGTGAGAACAAAGATGAACTGTTCAAGTTTCTCGCTGATGGGCTTGTGAATGCAACCTCCTCACCTGAGTACTATCTTTTGACAACAAAAGGGGAACTTGTGCTCTCCAACAAGGCAGTCAATTTGACTGACATAACTCCATCTGACCATGAGGAGGCAGACACACATATGATTCTGCACCTCCACCATGCTGCTATGGATGGTCATAAAATAGCTTTTCTAAGAACAGTTGATTCAGATGTCATTATGTCTGTTCACCTCTTCAACACATTGCAAAATCTGGGGCTTACTGAGCTGTGGGTTGGTTTTGGATCTGGAAAAGCACACACAGATATAGCTGTCTATGATGTTTCATTACAGCTTAGTCCTGATAAATGCAAAGCACTACCTTTCTTCCATGCATTTACATGTTGCAATGTAACCTCTAGCATGATGGGAATTGGGAAGAAATCAGGATCAAAAGCATGGATGGACTTCCTTCAGGTAACTGACACAATGATCTGCTTAACTGAAAATCCACAAGAGCTGACAGAGGATTCTCTGCATGTGCAACACATTAAGCAATTTACTGTGCTCATGTACAGTAAGAACAGTGCAGTATACACAGTATAAGACGCATGGTGGCTGATGTTCACTCACAAACTTAGGATTCTAGAGAGCATCCCACCTACAAAAGCAGCCTTGAACCAGCACATCAAAAGAACCATTTTGGTGTCAGCTTCTGTTTGGCATTGTGCCTTGGAAAAACAGCTGTGTGCCAGATCCTGCACAATATGGTTGGAAATGGAATGGGTGCCTCAAGACATGGGTCACATATTGGACAGAACTGGGTGATGCCAGTGCATCCTGTGCACCTAAATTCATGAAATATGTTTTAATCATGAAAATAGCTTCAGAAATGGATTCCCTATACCTTTAAACCTAAATAAAATAGTATTACACATCTATCTAGTACTAACTGGAGCTGAGATATGATATTTTCATTTTGAGGTGGTGGCCATATTGGATTTTGACCTGGAAATGACCTGGAAACAGAAAGATGATACAGAAAGGGTATTTTGATATATAAAAACCCAGGAAAAGTGATATTATATATGGTGGTATAGCTACTGAGATATGATACTTGATAATAGCTGTTAAGATTAAAATGGGAGCTGAGATATGACTTTTTTGTTTCCTGGTGGCAGCCATATTAGATTTTGACCTTGAAAATAACCTTGAAATAAAGAAATCACTAGGTAAATGGATTCCTCATACCTCAAAACATAGAAAAGCTGGTATTGTACATGGATATTGCTAAAAGGAGCTGAGATATGATATTTTTTTCCCAGACGGCGGCCATATTGGATTTTAACAGTGAAAAAGACTTTGAAAGTAAAAAATAACTTCAGAAAAGGATTCCTCACACCTTAAAACATCAATAAATTGGTATTATACTTGAAATTACGATCAGTAGAAGCAAAGATATGGTGCATTTGCTTCTGATGGCAGCCATTTTGTATTTCGCAGCTACCGGCCACCAGGGGTGTGGACCAACTTGCTGCTGATGGTTTTTGGAAAGCCTATGGTCTCACCTAACAGTGTACCAAATTTCAAAAAGGTATCACATTTTGCACGATTCTTACAGGTTCCTCCCCCGCTAATGGGGGTAATGGGTGGAAGGCTAGGGAGGGAGGGAGCTGGAAGGCAAGGGAGGGCGTGGGCAACCAACCATGACTGGGTTAGGGGCAGGCCTGGTTTGTCTTATTATGTACATAATAACCAGAGGTGGGCAGGGTGAAGTGGTGTATGGTGGATGTGAGAAATGGGTGGAGTAGATAAGCCTTCTGCAAACATGCGAACTGATCAGACAGATGATTTTACTCTGATTGTTACCTCACACATCCCACAATCAGCTAACACATTTATGTGGGATTTAAACAAAAAAAAGATGAATGACAGAATGGTACTCAATCCACTAACATTCTCAGTTCCTGAGAATGTAAAAAGTATCCGTCCCCTTGCCCCCAGAGGCGGAGAATCTTGATTGGGGATCGGGAAATAATGGCCAGCTAAGTCAGGCGGCTACACTTACCCTCGCACTGGGTCCCGTATAGAGTGTAGTGTATATATCTAACATAGTCGTGAGTCTTTCTTCTAAGGTCACGGTACAGCACGGAACAATATAATAGTAAATACGGAATGGAACAGAAATACCACTGGAAAATTGCGAAACAACAGCTTGCAGGTTCAGCTGTTCCATGCATGACCCTGATCCTTTAGGAATTGCTTTTGATACGATGGGTCTACTGAATGATGGGCCTTATATCATGGACGCAAAGTGTGAACCACTGGAATTACTACTTTTTAAAAAATAAATTCTATTTGCACTCATCGTTGACACATCGATATTTTCATGAGATACAAATCAAATGATATATAATGTACAATGTTTCTACAAAATTTAACCAAATGCTAACTCTCATCGACATCTTTTACTACTATATTATCTCATAATCATTTGTCATTCAACTTATTATTTTTGGGTTTTTGCCTTCTCATACGCATCAACATCGCTAATTTAATTTCCATAGCTATAGCTAGGCCTACTTATCAACTTGTATAATGGCCAACTGAACACTCCACCCACTGAAAGTGTATTAACATTTTGTGTTACAGTATGTTGCAAAGCATAGTAGTCAACAGTGAACACCCTGCTTCTCTGCCTCTGAGGCAGGGTTCATTGTCACCTTGGCCCGGTGGCATCTCGGCCCAAGCCCTCGAGTCAGTTCGGCCCACCGCATAGGTCAGCTCGGTCCCGGTTATCCTAATCAATACATTAGAGTAAAAAACCTAGAGAAAGTTCTAGGGGTTTTTAAGATGAAGGGGACCACTTGTAGTCCAAGGGGGCTTTGTGCACCATGATAGTCACCGCCGTGGCCCGCCCCTCTCTCCAGTACCTCATGGCTTAATGGAGTTTTGATCGAACTGGAGATTAATTATTGGTACCGGTATATGATTGTTAATTTAGATTTAGTGTGCGCATGCGCGGATCGCGGCGGTCTTTTCGAAGAGCTCCGAGCATTCTTGGTAAATATACTTGTTCTAAACCATTGTCAAGCCGATATGGCTGGTGCAAAAGCAAATATGACCAAAACTGACAGCATGGAACGTCAGCAAAGGCGAAACAGAGGTCAAAGAAACGATTTGAAAGATTTTGTATGCGATTTGAATGTTGGCAAGGGCCAAAACAATGACGTTGCTAAGGACGGACCTACGGTAGCGGAAGCGGAGGGTGCAAATCAAAACAATCCTGGCAGCCAGGCTCACATGAATGGTGGTGACAAACATGATAAGGATATTCAGAATAAAACCACAGACGCTGGAGCTGGACAGGGAACTCGAGGCAACAATACAGACAAGGTAGCACCGGTAAGTGATATGCAACAAGTTCTTGCTAAATTGGACACCCTCATAACCGAGCTGGCAGAGGTCAAGCTAAACCTGACCAACAAAGCAAGTAAGGAGGATGTTTCAGCACTAGAAAAAAGAGTGACAGCCCTGGAGAATGCACCTGTGAATACCGCAGAACAGAGAAATGAAACTCAGAGAAATGAAACCAAGCTAGAGGTTGAGAAGGTGGTTCGGGCAGAATTCGAGGAAAGGAGGCAGATAGATGCTAGGAAATGCAATATAATTGTCCAAAACCTGCCTGAAGATGAAGATACAGATGACGAACGGGAACTAGTAGCATTGCTAGAATACCTAGAGGTCTGGACGACAATTAAGGACACTGTGAGACTGGGCAAACCAGGCGACCGCCCAAGAACGCTTAAGGTCACACTGGGATCGGAACAGGATAGGAAGGGAATACTAGCAAAAGCCAGAGACCTACGCTCAGATGACACCCCAGAAAATCTAAAAAACATATACATCAGACCGGACCTCACCCAACGCCAACAGCTTGAGTCAAAAAACTTGAGAGACCAACTCAGACAGAGAAGGGCGGAGCAACCAGGAAAGAGGTGGACGATAAGAAAAAACAAAATCAGAGAATTCCAAGATTAGATGCCAACCGCACAGACAACACAGGAACGGCCCCGCTATCCACAGCTACAACCCATAGGTTGAAATATATAAAAGTATTATACACAAACTCAGACAACTCACTAAGCAACAAGCTAGAGGAGTTGGAGCTGTGGATAGCAGACAAACACCCCGACGTAATCGCTGTAACAGAAATAAAACCCAAGAACGGCAACCTGCCTGTTCCCGCTATTCTCAACATACCTGGCTACAACCTTTCAATAAGTGACATCGACCAACCGGAGACAAGAGGTGTGTGCATATACACCAAAGAATCACTTCAAGCCACTGTCTACACAGACAAACTCACTAACACATTTGCAGACTCAGTCTGGATCACCGTTAGCCTCCCAAACAATGACAAGTTAATACTGGGATGTGTCTACAGAAGTGGAACACCATTAACAGCAGCAAAACATGATACAGATCTCCACAACTGTCTAAAACACATCAGCAGCCTCCAGAATTACACCCACAAGGTTATCGTTGGTGATTTCAACCACAAAGATGCCCACTGGAACCAAGCCACTGACATAAACCATCAGACAGCAAGCCCAGCCGCAAGGGATTTCACAGAATGCCTTAGGGACTGCTTTTTCACTCAACACGTGGACAGACCTACACGATACCGGCATGGACAAACACCAAATATTCTGGACCTTGTCATCTCAAACGAAGATATCATAGAAGACTTAGGCGTGGGCTCCAATCTGGGCAGAAGCGACCATGTATCACTACAATTTAACATCACTGTAAACAATCTCCCAACACCAGCAAACCGCACCCTATACCTCTACGATAGGGCAGACTACCGCTCTATGAGAGAATACCTAAACATAGACTGGGATCAGGAACTCGAGGGTCTGTCAGTGGAAAGAGCAACTAGTTACATCGAGGACAGAACAAAGAAGGCAATTCAGAAATTTGTGCCAACAAAAACCATCAGCATCGGCACAAAGAAATTTAAGCCAATATGGATGGACGAATACGCACTCCACATAGTTAGGAAAAAACACCACACCTACATCCGTTACATGAACACGCTTGACAATCAAGCGTACCTCACATACAAAGCAGCACGCAACCAAGCACAAAAGGCCATAAGACATGCCAAACAAGCATTCGAAAGAAAACTAGCCGCAGAGGCCAAGAATAACAACAAGGCAGTGTGGAGGTATGTTTCAAGCAAAACCAAATCAAGGTCGGGGTATCAGAGTTGCTAAAGAAGGATGGCACACTGACAACCAGCGACACCGAAAAAGCTGAGAGGCTAAACGAGCAATACGCCGAAACGTTCACGGTAGAGGACATGACCTCTATCCCAAACTTCCCAGACAAACGTTTAAACTCACGACCACTCCTGGACATACAAGTGAACGTGGACAAAATCAAGCAAAGTCTGCTAGATCTAAGGATTGACAAGACGCCAGGCCTAGATGGAATGCATCCAAGGATACTGAAGGAAATGGCAGACATCTTGGCGCACCCACTATCAGTAGTCTTCCAACACAGTTTGGACACAGGAGAACTACCAGAGTCGTGGAAATCGGCTCTGGTGACGCCAATTTTCAAGAAGGGTCCCAAGAATCTCGCACAGAACTACAGACCAGTATCACTGACTTCTATTGTATGCAAAACACTCGAAAGGATTGTATGCCAACACATCATCGAACACGTCAAACAAAACACTCTCCAAGCAGAGGAACAGCATGGCTTCACAAGCGGCAAATCAACAGTCACCAACCTACTGGAAGCAATTAATGTCTGGAGCGAAGCACTTCAACACCACCTGCCTGTAGATGTAATATATCTGGACTACCAAAAAGCTTTCGACACTGTGCCACACGAAAGACTGATAAAACAAGTGCAAAGCTTTGGCATCAGTGGTAACACCATCAAATGGATCCGTGGTTTCCTCACCGGCAGAAGACAAAAAGTGAGCGTAAACGGCAAAACATCCAAATGGACACCAGTCACTAGCGGAGTTCCCCAAGGCTCGGTACTTGGACCCGTCTTATTCTGTCTATTTGTGAATGACTGTCCCAAGGTCACGGACTGCAGCGTAGAGATGTATGCTGACGACACCAAGCTTCACTCTATCATTGACAACACATCCAACATACAACAGGACCTCAACAACATCCAGGACTGGGCATACAAGATGCAGATGCGCTTCCATCCTGACAAATGTAAAGTGCTACACCTAGGTTACAACAACCCAAATCACAGCTACACCATGTTGAATGGGAAGGAAGAACAGCAAGAATTGGAGACTACAACGGAAGAAAAAGATCTGGGGGTCACAGTAGATGATAGACTAACCTTTGCAACCCATGTACAGAACATTGTCCAGAAAGCTAACCGGGTACTAGGTGCCCTGCGGAGGACGTTCAACTTCATGGACCCAACCATGTTCCTACAACTTTACAAAAGTCTGGTGCGTCCCCACCTCGAATATGCATCCTGTGTATGGTCGCCAGCCTATAAATACCTCAGCGACATGATTGAGAACGTACAGCGCAGGGCCACCAAACTGGTACCACAACTGCGTGAACTCCCCTACGAGGAACGACTCCGCCGACTCAACCTTCCAACGCTTCTTTACCGTAGAAGACGGGCTGATCTTATCCAGGCATTTAAGATAATTAACAACATCGATCAGCTAAAACAAGACACGGACTGCAAGGTCTGCGAGTCTAGGCAGATGTTCGAGTTGTCCTATGCCAGGAATACTAGGGGCCACAACAAAAAAATTCAAGTCCAACATGCCATTGGGCACCGCTCACGCTTCTTTGCGACAAGAGTGACACCTGCCTGGAACCAGCTAAGCCAGTTAGCCGTCAACTCCTCAACTGTACTACAGTTCAAAATAAATCTCAGCCGTTGCCCAACCGAAAAATCACTCCTATACATCCACTAAATTCTATACCGCCTATACTAAACTAATTAACCCGCGAAACCCACCATGCGCACACACAAATTAACGTTTAGCGTCTCATTATCCTTAAGGGATATATATTGACGGATACAGGTGAGATTAATAATAACTATTATTCATACACACTGCGCCCTTCAATAATTATGTCTCCCCATGTTGCAAGCTCATGATTTTGGTACGGCAGTCAAACCAACTTCCTACCATGATTAGAACTAAAGTTATTGTTAAATTTCTTTGAAACACCACTTGGGGGCGCCTTTTCTTTTCAAAATTTCTATATTTCCTAATCCGTCCTAATCATTGGCACCGTATCTGATTCTTAAAAAAAATGCACCTTTCCAATGGTACCTATGTGGCTAAGGTCAATGGTGTCGCACAATGTCGCATGGTGAAAAATGCAAGTAAAGATGAATTTTGTGTAGTTGCCTGTTTACTTCTTGAATAAAGACCCGGTGTTGGGGAAAAAACAAACTTTGTGTAGTTGGTGGTCATTGTTATCTCCACTTGTAGTGCATGTATTTGAACCGGATAAGGAGTTGTTCTGTTCTTTACTAACTACTTGATATCGTATTGACATGATACTGGTATCAAAAACTCAAAACTTTAAAATGTTTTTTCAAAAATAGCAATTAAATGGGTTAGAAATGGTCAGGGGCACCCCACTGCTAATGACCAGATAAGAGCTATAAGGCCTAATCACCCTGCTGGGCGGTGGAGACCTTACATCTCTGTGACTGTGAGTCTTGTCTGTCTTTTCTGTCTCTTGTACTTTAAGTCCATACCAAAACCAACCCTAACCCTAAATTGGCGGTCCTAGGTCAGTTAAAAGAGTAGAGGATTCTAGCTGGCCCTGGGCCGAGCTGACCCGCGTGTCGGGCTGAGCTGCCACTGGGCCGAGTTGACCATCCCCCCTGAGGCAGTAGGCTACTAGGCTATTACTAAATTAGAATAGAGGTCGCATCAATCCGGCGGGCTATGCCTATGGATATTTCCATAGCCTGTGGCTGTGCATTTCTGTTCGGTTCCTTAAGATTAAATTCAATTATTCAACTGCGATGCTGCATACAGACTTGTCGACTGGGGACCCGATTCAGCAGCAGCACCAAAACCTGTGACACCACGGGCACGAAAACCGACAGTCCGCGTCATAAACAAAACAAGCGGAGTACCGTACCACTGAATGTTGATCAAAACCTCGATTAAGAGGCCAATATTCACGTTAATGGGACTCGACAAAGCAAAACTAAGAGTAACATTCATATGCCCCATATGTTCGGAGCCTAACTACCCAAACAGATTCTCGTATAAAACCGATGAACCTAGAAGAATGGCAATAAATTAACGGCAGATATAGGGAAAACAGTGCGCATGGGCCATGGCTGAAACCACAGGCCAGACAGTCCCAAACATAGGTTAAGAGACCCACGATAGTGGGCTAATATAACGAAAAATCAACAATGGGCTTACTTGATCCAAGTGGATGATACATTATCGCATTTTATGAGTCCACAGTTTGAAGAAGAAGTCTAGGAAAATCCAATTTAATTGCCTGTAACCTGCCAGACAATCATGGTGGAAAATGGCGGACACCAACTAGCAGGAAAGCTTGAAGAGGTGACCTAGCGCTGAACAAAATAGTCCACAATTATTTGTTCAAAATGAACCTAGGTTATTACAAGAATCTGCATTATTTCTGTATGCAAAATAATAAAACATAGATTGAACTGGTATATGTAGAAATAAAAATATATTGAACAGAACAGACAGGCTTCTTAAAAAAACAGTAATTTATTTACAGTTATACGGAACGGAAAGTGTCTCCGGTGAGGTCTTTGAATTTAGGGTTGTATTTGCACAGTGGGTGCCATAATTTTGTTTACCCCACTCTATGGCGATGCCAGAGCTGCGGATGGTCTGGTAATGTGACTGATCTAATTTTGTGGGGATTCATGTCTGTGAATCCCTTTCCGTTATGTCAGTGAAATATTATGGATTTAATTTGCATCACCTGGCGTATGAATACGAATCTGTGGAGGGAGGCTCCGGGGTAGTCTTTTTCACAGACCCACTATCCACAAAGTGCACAGGCGGAGTGAGGGTTCATGGACTCTCTCCGGAGGTGATGTGGGTAAATGCTCAACAGAGTCTGTACGCTCACCCTAACTGGCCTATAAGGCTGAGTGTAGCATGGTGTAGGCTACTTGTTCGGCTTTTAAGTTTGAGGGTCAAGCCTACAGTAGGCCTACAGCCCAGCTAACAATTTTCCGTTGTATTCACGTTGTGCCTTGTGGCGACGTTATTTTCTATTTTTTGGTCGGTTGTAATTACGTAAATCTGTATGGAAGAAATAACGTGAATACAACGTAGAAATTATTTTTTTTAAAAATTATTATTCTTTAATTTAAATTATCTTTTGTTTAAAAAAATGAAAAAAATGTTTACGTTGTATTCACGTTATTTCTTATGGAAAGCCATTTATGTACATATCCCCAATCCGTAAAAATGGACTAGCAGAAATCCTGTTCAGCATTATACAGTTCCTGTTCAGCATTACACAGCGCCGGAGTAGGAGCCCATTGCGGACGGGTTAGGCTTCTGCCCTGCTGATCAGCAACAGGTCTCTAGTCTTACATGCGGGATAGGAACTGGTCAGCAATATTCATTCCTGAATGGCATTTTTTAAAGAAAATAATGATTTATTAATGCCAGGCCTATATATGCTCCTCAAACCAAATTTTAATTCCTAAAATGTAACTTTTTTGGAAGAATAGGAAGAGTGCGGGTTGGGGCCTATCCCGCAGCTGAACAAGAATTAAAATTCCTAGTCCGCATGCTTTGTCTATGGCTATTCTTACTTCTGTATTCCTGATCAGCATGCTAGTCTTTCCGTCTTAGAGTTATGGGAATATGTACATAAATGGCTTTCCATATTATGCAGAGTACCACAGAATAGCGTCTGATAATCCTACTAGTCAGAACAGGCATTGAAAATACATGCGCCAAAGGCACCTTCCTTCCCCATTACCTGCGGAGTAGTGCGACATGGTGTGGAGTAGGAAAATGTATAGAAATTAATTTTCTGTTCTGCCATGGCATAGCACCCAACCCGCATTCTTTCTTTTTGGAAGAATAGGAAGAGTGCGGAGTGGGCGCTATCCCGCTGCTGAACAGGAAATAAAATTCCCAGTCCTCATGCTTTTTCTATGGATATTCTTACTTCTATATTCCTGATCAGCATGCTAGTCTTCCCGGTACAGAAGGGAAAGAGAGAGGTGTGTGTAGGAAGGGGAGGGGGAGGAGGAGGAGGAGGAGGAGGAGGAGGAGGAGGAGAAAGAAGCAATAAGGCAGGTCAGTTTGCTGGATAATCCTGATCAGAAAATGTGAAGTCTGAACAGGTGCGGGGTGGCATGTTATACATTTACAACATTGCTGAACAGCAAAACGTACTGCGGAATGGCACCCAAGCCGGAGAAGAATAGGAGAAGCATGATGCTGTTCAGGAATTGGTAATGGCTGAGCAGGAACTAGGAAAGTGGAAGACTAGTAAATTCCTAAAATGTATCTTTTTGGAAGAATAGGAAGAATGCGGAATGGGGGCTATCCCGCAGCTGAACAGGAAATAAAATTCCCAGTCCGCACGTTTTTTCTATGGCTATTCTTACTTTTGTATTCCTGATCAGCATGCTAATCTTCCCGTTTTAGAGTATTGAGGATATGTACATAAATGGCTTTCCATAATTTCTCCCATACAGATTTACGTCGCTACAACGTGAACAATCACAACGTAGAAATTACGTAGTGTGTTAGCTGGGAGGGTATCCTGATCTTGACCTTCCCTTCAAAGACAAAGGCAGCTAATTAGCTAGCCTATACTAGGCCTCGACTTCCCAGCGCGCGGGATGATACGGGGATGATACTCTGTCTACTAATTAGCAGGCTACATAAATTCACAATCGGTAGCATTCAGTAAGCAGGGGGTGAGATCAAAGGCCAGCCAGAGCCTTTGCAGAAAACAAAACATAAAGGACTTGGCCGGGAGACTTGGGTCTCCGGTAGACAAAGTAATCGTCCCTCGATTCCCCCCCCCCCCTCAGAGGCACTGGGTGTGTGTAGGGGTGGGGGTCGAGGAATCAAGGCCAGCTAAGCGGGCTAGGTCTCTAGATTCTGTGCACAAAAATATGAAAAAATGAATTTATTAAAGGCCTGGAAAATTGGCATTTTGGACGAAGGGCCTGGAATTTGGAAAACCATTTCATGGGCCTGGAATTCTGTTGGAATCTATTAAGGGGGCTATCATTTTTTACGGTAGGCCTACCTTATTTTATTATTTATTTTAGTGTTAAAATTAGCTTGGTTACAGTCTTCTGTTGTAGAGTACCGGTACAATATCATTTCAATAATTGACTGAAAATGATTCTATATAGGCCCTATACTATAAGAAAGCTTTTCAGATAACAATATAATTAATATTATGCGCAATATCAAGCTATATCAGTGTGTTACCGTGATTCACTTGAATTTATTAAAGAGACATTAAACTCAGTAGTGATTTTGATTACTGATGAATTTCTCTAAAATTTTAACCAATGATACTTGACATGAAATAATGATTATTGATTGAAAAAAAAATATAGGTCACCAGGCTATTTTTCATGCTATGGTGGTATGGAGATAGAAATGATAAATCATATTTGAGTAATTTTACTACATTTGAGTAATTTATTTACATAATTTGTTTAAAATGGTTCTGACATGAATTCAGACATCAAATTTCACCAAGACATTCAACAATTCAATTTTTTTTCATTTATTTGTTTCTTCTGTAGTAAGGAACAATCCCTGAAAGTTTTATGGCAATTGGACTGGTCATTTTTTCCCCATTGAACTGTCCTTTATACCTTTAAGATCAGAGACAGGAGCAGGCTGCAGTCTGTTTACCCATTTACAGGTGACAGGCCGCACCACCCTGCCACCTATTGTTAACTATTAAATATAGTGAGTTTGGAAACCAATTTGCATGTAAATTCTAAAGAACCATTCAATATTAGTACTAGGGAAGGATATGTATGTATCACGGTGTCATAACCCTAAGCAGTCCAGAGTATAATCGCTGCGAGATATTACGATTTGTAGGGTTTGCTATGGTTAGTGTTAGGTTATATGAATAAAGAAACAGTTGCCAACACACTCCCCTCCACCCAGCCGTCCCGTTTTCCACCCCACCCCCACCCTCAGTGCTGTTCATCTATACGAACAGCGCTATAATATGCAGTGGCGCTTGCGGCAGTATTGGGATACACCATTTCAGCGTTTGTTGATATATTTCGCGGCGATGGCTGACGATTTGAATCTTCTCTGGATGATGTTTTGAGCTTTACCTGACCCTACCGTCGTTTATATACAGTATTGATGTATCAATTCCGGCCAAAATTGCAAGGAAAATGTCTTAAGATGGTCATTATTGTAGGTAAAATATGTGGAGGAGCACGATTGTGTGGGCAAAGAGGGGAATAATTATCACATCTTTCTCTATTTGCGTTGGACCCGTGATGGCGGGTGCAACGTTTCTGTGGGTAGTGATCCTGCCGATGCAGGCCCGTAACCAGGGGGTGTCAGGGGTGTTCAAATGAACAGCCCCCCCCTGCCACTCCTAGGTCAGTGGTCCCCCCAATAAGAATTAATTAATATCTAAAAAAAAATTTTAAAAAATCCCTTTACCCTATGTGGGTGTGAGGGTTTCACCCCACCCCACACCCGCTTGATGGGACAATGGTTACTCAGCTAGAGGGGACTGGGGTGTTCGACACCCCCACCCCACCCCACCCCTCCACCTCCACATAATCAGCTGGATGTGTGGGATGTTCGGTCCCCCCCCCCATCCCCCACTCAAGACTCCAAGAAATAGTCTCTTGCACAGACCCACTATCCACAGGGAGGGTCCAGGTTCATGGACTATCCAAGAAAGTGATATTAGCATCCCCCACCCCCACTCCACCTCAGTAAACAATATTCAGCTGGGTATGGTCCCCCATCCCCCATTCCCACTCATATATGGTCAATTCTCACGAAATGGAGGCAGTGGGAATTTCCAAAAGTCATTTTTTCAACCTTCTCAAAATTCAGGAATCTTTTGGGCGTTAATAACTAAGGTTATCGGGGAATATTACCAAAAAATCGCTACTGGATTGGATGAATATTTCTCTCTCAGCATCAATTCAATTCAATATATTCTTTATTTGTACCTAAATATGTTATACAAATAGGAGCCATATGCTCAGAATTTGAAGTTGTTAATATTACACTCTGCTCAATCGACACAAGGAGTTTAACAGATGAATATATAGTAACAGAATAATTAAATAAATTGCATCCCGACGTAGGCACCTGCAGGTTCTAGTCAAATTCATTTCTTTTCAAAAGAATTTGCCTACCATGAAAAATTAAAGGGGCAGCCACACAGGCTTGATAATATTTTTTCATGAGTAGCCTATTATTGGCTTTATGTATATCATAGTTACCTCAATTGTGAGTTAATTTCTTATATATCTTTTTTATAGATTTTACTACCCCGACGTAGGCACCCTTCAATTTTAGTCATTTTTTTTAGCAAAAAAATTGCAATAAAAATATTTCCTATATTTTCCCCAAACAAAAAACACTTTGAACAAAAAACGCTTAGTAAATTGTCAGATGCCTATTATGAAGTACAGATTGTACATACATTCATCATTTCGAGGGCCTATGCTCTCATTTTATCTATTTCAGTTTTTAAAAACGTCAATTTTCACCTATATTTCATCATTTTATGTACAAAGTACACATTTTCAGATTAATAAACCATATTTGGCCCGAAAGCTCAAAGTTAGATCGAAATGATGGGCATGACAAGTATGTGTCCTGAAACCATTAAATACAAAGTTGTCAGTGAGCATTGAGATATATTAGATTGTCTAATTGTGTGTACCTACTGGCCAGATATATGTAATTCGAATATTCAAGAGTATTAACTTGCATACCAATATCCTGAAAAAACGAGCAAGCATAGTGTTGTTGGTAATACAATTAATAAAAAAAAGAATTCTGAAAAGTCCTTAATTGAAATAAAGTGTATTATATACATGTGATTATTGATGTGTTTCAGTAAAATTAATGCTCTCATATTCCTAAAATATTATGGAGAAATGCCCCCAGAATGCACCGTTTCACTACTCAATATCAATTTTTTTCCGGGGGGCATGCCCCCGGACCCCCCTAGTCAGGCTTCACAAAGTAAAGCTGCTTGAGTTATACAGTCCCCCTTTGTCCCATTTAAGAACAACCCCCCTTGGAAGGCTGGTTACGGCCCTGCGATGGCAGCTTTTTTCAAAAGCGGTTGTCGCGAAGAGTCCAGCAATGTAATTACTCATTATTCTCATATTATTAGATATATGTACATACAACCCATTGAAAGGAGTGGCATAGGAATTTGATGGTTCATATCATATCCCAAGCTACCGGTATTTTATTCGTTGGGACATTATATTGCTACTGCAAACTTTTTACCAATTCCCATACGAGTAGTATCATGATTAATGATAAAGATCGTATTTGCTTTTTTATTCATTTTATTTGGGTAATTCCATACTGTAAGAAAAACGCATTTAACACAGCAAGTTAAATTCCACATTTTTAAGACATAAAAGACACGTCACTGTAGGATTCACCAACATTTTGGACGTATTGAAGATATCTCGAATATCTTCCTGGTAAACAGGCCCCGCACTCCTGAATTTTGTTGTGCTACCAATGATTTAAACGCCGCATACAATATAGCGGCAATCCTCTTTCTAAAGTATAAAATACAAAGTTCTCAGGGAAATAATTTGTATAATAGGCTTATTGTATAACATGGGGACCGAAGTGGTACATCAGAACGTGGAATAGTATGTGTCTGCAATCACATTAACAAAACCATTCGAATGGATGTACATTTGGAAGCTTAACTAAAGGACTTGCCTAACCAGATTTACGACATAAACACTACCCTGTTGACCCTTTAAAATCAGCGCTGCTACAACAAAACTGAAAAGTGTAATGTAATTACCTTTAAATTAAAATGCAACTGAACACATTTAATGTGATCAATTCTTTAAATAATATTCTCAGCAGCCACACGGTACGGTGCCTTTGGTAAATCAATTGTTTCTCCAAGTTTATTAGCTATAAAATCAAGGAAATCCCAATATTCATTTAGTGCGAGAGATCTAGATTGAAGATGCAACTGAGGTTTCGCAAAGGTAGCACATCTTATCTTGAAGAACCACACTTTTAAAATGTCTCTATATACTCTAATATATTAAAGTTATCTTTAAATTATTTACAAATCTTACAAAAATACTTGCTGCTTACTAGGTGTTTAACATCAGTAAGAAACTTCCAACTGCAGATGACTGTACAGACGATACCGTATCCTTACATTAAGATTTTGTAAGTTGGGCAACATTTGAACTAAAGTTACAACCTCTGGGAGTAGTATTTGAAGCAGATACGTCTTACGGTGTATGGCAAGTGACAATCGGACCAGTGATACCCTAAAACATAAAGCACTATTTATTAAGCTGGAAGTTCCTAAAACAGCCTCCCCACACAACATACAGTTCCACTTAGGCCGTCACTTTGGCATCCTCGATGTCCATATCGGTGATATGCATGAGTTTGGCCTGTGTGTGCTCAAACTGGGAGTCGTGGTGAGCAAGGATCCTGAGGAGACCTCGCAAAGTGAGCCACCATCCAGTTTTCTTCGGGAGACGGTACCTAAAAATATACGTGTATGCTGAAGCACATTGCAACGCTGCCCAAGTAAAAAACCAAAGCCTATTTCCCCCCGACGCTACTTAATTAGCGCATCGCCCATGAAGTGAAAAAAACCTCATTTTAAAGCATCACAAATATTTCCCATTCAATTATGTTTCCTGCTAAGAGCAAAAAACGAAAGTAAAAGAATAAAATGTTTAGATTTATGCGATGAAAAGAAAAGAAAGAACGATAAAGTACTGGCCAAATTGAAGAAAAGACGTGGGGTTTGTGGGGTTTAAAACCCAGAGAGATTAACTGTTCCTGTTTTACTCTTCATATTGATACGCTGATTTTCATGTTCATCACACTTCAGGAATTGGGAGACTTACAGCTGTTCAACTCGAAAAATTATAAACTTCCCTATTCAAAGTTCGGGTCAATATAATTTCAAAAGAACGAATCTTTCATGCGAGTAGTTGAAGGGGGTATAACATGGTATTTTCTCGGGGATTGAATTAAAGGATATCCTGATCAACAACTTGCAATCAAGCATATGGAATTAAAGATGGGATGGGTAGGAGAAGGACCGGGTGAGCGTGGGTTTAATGTATTTATATTACTCAAAATCAACCCTAATAACGATATAGACGCTGAAAAATCTAAATCAATGACATTTCTCACAAATTGAACGTTTACTTGACAATCGTGTCAAGCTTAGATTTTATTTCACAATTCGCTTTATATAAGTAGAATATATTACTTTCTATATTTAACATGATACTTCTGTCACAACAATTTCGGCACAGAGATCAATGATTATGCTGTCACACATATAATATGTCTAAATAGCTTCTCAGACTACGCATTACCCTAGATTCTTAGTGTTAAATGCAAGCAACCTAAACTGCAGAGACCGTATATTCCCTAGATGGAAGGTCATATCAATTTATGAATTCCCTAAAATTTAACACAAGATTAATGCTCTTGGAAGCAAAAACTGTCAAAAGCATTGGCACAGCGAAATAAAAACATACATTATGTTAGTTACTTTCGTAGCACCCAGAGTGGTCCAATAGATGCTTAATAAAAGGAAAGCGCAAACTTTGCCTTTTAAAATAATATTAACATACAATGGGTTGATTTAATACAAACATTTGAATGATTCAATGGATGACACAACACACGACACATTATGCCGTATGCGGGTTTCCATGGACATTCACCCCTAGATTATCATCAAGCTAAAAGTTGTATGACAAGCCAGGCCATACTGTAACAATTCTCAACACTATTCTCCGGCTAACACAAAATTCAAGGCAAATTAACGATCCAAGGAACAAGATGGCACAGTTTCTTCTATGAAGAAAGATATAGAAATAAGGGCGGATGTTTATGTTTAAATGTAAGACAATTCTGTATATATTATACATTTTTATTGTTTACAGAATTCTTGAATGATAATACCACAAACAAATATACGATATTTAATGGGCTAGTCTTACAGACTTATTACAATATACAATGCTATATTATTTATGTAAAATACACGAATTGTCTTTGACTACGTGTTTTATTCATCATCTTTCGACTGTCTCTCGAACAAAATTATTCTACCCTGTAACAAAACTGACTAGCAAAAACATCGCTAGAACTTGCAGCTAGAGACAGAATGGGAGAAAACATTAAATACTGCAGTGTAACCTGCCAAACGACAGGTAAATAAAAGAAAACTGTATCAAGAATAACTAATATCATATGGCTATAATCAAGACTCTATTTATATCAAGGTCCCGGAAGTCATTCATTCAAATACTCACATACATGATTTTTTTAAAACCTACATGGTGGGGCGTGAATCTTATGTTCTGATATAGAGACCCTGCTCCAGAGTTCTATTAATTCCTGTGAAACCATAGTTAAGTTGGACAAGTTCAGGCTGCACGTCTGTTATATTTTTTTTAAGTAATATCATGTGCGTATCATATTTATCTCTATCAACCGTGGCAATCATTATATCTCCGAAGAATTTTCGGACAAGGCCGATCATCCATCTGGTACACTAGGTACAAGAATTTAGTTCACTTTGAGGTGGCGAAAACCACAATGGAGTAAATGCTCAGTTATACATTCTCACACACATGGGCAATCAATCATTTATAAAGTCCTGAATAAGCCCTGAAAGTTTGCGTCTTTATATTTGATCTAGATAAATAACGATAACAAGAACCGCCTTGTATTTTGAGTCCCATATTTTACAGCCGGGGCAGAAAATACAGGGTACTCCTAAATCCATAAAAGGAGAGTTTCGTGCATATCACATATAGGCAGGGACCAGAATAACAATGGATTTAACTTGCACACGTTCTTGGTGGTTGTAAATTAACTAAGCAATCATCTTGTCTTCAATATCCACGTCCACTGCCATGCCGAACACGGATTCCACCTGGTATGTGCTGTCGTGCTTTGCCATGATTCGCAGGAGAGGGCGAAGTTTGAGCCACCACTGTTGTTTTGGGATGCGGTGCCTGAAATCATGGCAATCGCAAGAAAAAACACAAGCGTCAGAAAACTAGAAGGGGTCGTGCAGGAACAATCCCAAACAGGTACTGTCCAAGTTGAGGACAGATTTTAACGATTTTCAGTTCATGAAATGTAGAATTAGTGGAAGGTTAAGGGTCATTTTAATTTTGAAAAAGGGCGTGAAAATTTGTTGAAAATGTAAAAAGTGGGTGTGCTAGACTCCTTCGATCGTTTGACTTGCATACACTGAAGTCTAAAGCATCTAGTTTCACGGGGCACAGTACAAACATTTAGGAGAACGTGGAAATACACCTCAAATTGTTTTGACCTGACGTAAGTTTCTGATTTTTTAATTTAAAAAAAAAAAGATATTACACATTTCTACATCATATATTTATATTATAAAAACGGTAAATCAAAAGAGAAATCCACATTGATGGGGAAAAGAACATCTGTGAGAAAATCTGGTAGAAAAAGATGTGAATTTGAATCTAAGGAAATGTATGTCGATCAAAGTAGTAACTGAATGTGAATGATATTTTTGGCCCAATGTAGTATCTGATACCTGGTTGAATGTGGTAGGAAAATATAATAATCCCAAATGCACCTATTGAAACTAGATCAGATCAAATATATTACACAGGAAGACCAATCAGACAGACATGTTGCAAGGCTACATCAACAAACGTGTGCTGAACGCTTAATAATATTCATGAAGGCGGAGAGTCTTCATACGAATACTGATAAGCAATCGATAGGTTCGGTACAGGCTGATAGGGTGTGTACTCACTGGAAGTCAGTTTGTTCCTTAAGGTCAACGACGGGTGTGAATAAGGACTGCCTCTTAACAAGACCTAGGAGAATGGCCGTGTCGGGACTCTTCGTGAAGATAGTACCTGTTAAACATTAATTAATCTTTTAAACATATCTAGGAAATACCTGTATCAAGATCAAATATGTTTGGTGTACTTTGTACACTAAAGTTGCTTTATTTAAATAGAATGTACCATCTTCTTGTTTGGCAGCCTGGACTTGCTCGATCATTTTCTCAATGCACTTAGCAGCCATCTTTGTTCCCATGTTGCGGTCAAATGGTGAAGGCCTGCCGCCCTGTATTGGAGAAAATACATTAGTTAAGTGCAGAGTAAGCATCTTTAATTTGAAAATATCGAGATATCAGGGTATGAATCGATTTGTTAAATTGATAGTTGGGTGAACTGTTGCCAAGTGTGAATTGATTAAGGTATAGGTGACACCTACCTGCTGCATGTGGCCGAGAACATTCAAACGACAGTTGAATATTCCCTTTCCCTCTTCACTGTACAAGCCATGGATAAAGTCTGTAGTGTAGTTAGCATTGGCCTTTTCATTCCTGAAATAAATAAACTAATTAGTAAACCTATTAACGGCTCTCAATATAACACACATCTTAAAGCTTTAAATGTCAGGATTCTTCAATCAATAAACGGAATTGACAATCAATGAGAATGAGTTTCCTAGCAAAATCCAAGGAAAACATAACAATAATCTAACCTGAGAACTAAACCGCGTTTGACCCCATCTTTGATTTTGGCAGCAAGATGAGCGACGTCACCCTGTAAAAACCATATTCGATAAATATTTTTTTAAAAGGATCTTTGTGTAGAAAGAACTGATAACACTAAAACCTCCACATAAAAATAATGGTAGTCCAATAGATCTTATCCTGCATCAGATCAGATATATATATACAAATACAAATTTTAAGCATCCTGATAAGACATGTCCATGTGCATACCTGTAAATCCTTGATACCAAACTTTTCCTCAAATATGTAGGCGGCGTCAGCTCCACCGGACAGCCCACTCATGGTGGCCAGGTAGCCGCAGTAGCCTCCCATTGTCTCTACGATAAACACACGGTTTTTGGTTCCAGTGGCAGACTGCTTTATACGGTCACAGATCTGGAGGCAAAATAGTTGTTTGGCCTTTTTTACAACACAATTAGGTTAATACAATTTTTTAAAAAAAATATTTTTTCGTCCGTTGACCTGTCTTGACCTTTAAGCATATCAGATCTATACATACAATGTATAGCTCTGAGCATTTATAGTATGCATCAAACATGTCAGTACACTTGTAAATCAAAACTGATCACCAGAAACGGAGCACACATAAACACTATAACGTCGGTTGATTGATTGGCTTTCGGTTGTTTAACGCCCTTATAGGAACCCCATATAACATCGGCTAAGACTATATTTGATATTGAATATTAAATTTTAATACAGACAAATTAAGATGTAGACAGTTATTACTGGATTTGAATCTTATTTTCTCAGCTCGGCTTTACTTACATCAGCAATCTCATTGAGAGCAGTATCAGCTCCAAGGCTGAAGTCAGTGCCGGGGACGTTGTTACTGATGGTCGCCGGAATAACAATCATTGGGATGCAGAACTCGGGGTATTTGTCTCTGTTCTCATACAGAGTCAAGCAGCTCTGGTAGGCCTGTCAATAAAGGGTAACAGTACATCAAATGCAAATTTTAAATGCAGTTTTTAAGAGGCCAATGGTTAAAAAACAGTCGAATTTCAGTTCAGTTCAAATTAATTAAACTTTAAATTACCTCAAATCCTCCGACCAACAGGATACCGTTAATGTTGAATTTCTTAAGGGCAGCAGCTACTTTATCAAGGCCGACTTCAGTTGGAAGACTCCTGTATTGGAAGAAAAATTGATAGCAAAATGTCTTATTAGAAAACTCCTTATTAGAAAATGAAAACAATATTTCAACATACAAACAGACAATTGACTATTATCAACATAGATGAGCACCAGCTTAAATCTAATTAACAAATTCTCACCTGGTAGTTCCAAGTTTAGTACCTCCTAGACCGGCCCATCCTTGTACCTCGGTCCATCCCATTGGGCTAACCTGATGAGATAGCGAATACAGTTATTAGATTTGGAACCAGAACCCACTTAAAATCTCTTATCTCTCTTTGACTGTTTTTGTCCATAATGAATTGGAGCGGATTGATATTTGCATCTACATTGGTCATGCTATACACGATTCATGATTTTGAATTCATTTATCTTATTGAGCCCAATTCAATGAGTTTGAAAAAGTAGAGCTCATGTCAAATAAACATGGGATAAAGAGACTAGGCATTAAACGTCATTCTACAGGTAACAACCCAGATAGTTCCAAATAAAAGATAGAGCTGAAGACAAGGAAATCATTAATATATTTTCACAGGAGTATGGAACTTTTGGATGTGGAAGTACGCTTTTTGTCAATGGCACGGGATTAAGACATGTAAAGGGCAGCGATATTATTCCAGCAATGACAAGAATGAAAAACTAAATTATGAGAAACAAACATTAGTGTAAAATGGTCGGCCACGGGTGATACTGTCATCAAAAGACCAATGGAAGAACCAGGGATGAGGCTAATCAGCAGCTTGTATAAGCTTAAGATGCGTATATATCGAGTAAAAAGGTTTAAGATTGGTAATATAATCTTTAATCTACGAATCGTAGGAATTTAGTATTCAGGATAATTGGTAATATAATCTTTAACTACGAATCGTAGGGATTTAGTATTTAGGATAACGGAATAACTACATGGATAATTAAATCAATCTCATATTTAGCGGAACTCAAAAATAAAGTCCAACACTGGAATTGATGTGTGTGGAAAATAAATATTACAATAAATTTACGTATCATATTTCTGCGTTGTATTTATATGATGTATCAAATTGGTATGGGCAGTAAATACATCGCAGGGGACAAATCAAGAGAGAAAACCGAAGAAGTATTGTTATATTGGCGTAGCTTATTTTCGATAACAATACAAGAAACTATAGCCATTTATACAAACCCTAAAATCTGACCATGCAATCTTTTCGCTGTGTACAAGACTAACGTGCGACAGAAGAACATGTGGGCTGGTTCATATACTTACGTATTTCTAACATATTGGTTGGAAAAGAAAAATAATATGAACATCATTGAAACGTGGCCTAATTTGTAAATATATTTAGCCGTTTGTATAGACCGAGAACTCCTCTGTGAATGATTTCAGTAGTAGTGACGTTAGTTATTGTTGTTATTCGTGACGTTAGTTATTGCTGTTATTCCAATTTTACATGATAAGATTTATTTCCTGGTCGTTTAAGAGCTTGTAATATATTGTATGTATCATGTTCAGTTTAGTAACGTGTAATGTGCTTGGGAGATACTCCATTCCAAAATATATTAGAAAACCCTTGGGGGTTTGGTGGGGACAAAACCGGCATCAATATTGAATGTTGTGGTAAAAGTGATATTGGGAAAGACCAACATGTAGTCAAAGAGGACATCATGGCTGGGGTTCAATGGAAGAACCACTTTGTATACATTGTAAACACTTACTGACGGGTGATCTGGAGTTGACTATGATAAACGTTGTAAAAAGTTTTGAAATGAATTTGATAAAACTTAAAATAACTTATTAAAAGAGGTTAGGGGTAGAAAGTATAGTGCGAGGGAAACTAACTCAGATCCTATGGGCTGATAGGAGACTTTAGTTGGCGAACATTTTAACCTTTCCTCTGGTAAAGAATAACCTGTCAATCAGGAATTAAATAGCTTGCACCGGGATTAATCTAAACTATATATACTTTTTCCGTATTTCCCTTCACTTACCCCAATGAAGTCAGTAATTCCTTCAATCTTTAATTGAAATAACTAATTGAAAACTATTATAAAATTTGGATGTTTTTTCTGTAACGACGGGAAAGGAAACAATAATTTCTAAAGAGATACCAGGGGCTACATTTTAGTTTGGAGACAATCCCTCTTTATTTCAGAATGAGTTATATGCCATCGTTTATGTGTATTAATGTAAGGGACAAGTAGATAAATAAGAATAATTAAAATATTTAACTGCAAATATTGAATTAGTTACAACTCTACAGGCTTTTAAATGTTAGATATAAGTGTTAACACTAATATGCTTACTATTAACCGATATCAAACATTACAACCTAATACAGTGCGAGATACAACCTTAGTAGAAATAAAGGAAGAAAATATGGTGCATATGTGTACACTACTTGTTAACCACACGACTAATGGTTTCTCAATGAAAGTCAACTTACATTTTCTTGGACCAATCCATCAAAGCCATAGTGGATGCCCATGATCCCATAACCATTGGTGAGAGCCAGTCTAACGAAGGAGCGCATGGCGGCATTCATTCCACACGCAGGGGCACCCACATTCATTACACCGAAATTGTATGGGAACTAGAAAATGATCAAAAGTATAAACACTCTATTAGAGCATAGATATGCGCGTTCAACTTCACCATAATCACATCTTACATTTTATTATATCAAATTTTTTTTGGTCGCATGACCTAAGTTTATTAAAATCTAATATTGTCTGTGATCACATTGTCATATCAAATCATACTAGTCTACTGCAAATTCGATGTTTTCAATAATCATTTTTATTCCCGATTTATGTTAAAAAATAAATCAGAAGACAGTTACTTCCTAAATTAAGAATAACATATATTTATTTACAAGGTAACTTAATTTAATCTTAAATACTTAATTTAACCAAATATGTGTTGTGAACATCGCCTTTATATTAAAACACTTAATAGATATCGAAATTCAAGAAGGGATTTGTTTGGTGTCAGAACACAACACATGGCTCGATCAGACTGCTTATCAATATACAGTTATTCAGTTGGGATCTGAAAGAAGAAAATTTATTTTCAGTCAAAAAGTACGTGCAACAAACTGACGACCATGCAAGACTCCTTAAAGATAAGCACTTGGTTCTTGTAGGTAGACGATGGGTTGGTTTTGGGCGCAATGAAACATGACATACGGAAACAGCGTGCTACAATGAAAAGTGTACTTGGTAATTGAGTAAGTGGGCAGATAACCTTTACGCCAAGATTCTCGGAGATACTGTAACTAAGTAATACACATTTATAGATTTGTGGACCCGCAGGATAACATATTTGTCGTTGGTGCCAACATTCTTTCTTGACCATGTTGGGAACTACAGAAAATCTCCCTAATCTTAGACTTCATAACATTTAAGCTGTAACTTAATACGTACGGTCATCCAATGCATATATAGTAATTAAACAATACTTCGAAAGTGCTATAATAAATCAGAATCGCAAGCTGACATAAATTGTAATCAAAAGTCGCCTTTTAAATATTTAACTGGATTGAATGGCGAAGTACATTTAATAGGAACGAAAGGCTAGCATACGCAAATGCTAGCGTTGCTATACTTAATTATGAATGAAAAAAAAAAATCCAAGATAATTATGAACTTCGGAGAGAAACAAAATTATTCAGACCCACCAACATGCTGACTCAATTAAGAAACAATTGAAATGTGGGAGAAAATAATATATGGCACAGTGATATATATCAGAGGTAGATTATAGATACAAAAGTGTGAGAATAGTGAGTGTAAAGTTATTTACTGTGCATGTACCGTCCTGATCAGCAGGTGTAAATTTCGAGGCAAGACATGAGTGACACTGATAATGAGTGCTCAAGTACACAATAAAAAACAGAAGAGTCATTAGCCTAACCTTTTTACTGCGTTTAGAGTTTACATTACAAATAGTGTTCTCAATATCTTTACATTGACACAGATATGTTTTGTCAGTGGATTTACAGAATATTTATATTCCGAAGCGAACAGTGAAAACAACAATGAGACGTGTGAGTTGTCTCCCTTCCTATAACCTAAAGAAGTGTCCCCAGGTTTACCTAAGTATGTTGCAGAAAATACGCTAGGAAAAATATTAGGAATTACCAATGGTTTGTGATCGGGCATTTTTGGACGTTCTTGACCGTGCACCATGAATGTATTCACCAATGGGGTTGGAGCCTCATTGGGGTCTTCCACCTTCTCTCCTCTCTTCTCGACAACTTTCTGTTGGTGGAGTACGTTATAGAGAAAATATTTGATTCCCGCAACATTCAGAGTATCATTATTTCACTGTCCAGTTATTCACTCTATTGGAATCACGAAATGTATCAAAAGTTACACCAGTCCTTAAAATCTGATGATATAAAACTAGATCTAGATGCTAAGTTGTCAGCTAAAAAAAATAATGTGAATTATAGTGATACTTCGTTTTTTCGGGGAGTTAAGAATACCTCCCTTGTTCCTTTGAATATTTGATTGCCAAAAAAAAATATTTTCAGTTAAGCTTAAACCAGATTTTTTAAGTACAAAATAACGATTATTTCATTTCAAACATCGTGGTACATGAGAATTATGATTGGTTGTGTTTATATTCGCATCAGTTGGAGCGTATGTTCATGCAGAGCCCACATTGATAGTCAGCAGCATATTCAGAGACAGAAAAGTTATCCGTCACCATCCAGCAATAGGTTATCCGCAGTTAGAAAATATCCCTAATCCATATCACACCTATGGAAAATTAGACAATAGAGGGAGCTGGTGTTTCCATTCTCTATCTTTTAAAACATACAAAATCCTCATAGAATGCAAAGCAAAACCAATTTCACCTGTAGTATTAGGAGGACAAAATGTATTTGTTAAAATCATCTTTGCAGACACCAAACATTCACCAGATATAATTATGCAGATTTCACATTTGTAGCTTTCATGGATGTAGTTACAAAAGGGTGTCACCTACAGCATGCTATTACCTCCTACGAAGCAGTTATTTATAGATTGTCTACAGCCCAGTGCAAATCAATTTCGACCTGATCCATTTTGGGGAGAGTTTGTTTCCACACATTTATAAGCGCAGAAATGAAGGAATATAATGAGTCATGAAAAATGTTTCGAGAATTCGTATTTCCGGTTCAAATAATTAAACACACACACACCCAGGGAATGCCACTTAGATATTTTAGGACCTACTACGGACGCATGTTCAGTTTTGTAAAGTTTCCTTCATTTCTGTCAGTTACAATAAACGACAGTGCACAAGACGGTGGACTTACATCATAATTGGAACATGCTTGTTTGAAAAACATAAACAAAAAAGATGTAGTGTAGATCTTCCACGAGGGTTACTTACAGCATGGTGTGTGCCTTCTAAATCCGAGAGTTGGGTGGGAGGCTTAATTTTACTCAGCTTTTTGTAAGTCCTTAGGTTGTTGTCAAAGCTCCTATTTGGAAAATATACAACGATTTGACTGAGTTTTGAACGAAATATCTTAGGCTAACTTCTTAATTATAGGGAGAGGGGTTGTAACCGCTTTTAAAAAGCAGCCACATCATCGTACCGCACTTGGTGCAATATGTACACAGGTTTCTGCAAGCATTGGCTTATGAAAACTTTTAAATAAAGAGAAGGCTGAAAGAGACTGATAAATGGGTCATTCATAAAGGAAACATGCCATACACCATGATTGAAACTAATTAAAGTTAGCTGGGAAATCTTGAGAAATATCAATCCTCTCCTAAAGGTCTGAGATTCGATATGTGATAAGACGTAGGCATCCCTTCTAAAACGTCAGCAGCTCTGATAGCATCCGCGATACTTAAGGGCACATTTTCCTCCCGACTGATAAAAAAAGAAAGCATCAAGAGGGGTACCAAGCCTTAACCGTGTACCCTTATCTACATCTTTCCTATTACTCACATCCTGATCACATCGAGGACTCGATTTCGCTAGTTTGACAAAGCGATGAAAATTTACTTCAAATGTCCTGTAATCAAAATACATCTAGATGTGTATTGACATTAACCTAAATTTGTTTTAACATATCACTAAGGGAACAGGAGGTATTGGATACCGGCTGCTGAGAAACGTTCCTAAACCTCTCCATATGGTAGCACGCTAGCAAGAAGGATCGGTCATCGTCTCGTCTAATTAACCTAAATCTTGGTTCTGTTACAAACCGAAATTCAAATCAAATCGAAATTTCAACACTGTAGTTATTTAACACCTCTACACCCAGCAAAAAAAATCAACCTAGTTATTTTGAAGTTAATATAATCATTGTGCTTTGCCATTTGTTATAGAGCTGCAGCACCCGGAGACCGTCCATGCGTAGTCAATTAAGAGCATTATATCTGATAATGATAGAGTATTAGTCATCTCTGTTATTTGATTAAAATCAAGAGAAGTTAAGGTAGTATTTTATAGTTGAGACGGAGGGAGCTAACAGAATATGTTATTTATAATGATGAGGCAAACAAGAAAATAAATTAAAAAAATAATGAGGCATCAAAAACAAACACGCTCATACACAGAGTAACTCTGTTTTCTTACACGATGTGACCCTGTCAAATCCGCAAATCCTTTATCGGGCCCGCATCGAGAAAGCAAATCATAAATTTCGATGTTGCCTTGCATTGTTCTGTTATTGGAAATTACAAAAGAAGTTGGTTCGTGACAATAATATTTTCAGGCGTAGCATTTTAGCAGTAAATGCCTTCCGGTAGGGATAACTCATTTGACCATTTTAATTAAAGGTAATCTCAGCTGTGAACATACATACAAAATATTTACCAACTCAAAGATACACACATTAAAGTCCCCATACCTTCAAGCGATACCAACGAAATTAACTAAAAATGAGTAAAAATAACGATTTCTTCATCAAATGTTTGCACAGTATTCCATGTTCATGGAGCCACCTTGTGGCGTATAAACTATATATGGAGAATCAAATATAGCCATAACCTATATGGGCACCTGTACCTCACCTCTCCTATAGATGTATGTAGGTAATGGGTATATTTTATTCTCCATACATATTGTAATTATATAAATAAAAATATGGCCTACAGTCCTCCCATTTGCTGGAGCGCTCCTCTGATTGGCTAATATATTAGCAATAAAAGTTTTCTAAATCTAAATCTAAATCTAAATCAGTGAGCACCAATAACACTTCTTTGGCTATTTCCATTCTTCTACTGACATGATAACCCATACAAACTAATGCACATGTTCGAGTATGTTATATATGGACAAAAGAATCTAAATGTGTGTGATATGTGCATGCATAGCTGATAATGCATTTTTAACTAGGAATTTCTCTATTAGGACATAGGTTATCCTACTTCGAACAGGAACAAAGAACCTAGTTCAGAACCCAAAGAACATACACAATATCCACATGACCTCATATAACTAAAAACCTATCAATGAATCGGGATTTCATAGTCCCCACTGTATATCAAACAATTCACATAAGGGGTATTATCACCACAATGAGTGGTGCCAAAGCTAATAATTTCAAATCTAGCTTGTTTTTTGTTTTCGGTTTCTTAATTGGTGTCGGGTTACTATAGAAAACAAAATGGTAACATGTGTACTTACAATAAACATTCACCATGAATAGATCTGGCTCTGGGTAGGTAATGTAATATAACGCAACCTGATATCCAGAAGCGTGATCCACAGTTTTTAACTGATTTTTATTACAATGTAACTATGGGAATGGGTGATATAGCCTGTCAAGAAAATAATGACCGCTCTTGGTTAATCATGACTACGAGGCAAAACACGATAATTAATTAACATAGTCGGTATATTTCTAATTCTGTTAATTTTCACCTTTTCTAATCCCATGTCAAGAGTTACTTACTGATGGGAATGGTTAATTGATCGACTTGCGTCACACATTGGTCCGCGTTATTGTAGAAGGAAAGAAAATACCCCTAGTAATAAAAACGTTGGCACTGTTCAGAATGCGGCCTGGGCCTGTAAATAGTCTGAGTCCTAATTATCTAACTTGCGTAGGGGCCATTCTATCGATGTGGAACAACAAGTCTTCATAGAATTTATTATTATCCAATATAAAAATAAATTCAACTAGTCAACAATAAACTTATGTCTAAACACACAAAATAAGGGTGGATGTCGCACCCACCATTTAGGTGTTAGGGGAAATTATAAAATCAACTGACAATGAAGATTGACTTTAACTATGTCTACTCACTGCATGGACGGTGCCATTTACATCTGCCTGCGTAGCAGGGGGTTTAGTTTTAGCTAGAGCGCGGTGTATTCTCAAGTTACCGCCTATACACCTGAAACCACGAGTTGACCTAACTTAAAGAGTTTAGATTCCTTGATGTAGAGCTCTTATTCCAGGTGTTCACTTTACTACAAACATCTAACTGAGTGATGAGATTGTTAGGTAACGTCATCAACAATAAGAGAACATGGTTATTTCTAACAATTTACGAAGCTCACTTCATAATCATTCAGGGAAAATTGCAGCAAACCCTAACCACACCCATTCAACTCAGACATGGGGACATCTAAGTAATTCACGGGGGAAATAACTGGGGTAATATTATATTTGAAAATGTAATTGATTCAAGTTCAGTACATGCATGTAAGTCAACAAAACGACATCTGAAATTACGCTAGATTATCAAAAAAAAAGTAATAGAATCCATAAAAGGATTATCGATAGGATAGGATAGTATAAACGTTCTGTTAAAGTAAATCATTTCCTTCAAATTATAAGACATGGTTGACTTAACTTATGTGAATTGTAAGATTAGATACCATTATATGGAAAACCATACATACCGTCCTCTAAGTTTTACAGCTTTTTCAAAGTCCTTTAGATCCATAGCACCTTGGACAGCTTTCGTCTGAAACACATTCATATCACACAATAAATAGAAAACATAAAAATGTCTGTTTGGCATAAAATGCAACATATGCAACGAAAGCGTGTATAATTATTTGACGATGCAATTCACTGCTTCCTCTTAGTGCTGCCATGTAAGTGTGTATAACTCATTAGAAACGCTGAATATAATCCTCTCTATAAATGGCACATATTTGCTGCACTTGTAGAACAAATGGCACTATATTAAGATCCAAGGTTTGGATTATTTTTTCTCAGAACTGAAATAATGTTTACTCTTACCCTTGATACACATTCCATGAGGGGGACCCTAACGGTTTGGTTACCATCTAGAGATACGACACAAGCTGGTGTATCGGGTGTAGCGTCCATCAGAGCGAGCACTGCCTCTGCTCCCATACGGCTGCCCTGAAAATGTTATAATATATGGTCATGTTAGAAAAGTAATGACACCTCAATTTCTCCAGCAGAGATGCTGCCATTATAAAATTTAAATATATGAAATGAAATAATAAACACAATTTGCAGAAAAGAATTATCACGATATGCAACGGGAGTAAAAATAAATCAGTGGGCCTAAACTTAAAGCTGCATTTCCAAATGAAATTTGCAAATATGACGATAAAGTATTGGAATTGGAAACACACTAAAACCACTTACCAGAATCCTATCAAAGGCAGATGGACTACCTCCACGCTGTACGTGACCAAGGATTGTCACTCTGGTATCGTACTTCAGGCGCTCACTGATTAGCTGAAGTTGAGGGAAAGATAAGATAGCATTTTATAAGTAGTATTTTAGTCTACCAATAATGAAGTGTCTGCCATCTTGATGGTGTGATGTTGATAACGATATGAGTCCCGATAATGACTCCTTCCAATGTTTAGATCATATAAAAAGGATTCAAGTGGGCTTAGAAAGAGAGAAAGACATTCAGTCACTGGAAGCAGACATAATATAAATTATGGACCCTTACTTTCCTGACCATATCAGGTGTGATTGCAGTTCCTTCACGATCAATAGCTCCCTCAGCAACGATGATGATGTTTAGACGCTGTCCCATATTACGTTCCTAGAAGAGGCCAAAAGATGATGTTGAGTGATCACTTAATCATGATATTCTTAAATCTTGTCAAATACATCTGGATAGAATCTGGTTATTCGGGAGCAACTAGATAGGGTTCTAAAAGAGTGAGTAGCTAATATTTACCTGGACCAACTTGTTGCAGAGAGCATCCTGCCAGTTAACCTCTGGGGGCCATTCAGGAATGAAGACCCAGTCAGCTTCTGAAGCCAAGGCAGCGACCAATGCCAAATATCTGGAGCAGATTATATGCAGCTGCCGTTATCAAATAAGCAAAATTAGTAGGCAAAGGGAAATGCGAAAAGGCCATTTTGGATAAGAAATCTTCAATAACGTAAATTTGTTAGTCAAATACTGTCAGATTTTCTTTTTTACAAAGAAACAAGGCACAAACCAATAACTATAAATAAATAAATTAAAATAAATAATCATTGTTTGACTAAACAAAAAATATGTTAATTTAATACTACTAACCCGCAATGTCGGCCCATGACTTCCATGACAAAGCATCTTTGATGACTGAAGAGGTGAAATGTGGAATCATAAGAGAGCTTTCAATGACAAGCTTATAAAAATTATTGTATGTGATATGGCAAGAGATATTTTATTACCGGCAAAACCTGACCATTATTATAACACGTACATAATACATGTACATATATTCATGTAATCGGAGAGAGATATTATATATAAAAGAAATTAAGACGATTATTTATCTATAAAAACCCTTCCTAGTTCCAGCAGATAAGATAGGAGAGGCGCCGTCCAGTACATTACCATGCCCCTTACCTGAAAGCCGTTGTAGCTATATTGTCGATGGCCTCAATGATGCGGTGAAGAGCCGAGTCTGCACCGATGGTCATGTCCGTTCCACAGAAGTCGTTATCAATTGAGCCCACCATGCCAACAATGTTAAGGTGCTGACAGGAGTTCTTTTGTTCAGGAGTGATTCGCTCTAGATAAAGGGGAAATGACAAACGACTACTACTAAAAACGATCATGACATAAAAAATGAAAAGGATTATGTTGCCTAGCCGGAGACATACAAGACCAAACAATGTTGATAAAACGTAACTTCCTGGCAGGACAAAGTTTACTATCCCTATTTACACTGTCACATATGCACTTGATAGGGTTTTCTTCAGATTATATGAATAATGAAATAACAAGTTGCACCTGGAATGAACTAAGTCCTATTAAAACTCAAAATGTGCTAAGCATACATATATCATGTTTACATGGTCAATTCTCCCGTTGGGGAGACTTTGCCAAATTTAGAAAAATAATAGATCTTCTAACACTAGGCATACCCATTGATCCATCGCATTTTAGCTTTACTTTAATCTCCCATTGTCCTCATGGTAATTGAGGGGAATGGCGAAAATAAATTATCAATGAGCCGAACAATTCATTTCTACGGGTGACAATTGAAAAATCCTAAGGTTACCTTGCTTCTGGAGTTCTTCTAGCAATTCACTCCATTCCTGCCTGAAGAGATTGGCACCAGTCAAGCTACCGTCTCCACCGATCACCACCAAGTTAGTGATGCCACGGACAACCAAGTTCTGGGCAGCCTTCAACCGCCCATCACGTTCCTTAATAGAGAAAAAATTCATTAGCAAATAGTGCTGGGAAAAATCTAAAACAAAATTACTTCCCTCCAAAGCTATTTGAATACAACTTGGACAATATCTTCATATATGTTGTATCTTATATCGGAACTGCAGCACTCATTCATAAAATTGGAGTTAGAAATCAACATTTATAATCAGACATAATACATTAATCAAAGCAGTACAATCAATAGATGAAGATATCACCAAACCACCCATTGTCATTTTTCACAATATGGTATCAGGTAATTATTGTAAATCGATGGAATCAGTTATGAGACAAAATCAATAGGGAAATGGTTAGTACTTTACATCCACCATAAATTCTATAAATCTAGAATATGTATAAGATTTACTCTCGTAAACCTTCGATTTATACGATAGATCTTGTTAGATTAGGCGAGTCAGATGTTTGCCGCAGTAGGTTAGAGAGATAGAGAAAATGATCGTTACCCTGAAGTCCATACAGCGAGCACTTCCAATAACGGTACCACCCTTCTGCATGATGTTCGACACACTTTTCCATTGTGCTTCTACTATGTGGTCTCCTCCATCGACCATCCCTTGATAACCCTTCAAAATGACGATTAAAATAAAATGGAAAATTAGTCACAGTATTCCATGTAAATATAAAATTCTTATTTAAGGAAATCAATTATTCTTTAAAAATCAAACTTTGGCATAGCCCATGTACCATATAAATCTAAAAATCTATATTTAAAAGATATTCTAGCACATGCTTCTATCAGTTTTATGCTTACCTCTCGGATAAGGTAGACTTTGCAACCAACATATATTCCCATCCGCACCACAGCGCGGACGGCAGCATTCATACCTGCACAAAAACAAAACATACAACAATGTTACATAACAAGTATACTCACAATATTATTAAACCTTATGATTGAATCATATGGTCCAACGTGAACTATTTAATCAGATTCAAATTATTCACATGAGATGAATAATTAACCCATGGGAAAATGTATTCCAAACGTAGCAAAGGGCAACATATGTCATATGATTGCATCCAAAGGTCGTATTGTTACCCAGCTACACCGTAAATGAGGTAATTTCCTAATTGATAAAAGAAGCATCCACATCCCCAGAGACAGCTAACAATTTAATTAACTTCACAAGCCTGTTCACCGATCAATTAGTACATGTATATACAATGCGCATCGTCTTTACCAAGAGAATCTTCGCCGCCGGTAAGTACAGCCAAGCGGCGTTGAGCCTTAGAGCACCCGTTGGGTTGAACCTCCTTGAAGTGAGTCTGATTGCCTTCCATTGCCTCGCCGCTGATGCCTTTCATTTCAACGCCCGCCGACATAATGGCATACTATTTCTGCCTCACACTTATGATGTATTTTTGCTTTTGAATTATATATAACCAGTCTAAATCCAATAAAAGAAAATAGAATAAGATCTCCTGTATATTCTAGGATGTTAGTCTCTATGTCGATACATCCAGATGCAGAATGAAGAGAATTGCTTGGAACAATTACAATATATATTGATAAATTATCTTCGCTGAGAGTCATGCATCATCTGAGGGTAACGATGGATCGCCAGGGAAGGAAGTATCCCAGAGAATGATTAATATAGATTGACAAGGTTAAGCCAGCAGATTGGGGGAGGCCGACCAGTGATCAGGCACGTTCCTATACTCATTGCAGACAGGGAGTGCCGATGCCATTGACTGGCGCGCAGTGCTGGCCGCCTACAGGTTTTCCCTTAAGGAACAAATGCAATAAAAAGATAACACCACGGTGGAACCAACCACCAACATCCCCCCCCCCCCCCCACACACACACACACCACACACCAAGCCATATGGCTCCACAAACTACAACATAAATGGCGGGGTCATAGGGAAAACAAATAACGGAGGTGCATGATACTTTAATTGTAATATTTGTCCAATGTCATTCTCGTTAATTCTGTACTTGGAAAGATATGGCACTAAAATAAAATTCTGGATGACAAATTTTATTATCGCAAATACAAAATTTATAAGTTTCCTGTTCGTGGCCCTCTTAAACAAATCGATTAGTATCGATCGTGTTGAAGTAGAATTTCAATTTTATTTATATTGTGTATTCAATACTAATACAGATATAATTATGTTCTTTTGTGGGTTGCTTTACGCGATGTTGGAACGACCTTGCCATCACAAAAAAGGGCATTTCTTAAAGCAAAGATTTCTATTTGAACAGCCCTTATAATCTCTAACCCGAGGCGTGAAGACGGGTCTTATGAGAATAAATTCAATGGGAAAATAGTGATCTTTCAAAATCCCTTCATGGCAGATTGTATCAACACCAACTGAGTTCTCATTCCTGCCTAGACTGTAGTAACTCCGACGAAGAGCTAAAAAAGTAAAAAGCTAAGGTCTATAAATAGGTAGAAGCCGGCCGCTCGCTGTCTAGGTAGCAACGACGGATAAATTAGATTGCCAATATAGCTCTCGCTACAGCCATAACACTTCAGTGAGGACAGCTCATTCCAGAGCAAAGTCAGTTTCAGAATGCGGAAGTTCTTATAGGAAACACTGTGTATAGGGATAAATACGTATACAAATGATTATGCCATTTGATTTCGTTACGTTTTAAAGTGAATAGTAAATCTCAATATCAGGATACAACCAGAGAGATGAAATGTCATTTAACCTCTGATGTCAGTAAATCAATCGATATATATAGATTCATAGCATTCAGGAGAACAAATATTACCCAAAACATTGATGTGCTCCACATTGTATGTATTGCTAACCATTCGCGCAGCCAGGGACATTCATTATGCAATGTATCTTTATAATTTATATACGGTATCTAATGATATAAAAATGATGACGAGTATAAAAATAAATAATAAATTGTCGATAAAGCTTAGTCAACCTATTTCTAATATAAATAATAATTGGTTTTAACTAGCCTCTTTAGTTTATCTTCTAAAACATGGGAACGACTGGAATAACTGTGATTATCCCAGAAGTCTGTCGACCAATTTGTCATTTTTTTCAACTGACAAATAAAAGATTTCTCAATTCAATTCAATTCAACTGCTCCTTCATTTTCTGTTTATGGAATAAACTATATTTTGGCGTGAGAAAGACAGATTTGTAAATATATTAACAATACCTAATCAAGACCTGACAGTCCAACATTTGATTAGTTTCCAAAGCATTGTTTCATGAAATAGCTGCTGCAGCTTGCTACCTTTTCCGCAGGATGAAGAAACAACTATGAAACAGGTTAGATCAGAAGCCATGGACCAGATTAGCAGTTAGATTTAGGGAGGTGCTCTCAGAAGATTTACATCCGGATATTTTTGTATCTATAAGGCTGGTCCTCAGATTATTTTCCTAAGGGCCTAAGTATAACGTGCGAGCCTCCAGGCACCAAAACCATCTTATGCAAGCCTCATTCAGAAAAATGGAAAAAGCCCCTGGGAAAACATCTCACTTAAATATATCAGACTGACACACTGAATACAGTAACAACGAGGATCATGAGCCGACGAGAGGGATTTGCATAATACAGCAGCATTATATTTGTGAGAAAGCAGCTCCCTGGCTTTTGAAGCTTGGACTCGACCCCTCAATTTAGAGGTAAATTGTAGATGCCACAAGAACATTAATTATCATAAAAAAACCATTCGGTGTATATAATAATAACAGACGAAACGTGTGATGAACATCTTTACCGGGCTTGGATCCTAACAAAAGGTATTTCTGCATCAGGGAATTAAGTGCCTATCATTATGATACAGAAATGGTCCCTATGCATCTACACGTCACATCATATATTATTAGTTAGGTAAATGATCTTTCTAATAGGACTGCTCTTGATTAAGAATGAGTCAACAGATCTTACCACAGGCATCTCCACCACTAGTGAGAACACCAATGTGGCCGTTCATGAGCCCCTCATCAGAAGACCAGGAACCTCGGTCAGCAGTAACACTCAGCGTCCTCTGACTCCTGAAGGCAGCTTTTGCAGCTTCTCTAACTTTAGTTGATGTCTTGGCCAACCTCATAGGTGAATCTGCAAGACCTGCCATTTTGGTACTTTCTCTCTATGCAGTAAATTATGAGAAAGGAAGTAGCCTCAGATGTCACTTGTCCAGATTAACACCTGTTGCTCCGTCAACTGTGTCGAAACAGGTTGCCTTGAAAGGCAATTGGTTGTTTTTCAGACAGTGTTTAAAGGGAAAGGTTTACTTCGAATTGCTTCCCCTCTTCGCTGTTAAGAGCAGGGAGGTAGATCAGATGTTTTTTGCAAAATGCTGAAGATGACTACATAAGTCAGAAGAGCGCAAGGATGGTTGACCTATTCCAATTGTCAATATCGGCGATACAGTAATAACCAGTTCCAGGGCAGTATAGAAATGTGCCATATACCACTAGTCGGTCCGCTACTTGGCCACAAGTGCTGGGATACTATGTGTCAATCGGTACGACACATAATAGAAGTTCAATTTTTATCGAGGGTGTTAGTCTCTATAATCAGGACCATTCAGGTCAAGCAGATTTCGGGTTTGCAGCTCTGTGGGTTGACGATAACCCACAACTGAACGAAGATGCCCCTCAGGGATTCCTTGTGGCTAACTTATGTGTGTTGATCCTTGGCAGAGAACTTGGGTCTATTTTCTGTCCTTGGGGACAATTACAGGGAAGCAGCTGAACCCATCGTATGTACTCAAAGATACTCAAGCACATCGTACACAAAGTTCTAGTACATGACAGTTAGGCACTCACTAACTGGTGTTCTAAAATGAGAGTTATTAATCGGTCGGTAAAGACCTGTTACTCTGCAAATCAAATCGTTCAGCACAAATATGGAGTTGATACGGTATATATATCAACTTGTGACCTTGAATGGTTATCAGGGAGTTGTATTTGGGCCCACCGATGATAGGGCCCACTCTGTGAGCGTGGTGAATGGCACATACTCTAGTTCACACTGTCAACCTACTTTCCTATACCATCTCTGTACGGAACATAAGCGAGGAAAGGACAGCCTAATGTAACAGCCAGTCTCTTACCAAATAATATTTAAGCACCGAGTTACTGCAGTAAAATTTCTTAAAAATTGACATAATATAAGCTATAATAAATTTAAGTTAAAGATTATAATATTTAGATTTCATTCATTATAATCTTCATGTTTTTTTAATAATACGGGACAAGGAATAATTTCGACAGTTATGGTTCCTAAGCTTCACTCAACATATACATTTAAAGACGACTGCCCCCTCCCTTTCTTCTTCCCGCAACCCTGACCCCCCCCCCCCCCCCCCCGAAAAAAAGGGGAAAGAACCATGCCGAGAAAAGCAGTTCTATCTCAGTTTTCGAAGATAGTATTAGAAAACAATAAGGCAATAATGCCACACATTATACTTAAATGGTGGACAAACATTTTTCATATTTTGTGAAACTGAAATCGATATTTACAGAAAAACTAAAACCGAACAGTTCATCATAACAGTAGTAAGTTGGTGATAGTTGTTTAATGCCACGACGACAACCGAGTGTCGGCAGTATAATAGGAGTAATTTTTCCTGAAGAGCTAACAAGTGTTCCACACCATAAACACTGGTCGGTCCATTTCGACGACCATTCATAATTTATCCTCGCAGTAGACTCGCATAGGTCCTTTTGTAGACCTTTGACCACTGTTTTCCGGAAGAAAGAAAATGTCAGACGGCGAGGGCAACTTAGACGGTGATTAACAAATGACAATATATAGGTGCTAAGCCAGAAGACTTTCGCTGGCAGATTCCCAAGGTCAAAAGAAACCAGTAAAACTCTCTTGTAGCGAACAGAACGTACCATTATACGAGCTCACTAAGGAAATAGCCAAGGCAAGTAGACAACCTATACACAACTAATATATTAAGATATATGATGATCGAAACATGTCAGGGCACTTTAAAAAATAAATGTTACAAAAAGATTGTCTGAGAGTTGGTGTTAAGTTCCTTTTACCATGCTGAAGAAAAACAATCTATTGTGAAGATAGGGAAATTCTGTAGGGAGAATTAAATGTTAAATGACCAAACAATGAATAAAATATCATGCGAATCATTGCTTCCGTGAACAAACTGATAAAACTGAAAGACAGGTTTTAACTTTAAGAAGGGCGATAGATGCCTGCACGCCCAAAAGAAGCGTTTACTGCACACGACTAATTATGTGTATCACCATATGCACGCATAGGATTACCACACGTTGGACAAATATAATTACAGTGCACAAGGACAAGGTATTTTGTAATGAGTTGATTAAAGATTTAATTAATTTGCTGGGATCCAACACAACTATATATTTCTCAGAGTACATGGCCTGATGGCCTGGATCACATGACCCGCCTATTAATACTACAACAACATAACAGGGAAGCACGTGGCTCTCGACCACGTGGGTTGTATGTAAACACAGATCGCGAACCTGGATGAATGCCAATAATAAATAACTCCTTTTTTTTGTACTAAATTAGTTCATTAATATAGAGTCTACACATCGCACTAAAGAAATATTTGACTAGCAAGTGAATCGCGCATCGATTGATTATCTAAGAACTTATAAAGGCTACGTGTAGCTACTTTTCAAGTTAGTGATATATCACATAATGAAATTTAGTAAATTCAGGTTAGATCACCAGAGTTGCAGTCAACAAGTGACACGTTTTCACATATCATTAGACATTACGGGTTAATTACATACCACTCAATTCGAGCGATCAGTAGGCCTATTTCATAGACACCATCATTTATAAATATATCAAAGTCATCATATCACGCATGCACCCGTCTCATTTATAGGCCCAAAATAGAAGCTTCTCGTGATTGGGGAAACATATGATCGTAGGGAACAATGGTCGGTCAACTTCTGGGATAAGGAGCTATAAGGCGGAGAAATAAATCAAAGCCTCCCAATTATATCGAATAAAACGTGAACTTCATATAATTAAATAAATTGGCAGAGACATTGTATGATCAAATATCTGAATAACGGAAGAGGTCAAGTCAGTTCTGTCAGGACACAGACAGTTATTATATTCAATATTGCCGAATTACACACGCATGATTCTATGAACTTTATACTTATAGGTACGGTAACGCATCGAAGTTAAAAGAGTGGTGAACTTGGAACTGACAACTAACCACAGGAATCAGTGACTTGTCGGCACAACTACAACTAGCAAGGCCAAGGGCGACACGTCAACATGGTTAAGAGAAACATTGGAAATGTGATGGAAAGAAAGTCCATACTCAAACCTCATTCATTCTGATTCAAGGCCAAGTCCTAAAGGGTACCGTACCCGGCTGGCAACCTCATCATCGCCTTTGCTAACCGGCAAAACTGCCAAGACGGGCCTGGGTCACGTACACCACCACCAGCAGACGGTCAAGACAACGCTGTTTGCTTTTAGAAAATGCCGAGCTAAAGTGCGCCGGACCCGGGCCAACAGGCATGCCAGACGGCCTACCGCAGCAGTTGGTGTACCAGCAAGAAATGAACGACACTAGACTACCAGCTTTAATTCAGGTACGCCCATCGTTCCTGGGAAGGGGTACCATCCTGACCTTGTGAATCCAATGATACCTAATGTAAATTTTCAGTTAGAAAACAACGTATAAACCTAAGTCCAATAAATGTCATTCATTCAAAATGTCAATCGTGTATAATGAGTACCTTGGGCATCTCCTCCACTGGTGAAAACAGCAATGGCTTTGCCTTCGGCCGATCCCTTGGCAACAAATTTGCCTTCCCTTCCTAGAGTGAACGCCATACTTTGTTTCCTCGACGCATCCGCCTTGGCGAATGCTTGTCGACGTATGACGGGGCTCTTCGAGGACTGAGCCATTTTTAGAACAAGTGAGAAACTCGATGCTCCAGTCACAGACTCTGGAGTCTGGGTAAAGGCGACCTTGAGCGATGCTTCGTACAATGTCGGGGCGATGCAGTAGTGACACACTGAGGATAGAAACGTTTCTAATTTCTGGTTCAATCATGAAACACTTGGTGCAGCACTATTGCCAGGTACCCCAATTGACACCCCTCTAAGCGTGGCTCTTTGGGCGCCATGTTGGAACTATTTGAGAGGATGCAAAAATATTCATTCGCGTCATTTCCTAGTTTTAGATAAATGATTCAAGTATAGTTGTCTTTTAAATATTCCGGATTACTATATATAATCTGTTCTCACTGTTGTAAGTAAATAAAGAAAAACGAGAACTGTAAGAGATGGGCCACATCTTAAGGTAGAACTATTTTTTCCATAACCATTACTTCCGGTACATGCCCGTGGCTCGGCCTTTTCCCATCGTGGTGTAACAGCAGCCATGAGGTTAGTAAAATGCGAAATACTTTTCTTTATTTCTGGTAGTAGATAACTGGCAGGAACATTAGTCTACATTCCTCGTTAGCTATCGAAACACCAACGTGCATGTCGTAAGATTTTATTTAACCTAACAAATGGAGAAATTGTGTATTTTAAACTTATATTCAAGAGCCGGGACTCACGTGTGTGACAGTTGTCGATTTGGTAGGCCTGACTGCCATTGATTCTACACTGGTTACCTCGGGAAATGGGGTCTTGGCGTTACTAATAATTTGGCTGGTGATTTTGTCTTACCTTACTTTGTATCAATACTATATTTGGTTCAATAATTACACTCAATCATGCTTTCCCGACGATGACAATTGCCATCACCTTACTCGCGGGTTAACTTGTGACAGAGGAACTTGGTCCTTGTTGACACATTGACAGGGAATTCAGGACCATGCTTACCCCAGACTCAGTCAGTAGCTTTATCTCCAATAGCATGCCTTTGTCACTTATTCATTGGTTAATACATGCATTATATTAAATCTGAGTGTTTTATTTCATTTCAGTACTCTACGGTTGCAGAAACGGCTGGCCGCCGCCGTACTTAAGTGTGGCAAAAATAAGATCTGGCTTGATCCCAATGAAACAAATGAGATCGCCAACGCCAACAGCAGTGAGTACATCCTTTTCTCAGGGGATTGCATAGTTGACACATTTACGTGTGCATTTATAGTTTCGTCTAAGAATGACACAATATTAAACCTGTGTTAAACTTTTGACTGATCTTTGACAGATTTGCCTTTGGCTGTTATGCAGTATGGACCCTTGGCATTGCTATTGTTCCCAAGGCATTTATTTCGCAATCAAAGGTTTAGGTTATCTCTCGACTAGCCTATAGCCTATCATTGAATATGTTGTACCTACTATTGTACACATTATTGAGTTTTTGCGCGGGAATAACGTTGATCTATGACTAAGTAACATCCCATGTGGATTGGCTGGTACTGACACAGACATGACATTGGCACATTGCGTATCGGCTGTATTTTAAAGCTTGAAATATTCCCTATACCCCTGTGGCCGTGATGATAATATCGATGAAAGGGGGCTGTCAGATTGGTCAGGATACAAACAAAAAACAGGAATATTGTTGACGTTGGTTTCGAAAGAGTGTTGCCATGCGTCTTTTGTAGGCAATTAATCACTAAAAGTTTGGCCTCTGACTTAACTCGATTAAAAAGAAACATGAACAAAATACTATTGACCCTTCATCCATAATTTGAGCTATTAGTATTCTTACTGATTTGTCATGGTGGTAGATGTAATATTGAAAATACGGAGTTCCGAAGATTACATGTTTGAATTTCTGTTACAGGACAGAACATCCGTAAATTGATCAAGGATGGTCTTATTATCCGCAAGCCAGTTGCTGTGCACTCCCGTGCTCGCGTCCGCAAGAACGCCATTGCCCGCAGGAAGGGCCGACACACTGGCACAGGTAACGTCTCTTCTATTTACCTATTTAATTTAATTTTTTTTTGCTCGTATAATATATTTACCTATTTAATGGTCAAATACCTAGTGGACGTCTTGTGTATTGCGTTTGTTACCGATCGTATTCCATTTCCACAATCTCCTGGCTTATCCAGCTCACTCATCATCTCCTAGATAAGAGTTGTTAATTCTTATTTCAGGAAAGAGGAAGGGTACCGCAAATGCCCGTATGCCACAGAAGGTCATCTGGATGAGACGTATGCGTGTTCTCCGCAGGCTCCTCAAGCGTTACAGGGAAGCCAAGAAGATCGATCGCCACCTGTAAGTTCCTCAACTTGCACTAAGACTTGGGGTGTAGATGTATTAATAGCTGGAACGGGGGTGTTTTTTTTATGCAAACACAACCTTTGATGACAGAAGTCGTGCACCACTCTGAAGTCATATGTGTGGATAAAACGACCACTAAAGCTGAGGCAACTTGTTAGCATTAGTTACGTTCTTGAATTATGGAAAACCTGTTTATAAATTATACTTAACTGAAATTTCATTGATTCCTCTGTATGTGTCCATTAGATGCCCAATTTTTACTTACGGCAAACTCCCTTGATGACAAAATGTCGTGCACCACTCTTTAGTCATTTGTGTGGATACTAAGACTGGGGACACAAATTTACATTATTATATCTACTGTGTGGGAGGTATTGAATCTTTTTTTCTAGTTTAAGAACTTAACTTTATATCTATTCATTATTGCGTTACTTAACTGAAAGCACATTTCCTTGGTGACAAAACGTCGTGCACCACTCTGTGTCATATGTGTGGATAAAACTACCACTCATCCTGATAAGCCTAATAGGCTTAACAGTGAACTGCTTTCTATTGATTTGATAACCACTGTTGCTTAAATATTACCAAATGCAATGATTCCCTTGATGACAGAATGTCGTGCACCACTCTGAAGTCATATGTGTGGATAACGACCTCTTAGACCTGAGGAAACTAGTTGGCATTTTATTGTCTAAAATTGGGATGGGTCATTTTTTTCCCCTTCCAAGTAGAATTATTTAGAGGCTTTGCAGTGAATTGCTGCCTATTGAATAGATATCCATTGTTTTAATTTTTACGGAATGCGCACTCCCTTCATGACAAAACGTTGTGCACCACTCTGAAGTTACATGTGTGGATTAAACAACCACTTAACCTGATGAAACTAGTTAGCATTTTATTGTCTTTAAAATAGCAGGGGGTGGGGGGTCATTTCTTTCCCCTTCCAAGTAGAATTATTTAGATGCATTGCGGTGGAATGCTGTTATTGAATAGATCTCCATTGTTGCTTAATTTTTTTTCTATAATTTTTACTGAATGCAATCATTCCCTTGATGACAAAACGTCGTGCACCACTCTGAAGTCATATGTGTGGATAACGACCACTTAGACCTGAGGAAACTAGTTGGCATTTTATTGACTTTGAGGGGGGGGGGGCATTTCTTTCCCCTTCCAAGTAGAATTATTTAGAGGCTTTGCAGTGAAATGCTGCTTATTGAATAGATATTCATTGTTGCTTTTATTTTTACTGAATGCAATTATTCCCTTGATGACAGAATGTCGTGCACCACTCTGAAGTCATGTGTGTGGATAACGACCTTAGACCTGAGGAAACTAGTTGGCATATTATTGACTTTGAAGGGGGGGATGGCATTTCTTTCCCCTTCCACATTGTTGCTTTTATTTTTACTGAATGCGATTATTCCCTTGATGACAGAATGTCGTGCACCACTCTGAAGTCATATGTGTGGATAACGACCTCTTAGACCTGAGGAAATTAGTTTGCATTATATATCATTATATTCACTGTCTTGCATTATATATCATTATACTCACTGTCTACCTAAGAACGTATCATGCTGTGTTGCTAGGTTTCTAAATACTTTTACTTTTGTTTGCAGCTATCATCAGCTTTACATGAAGTGCAAAGGAAACGTGTTCAAGAACAAGCGTGTCCTAATGGAACACATTCACAAGAGGAAGGCTGAGAAGGCCCGTGCCAAGATGCTCAGGTAAGCACCTGTTTTTGTGATAATTTAATACTGTATGAGAAATAGGCAGTGCAAACGTACTCGCTGTCGTCTGCCTTGCTGTGACACTTGCAATGTATATACTCCTGTCAAAATTACGTTAATGTTTGAAAGAATAGCGTGGGGTATATAATACGTAGTCAGGTGGTTCAAAAGCTGTCTTCTTATTTGGAAAGGTACTTAGTTCGGTATAAGCTATTATAGCTGTTTTATACCGTTCATCTGTTAAGCTTAATTTTACCAACCTCCATACATTACATTGCAATCGGCCATTTTCTTTATGTCAATGTTGATGCCTAAGTTGTTACTTATCCTCATTATTTCTTTACTCTTTACAGCGACCAGGCCGAGGCCAGACGTACAAAGGTCCGTGAGGCTCGTAAGCGTCGTGAGGAAAGGCAAGCCGTTAAGAAGGCTGAAACACAAAGGATCTTTGCTAAGGAAGATGAAGCGGCCAAGAAATAAATTATCAATTTCCATTATGTTGTACAGATCATCCAGAAACAATAAAAAGCATGTGGCCGGAAGTGAATTAATGTTTACTCTTTTGTTTTTACGAATTTTTGTTCCCCAATCATCATCTCTGTATGTAGTTCTTCGACGTACGTCTACAAATTGCGTTCTCATAAATTAATCTAGCGTGATCACTAGGCGGAATGGTTGCTTGAATTAGTCAATATTTGATTAGATTTCTTTGTACTTAACATTAACAGTAGGTTATATCAACGGTCCAGAAAACTAAGCAGAATCATTTTTGCCGTAGAAATTTCCCGTGGAATTGCAATTCGCTGAGAAGTAATAGCTAACTTCATTTAAAAGCGCAATATGGACTACCCTATCCTTGTTTAAGGTCAAATTATTTAAGTGGTGGAATGTAAAACCCCACTAGTCCACACATTTTCAGAGGTCCAATATTAGTTAAAACTGGCTTCTAGAGAAAAAAAATTGTGGATTTGACTTCTTATTTATGACGACGTCCTGTTGGCCCCGGGAGCCGCTCTTTGCGATCAACCCTGGGGGGACTGACAGTAATCAGAGTATAATCCCTTCCTTCGAATGATTCTGCTACAAATAGAACAAGAGACGGCGCTATACAACACCGCTGTATATTTCTCCATGGACGATCGCAAACTTTTCTTAAAGTGACCCTTTTGCCCGTGTCAACTACTTATTGGACGGGGAATGACTTTTTTCAAGTACCGGTACCCGTCCTTTAATGATTGACCTATCAGTGGTGCCCCCTGGAAGTACTGTCACGTACCAACGAACGCAATCGAGGTATCAACTAAAAACTAGCTGTCAGGATGCTAGTGGGGTATAACTGCTGCCTATACTGACCTAGGACCACACATTTAAGGTTAGGTTTAGGGTTATAGTTAGCATCAGTATCCATCCATGTACTCTATTCCACTTCACAGAACACATGACAATACAGTGCGTAATGGTAACAATGCTCTATTAACATCCTGGCGGCTAGTATATAGATGCTTCCCGCAATCGATTTGCCTGCCACCTGGTAGGCCCATTAGATCCTAACGAACGCAATGTGTGTTCCGGTGAATAGCGGTGATATTATGTATTATATTATATATTAGGTTTTACTCCAAAAAAGCCAGTTGAAAAAAAAACTCGAGTTGCTGAATGTAAGAACAAAGGAAAACAACATATATATATATTATATAGTATTAGTTTATTTGAATAAGCACTTGCAGTATTCTATTTACACAGGTTCATCTTTCAAAAAACCTTTTAATCACTACATATCTTACACTAGAATGGTACATGCAATTGGATGAACGTAGGAGTATGTAACAAACTTATTTACAATAAGGCAATATCTTAACAACATTATCAGATACAATTACCCAATATTTTTGCATGAAACAATGTATGTGGAACCGAGTGCAGAATCGGTAACTCTCACCCTTGAACCTACAAATAACTTAAATATGTCCATCGATAATTTTGTGATGACTATGTCAATACATAGTAGGTTGATTTGGCAGATATCTTGAAGTCACCGCTGAAGGGTAGTACTGGTTGTAGTAAGCTGGTTGCTGTTGTCTTTGGTCCTGGGAGGAATAGCTTGGTAGGTAACCTACGTCAAATTGGAGAAGATTGCTTTGGTGGTGTGGGATTGAAGGTGTGGTAACATGGGATCCATATCCGACTGTGGCTGAAGAGAACATATCACGGGAGAAGTAGATGTTTGTTTGAGCTGTAGCAGGGTTAGTGGCTACTGCAGTGGTTCCCATGTATGGGGAAGAGCCAATCTGGACATTGTTGCAGTTTAGTGCGGCATTAGCCCATGAGCTTGGTGATGGGTTTCGACTGGAATTGGGAGGTGGAATCATCTGTTGTGCCAATTTCCTTGCCTGATGTCTACGGAAGTCACTTTTCTTGAACATATCCACGCAGGCTGGGTGGATGGCCCAGTAGAATCCTCGGCCGCTGTTGGATCGCCCTGCTTTTATGAAACAGTCATTGACACACAAGTTGTGACGCACTGCATTCCTCCATGTACCTCGGGCTGTCTCGTAGTATGGGTAATTCCTGAGCACGAAGCCGTAGATGTCAGAAAGTATCATTCTGTAATCAGAAGACGTGAGAAGTGCGCGGGCGATAAGCTCGACGTAAGAGGCAGTTGGCTTGTTGGGGTCTACCTTCTTGGTATCCGTTACGCTCTGGGTACTTGAAGGAGTATCAGGAGACTGGGGAGAAGGTGTGCTCTCGGGGGTTGACCGGCCAGATGACATTCCTGTTAAACTCCCAATGATGGAAACGTCAAGGCTCTGCTGCAAAGAATCGGATGAAGCATCGGCGAAACTCTCTAGCGGTGCTGGCGATTTCTCCACATCTGTGTACACAGAATCCGAAGGTGACAAGCTGAAAAAAGGCAATAGAATAAGTTATTCAAAAATCTATATTACTGTAGAAAATACAATCTCATTTCATTCAATATATTTTATTTGTTAGTGTGTCTAATTCATTCAAATTAATTTTGTTTCTATAAATTGGACTTCAATCCGCAAACAGGCGAATAACACTAGTATAGGAAGACCTGCGAGAGAATTGTGTTTACCTGCAAAATCCACTGGAAGAAGAGGACCGTCTTGAACCATCGGGAGATCGAACACCAGTACTGCCATCGGTTGAACTGATATCACTTCGTGCATCAGTCTGCGAAGTAGGAGCCCAATGCGTCATGGTAGTAGGTAGAGTTATGTTTGGTTTCCTATCTTCTATGGTCGCAAAGGCTGGAAAATTGGTGAATTCTGATTGTTTACTCATGAAGTCTGCTTGAGGGCTGCTGGTGTTCTCTACATTTTCTGGAACTGTTGTGTTCTCCACGGTCCGTATATCATCTGATATAGACATTAAAGATTTATATTAATAATCAGCGGTAATCATTATGGGACCTTACACAATGAAACAAATCATTTTCAATGAAATTGGTAAAAAAACATTCTATTAAATAGTGTATTCGTGTGTCGTCCTAAATTAAAAATGAGGAATATTGATAGGATAATATATATATGTACAAATTCTTACCGTTTTGTTGCTCATTCTCGAGTTTGAAAGTGAACATGTCTACTGGGTCTTCCAGAAAACCCATGAATGAAGAAGGGCCGGTCGTCGGAGAGGGAATGAGTGAACTCGTATCTAAGCAATCCTCCAAGTTCGCAAGGGAGACAGAAGGCGACGAGATGAGCCATGGAAAATCAACTTCCAGGAAACAACTTGCAGAGGCAGAAGGCATCGTTGGCGTTCCGACCGTCACATTAGGAGGGTACTCCAGTTGGCTGGTTTGCGCTGTGAAATAAGCCATAACGTCCGACATTATTTCTGATCGAGTAGGCTAAGTTTTGCTAGTTATGAATAAACGATGTGCAGAGAACGGTTCGTTATTTCGATATGACTGGTGATCGAACAGGACTTCACTTAAATATTCCTCAGTTCTTGCTGTGATCTCCTCGAAAGATATAATGAGTCGATCAAATCGACGAGATCTTTTATACGCAGGGTTAGTGAAGTGGCATCTGTCATCGCTAAACAATCGAGTGAATACGCCAGTGTGAAGTGACATCCCGTCCATAAGCCACGCGACTCATTGACGCTTTGAAGCGCGAAACAACAGATCGCTGCCGGTACTTAGCCTTGTTGGTCGCACGTGATTAAAAAATCAAGACGACATTGACACCTAATAACGTCGCGCGACAATTTTAAGGCTCAAGAAAAGTGTGAACACGCTTTAACTAAATTGTTCGCGCCTTGGATGAATATCACTCACGAAGATGGGATTGGATTCATGAATGTTATGATATGTGTCACCTTCACGATAGGCATTGGCATGTGCCATTTTACTTACCTATTCCTGTAAGTTGAATTAAAGTTATATTTGTCAATTCGCTATATGACAATGGGTTCCCTAGGGATAGAAACAATTTAAAGGTTGCATTATACTAGCGATAGAGAGTAAATGGCATTCATATGCTCGGAAACTTAATATGCATAAGTATGTTAAGTCCCCGCCCTCGAATGAAAAGTCAATAAAAGTGGAAATACATTATCACGAATAACTTTCGTATGAAGACTCTAAATATGGAGACACGCGTTTTGAATTCGGTTCTATGGTATTCCTTTTACATAACAGTAAACACAGAAAATGGGAGTGTCATTGACATGGCTATGTCTGGTTTATTTTAAAGAAATTTTACATCAATACCCCCAATGCTGGCCATTATATTATACCCTTTTAGTATACGTCCAAATCGGTTTTATTGTTTTTTACCATCACGATCCATTTCGTTCTAGGCCTATCCTCTTCTGCACTCAAGAAATATGGGGTTATGAATAGATATTGCCGTAACATGAGAAAAAGGATTTTCAAAGGGCATTTTTTGAATAAAAAAAGGCATGTGCCTAACAACGAATCTTTCAAAACTACATTTTAACCATTAGAGAGGGTGAGTAGAATAATGAAAAACACTTCTTTGATCATATCAGGATTTTATTATAAAAAGGTGGTCCATCGTGTCCTTGACGAGGCCACCAGACATGAATACAGATATTTTCCTTTACATACAGTCTCATACAATCTGAAGGTGGCACGCCGGTAAAGAATATTATACATCCGAACAAGTGAGGCATACTGTAGATGTCTCACTGACTAAACCTACACAGCAAGTTCATTATTCATATCCAGACAAACGTATCTTTCACCCATACCATTTTAATCTTCTTTATAGAAAACTAGAGCTCTCAGATTAATAATTATGTTATTTCTAACGGATTAACTTATCAGTATATACTTTGAATAGCTAAGCCATATTACAAGTAACTAAAATACAGTTGTGTTGGTACCAGATCTAGAGAAAGTTGCAACAACTTAGTGGTTATCGTTTAATTTTTGGTTGGGTTTTCTTCGTCAACAATAGTACACTTAAACCCAATCTGGGCAAAGGAGAGAAAACACAAGGAAATAATAAATGAGGGGTCACAGGACCATTAACATTCATGTCCGATCACTTCCCGCTCTGGATTTCATTCTTAAGAGAACTTGTAAATTCCAATAAAGTATTTGAGTAAGTCCCAATAATAATACTGAACATTCGTAGCAGGGGACAAATAATTTCGTGCAATAAAATAAAGAAATATCGGACGCTAAACATATATATATATATATCTGCAAGTCTCAGAAGTTAGCAGCACCAAAGTTGCAACGTGTCATCTAAACTTTAAATGAAAAGAAGGAAAAAGTCAATTTAGAGCTTGTACAGAGCCTTAAAAGAATCACAATAATCCGTAAAATGATGCCCGATAACCGAAATGTTAAAAAAACGCAGCTCCTTCGAGGAAATAATCTACCCCCCACCCCCTCCCTCCCCTCCCCCGCGCGCATCTTTACAGGAGGAATTAAATACAATCATTCACGCCAATCTGACATTTTCCCAACTTCATCTTTTCGCCGATGGCGACACCTTCGACTAAATTATGCAACAGTCACATTCATATAAATATAACACTTGTTACGTATTTGTTTGTACATATTTATAAAGGCAATGCGCATAAATAAATTGTCATCTTAAAATGGGATATATCCCAGAACGAGTATTTTCTCTTTAACCTTATGTGTGTACCTTGAAATACAGTCAAAGACTGGGAGGAGAGTGCCGATTGCCAGAATGCAAAAAGTATCATTGTACAATGTGTTCATCATAATGGGAAGGCATTCATGCTTGTCAACCATGGAATTCTCATAATACATACATGTGTTGATTATACTTATAATTATCACATATTTTCTAAATTTATACGACATATTTCTTCTAAAATATGCCTTTTCTATAACAGAATTTACCTTATCTAAGGAGATTATATTCCAATAAATTCGCTCATCAAGTTTCACTGCCCAATTACCATCAGTTAATACACCGTAAAAGTACCCAGTTTTTATCATTCAAATCATAGATATTGCTGAGAATACTTGGAAAACCCCTAAGGTGTGCACTTTAATACTTTGAATCGGTACATTATAAAATGCTATGCCATCATTAAGTCATGTTAACAACTTTTCAATTTCGGTAACAAACCGGATTTGCTTTCTTTGCACACCATTTCATCCTCCACCCACAGAACACAATATTTGAGTTTTTGAGCACCAATGCTTGTTGATTATAGTATATTGTAATAAGTCCTTTCTCCATTAAACCCCGATCCTGTAATTAGATCACAGGATAAATGTTCACGTCAGCTCACGTTCCTTAAATTCCTAATGTGTGTGTATGATGCAGCAGGCTTGTCATTCTTTCATTACCGTCGTTTTAGGATAATATCATTATTTCAATTCTGTTTACATAACATAGTATTATGCTGATTCAATGAAGTTGCATAATTACTTCACCAACGAATGATCTGTGATGCATTGTATTAAAATGTCTATATGAATTTGAAGCACTTTTGCTTGTCATGGGGAATTCGTGTCTTGAAAAGTACTGAGTCAACTCTGAACTGCGTGTAGAGTAGGGGCATATAACCGTAAACTTTAACAAAGAAGTTGAGGCATTTGTGTCTCTCATGGAAATGTGTGTCATCGCCTGATAAAGCTTTGGGGCAGCCTGGGCAACGGAACGTCCAACGAGACGTTACCTGCAAAAACAAGAAACGACCTTAAGAATGGGGCACAACAGGGCTTTCTTAACGAAACAAAGCAAACAGTGAAAAAATAGACACATCAAATGTCTGGTTTAGACAGTAACTAGAAATTTCACACGGACAAGAACGGTACTTGTGACAGGACAAATCTTACACCAATACTGGCAATAGCGTTATATCTGAGTTTTCGTTAAGACTATTCATACCTACAAATTATATTTACGTGGAAAATGATATCATGATTGGCAAATCTAGATAGTTGGGTCTTGGCCAAAGACAAAAAAGAAGCAGAATAAAGGATTACTTACTTTGATTGGCGGTTGTCGGGTAATGTGTGAGACAAGGAAATTAAGAGCAAGATCTTCACAGTTCATGTATTCATCTACTTTGTCTCTGATAGCCTTAGGCATTACGTAACTATAAAGGTATGCATAATACTGAAAAAGGAAAAGAGGAAAACAATCAATTTTATTTTGTCTCCACGGGATAAAACAACTTGCAACTGCCAATCTCATTTCAATCTCAGACACACCAAGGACATGACTAGTCTTTTACGCCGTTAATCATCACATCAGGACAAGTCACTCTACTTTTGCGGCATTGAGTTTAATGAGTTCTGAAAGAACAGGCCAACAATAATGGAATATTGACCTGAAACGGGATTATAATTAAAAAGATAAAAAACATATATAATAAGACACCCTATTATATAGATTCAAGACAAACCTTATGGAAGAAAGCTGCTCCAGTTAAAACCATAGAAAGTTCACATGAATGGTTGGCATTATAAAGCCAGCTCTGGTGGTCTAAGTCCCAAGCGTGGTATCTGCCTGGAAATCCAACTATTCTCTCGCGAGATTCACGCCACACTCTGAAAGGGAAAAAATGCATAAGTGGATACTACTAAAAGGAATATCTATTATGATAAATAATTCACCAAAAGGTATCAAATCTTCAAGCACTATATAGTTCGTATATCGAGTTCAAATCACATCAAGGGAAATACATATGTGTAATGAAATAAAAATAAAACATGAATTCTTACCTGAAACCAAACATAATTTCGTCGTGTCTGAGGTGGGCATCATCGTCAATAGACAGTACTGCCTCTGTCTCTATCGAATCATAGGGTAGGAAGCGATTATTCAGACTATTCTTGGGCGTCTTCACCACCTGTTTAACAAAATAAGACATATATTATACATTTAAATAGCTCCTGGATTAGTATCAAATATCAAATGTTATTTGGTAAACAATACTCTTAGATTCATTTTATCCTTAAATACTATAACTAAATTGAGAAGGAAAGAAGATAAGCTATATGAGCTAATCTAGTCCTAGTATAACAAAAATGAAAAATTGAAACTCTCTTAATGAATGTCATTTGTTGATCCGATATTTTGTGCCGTTAGCTTCATAGCTAACATCTTTAAAAACAAGTCGAAACATGCCGGGCAAATTGTGAACATGAAGACATATGAAACTCACTATGATCTGCACTCCAATTTCGGGCCATTTCAGGTCGGGAGTGGGTGGCTGCGGAGAGTTCCATACCACAACCACTTTGTTCAGGTGGGGCAGACCTTTTAGTCGCCGCAGTGCATTCATGAGCACAGGCTCACGCTCGTACGTCAGCATCACAACTTGAAAAATAAGAGTAATATATTTAAGATAACCACAAAGGGTATATAAATGAACATCAGATGTGAAGAATGATACATTCGTCAGCAAGGCTATATTATACAAATTCGCATCAGTTATGAAACCTAACCCAGTGGAAACCCAAGCCTGAGCATTTTCCCTTTTCCAATACTACTAAGAAGAATACACCGTCCCGCGATGCCATCTGGTGGCACGGAGCATACATAGTGACATAGGCTATGAAATGTTGTTAGGATATTCTAGGAAGTACACAATCCTTCAGATAGGCCATAGGAGAGCTTTCATGTATAATAGCTTATGTTTCAAATATACATAATAAATGGAATGGATTCCTTCATGAAAAGATGACATGACGTTAACTGACATGTAGTGACTCCATGTAGTGTTTGTAAGAAAAAATAGGAATGCTTCTTTTCTGGAGCTCTAACTGACAAGAAACAAACTGAAAAATAATATCATATACGAGTAAAACCCTGTCACATACTGGTATTATATATAATCAATATTTGCTAAAAGGAGAGTAGACTTGAGGAAACACTAGTTAGGCAGTAATACCTCGGGGTATCAGGCAATGGATACATGCGGGTTGTTATTGCTGGCCCGAGAGGCATTTAACATGAGTACAGCATTCATTAACATGTCAATTCCCTACTGAACACATCCACTTACTTGTGAACTGCTCCCTAGGCCAGTTCCCACCGAGGGCCTCGTTGAACTCTTTGCCTGCGCCACCAGCTCCCTTGCCAATTGGACGGAACCCCAGACCCGAGCCTGAAGAGAGAATATATGCATTATGCCTGTGTATTAACATTGATACATTCATAAAGTCAAAGTTCCACAGCAGCTGCAAGGATGGTTATTTTTGAAGAGAAGAGAACTGAAAAAGAAATTATTCGAAGCTGACCTAATGAGATGCTATTAGTAATTACAGATACCAATATACCAATGGGAATAAATTCAGCAAACCAAAATGAAATATATTATATAATTTGGAAACATTATTTTGGAAACATAATAGATATATAGATTTACTGGATTTCTGGAAAACGGATGAATGGTAAAGAATTAGCGTGATAACTTGCGATAAATATTTCCTACTAACAATTATATCGACCCTGACTTCAAGGGTTTATCACTGGAGGTGTTCTGGGTTAGATTGTTTCGCTCCCTACATCATTACACTCGTGACATGAGAAGGTAACGCTAGCTGACCCACAAGGTCTCACTACATCAATTAACCTGACTTTATGTCAGAACCTAGTTTCGAGTTCTGGCAATCACCTGTTTCTGTCCAGCGCAATGCCCGGCTCACGTATCAATCAAAGTGACAGATATAATCAAGAGCTTAAAACAATATTGATCGAAAGCAGAATTTTTCAAAAAAATCCCCCCACCAAAGTCCGACACTTGACACCATGTCGGACACCTCTTTGGCTCAACATGACAATTCTGGCTCTCGTTTCCATGGTTACCAGACATCTTCCAGAACCCCGGGGTCTGGGTACCGACCTCGGGAGACCTCTGGTGGTATAGCCTTACACTCGGCACCAGTCTCTTCACGCTTTGTTTGTTTTTCACAAATCGAAAGTTGGCATGATATCCCTCATATACCAAAACCTCCTACAAACGTCGCTAGGAAGTGTGCACCCCATGAACTTTGAACCCCATCCATTCCAGTTGGGATCGAGATGAAGAGGGCTAACCGGGAGGATTCCTATTAAAACGAATGCATTTTGGAACGCTCGCGATAAATTCAATTTTCTTCTTCCAACTCTACAATCTATGTGGGTGTCAGTCTTCCCAGACAAAGGCCCTCCGATTTGCTCCGAGATATTTACGGCTAGAACTAGAGGGGAAAAATAATTCCACGGAACACTTGGCGACCGAGAATGGGGTTTATGTGTTGCCCTGGCTCAAGAACAGCTCCCCGTTTCATCACAGCCAGGACAACATATGGCCAAAAAACAAACCAATGATACAATGCTATGTAAAGAGCGCTATAAACCAACTGGCCACATAAGACACATTCACATTGCGTCTTTATATGCAATGTCAAGTTTAATAAAATCATTGGAATGGACTCCAGTCGTTTCCTTTGAAAGATACTGATATATTACAGATGCGTTATTTGCACACGGTCGTACTCTGACAACGGGATGATATACCGATGCTAGAAAAAGAACATATTTAATAGTATTAGTAAAAAAAAAAAAAGAAAAGGAAAAAAAAAGGGTGAATCGTCAAGCTTTCACAATATTGTGGAAATCTTATTTGGTCGACGTAGTATATGGGAATAGAACCCTTTTAACATATAGAATGAACGAAAAGTGTACATAAAGCTTGGAAATATGAATATTATTTAAGAAAAATAAAATAGCCCCAGTGCCGCCATTTATTTTCTTCTGTCTAATTTTGATATAATCTTAAAAGGATTACAAAAAGATTGACTTCAATTTGCTGCTCAGTTAATAGATGGCATGAATAAATTGTATCCATAGATCACAATATATATATTATAACCCCTCATGAGAAACCACATCTTTGCAATACGACTGATGCGAGATTCTGGGTCGACAGGGTGTGAGACTAACAGGTTTAACAAGATGGATGATTACTCTAATAGCGCAGATAATGGCTCTCTCGGGCTTTAAATGAATTCACTTGGCTTCCGCCGGCCCTGGTCAGCACCCACGAGCTTTGACTTCTAATGAGAGACGTAAGCAAGAATTAGACAAAATGAAAACATGAGATTTATCTGTTGTTTAATGCACACAATATAAGGTATTATGAGGGATATAAGGTAAGACGGAAAGCATATCGTGCCTAGATAATATTCCTTTGTCACCAAGAAGCCTGGCAGTGGCTTCATTCCAAATTTCCAAGGCCACCCATTCAACATCCCAGTCACCTTCCACTAACAATAATATAACTCTTAATTAATATACAAACTTGGCATGAGACAAGATACGGACCGGGAATCAAGAGTAAATAAAAAACGCTAATTATCTTGTAACTAATGGGACAGGTGAGATGAAAACCGAGAGACGTGAATAGGAATGAGGATCCGCGTAGGACTGGGAACCAAAGAAACATGAAACACACAGTAAAAGCAGAAACCACGATAAACATGTAACAGGTTAATCAATCACAAGACATTTCAGGAAGTCAGGAATCTTTTAACGAGGACGCAAAGTCCAATCATCTTAAGTAAGTGAATGGAGATTAAGACTTCCCAGTGGACTGAGGGCATCTCTAAACCTGAAATGTTTCCTTTATTAGATCCACACTCGAGGTCAAGGGAGGCGTTTTCCTTAAACAGTGAGCTGCCGTTGCCAATGTTTAATGCCCTAATTGGTGCACGCGATTGGCGGTCAACGCGGGTACATGACCATACTGATGTAACTTGATGTTATATTATCACCAGAACACGTCCCTACTTGGTCGCCATAACAAATCATTTATTCTCATTACTTCTCGTGCCAACCTTTATCTCGCCTGCCGTTCATCACCCATACAGAACAAGGGTTAGAGCAGTGGCGTAGGGCTTCCCCATCCCAACCTCATTCAAGATAACACGTTCTATATCAGCGCCACTGATGGAGGGAGAGGGTTAGAATAAAGGCTGGTTTGCACTTCCTTATATATAGATCCCGTTTCTCTCAAAACGAAAGATCGACACGATCAGATGATACTATAGCAATAGTACCCGAGGTTTTGGACGGTCTAAGTGGTCTGTTGCCTGGTGGACAATTCGAGGGGCGTAGCCCCGAGAATTTCCACCAGGCAACAGACCACTTAGACCGTCCAAAACCGAGGGTATTAGTGCTTTTAGACGCGATTTGGTAAGATTCAACTAAGATTCACTAACCTCTACACCTTTTATTTCCAACTTTTCCCACGCAATATTGTGCCACCGACCACCATTACTTAAACCGGAAGTTGCAGGAAGGACCAAGCATAGTCTATAGTGACAACAAGACCCTCCAGAATCTTACCAAATCGCGTCTAATAGTAAATAGTCTTGGCGACCCTTGACACGCCCGCACCCAGCCCCAAAACATTGCCTATGTTATCACTATAATCAGGAATGTTATACATTTACAAATGTATGCGCTACGTCCCGGCTACGCCCCACCCGCATCCAACCCAATAAGTACAAATATAGGCTAATGGTAAGAAGTAGATCCCTGAACAAACTCCCTAAGCATTCAACATAGACAATGATGTGGACGTATAAGGACGTTATCAGAACTGGTTTAGAAGCAGGGGTGAGGGCAGTAGTAGCTGGCAGTGGCTGAGCACTAGACTTTAGTTTTCCGCCCATATGTAAGTATGATGTATAAACGGCGTCGCCACGAGTGACATATACGACGTAATAAATGATTGAGCGGGCGTGGAAGGTATTTTATATTAATGGAATATTTGATGGAAACGGTGGGTTTGGATTATGTGGCCATATCGCAAACCATCGTCAGCGTCGTGTTTTAGAGGTGCGATCCCATTCCCGATGAGACTCCAAATCTGTAGGGACATAGATAAGGAACTACTGGTACACAAAGGAAACAGGAAAGCACCTGCACAGCTATAGTGTGAATGGTGCAAAAGGGACAGGATTTATTAGAACAGATTTAAAGAATCGTTCTGATGTAGATTTCAGCGCAGCAAATAGTGCATTCATCATTTACACAACAGGATTCTATCCATTGTATATCATGATATGTCATACATCAACACTACTAACAGGACATAAATTTGAATTTGGAGCAAAACATACAGCTTCAGTTTATGAATTTAGTGCAATAGCGTCTTAGATATCGAGCTTAGCATCTCAATACGCGGTTGCCTAAGATCCTCTTTATCACCCTTCCTCCTTTCATCTACAGGACCTGAGGTATATCGTAACCAAGCAATAGTCGATCGCTTATATTGTCTTCAGCAGTTATGTTTTATAATTAAGTAAAGATGTGTAGGCTTAACGTCAAGCAATTTGTAGTACAGGTAAGATAGTGGGGCGAGGAGAATGTGAAAGTGCGAGAGGGTGGTCTCCGTACCATTACTGCCTCTTTACAAATAGATGATAACAGAGTCGTGGTCCATTACCTGTCATGTGGAAAGAGAATTCCCTTTCCATTATCTGCCATCGGAAGTCATATAGCACTCACGGCAGTATGATTAGTTAAGCAAAGGGGGATGATTGCCATGAAATAACCAGAACGTCGTTCATGTATTGTGCATATACATTCTTGTTTATCATGGGATACATATTTCCTCTGACGATCTCTTCATTCATCAGGCGGTTGTAAAGCAGTTCAAGCTGTACAGTCCAATAACCAAAACCCTGAACAGTACATGGTAAACGAGAACTGGTCCTACAATCTATGTAGACCCTAAATATTAATAACACGAGCGCCGTAATTCACATTTGCATATCATTGCTGGTCGTCAGATTAGACATCTTCAACACTAATGGCAACAATAATAAGCAATAGCAATATAAGGCAGCATTATTCATCGAGCCATTGGAAATTGCATTATGTGGTAGAGACGGGGGATGGAATGACCTAATACCAATCACAATGTCTTACACGCCATGGAGATCAATGTAATATTGCAGGTAGAATGGTCCATCATTCGACATAATCGGGTACTGGTGCACAGGTCATACCGTCGGATTACTGACGAGATTGCCCCTTCCTACATGGTACCGAGGACGTTGCACAATTAAATGAATGCCTATTTGTTATCATCTCTTCCCTTCCTTCCTCCACACCAGGATGCAGGAATATTTATGAGAAGGAGATACATTTACTCACACCATCGTATTGGGCGCCGGACACGCAGCTTAAAACCAATCAGACACGGGGGTTCTGGCTGGAGGAACTAAAGGGTATCCTTGTCAAGATTGGCTCCTTGCCTGTCCATAGGGTGAACATTTAGTTGGCTCATTATAGGCGTGTTAAGGAGGCAAATGTACGGCTTATTACCTGTATTACCTGGCAGCACTGTGGGGTTCACGCAGAGTAAATGTTTCCCCGCGGTGTTGTAAGAGTCGGGGCAATCCTAGATATCTTGCTACTTATCTCAACGTTTCCACAGCCTCAGAGTCAATTATATGATGAACTGTTCAAGTGAGATGATATTTGGATAAAAGGTTTTGCATATCACAGAAAAGATTCATATTCTTTTGAACTGGTACTCAATAAATCGTGGCAAATCAGAAGTCGTGTCTGTTCATATCACGGGGGATCGCCTACTGATATAAGAAACACGAGGGACCTGATGTGAAGCAAGAATAGCGAGGCAATGACTGTCGAAGCTCATAGAATATATAGCCTAAGCGAAGAGTGTAGAGCCGATGAGGAAAATGCAATATATTCAAGGTGACATTTTATTTTAGGATAATTAACAGAACAGCAATAAAGGCGAAAGCTAAAGCCAATATTATGAGTCTAACAATAAAGCCTGACAAAAGCATCTCGGAGTAACAAACTCATCGCGATATTTAAAAAATGAAAGTAAGAAGTGTTCAAACTTTCGGGCAAATTACCAACAACGTTAAAAAGGCCAGCATAAATGTCCTTCATATTGTACAATGTCCTTGGCTCTCATATTTTACACGGTCTTTGGCTCCTATTCAACTACATTTCGAAAGGGCATTAGAATTCTAGTTTCGTGACATCGGCGACTGGAAATATATTTCTACTGCCAGAAACGAATATTCGGTCTGGTCTAAAAAAATCCATGGGATTGAAGTAAAAATCGCACATGCCTTAACAGAGAATATCCTTCAGCTGCCACTGGAAGCCACTGGAAGGGGAATGCAACACGGTAGCGTGGCTTATCTTATGTTAGAAAAACTAAAAAGTAGTAGCTTGGGTTCACCCTGAAACTGTTGCCTATAGAGACTGGAAGCAAACCCATTAGGCAAAGCCTGAGGGATAGTGACAGTTTGTTTAACTGGACCTCGTCACAATTATGTGTTACTTTACGGTAGATTAGTTATCTTGTAATGCCAGACAGGTTGAAAAACATATGATAAGATAGTGCCAAGTTGGAAAAACGAGCCATCATGTGGCAACCAAGTGGATGGAACAAACTACACCTGCCTGTAAATCTATGTTGAGTTAGAAATTTAGCTAATGCTTTTCGGAACCTTATCTCTAAAGCGCGGAAAGCATTTTATCTCTTCCGCTAGGGCCTTCCTCGAGAACTTCAGTGACCTGGCAACTACACAGAAAGGGCGTTTCTTTGACTTGATAAGTCAAGCTCTAGCTATACCACAGACTAATTACAGGTCAGAATAGAACACATCCCTGGACCTCAAAGAGAGAAACGAAGAAGTAACCTTCTGTAGAAATTTGTGAGTTCAGTATACCATGTAAAACACATCTCTTCTTCTAAATGGCCCACATAATTGCTTTCGAAAGAGTCTTTATACTCAGACGAGGCATTTTATGATAATGGAGAGAGAAAATAGGCACCAGCGGGGTTTTGCAGTTGACTTGCGTGGGATTCTGTATGGACGGCGGCAGGAAACATCTAAGAAAGTTTAAGTGATTCCTAGGGTCATAGACTGTACTTAGTCGGAGGATGGAGTGTCCAGGTGCCCTCTGACCACTTGTGCCACCCAGGCTTCACCTGACTCCCGCCTTGACAGTGGGAAGCCACACTGGAAGCCATTAGTTGTTGGAGATAGTAAATGGAGCATCTGGGGGCTGCTCCTTGCTGAGAGGATATGATGATGGGCGGGCGCCGCACACTGCGATGGTCAGCCCAAGCATGCCACGCCATGACATGTTGGCTGGCCCACTGAGTATACAGATAGACATGTTATCTATGACCTGGGTATGGGGCTGTCAGCTTAGGCTACGTGTGAGGCCTAATGTGACGCTGGACAGCCACAACATTGGCCTTATTTCCAGAAAAGCTTGTTAAGTGAAACATATGGTGTAAATATGATAAGGTGTATCATGGCAATTGGTTAGATGGTATTATTTATTGCCAACATGTGCGAATTGCAGGAGGGAGAATTTTATGATGCATATATATTTTATATTTCAAGAAAAGGCAATATTGTTTTGGTGATACCAAGAGAAGTTAAATTGTATCAACATCCAAGAGAGAGACTTAAAACCATCAAAATACCTCAGTTATCTAGTTATTCCCAACAAACAAATGTCTCATTTTGCTTTCATTTCTAGAGAAACAGTCATTCAAATAGTCATTATTTTTTCAATCTACTACTCACCTTCAAACTTGGCCTCTGCGGGTAGTACATTCTCGAATGGTGTAAAAGGGTAGCTGTGGAAGGGGTCTCCAGGAATGTTGAACATCCTGAGGTTAATAGTAAAATTCCTGGTAAACCTTAGTGATGGGTAGGGAGCCTCTATAGGCCCCAGCATGTCTTCAGGCTCTGCTATCTCATCAACCTCCTCACGTAAGGGCACAAAGGAAGAATTAAATACACTGGCCGAGGTAGCCTCTATTTGTGGAAAGGCGGGGATCATGAGGCGTGTACGGAGAACTAATAGCGTAGTTTCTATAATGGCTTTCGTACTGCCCATGTATGTCTCCCAGATGTGCCTCCCTTGACGTCGCAATGCCAGCAGGTCGTTGTCACTGAATGAACGAATGACAAAGTGAAGTTCTGTGATGCGCACCTTAGGCAATGCCACCACAGCATCCTTCCAAGAGATGATCTCTGCAAAAGGTAACACCAGGTGGTCTCCTAATAAGACAGGGATGGCTCCCATCTGTAAGGCCTCAAACAAGCGCATTTGAGTGAGTGCACTAGCGAGGACTGAGTCGTTGGTAGGAGCTATTATCAAACTGAAGGTTGATTTTTTAAGGGCTTCGCTCCTGAGGGCTGTGGGACCACACAATCCCCATTCCCCACTAACACCGAATATCCTTTCATCACTCGGCCCACAGCTGAAATCAAAGTGGAAGCCATCATCTCTGTATAGCATTTGCATCCTTTTTAATGTGTTGACTATAGAGCGTTCTTGTTGGATGAGCATTTGGGTTCTGCCTTCCTGAGAACTAGCTTTAGATTCTGGCAGCTCTTGCTCATCCTGCTGGGGCTGCCTTTGTTGCTCCATGCGATCAAAGCTTTGTAAATGCCGCCTTTGACCAGTGTTGGGACCCTGTTGTCCACCTTGATTTGTCCAATCACCCATTTTCTCATTATTTATTCTTGCATTCACTTCACTATTTACATTTCTTCTAACACTACCCGTTGCCAGTAATTGAGGGGGATTTTGCTGGTATTTAAGGTTATTCTGTTGTTGAATTCCTTGATGTCTGGGTCCTGCAAATTTATTTACATTATTGTTATTACTACTAGGAGGCTTTTCCTCGTTCTTTTTTAATATATCTTGAAATAATTCTATAGCTTTGTAATCACCTTGGAAAGATAAAAGGTGCTTTCGCTTGGCAGGCACAAGAGGGGGAATAAGTTCCCAGACATCACCCCTAGCGATTCCCAAGGCTGGGGGCAAAACTAAATCAAACTTTGGTCTAAATTGGAATTCAGTAAAAACTGACTGCACAAGGATGGCACGGTCTGTGTCCACCCCATCAAACATATCACGATTATGATAATTCCTTGCAAGGTTAACTATCACATGGTTCCTACCGTCTCCGCGCCAGTAGGGTAAGTTTTTTAACTTTTGGGTCAAACCTGAAGTATTCCACGGCTGACCTTGAGCCAAGTCGCCCACAAGGACAATATAGACACAGGCGATGTGTGGGTCATAGGTCATGTGTGGACTGGTATTTAGCGTATGTGTGACGCTCAGCTTTATGAAGGTATCCATCGTGGTTGATGTCATGGGGTAATCCTCGGGGTCATAGAAATACACAGGGAACTGGGAGGTGAGAGAGCACCGGGAATAGTCAAAGCACGTATCCATGCGACAGTGGTGCTTGGATTTCGTGGGGGGTTCCAGGAATACATCATCATCGAGCGAGGCCAGAATCCGCCTTGGCGCGTGTAACTCCGGCATATTTCTCATGACCACCTCCTGTTGCTCAAGCTTGGTGTTTTCTATAGATAATTTGAGTTTCTCCAGGTCCATGTGCGTCTTCTCGTACTCGCCCTTCAGGTGGTCTATGTGAGTATTATAGCCGGACATTTCTGCATGCAATTTTTGCCTCTTGTTTTCCAGATCGCGTAGCTCATTGGTGACAGAAGCCTTGATCTTCTTGAGCTCGTCAATGCGGAACCGAAGATCGGAAGGCTTGAGGTTGTCCTCCTTGACATGGTCGAGTGATCGAGACCGATGCACTTGATCGCCATGTTCCTCTGTCGAGGCAGTCTCGGTGCCCAGATTAGAGATATGATAGTGGGCGATGATAGAAACGCTCACCAGAACCAGCAACAGCAGAGCGATGAGTCGCAATAAGCGACCGTGAAAATTACGATCCATCGTACCACTAGCCGATCATTACAGTCGCTCCTTTGGTCAACATTTCCATATTATAGACCAGCAGGTCATGTCACTTCGCTTGTCGATGGTTCAGCTCCTGCCATTCTACACTCGCCTTCCTGAAATGGAAACAAATGTCAGCTTAGAAACAAATGTCGGTAAAAGGGCAAACAATTTAATATTTGTGATAATATTGTACAAGGATGGAAAATCTTATCGGTCATAACTTTGAATAGGTATCCTAAAACAAAGAATTCGATAACTTCTATGAGATAGATATCATTCATGTTACGGCTTTCCACCGCAAAAAGTGTTATTGAGCGTTACGACGTCAGATTAATAAATGTAATTCGTCACATGACTTGGAAAACAACCTAATACAGGGACTCGAGTCTTCAGCTAACATCGAGCATTTATATTAGTACCCGAATAAGCCATTGCAATGAACTCTATCGACATTGTCTTAAAAACACATTTTGGTTAGACGCACGGACACGATCCTATTGTCGGTCTAAATGGTTAATGGAGACGAAGAGACCTTTATTTCAGTTCACCTCATACACGAAAGAAAAGCAGAAATGTCAAGCACAACACGCGATAAAAGCTAGAGCAATTCGTAGGGTCTTTGTCAGGAAGCAGACCTAGGTCTTCTGCTTCTTAAGAAACCACAATACGGGACCCAGAATGAGTGAACAAATTATTTTAATTCGTTATCAGCTCGAAATATAATAATGTAAAATTGATATGACAAAAAGCTCAATTTAATCCAATCTAAATTCCACAAATACATTAACGTAACCCATATCATTATAGCATTGGATCAGATGCATACTTATGCATATTATACATATATATGTAGATAAGTGGGTTCGGCCAGCAGCAATAGATATCTAGGTTGATTAAAGTAAGATATCCATATTCCAATCACGTAGAGACCAGCAAATCAATGATCTCATCAAGTGACGGCTGTGTAATACATCATGAGAGCAACTAAAGGAATGTATGCAATCGACTGTGAAAAATATTATATATAGGAGATGCCTTCCATAATCAAAATAGCCGAACACAACACTATAGGTCACGAGTAAATGATTTCATAAGAAAAAACTTCAACTCTATGAATGTTCAAACGACTTTGCTATGCCAGGAATGAGTGTCCATGCATTAACGTTTGTGCACGGTATTTTCACGGGGAAAGCTGGCAGCAAGAGAAGCCACATCACTCGAACTAGCCATTCCTCAAACCGAAAACATTCTCTCATGTGGGGCCGAGAGCTGGACCAACTGGAATTGAGGCAAAGGATCATCACCGAGGCGTACTATGAAAACATCTCAGTACAAGTAGGCGACGTCACAATATATAGATCTTGCAACACAAAAACAATCCAGCTTCATCTGGCTACACTTCAAGCAAGTATATGCAAATTTAAGAATCTTTAAACACAGGCTCACAGAGGTTAGCACTCAATGACATGCCATATGCTCCGCAATTTCAGATCTTGACAAAATGTAAATAACTGGAGGAACCCTGAGGGTACCAGAATAAAGCAGCCACTTTGGTGGTCGGTCTGCCAAATCTACCAGGACCACACACTGGTGTAATAGCTTGTAATAAAACAGCGAAAAACCCGGAGGGTGGTGCATCAAATATTACAAGTGCTCCCCCAGGTACATCTGCCCAAGCTTTCCTAATGTGGCCTCAGAAAGGGCTTCATATTCCCAGATGATCCAATAATTGCTTATGAGTACCCCTCAAAACAAGTGCCCGTCTTAATCGGAAGATTGCACGGACTTTGCAATCATAATCCCCCAAGAAATATTCAATGTGAGGAAAAAGGCAAACGGCGATAAAACCATTTTGCGTGATTAATGTTCATATTGTGATCCGCGGCATGCTGAAGCGAACAGGGAAAGGGGAGAACAAGCCTGGAAAGTATAAATCTTTATGATCGCATCGAGCTGTGTGATTATTGATGAAGATTTCAGTCAAGTGGCTTCTGAAGTGGCTTCGAATGAAACTATGTATGCTCACAATGTGGCTGATTTCTACCAGGTGCTTCTTCCTTTGGTACAAATACATTCATTTGCACCCGTTATTGCATAGCCTCCCCCCATCCCCTTTGAAGAACATGCTTGTAGACATTGATTAGACATGTCAAGTTTCTAATTTAGTATCCTACACAAGAAAGCAGCGTGTCAAAAACCTAATAGACCCGGTACTATCTGTTTGATGACTAACAGTCGGCTTAATATCTCCCATATACACACAGTGATACATCACCTCGCGGTCCGAACTGAGATAATATCCCATCAAAGGGATGCGATAGACGCAAGGGAATATTTTTAACTCTATGTCAAGGCATTCCCATCATAGATCACCCCCGAGGGGAGCTGAGGTTTCTTGATAGGAACTACCGTCCACTGTCAGGGGTATCTAATACAAAGGTAGGCAAACAATTCTATAGCAAACACGTGAGCAAGTTCCCCAACAGCGTCATTTTGGTAGGTATGCAAAGCAATCAGGTCCCCTTGAGATATCCTAGAATAACTCTAGAAAAAGATGGAACATTAAGGTGTTTTAAGATTATTTTAACTAGGGCCAGCATTATTCCTAAAACCGACACATACAAAATGAAATAACAAATTTAGTCCTCTAAAACATGAAACATGATGTCCAAAGGTTAGATGAAAGTTTACATGTACACAAATAAACCACTCGAATGTTCAAGGGCTTTGACATCCGATTAACTTCACCTATATATGTTCACATCCAAAAGTTCTACATCTTCCTTGCAAAGACAGACGAAATTTCTTTTATAAAAGAACTTCATCAGATCCATCCAATATCTCCTGATCTCCTATATAGCATAATATGACCTGTATGCAAGGCTCGGATCTTCAAACATGTGCAGGTTCCCGGTTCATCTTTTTGCTTCACTCACTTGATGGGCTTGATGGGTACATAAGAGACTCTGCCAGCTGAGCAAGATGTAAGATCACGCGCTACCTGTCTGATAAGAGCTATTTACCTTGCCCCCAAGGTGGCCCATTAATAGGAACCTCTTATCTATCTTCTTCATAAATCACTTAATCCCACGGGACATGCCCGTGTCAAGACAAAGGAATACATTCTAACACTTTCACGTTATCAGACTCAGATATTAATTAATTACTATCCTTCCTAGAAAATAGCCCTCATCGTTCTTGCTTTGTAGAATATTCCATCTAACCTTTGGACACTTGAAAATAAGACAAGGCCTCCTCCTCCCAAGCCGAGCCTGACAGGATGTCCGACATCAGGGCATTATGAATCACTTAGTCACTACTTAGTGATAAGAGTATTTTTGAAGCAAGAGGAAAGTGAAGAGTTATCAAGCTTAGGAGAGGAGAGCTTCTGTGAAGTACATGGTTAATAAATGTATTAAAGAACCATGCGTCTATCCTGTCGGACTACCATGCATATCTAAGATACTAATGTACGCAAGCCACAGAATATTATATATAACATTTTAGTTGAAACTGATATTTCATCATAAAACCATCCACATGTTAATTGATCATTCTAGACTCTTGAACGACCAGCGTAACAAGTGGTATCGTAAACAATCTGTTCATCCCTGCAGTTCCCTTATAAGCAGAATGCTATTTAGAAATATCAAAATCCACCAGGTTTCACCGCCAGACTTTTTAATCCCGCATTATGTTTCCACATGCCTGACAGACATAGCACTAGAATATAAAACATGCGGATTATGTAACATAGATAATGACAATTAAATTAAATTCACTGGAGTGGGTGACGTCATTCATTATAAAAATTGTCCTTCGACTGTAGAGAAACAGATGTATCGTCCGTCTGCACGTTTCACCAAGTCTAGCAGTTGATTACCCTTTCTGCCCTGGCCAATAGCTCAATTCCTGGGTGTGGTTGAGCATACAGGGACAGCATGCAGGGAAAGCAACCGCTTGCCCATTTAGCCTTGTCTTCACCATTAATTGAGCAGAAAGACAACAAAGATCCTGTTAAATGAGTAAACATTTTGCTGCAGACCCCCTAGGGACGAGCATGTGTAATGTCTTGCATGGCGTGTGGATTACATATTCTCATAGTCCTTTTTATCCTCAGGTCTCCATCCTAAACGGGTTCTTTTCTACACAGCGCCATTCCTCTAGACAGAGTCACGCTAGGTATCTTAAGCCATCTCAGAGAAGGCATTTATATTTGCCCATCTACTTATCATAATATGAACATTATATTATATTATTATATATTATATTATATAGGAAACGGCAAGCATTGGAATAATCCAAACACATCCAGCAAGGAGCTGAAGACATCAATATACCGGTAAGATATAATTAAATGTAGGTCATATGGCATAAGACATGACAAATTTATAAGTAAGTGTCACATTCCACAAATGAAAAATGAATGCAAGTAATTGACTGAGAAGTTGCAAGAACATACTGCATTCTAGATGGTAGTATAAGAACTGTTGTATAGTATTTCTATATCTCCAGGAATCCCGACTTAACTCAAAGCTATGTCATAAATGGATTGAATCATACTATGAGCAACACTCCTGCGTCGGAAAACATTTTCATATCAACATGTGTCAAGGCAGGTTTGGTCTGAGAAAAGTGGATAACATATGAGAATATGCAATGATGCTTCTGCATTCGTTCAAATCTCTAACTGTCTAAGCCTCTAATTTACTTGCAAGAAAATATGCTATGTAGTATGACTTTTATTTTCATAATATTCATCCCAGAAAAATGCCCCATGAAAGTATAAAACGAGAAAAGAACGTGATAAACACGTAGATTCGAATGCCAGCAACCAATAACCCGGAAAGAAAACGATTCATATCAGACCATGAGGATTCGACAGAACTTGAGCTACAGCTCGAGGTACATGATAGGCCATATAACTGAGATGATGAAGGTTGAGGAGAGAGGGATGAGAGGGGAGGAGGTCTCGCCTCTGGCTTTCCATCCCCTTCGTGGTTGTTATAGTTCAGTTTACAAGCAGACATTACATGACCCATCCCAGTGGCTTCTCACCGTGTCTTCTCTAAATATCCAAGTCGGATTCCTCCTTGCCATCTGTCATAGATACATAACTGTCTGTCAAATTTGGAGGGCTTGCTTATTCCCACCTCATGCTCCTCCTATTATACCCAGAACACCAACCTCCTGCCGCGTCAATCATTGATGACTGACTGACGTGACCATGTTGTCATTAATAGTCATTACTGGCTTTGACTACTGGCGTCGAGACAGCATGGTAATTAGTGCTTGGACTCGAGGCAAAATACCGACCATGAGGAACAAACAGAGTAATTATATTTTTGGAACAACATTGTCATTTTTCTTCCAGTGTCATTTTCCTCTCATAACGTATGTACATAATATGCACTGTGTGCTGTATGATATATCACCTCATGTGTTTTTGTGTGGTTGTTCTGGTGCAGGAAGGGAACACAATCCAGTTAGCTAGTTCCGTATACAAAGTGGTTTAATGTTCATAGCACAGGGTCAGTTCCATTTGCCTGTATGATTAAATGGGACGGAGGCCAGCAAGACCTCCTCAACAGCTATTTCTCCGGCTTTAGGCCTCATCGAATGTTCATTGAGCATGGGGTAATAAATACGACTTACACAACATATCTCCTACAATTGGCATAATTCATATGCAACCATTGGATCAATGTCAATTCAAATATTTGTTTTGTGCATCGACATACACCTCGCTTTCAGTCTTACCATGCATTATACATTTATAGGATATTGGCTTTCCAAGGAAGTCCCTATACTGTAGTTTGTTCATAATATTCCCAGGATGGGCTCGGATACATGAAACCTCAGAGTAAAAGAGATGAAACTGGTATGTGGTGCCTTAAGGTGGTACGCATTAGATCAGCTTCTAACGTTCCAAACAAGGAGCCAGTAACTAAAGCAGCTGTAGCCACATGTAGGACGTGGTATGAAAAGGCCAACTCTCCCCTAAAGGAAAATAATATAAAATTCCCCAGATGGCAAAAAAATCATATCTCCAAGTTACATATATCATTTTTTGTAGGAGTGGGAAGCGAGGAGAGTTCTCGTTATATAGCACCAAGCATATTAAAGTGTATTTCTAAAAGGTATCAATGAAAAAGAAAATATATTAATTAAATTCGAATATCGTTATGCATCATATATAAAGCTACATAATTGTAATGGTAGTAATATAGGCAGTATGATATATAAATGCACTGTTTATCATTCAATGCAACTATAGATGATAAGTAAAGCGAGTAATAGCCTACTTAGCTGTCTTCGTTCCATACTCGAGTGTGTGTGTGTGTTAGACGGCGGGGGCAGGGGATAAATATTTTGTCTAAGTGAATTACAACAACGAAAAAGTATGACCATATAAAGTTAGATCCCTATACTGTAGTTTGCACCAATATTAATAACCCTGTCCGTTGAAAAACGTGTTCACGCCGTTCCTCTAGATACCCCAAAGCACTGGCCCTGTTTTCTACATCCTATAAATATGCAATTGTTCTGTCTCCAACTTGTTTACCATCTTCATCTCTCAATATTTAACCAGTTACTCTTCTAGCACATCCTAGTTATATCACAATGCCACTATGGTCAAAGTTCTGGGGTGAAAAATGCTACGGACAGATACCAAAAATGAATATTGTACCTGTTATCCGAGACTCCTCGTTCTTCAGTATGTATGCAAAGTATCTTTGTAGGCGTGTATTGTATAGCTTATTTATAGTCCTTTGTATATCAATGGTCATTGAAATAATCCCACGAACACACTCGCGTATAGGAAACGTTCATGATGCAGTGTGAAGCTATAGGATCGTTGGTAGAATTCACATGTTTGTATGTTCCAAAGACTTACCACCAATATATATGCAGACAGGAAAGTTGACTAATCCAGATGTGATTCTGAAAACATCCGAAAATCCTTCATTGCAACTTTGCTTCAAATGCCCACATGGGGAGGACCACGAATATGTATACTTCACCCACGCCTAACACACTGCACAGAACAGAAGTTTTTCAGTCCATCGTATAATGCAATATGCATTGGGATCCAATGTCAGTTACATACGGGGCAAGAGAAGTATTGTATATTCTGTGTCATTAGGCGTAATGATGTTGAAATATTGGGATGAGATGTGGGGTGGGGAGTATGAGTTATGGGACGTGGATGGGATGGGCAAGAAGGATATACGGGTAATAATCTGATAGTCCTGGATATGGACGATCACTATGCATTCGGAGGCCACACTAACCAAGGCCCGACCATCACCCCAATTCCCAACAGTATAATTCCTCGATAGATCAACCAGTTATGAGGAGTAGGATACTGGATAGTAGAATAGTGAGGAGAAATATCTCCCAATACTATGCACTGAGCATCAATAATTTTTGAATAATTGGATTGGTTAATCATCATTCGATCCCGGACTAGACTAATTTTACATTATTATGTTGGAACATTCAAGGTCTGAGTTTTCCAAAATAATTGTAATAAGTCCCATCCTTTAAATCAGCAATGTTTCATAGGCAAAGCGAGTGGAATACATTTTATGGTTAAAATACGAAAGAACCAAAAGTGTCGGTGGCCTATATTAAGTAGTCCAAAGTCCTTAATACAGAGCTTAGATTATTCACGACTAAAAGATATAGAGCTTAAATTCTACTCCATTGTTCCATCAATGCAGCTTTATACAGAGTCGGTAATCAGCTACCATACAAACTCGAACTTCCTCCAGAGAATCTAAACGTCTAAATGAGAATGATTTCTACGTTGTTGCACAGTAGTGTGGGATTGCACTCCATTCTCAGGATCTCTCTTATTAACCCAAGGAAGTAATACGTGACCCTGATGTATTTTCCCTGGGAATGATGGAAGGAGGGAAACTATTAGCAAGCAAAGATGAAAAGGCGGTCTTGAAAAAATCTTAAGACGAACACGGCTGTAGTGGCGTTAGCTGCGGGGATATGGACAAATATTGTTGAAATTGTCTGAATGAACACCAGAGAAACGCCATGAAACGCAAATATTTAGCCCTATTTTTTTATCACCGACTCTTGATGGAAGGTAAACAGTATAAAACAGACAGGGAATAGGTATAAGAGGAATCCGTGGCCAAGCACAGCTTAGCATACATCTATGCGCCCGTGCTCACGGCCTTTGACTTGGAGCTCATTTAATCGAACATTAACTTCTTCTGTTTTGTGATATTGAACTCCTCATGCATGTTTTCTTTTTTCTTTTTACATGTTGAGCATATGTTAAAGCTGTATACAGACTTAGGCTCATATGGGCAAATATAAATGATAGACGACTAATGTAAAATGGGTTTTCTTTTTGTCGACGGACTGGAATCAGTCATTATTTTCAGCCTGATAGGGATGTAGACTTTTCTATAGAGCTTACCATCCTGTAATCTGAACCAACATCACTTCACCAAGGCCGAGAAAGAGGAAGTCCGTGGGGGTCAATATTATTTTCACAGATTCTGTGACCTACCCCTTCAGATACTTTTAGCCTGGGAGCAAATGCGCACCAAATTTGTAAATCGATCTGACTATCTGAGATGTGATAGAGGATATATATTCAAATATTCTACGCTCCACACGACCTCTACACCCAACGCCGAACTACATTGTGTCCCCTGGATATAGACCTGGCCACAACTGTCTGCCCAGGGATAACCTCTCCTGATGTATTGATCTACACCGGTAAATCAGCGCAATCATTGTGGATCCAGCCAAACCTAAGCTGGGGAATATAGTTCTGTAGGCAAGGCGATCTAGGCAGGATTTTGAAATGATAAAGAAAAGCTCTATAGCCACTAGATTTGGATCCATAAGTTCATTTGTATATTTAAAAGAATTAAAAAGATTTATATACGAAGTGGGGGCGAAGTGCATGGTTCTTGGGGACAAAAACGGCAGGTGGGCAATTTTAGAATTTCTCTTAAGTATCAGGTTGTTTCCTTTTGGTCTTCACTAGAAGAGACGTTGATGTTTGATGACGCTGTTATTTATACCTATAGAGTGGTGATCATGATTGAGAAAACATAAGTTAGTCATTGGTATTTTGTTTTAGAGGATACCTGTCAGTAAGTGAAGAACATCCTAAATATCCACTCGTACCCAAAAGACAGGATTACAAAGTAATTCAACACATACTTCCTGATGGGCTACCGATGATGTCCAGCTCCAGACAAGCCTGAAGGGGGCCTTGCCCCAGGGACGAGAATCAGGAAAGGCATCTTTAGCGCCGGCAAGGTCGGGGGTGCCTCTGGATAAGATAGATCTGGAGTGGTATGTCTAAACCTCTTCATTCATGCCCAGGTATAGAGGTACTTTTCGTGACTTACCCAAATTTATTCTCGACAGGGGCACCGACAAGTCTCAAGTCGAGGATACCAAAGGGGACCATCCTCAAGCTCTGTCCAAACTATCTCCTTTGATTCTTATTTCTTAGCCGTATATCTAGCTACATCATAGAAGGAGGGGCAAAACAACAGTATGAAGTTAATTCAACTGTCCCCTAGAGCGTTCAAACAATCACCCGAAAGGAGATAAATCTCTCCGACTGCGCTGCATAGCGTTAAAAAACAAGCATCGCCATGTAAACTAAAGCTTCACAAGTAATTAATCTCGATGTCGTACAAAAACATGGATAATTCTGGGTGTCCTAGGGAAGAAAACAAACTGACTCACAATAACACAAGTGGGGGATGGAACGTACCCACTAAACAAATGTATCAGTAATCGGGAGGAACGGCACACGGCTAAACATAATCCATGCACACTTTCTCCTATGCACATGCCTTCAGGCCATCTACAAGCCCTATGTCAATATAACAAGCATGTAGTGAGCCATAATTCATACATCACTCTTCTATTTCCACCTGGTTCTCCATGTTGTGCCATACCAACATACGCGATACAGATATACTTCGGAAGCCACAGGCCTTGTGCCTATAATGGAAACATGAGGAATTGTTGTGGTCGCAACAGCGGGAGCACATCTCACCTGAAGATGCATATTCAGAGTATATGTGTATATCATCGGACTTAATCTTCTCCTTACTATTCTCGGATCTGATACACATTCGCCAATATGCCCCATACTATTCTCGGATCTGATACACATTTCCCAATATGCCCCAATACATATAAACTTGACCCAATGGTACAGCAATCGTACACTTGTCGTACACATGACAGTGTGTGCATATCATAAACCATTACACGGAAGGTCCTATATCAAGATTTATAGTAAAAGAGATTTTCTGTTGCTTTCCATTCATGATCCACGTTTTCTCTTCTTTTTTTTATTTTTGCAATTTTCATAAATACTGTTCACCTCCTCCCTTTGAGTCAAAGCCCTTTTTCTCGGGGGAGGAGAATCCTGTCCATTTGCAAAGCATGGGCTTTAGATTCCCTAACCTTTAAAGCACTCCTGGGGGCCATCAGTAGGTTTGACAGAGTCTATGGCGATTCCCACAGCGAGAAACCGGGTCTAGGATATAAGGTCCCAGCCAACCTGGCTTTAATCAATTGCACTGACGCTTCAGAGAAGGTTGGGACGAACAGAATGTATGTATCCTATCGAGCCTCCGAATCAATATGGATAAAGTTATGAAAATGTGCTGGGACTTTACACACCAGTAGTCCTTCGCCTGGAAAGACTATGCGGAAAAAGTAACAATTTAAAATAAAAATAAGGGCGCTTTTTAGGGGGCAAAGGCTTTTTGGATTGAAGGCAACCACTGGCAAGAAACCATCCGAATACTAACAAGTTCACTGGTAATGACCGCACGTAGTCGGGTTTCACTTAAAAATGCCAATCACTGATCTCCATTGGCTTCCCTTCTGTGGTTTAAAATTCAAGGGTGGGAGAATTACGGCTGAGCAGAATTTGCCTCAATAAGAAAGCATCTTCCCCATGCAGTGATATTAAAAAACCTTCCAGCAATAACCAATGGGTCCGAATCAATATCCACTCTGGGGAGAAGAGCAATCTGAATCAAGACGACCATTACAAGATGCTCTCACTATATAGAGAATGTAGGTGAGAAGTGTTAATACGTCTGGTATTCTAGAGGAGATGCCTGGGAGTGAGTGGACCAAGTGAGGATTTATTATGTACATATCGGCGTCCGTCTTAATGGGGTATTGGTAATTGATCCTCCAAATGGTGTTATACTAAACCAGGCAGCTATGAATTCGCACTAAGATTAATAAGCACTAAAGATTAGCTTCGACCAAAGCAGCCCCAGCTAATAGATATTACTGCACGGGCCTTGACCGACTATCATAGTATATCAAGGTATTAGAGTTAAGGCTTGAGTAATTTGTTCTTAATATTATACATTAACTTGGCCTTAGCATGGAAATTAATACGGAATATCAGGGTGGACATGATAAGATACATTATATTGAGGGGACTGTCTGAAGCATAAACTCAGTTACCTTGTTGAACTAGAATCGACAATTTAAAACCTCCCCGGAATACCAATATTCATATACAGGTACGGTATGTATTAATGCAGTATCATTATACAGTACTACAATATCTGATTCACTGGTGAACAAGTAAATAAGTGGCTTAAGCCTATTGATGGAGAAGAAACAGGAACTTCAGATTAAAAATCCAAAGCATCCACACGTAAGATGTAGAGGTAAAAGACCATCTCAACTTACTAAAAGCGCATAATTATAACCGAGTCCAACACACAACATAACTAAAGTTATACATCGATGTATAGGACAATGCGCCGTTTATTTGACTGTATCTCGACGAAATGTGACCCCCGCGCTTTTTTGGAAAAAAAGCCAAAGGCTTATACGAAATCTAAGGTCCGTCACGCCGCCATTAAAGGTCGAACCTTACATCTAACGCTCCCCTACCTGCTGCCTTAAAACTCGACTTTTCATCATAGGTTGAACCTCTTAAAGTACTCTCAAAAGATGGCTTGCAAAAATTAGATACGAGTGTTATTGAAAACATTTTTGATTTGAGCGATAATTAAAAAGTTCTCGCTAACCGCGTACTTGAAGCGGAGCCGGAGAATTCAAAATGGCCGCCAAAACAGAAGGTTGATGGAAGAAAGAGCCACTGCGACTCTAAGCCAATCAGATCATCAGATACGATCACATGACCATGGGCACAATGACGTCATATATAGCGGCAGGTCGGGGAAGCCCTAGGCTAGCTCTAATCAGATAAACAAAGCTAGAAACTCCGGGATTATCATTTATTCCATTAAAAAGGTAACGAAATATATATTCTTTTGCTAAAGTATTAATGTGTGCAGGTGTATTATGGCGCTGCCATAAAGACGCCTGCAGACCTCGGCAAAAACACCGAGTCCAGGCAACCCTCGTTTCAGTTTAGCCGGGTCCCCCCCGGCTCTGCAGTCGCCGAAACCATAATTTTAAAAGCTTTGATTATTCCTATCGATATAACAAATAGAGAGAGATGACAATAATCTTACTAAACTAACCAGCCAAGCAGTTATCGTGCACGAATTCTCGCGCGGATACTCCCCTGGACATTGCAATATAGCACGACCTATAGGCACTTTTTAAATGGCCTATATACGTACCAAAACTTATAAGGTCGCATTATCCGAAACTGCCAATGGCTGTTCTAGCAACTGTGTATTAAGAAGCAAACGTCGTCATCTAAAGACGGTTCCGTCCTGCATTGATTGTACGCGATATTCTCCCCACGAGAAACGATTATTGAGTACATTATGCGAAAGGAACAACGCCCCTTGTTAGAAATATCAATATGATACCGTCAGAAGGTAGGCAGGAATAGGGTTCACCATTAGATATGAAACTAGAGTTAGTTAGTCCTTATTGTGCAAGAACAACTTCACAGTCAAACGAAACGCCAAGGACCAAAAGATATTTTAAGTATTTTAGAGTCTGGGCGGTATAAATTTACAAAAAGACGACGTCGCATTTTCCTCACGAGATCTAGAAACAAGTTCTGCAGGTAAAGTGTCACTCAAAACGATGGGGAAAAGGCCAACTAATATAACGTATAGAAAGTATGAAGTACGTTGTGAGAAATGTAATGGTTAATTTTCAACGTATTAATTTAATTTAATAAAGTTGAATATTTATCCACTGCCAAAGGTAGGTCGACCCCTCCCTTTCCTTCGCTTCGCTCATCCTCCCGCTGTATCTGGGAGGTAAATTACAATCAGCAGACATAAGAGTAACTCCAGTAGATCCTACTAACTTGCACCAATACATCTTTCTTGTAAGTGAGGTAATAGGGTACACTGACAATGTGGTAATCCTTTATTGGATGCTCTTCCAACTCCATCTCCTCAGCTGCTAAATGGATATCAGAGGGGGATGGACGGAGACACGCCCACAGAGAACAGTGATAATATAACATTATGCTAAATCAAATTGGTAAATATGAATGGATGAATTCTTTATTGATCTACCCAACGAGATTATATGTTAATATAATCTCGTTGATCTACCGTATACTGGAGACACCAAAAATCGGTGATGCACTTCTGAGCAAGGTTCAGGTCACCAAGCGCACGCCTGAGGAAGGGGAAGAAAAGGGAAAAGGGAGAAAAATCATAGGTTACTATTTCAAATATAAATGTTCCTAAAACCGAATTATCTAAACAATACTGACAACATATATAGGTCCATGTTAAAAGTAATGATCAAAGGCCTCGCGGGGTGTCAACCTTCGTTTTTACAGGCCTCTCATCTTGTGATCTTGTATACATGTCATTTGCCTTAGAGGGGGCCTTGCAGGAACATATTTACTGGATTAGATATAATAATGAGCCCCTCCAACTCTATCTTGACAGATGCGCGGGATCACCGCAAACTAGTGATTAATGTTCTCGGGCAACTCCAATTTATAACATCCAGTAATGCAGACCTCAAGATGTGAGAGTGAAAACCCAGATGCTAGGCGTTGGGTATAAGTTTAGAATGAACAGTTAAGTCACTGGCCTGTTCCCTAATTATAGCTATTAGTCGGGAATAGTTCGAAAATTACTTTTAGATTAGTTAACACCGAATAGAAATGAAAACAATTACAAGGGGTAGTTGAGGTGATGGAAAAGAGATTTGTCCAAAGGTGAAGGGAATGCAAGCTATGGCAATAGTTCTTCCTAAGACGAACAGCTGTATGCACGACCCTGTTATTACATGGACCATATTTTTTTGTTCAAATTCAAAGAGCGTGTATCTAATGTACTCTGACAGGTATATACAGCGAGCAGTTTTTACTTCAATGCGGGAAGAAATAACTCCATTTCCCATCGCACTTTCAGTTCCAAACCACATTCATGGAGCAACCTGTCTTCGGACATATTGGCTCAACGGATGCATATTTTTTCTTTTAAAGAAATATCCTTTTTATCTGCTTGGAAACAGAGGATGCAAAGTGTGGGATATTGGAGTAGATCCACAAATGAAAGGAATTGGACTGGGTTGTCAGAGTGGGATAGTGTGAACGGTGATCTCCCAGTGGGCGATTGTTTTGCCGAGGCTGTTTTGCCGAGGTGAACAATGAGTTGGCAGTAAAAGCGCTCACTTAACTGTTGTAAGGCTACTAACAGTAGAAGATGCTCCTTTTGGTGGCTTTTTACTTCTCTACTGGAAGAAGAGTTGCTCAAACAATAAACTTCCAGTTCGTTTTGTTAGGTACCTAGAATAAATTCTTAATGCTCAGTTAACTTTAGGTATGTCAATAATTTACAAATTAAATACCGGCAAGCACAAAGCTCAAGCCCTTAAGTTATCCCGCAAACATTTCCAGATTTGATATGAGAAGAAAAATTAGATGTCCCACCGTTTCATCAACATTTAGATTCCATCATTGTGGAATATAATGTGTTATATATATTCATGAATTCTTAGATATTTGATAGCGATCTACATGAGAATCTAGTGCGCAGAAATACATGGCACGGATAAGGGAAATAGGAGATACTAGTGGATAGTCTTGGGACATTGTGGCAGGAAATGAAGGCTCAATATGGATTGCATCAAATAATAGACGCATGGTTTTCATCCCCACTTGTATCAATCAATGTTAAAAGCCCCGCGAATGACAGACACAATGGAATAGGGCGTTTATTTTCTCCTTTTTGCCTGCCACATGCATCGTGTCACCAACACCCTGAGATTAACACAATACACCTCGACTGACAAATAGATTTCATAATTTGAAAGATACGGTCCTCAAGAACAATAGCCAATGGTAAACTACATTAAATATCCCGATGGCTACATGAGCTATTCTATAATGGGATATAATCAAGGTGTTGGCGGGTCTTTCACGGGTAGCTTGTCCTATCGTACACACGAATCGGCAGCCTCAGGAGCGCCTCGCCTGTCTTCAGCTACCCCCGGCTGAGCAACTCCACTTGGATCCTGCACACACTTACATTCCCCCCTCAATGAGTCAACCCTTCAAGTGGATGCACACTGTCGCTGTGTGTATGAATAGCATGTTTATATGTGAAGCCATGTGTAGCGCATATGTGACCCGAGTCGAGTGCCACTGCACAATACTTGACCCATGCGAACTGATCTCGTGCTACAATCCAATCTAGTTATTCCAGTGATCTGTGTTGGTTCTTTCACCAGTTCCGTCTTCTCCCTTCACTGGATCACTTTCACCCATATAGAAGCCACAAATGGCAGCAAGTCCCGTGGAAGCACAACCAGCACTATCAGGTCCAACTGGAGAAGTCTCCATGGTACAGGAATCTGGCTGCCATGACAACGACACAGAGTTCCCCGACCATTATCAGTCACAACAAAAAAACAACCCAACCTTTCGCTGACACTAAACATATCGGCCCAATCTCCCTGAAATCTCCAACAAAATCCTATTCCCACATGGACGCCAGTCCTAACAATAACATTCATTCATGTCTCTACAAACCCTCCCAATAGTAGACCTGGAAACCAGGCCAATCCTATAGATCTGCATATCCCATTGGCATTGTCAGATTTCATCATCTTACCTTAAAGGACAATGGATACCGGGAACTAATCCAACGTGTCGTATCACAGCTCGTTTTTCTCCTCCTCTTCTCTCCCACAACCCTCGCTGAAGCAGGTTACTCCTGTGGTTCTCCCAGCGACTACTGAAGAGGCAGACACAGGCAATGGGAACAAACCCCACTGTCAGCTGCTCCAGCCATCTCCTTCTACAACTCGCCACAGTGGCGCCTCTGTAGAGTGGTGGACAAACCAGCACGAGGATATCCATCTTCTACAAATCGTTCAGGTCAACTTAGCCCGGAAGCATAATAACTTATTGAAGTGAAACTCGCATTGATTCATAGTACCGTGCATTCCTAAAGTCTTAAATGCATGGCAAGAGCTTAGCGAAGAGTAATGAGCAATAAACAGGACTCAGTCCTGGTGGATTTTAAGTGACCCACTGTACTGATAAATTGGCAAAGAGGCAACATCATCCTAGCTGCATTATAAACTTAATAAATGATTTGGATACGTGGTTAGCTGGAGTGTTTCAACACGCAAGTACGTTGGGCATGTTGACGAGCCACACATTTTAATGCTCACACTACATTTACTCCCACAACGAGCCCATGGTAATCATAAAATTGATTACTTCGTTATTGGGCGCAGGGGTATCAAAATGACCCAGAATAATCTAATAGCAGTCATAGAGACTGGATGCTTAGCACACACCAAATGGCTGCCATCGGGACGTGCGTGGAACTCGGGTGGAACTATATTCATTGATAAACAAATCGATACAAAAATTGCCATGGAAATCACGCTGATGGCATTTTGACGTGAGTGTCTTCGAATCGAGTACAGCAGCATCCGTTGCTTTGTATGAAACGATGATGTTCCCATTGCATGTCCTCTATAGCTTAATAAACAGAGATCGCTGAAACAGACAAATTCTTAATGCAGTTATATTGTATTACTTAAAGAAATAATCTACTTTGATTATTTTTTAAAGCCCGGTAAACAATTTCAATGACAATCTGCAATGTTCTATCCAGAAAATAATACTGTATTTCAGTTCGATCATGCATCACACAGTTGGCTAACCAAAAGAAGAAACAAAAACGTCAAGATAGCATCCAGATTATAAAAAGGAAGACACTTTTCTTTAAATCAATATTACAAGCAAGACTATTGCCGCAAAGCCGACATTACATCACTATAGTAAAAGAAATCCTTACTTCTCAGCAAAATTTGGACAAGGAATCTTGTAAAGAAAAAGATCCTATGAGGAAATGGATCGGGCGTTGCCTCTAATTATATCAGAAGCAGCTTCTAGTATGATGCACTTCATTTGGGTCAACGCTGAGTGCTATAGATTATACAAGGTCGAGACAAGAGCTGTTCCCAACACGCGAGCTTCTCATTTGTCAAGGTATATAATAATAGCCGGAAATGCAGTAGTTTATTAATACAGCCCGACAAAAGCCACGTCACCCTCCATTCTATTTCCCATCTTCTTATCAATTACTTCTTATCAAATCAGAGGATCACGGGTGTAACAAATATGATTGCTCCACGCGGTGTGTCTCCTCTATCGCGACACATCTCAATCATCCAGAGTACTGTTGCTGAGCCTGTTTTACACGAGGCAGATTATGTTCACTGCTCACAGGGAATTTTTTCTCCGGTCGCAAGATGAATGATAGGAAGAATCCGTCTTTAATGAACTTCCTTCGTAATATTTAGTTCAGATCTTCGCAGATAACAGCTTTTGTATTTCTGTTTCAAAGAATTGACTTCGAAGAATTTGAATAAAAAATACGCTGAGGGTACCGTTTCTTTCATATCATACGCTAGATTGAATCAGTTGAAAATAAGGAGTAATTTGCTTCTGTTACATTCGCCTGCATTGTGTTACGAACATTGATCTTATAGTTCCCAAATAGTGTAATATTACATGCGACTCTAGAGAATATAGTATGCACAGCAACATGTCATGACAGTAAAGAACCACTAGATTCGTGAGGGGCGTGCTTAGTGTTGTAAAAGAAATGAATAGACAGAAGTCTTTACTTTTGTAAAGGTTACTTTGATATTCAGAAGGGTAGAAGAATAAACTGCAACACAAACTGCAACATTGGCATAACAAATATGTCATGAACTGTGTAGGTTAATTGTATACACTCATAATCACTGGGTTTTGGTGCACATGAAAGGGGTCTGACTAAAAGACGCACAGCACCGAAAACCGACACAGCATCCGCACAGCACCCGCACAGCACCGCCCTACTTGTGCGGCTAATATTGGACGCACAACTTTGCCATTTTGTACCTGAAATATTGAATGCGGATCTCAAAAGGCTGTAAATATGGGTTTTATAACTGGTATAGTTTTACTGCAAATAGCTGTCGAACTTCGTGATATTTAGATTACTCTACTGTCATTAAATCACTGTCCCAGTCATATATATTGTAATATTTGTGGAAACTACTGGTGGTTTATTTTGAATTTATGCTTGCAAGAATGGGCAACTTTATTAAATACTCAACTCAGGAGAATCAACGCAAATTAATGTCTTATGACATAATGGTCAATTCTATTTTTTCACGTAATATCTGAAGGAATATTGACCTAGATATGATTTATGTGGTTCATTAAATCCGCCATCAAAAATGCAAAAATCCAAACCCTACTTGGGTGGGGGTGGGGGGGGGGGTCTAAAATGATATTGACAATTCCAGCTTTAAAAAAACCTCCTAAAATAGGCCATTTACATTAAGGTACAAATAAATGTACATTACTCCTGTAAAATATCATGAAGAATGTAATTTATGTAATCATATTTGTAATAACCTTTGCGTAATATATATTGTTTTTAGAGATTCTATTTGAATATTTTATGTATCTTTTATAGGCATACCATGCATAAACATAGACTTTGTGTTCTCAATTTTATATTAAACATAAAGCTTTATAGGCAAATATGTATCCATTCGACAGTAGAACTACTCTAATTTTGAAGGAAACCAGAACTAATTATCAATCTACAACCATTTCTGCTTATCAATGGGGGCCCTTATAGGGGTATTGATTTGTGGAATAATCTTCCTGAAACATTCAGGAATTCTGATGATATTGTATGGTTTGGCAAACAGTTAAAGGACTGGTACTGGTCAAGACTCATTGAATCAATAGATTTCTAGCTACTACGGTACCTGTTGTTATTAATTGTCCCCAAATTTTAGATATAACGTCCTTATCAGGGCTAGGCGATTGTGTACGTATAACATAGACAATGGAATTGAAGCATTTGGATACGTATGTATATCACTTGAGGATGATATTGTGCATTTATTGCAATTGTATTGAAATTTATTGTTTTCTAAGTAATAGCTTGATGTGTTGTAGTATATTATATGGACAGGCCGTAATTATTGACAATAAGTTTTTCATGTATTGGAAATTTATTGAAATTCTAAATATCAATAATGGTAAAGATTGGATGAGTAAGGATTAGAGGCGACGCAAGAAAACATCCACATGGTGGACAGGCATTTTTTGTTAACCATTCACAATTGTACGGCCATATTTGTAAAAAAAAATAAAAAAATAAATAAAAAATAATAATAAAAAAAAATTGAAATAGTAAAGAGACAAACCCTATAGCCAACGTTTCTGCATACCATGCGTATGCACTATGTATCCATATCTCAGCAAATTAACATATTTAACCTTAAACATGTACATACATAAGTTGGACCATTATTCAAGGTAATAAACAAGGTATCTCCTGTTTATCTTGCTAAGGCATCCTAGCCACTTTAAGTTAGGACAGTCAGACCTTCTATTAGTGGTATTTTTTTTTATTTAATATCTCTCAGATATAGTTGTTTTGGTGTCGTCTTGTGCTTTACTTGTCCTGCATGGCTTCTTTTTAAACATCACGGTAAGTGCAACTTCGACAGTTAATTACAATAAAACTATTCAACTATTCAATCCCATATTTACTAGTTTTTGAGTTCCACCAATCATTATCGATATCCTAAAATTTCTCGGTTATAAATTGAGGATTTCATGTGAAGATCTGTGAAGAGGTAAGTCTGATATTAGTCGTGCAAGTAGCGATGGTGCTGTGCGGGTGCTGTGCGGATGCTGTGCGGGTTTTTGGTGCTGTGCGTCTTTTAGTCATACCGACATGGGGTTTGCAGTGAAATGCAAATATATTTCAGACTTTTTTTTACAAGATGATAAATTTGGTGCATGTATACAAAAGGCAATCCGAAAGTAGTTTCTACTTCTAATACGACCGACTCCACTGCATAGAATAATTTGGCAAACATTTCCAACTGTATAATACCCAAATTAAGACATGGTTCCCGAGGCCAAGCCAACATCAAAATTACTGACTTTTACTGACTAATCAGCCCAATTGTTACTGACCGTTTACTGACAAAATAAATTCGTAAGCAGGCCAACAAAAGTTTTTAAGAATACAAAAGAGCTCTTCATTTTAAAGGAATAATTCTGGCAATATTTCGCTTGTTAAAATTAAAGATTATAGTCCTGGTGTATCATAGCCACCATATAGCGGGGTCGGGGACATGCTCTCCCGGGAATATATATTTTTTTGTTCTTTGTTTTTAGCAAAATGAGTGTTGTTTGAGTGCATTCTACTAAATTTCCAGGGCTCTGAGCTCCAGATAAAAAATACTAATTTTTTACTGATGCACTTCGAAAATTATACTGAAATTTGAGGTCCTCAAAAACACCAAATAAAAATTACTGACTTTTTACTGACCGCGGGAACCATGTAAGCGTTAGTAAAAGCTCTAATAATAATAAAAGGACTGCTGCATGTCTTGCATCTAAATGTGTAACGATGTATTAAAAGAAAAGTGAGTTCTATGTATAGTCGTTACGTCAGGGGATTTCAAACTGTCCAAATTCTGCTGTCAGAACATATCAACTTGATAATATATCAGCGTTCGACATCAAGTCACAGAGGATCCCAACATAACCCAACGAGTTCTAAAGGAAATATGGGATAGGTGAGATGAAGCAAAGGGCCAATGGTTTACTTTAATACTATTACTAAGGTGTGTGGAAATGGGTAGGAGGACTTGGCACGTGTGAATGGATCGCTGCAAATGGTACTATTGTATTAGGGCGAAGGATTGCAGATATAAAAGAGTGCAAGTAAGAGCAGGGCAGTTTGGGGGCTTCCTGCATTGATCCGTCCATTCCGTCTACCTAGGGCATATATATTCATATATGGTGGAAATGTGTTTCCGACCTGTCGAGTCGATGGAAGTACGTACGATGAAATGAGACTTGAAAATACGACGCTGGAAAAATGGGAAGAATAAGAAAAACATTTTCTTCAATGAACCGGACCTACGTCAAGAGATTGGCCGGCCAGCGTATAACTCTAGTAAAGGCGATCCAACAAGATACCCCCAGAGATACACTCAAGGTCATAGTTACCAGGTGAGTGCGCGATGATTAATTGCAGGTTGATACACGCACGAGAGACTCTAGGAACGAGGGAAGGATATATATACTGCCTTGTGCCTATGACCATTCTGTCTAGGTTCAGAGTTGAGAGAATTCCTCCGAACCGCGAAATGTCATTAGGACGCCTATTCCAGGGCCAGGAAAGCCATTAGCGCAGTACGTCCTATCACCTACGTACCATTCTTATCTGATCTGAGAGGTTGTGAGCCTGGAATGCATTGTCCTAAATTTTTAAAGAAACTTAAACGTTTCAAATATCCCCCGAACAGGGCATAACCACTACAAAGAATTTGATACTTTTACTCAGTTATTTCTTCATTTGTTCAGTATCACCTGAGGGAATGATGGCTTCAGAGCGTTTCTCCTTTGTATTATAGGTATTTTCAGTCAAATTCAATGGCTACAAAATCACCTTAGAAATTTACGAACATGTATTGATTGAAAGCCATACGGATTTAGATCTGAAGATATTGAATTGTTAGAAAAACCAGCTGAAAAAAAGGAAGCTGATGTGGAATATGAATTAAATGTAGCAGAGCTATTTTTTTTAGATATAGATAGATAGATAGATAGATAGATAGATAGATAGATTTTATTTATTTATTTTATGTTAAATTGAAACAAAACGCCCATTATGCTACATCATGTAAAAGTGCATATGGCTCAGATTTTTCTTCTTTTCTAAAGAACGGCAAAGAAGGTGGGAATTGATACGCAAAAGCTCAATTTTACTGACCAAAACTAGCTTTATGACCTCACCTTTAAAAGGATGAGTTAGACACAAAGAATGCTTCGCTTTAGTTCATACTGGCGATACATTCTGATGCTAGGAAGGAAAAGACCGTGACAAATAAATTCATTAAGCGGTGATTCTTTGCAGGGTATGAAATAGCTGCCCGAAATCAGATGAATTATTGAAAGAGCGGCTGATGCCGATTCCAGACGTAGGAAAACCCTCACTAGTAATGGGAAAAGTCTGTAACGATGGGAACATAACAAGAGATAGCCTTCTTTATCTTTCTACAGGCCTCAATCTATCAAACGGTCGCTGGATTATCTTTATTGTTATGGTCCTAGGGGAATAAAAGGGAAATCTATGAGCCTACATGACAGTGCAAAACCAGCAGTAAAAATATGATATTGATACAATTTCATTAGCCAAGTGTTTGATCTTAAAAATCTTAGAAGCTATCTGCATAATTATTGCTCTTGTGATGTTTGGACCAGCATGACTAGTCTTTTCAAGAACAAATGCCAGTGTTTTCCTACGTCAAAGCAATAAACATGGCTTTATTTTCCTATTTCAATTAGTTTATATAGTCTCCGTGTTTTAGCTGCTCATTGTTGAGGGTGGTAGCGGTTTCTCGCTCCCAAAAATCGCTACTTACGGAAAGCACCGAAGGCAGTGCATGAATTTGTAGGTATAAGAGGAGTTAGCAGAAAGGACACATGTTGGCCTGGCAAAGCAATCTATCATCTATGATTCTGTATCCCCAAACGTAGTAAATCACGCTGCATTTTTTTCTTGTTTTATCGGCGACGCCAGCAACACACAGCTAATCGTCTACTACTCCTACAAAACCAGGACAGACCAGATAAAACAAAATAACAACGAAGAAACCTAATGGGGGATCCAGCATGGCAGTCATTAACAGATAGCCTTCATAATTGAACATGTCTCGATCTGCATCGTCTCTTAGTTTGTATATCACAGAGATCAGAGTACTTCTTGCTCCTCCTTTTTCTTAATAGGGAGAGAATCCTGACAAATAGCTGTCGTTGTTTTTTGTTGCGCGTTCCTGTGTAAACATAGCTCGATCTGAGCTGTTTAGGCGATCCGTCTCCTTTATGGATACAATTTCGTTGAGCTAGTTTTTCGGGGACATTAACAAGACAGAAAACATAATCTTCACTCTAACAAAAGAGGGTCTAGTTTTTTAGATATTGTATTCCTAATGGCATAAATGCATAAACACAAGAGTTCAAAGTATTCGATACTTCTTTTGTTCATTAGAAACGGTGCTAAGAGATTTTTCAGACTGAATTCTAAGGTGGGATGTGGAAAGCAACAAGGAAATTGGGGAACGAATCAGACCTTCAATGATATCCAAACAGGTGAGTGCCAGTGATTACTTAAAAAAGTAAAAGGATAAAACACTTTTCGGATCATCTTAGATACTATACACTTCATCAAATGTGTATGCTATAACGTACTAACACATAATAATTATGTTATGGCTTTAATACAGACAGGGAAAACACAGTAAAAAGTCTGCTCGTTAATACAAAAATTACGCCCAAAAAAGAAAATAAGTTCCTTCCACGAATAGTTAAAATGGAATCAATCTAAATTTAGGGAACTAACCAATTGCTCACTCACCAGGAATTTAGTATAACAAACAGTATGAGTGTCACGTAAAGAAAAATAAGTCCTTGATATATATGTACCATCTAATTCCATGAAGAAAATAGTCAGGGGCAGACAGCCTGCCACTGTAGTATTTTTCACCGTGATTTGCAACGTTTTTATCCTTAATTGTGGCAAGGCACGCAAGGGATTATCCAGATGATGGATCAAGTCTCCCAGCAAGCAGGAGACCAAGCCCAGGCGGCCTGCAACGTCGGCTTCATGATTTACCACCGCCCTATCAAAAGATAGGAAAATGACACAGGAGATATCTTCCTCACCCTGCTTTATCTCTCATATGTATCAAGTATAGCACAGCAGTCCAACAGTCACTATTTCTTTGATGCTTTGCGCTACCAATAAGACCTCGTACTAAATAGAAAGAACGAGCCCAGATATCTATTGCAGGCATAAACGGCACAGTGGGAGGCAATATGTATTGCATGTTAATGGGATCGTTGACATTTTGATCTCGACCATTTCCAGCCCACTTTGGTATCCGCATATCATCCGATCATAAGTCCATAGGCGAATATACAGACTCCGGCCAATCAGATCGTAGCAGACAGCATCGATTGTATAGGTCGCATTCCCTCCCATTATTTCACAGCACAAATAGCGTATTCTAATACAAGTTAAAGTAAGGCAATAGGGACACACCACAAGGCATCCAATATAATTCAAACATGTACCTATGCATTTTTGTTTTATTTAGAAAACAAATTTACAGGACGATTAGACTTACAGAGTAAAAGCGATTTAATGGTAGGATTACGGTATCACAAAAGGGGGTGCAGGAAGTGAAGCATCTGTCAGGTCAGCAGTGCCAACTAAAACTCGACTAAACCTGATAGATGACACAGCGCAACCGAAAGCTAAAGCTTCTACCTTCCCTATTTAAACCAAATTGCTCTATTCCAATACATTTGGCTATCAGCACATCTATACCATTCCCCTTGGCAGCACCACAACAAATGTCTAGATAATTACTAGTACTTTCAATTCAAAATGCCTTCCCATGAATATTATTATTATCGCCTTTATTTGTCATGAGATAATGCCCTTTGCTCCAATGGCAATTAATTTTTAAAAATGCGGTCACACCTATTAATACATACAGTTGGGATAAATGCAGTCTTTTCATGATTAGTTTTCTCCGTGATTACTTTAAGAGTATAAACCACCACTATATCTATGAAGTGGTTTATTCTGTTTATAAAGGCCGCAAATACTAAACGGCGATTCCAGTTTGATGAATTACACATAACAGGTATTTTGAATAGGGAATAAAATATATCGTTATGACAATTAAGCAATTTACCTTTCATATTTCCTTTTTCAATTAACACAGTGAGAAACAGCCTGTCATTTCTTTTTCTTCTTTCAAATAGCGTTTATTAGAATGCTACAGTCATACTACATGCTACATTGACCCACAATTTCCGCTAAGCTATCTATTCCTCCCCCAAGGAAAGCAACGCCATACCATAGGCGCAATAAAATATCACTAAAAACCCACAAAGGAGTTAAACATATGTGTACATTCATAATTCATTGCAACCAAGACGTATGTTTATGGATGTTCAAAGGAATAACGTATCACCCATGGGTGATACTTTATCATACAAAATGGTGGAAGATGGATATGCAGCAAGGTGAATCAGATATTGGTATAAAGGTTAAGCGTTACTTATCGTCGGCCCTAATCTGTCTGCACGACTGGCGGGTCCCACGCCTCTGCTCCTAATCATGAGGTAATGCTTACCTGATAGTTTTTCTCCCTGTGTATGTTCTGCTTCTACTACATTGGTGTTCAGGGTGTGCCTTTCAAGGGGGACTATTCCCGATAGTAGTAGGACAAGTATACAACCCGCTAACAATTACAGTGTATCAAAAAAACTTACAGGCATGCATGTATTTACGCAAGGGCGCGAATACATACCAACAAGTAGATAGAATATCAATAATAACAATACAAAAGTGAGCGAAGTTGCAAAAGAAACAAGTGTGTTGATGTATCTTTTGATCAGGACTTTTACACGAGCCCCAATCCTCTAGGAGGCATCGTATATGATGCACTGGTTCCCCTTGGTGTACTTCATGCCGCTCGCTCTCTGAATGAGAGACATTTCGAATTCCCCCCGGACTCTTTCTCTTCATAACAACCAGGGCAGACAAATTTATAAAGTTTACTTTGCATTAGCACGATCTCAACTGCCTTGGCTTCACGGACAAACCACTTGGGCTCACTATGTCTGCAAGGTCGGCGTTCAACACTTCTCTTATTTGTTTTGAGATTTCCCGAATGATTCATCATCATCAATTACTACTCCTCTTAGTCTGTACAATACAGTACTTATGTCAGTGCAAATGTTGGCAGAGCATAGCAGAAACTACCAAGGGGTCTAGTATATAGGCAGGGGTAGACAGTCCGCGGAAACGCCAATACATCATAATGATCCCCTTCTTTATCAGTAGTACTCTCCCGGCAAAATTTTTAATGCATGTCCACTTGGTAATAAGTGTATCTACTGAAGCGGTCATAGAATTCGACGGTTCATAGGAAAAGTGTTTTTTTTGTTCTGAACCAACCTTTGAACAAATAATAAACTACCGGTAGATTTGACAATTTTACAAATAATTTGAAGAAAATTTTAACTCTAAGACTGTCGCTCTTATTCAATGCTAATGTTGTTTTGCTCAGAAGAAAGACCCACAACCAAGGTGATTGAAGATGCACAACTGAAATACAAATGGGCGTTTGAGAAACTTCCAGGAAAAGGGCATACACGGCCTATGTTCAACCAGGCCACCATTCAAACTAGTTAATAGTTTGAGATCTTGTCTTAGCCGAACCAGACACGATTACACAGGCTTGAGGCATTGACAAAACGTTGTCTCATATCCTACGTATGGACATTCATAATGCAGGCAATGCAAAATCTAATCTTTCCAGACCATTGGATCGCCAAGGCTTCCCCGTCTCTAGCTCTGTAGGGGGGACTCATGTCCGCGGAGCATCGTTTCAGCTAAGTCATTTCACTGAGAAAGGGATCGCCAAAGAGTCAGCTGAGAATAAGTGTGATTTATGGGGGCATATGCGGAGGTTTGAACCAGAAGTAAAATACAGAAAAAATATTCGGCCAATCCAGACACTGACGTGATTCTAAGCGGATAAAGAAAGTCTCTCACCAGACGCTTTTAGCAACACAGTAGGAGGGCGATGGGAAAGTTACTTCATACTTTCACACGCCTGATAACATTGTTGTCTATTGGACCCTGAGGTAACATTCCCGCAGTTCGAGCTTCCGCGAGAATTTTATCTCGCTTTTGATTGTAATAATTCAGAGTCACCCATGCCATAATTCTGAAGTGTGTGGAAGGGCAAAAGGCCAAGAAGAGCCACTGCCGCAAACATTGATGTAGATGGAGGGGAGATATGAGTTGGCTTTATCGTAATATTATAGTAAAGCATAAAGTCCAAATTTGCGGCTGTTGACGGCAGTTGTTCACATTTGATGATCGGGTAGCGGAGGTAATGGACTGAACTGGGGTCAGCTTTAATGTAGTGAGAGCGCTGACTACTTGACCTACAAATCAACATTACTCAGGTCATCAGTAGTATAGCGGGTTGCAACATTGGATCAGGTGTTGTTTTTAAAAAAAAAAAATCTACTCTGACATTCCACAATTTAACGCAACCTAATATGGACTGATACTATATATACGGGAAGCACATTTCATTTCGCTAAAGGTCAGCACTCGCTATAGCAGTATTGTATTGTATTGGTAAAACGATATCGCGGTCAGAGGGGCCAAATGCACAAAAGGGGGCACACAACCTGAAGTGTGACAGCTGGACCAAGCACCCAGTTTTGAGAGAAGACCTTGAAATGTGGTTCCATTAACGACAAAGATTTGTGAGCAATATCAAATGAGAATCGTCTACGTTCATTTAATGATATTCAATATTTCTTTATCGTGTTGGCGTAAAAATGCTGTTCCAATTAAGAAGTCGTAAACATAACCAAATCATATTCGAGTACTTAATGACACAAATTGGATAGCCACCAACTAGGTTGCTAGGTATAGACAGTACCAGTGTTGTTCGAAACATCAGATGTGTGAAAGGAAGCTCAGATGTAAATCATATGTAAATTGACAGCAAACTAATCAAATAAGAGCCTTGGGCACCTGTTTCCAGACTGGCAGCCTGGAATAGGTTCAATAAATGATGGAAAGAGAAGTAAGTACAAGTAGCTTCACTAAGGGCTGGCGACCTCTCCATCGAACCCTTCATCAGACATTCTACAAGGTCGATATGGGAGGAAGAACTAAGTCAGCCCAAGCACTTGTAGCAAGACCACTACTATATAAGTGAATGAAGGGAGATGAGAGGGCCATCCCGTCCTTGTATCTTTGATCAAGGACCCATGGCGAAGTAAATAAAAACATCTTGTAAATTTATATCAAGACAGATGGTAGCATATAAAACAAGATACGCGTACATCGATGGACGGACTAATGGATAGAATGTTAAGTACAGATAGATATATAGATAGATATATATAGATAGATAGATAGATCGACCCGCCCCCCTCACACACACATAACCACACCTCGATGGATTACTTCAGGTATTGTAGGATGTACAGCACAAGGTTGTCATGAAGCTGCAAATCCACTGTACTGAACCATTCTTTACATACGCTTGTGGTTCATTGTTATTTTACTTGTGCACATAAGCAAACATATAGTGAACCAAGAGCTGTCCAATGGAATTGCTTCATGTGCTTTGTATGCACTTCTTTGGGAGCAGATTAGCATGGTTTTGACACTGCGCTAAAACCTGACGTGTTTGATTTGAGTGGATGAAAAGTGAATGAAAAGCACACTATGTAGAAACAAACCAATAGCGAACCATAAGCACAAGTACAAACGGTCCAGTGGAATCGCAGCTTTAATTCCATAGTGAGAAAGAGAATATGAAACTGCATATCAACCCAGGTCCACTCTCAAAACCACTCTTGGGGTTGAATTTGATCATATTCCTTAAAATTCGGCAAAACCGATCGTACGAGAAGTCTTAAAGCATTTGGTGGGGCTAAGTCCGCTGCCTAGATGTGGATACCTGGAGACGGGAAAAGGCAAGGCCATCAATCCAAGGCGAGGCACTGCAAGCCAATTCTAATGATTTAGGTGGGGAGAGGCGGTGATAGATCGTTATAATTGTTGACAACTGAATAACCGATAGCTGCAAACATTGCCGTTTCTGTCCACTAATACAACTCAAGACTGGCACTTTGGTCCGACAATATTTCACAGAGCTTCCAATGTTTGTCACTTCCGGACATTTTCTTCCTACAAATTGAAAGTCAGAAGGTTTTTACCCTTTCGAATGACAATGAAATGGTACACTCCCCAGTTTATATATGCCCCGTCTCCGTTAACATGTGAAACGGCGTGTTAATGTTCTTCTTGGTAAATGAAAATGACATGAAATACACCCATATGTAAGAGAAGGATAAACATACCTTTGAAGGTCAATTCTGCATTTCATCCGAAAGCTCAGAGAAATTGTAAGCTCTGCACCTGGAAAAAGGAGAGGAAGTTGTAACATTTAAAACATCCTCTTCAAGGCGTCCAGCGAGTTATATGCTATCTATAGTTATATCCGTTTCTATGCTCGTAGTTTCATTTTATTTGAATCATATTTCTGTTCTTGCACAGTTCGGAGGCAAAATCTCGCAAGATATGCGAGCAACTTGCATGCAATGAATGTAAAGTTGTACATGTAATCAAAGAAGACATAATCAGCTGTAATCAAGACCGTGAAACAAGTGAATGATATTGGCCAAAGCTAAAACTGACGGGCGCATATCAAACCAAGGTGTACCCACACTTAAGGAATCCTGAGAAGATTAAGAGAACAGTCTGGTCTTCCCATATTTGATAGATTAAAAGTGGCACACCGGAGAAAAAGTTGATATGTACACCTACCAGAAATCTGTGCTCAATCTCAGGATGGATTTTTACACTTGATGAAAAACAACCCCATCAGCATGCTGGCATTTCCCCTGCGCCCAATATACCACCCTCCGGCACCCCAGACCTACAACGCGGTGGAATCAAATCAATACCTCCCCTCCTATAGGTATACAGCTCTTCCTTTCATAATCAAGCCTCATAATTTTCCCTAGGTCTCTATACAGGCAGTTAGCTATAACTCAGGCTTCGCTTTGTATTCGCACGCGGCGGATGAGAGTAAACTCATGATTCAGCCCGGAAGCCATTTCAGACACGGCCGAGCGAGGCGGCCGATGACATGGGGCCAGGATTTACAACACCGGGGGCAATCTGATCGATGGACGACCACCAAGTCTACATAAAACACAACAAAACTAATAAAAGGCCTTGTTTCCGGGTAGCCATTCAGGCGATCCTTTTCATCGACATGAGTATATTGGGTTTTAAACATCAGAGGTGCACAATGAACAGTATTTTTGCTTGGTTCGACGAAGATTAGCGTATAAAAACAGGGAAGGAATCGACTGGAACTATAGTTAATTAAACATTGTTTGATCAGCAGATTTTTTATTCTTTTCTTTTGCATATGTACAGCTATTCTTTTTACATATCAAAGCAATCGCGTTACAAAGAATGGTTATAAGAAAAACATCAAATGGGGCAAGGATTAGGTTCATGTCTAAACAATGGCTTTCCAACAATCGCATTTTTTTTTTTTTCATTAAAGGCAAATAAAAGGAATAGTGTTAATACAAACTTGTAGATAGCAATAATGGTACACAATAGTGACACATGGAACATAATCCGATTTTAATAAACTTACAGTACAGCCATTGCCTACGTGTAATGTTCCTTCTGTAATAAAGGTACATAGATATAAGACCACAAAAATATGTTTTACTCTCACTATTTTTCATTCAGTCTAGGCTCACAGCCTCTCAGATCAGATACGAATGGCATGTTAATGATTGGACGCTTACTGCGCTAATAGCTTTCCTGGCCCCTAATGAGGCGTCCTAATGAGATTATAATAGCATTATCCTGTTGGGAAAAAGAGGCTTTCCCTCAGTTTGGAGGGATTTTCTCAACCCTGCGCCTAGACTACATTATCGAGAAGCAGAGCAGAGAAGGATAGAATTGCTTGAGATGTTCTAACAGTGATATCGAATGAATACATGAAATAATGTCATTACTACATGAAGTTATCATGCGAAGCTAATAAAACACTAATTACAAGAAACGAGTAGCTCTACTCGGGGTAATCCTTTTGGCACTCGAGATGTGCAATAAACAGAGATTCTGTCTAGTAGAGCTGGGACAGGGAGAGTAGGTGAAAAGCGAGGTAATTTATACCAACTAATGGTACATCGTTATTACAATCTAACATGGTATCAAACATAGTATCTTGAGCAGTTTAGATTGTTAACTTGGGTCTTATTAGTACGTGGGCATAACTTACCATATATTGCATATATAGTTATGTGAATCATTTAGAAAAAGATGGCGGGAAATCGTGTGAATGAAGATGGAATGAAAAGGGAAATTGTTTTGGGAATTCGAATTTGATGTAAACAATAAGATCTCTAACGAAATGAACAGGTAACCGACTCCGGGATCTATATGTCTGAGGTGGAGAAAGAATAAAAAGGTCTGTATGGAGAAAATAGGACATGGAGGAAAGGCGCTAAATGATTTCAAGATGGACGATGTAAGCAGGACAGAATGGAGCAGATAACACCAAACGCACTTCAATAAGGCTTGGGTAACAGCCAGTCAAGTAGCAGCAGTAACAAGATCATCTTGGAATCTTGAAATCTTGGGAAAATAGTTGGCGGCATCCCATCTCCTTCCAAGCTATCGAAAAGCGACTTTTCCATTGGTGCCCCCACCCTAACCCCGATGCAGTTTTAACGAGATTCCTCGAACTCCTCCAGTGGGATATATGGGAATATCGGCAAGCCAATGAGCCATGACGTTTTTAGTTTTATGCGAAGCTGTTTCCGCTCTGCTCTTACTCTCTGACATTTGCCCGCCCTATATCTGCCCACAAATCCCCTCTACCTGTCTGTGTCCTGACACCCTCCGCCTGGCCTGAATTACGGCTTCATCGCAAGCTAATCAAAACCGAGTATGATCCGAGTAGCTCCTCCCCGTGAGTAGCTCAACACCCCGCGGACAACGGGAACACACAGAGTACTTCAACTTCATAAGAAATGACAAGGGCTACAAAGTTTAACCACACTTGCTTTACTTGCTTACACAGTAAAGGGGAAGAGTTGAGTTCCCGGTGTTCATTCTTGATCAGAGTTCTGACGGCAATCCACATAATACATTATCTATGTTTACAGGTGTGAGGTGCTCCAGGATGGAACTGATATTCCAAGCGCTCGTAAACCGCCACAGCTTCCTCTCCTTGGTTAGCGAAATTTTAGGACGAGCAAATAAACTTGGAGGGGTAATCTAAGAACACGTTGCTCTAGAAAAAGAGACAATTAAAAACACCACACACTCACTAAGCCAAACAAATAAGCGATTTGTAGAAAGGAAGGCTGGTAAGATCTAATACTCTAAGGAAAAACACCCAAAAAGATGTTTTAATATTAAAGGACGCGATTGGCGATTTTTAAGTTTGGGGAATAACCGACGTTGAATTTGAATTCCGAAGTAATGCTCTTGTCCCGATGGAAATATAATAATGATTAAGGAGGGAAGTCTAAAAGGTCTAAATTGAAGATTGAGCTCATAATTATGGGCGTGTCGCTGGCGCCAGGCTAATGTTCTAATGTTGCGTTAGTTATTAACCTCCGGGCCAGTTTTATTTCCCAGTTTCTGGCCAGCGTTAGATCAGAGTGTTAACTCGGATATATAAATTTTCCTAGCAAAGCAAAACGGGTGAGTAACAGTTGAAAAAATGTATTAAGAGGGAAATATGTAGGAGTTATATATGGGTCAAATTTTTTTAGAATGTACAATTGCGATTTTGTGAGGATTAGGAGGATGGGGAAAAAAAGTAATAAATATGCACTCATATTCCTCCTGACTCTTATCATAGATGTCCCCACCACCTAAAAACACCAATTATACTCACAAAATTTAAATATTTCAGTTTTTATAGTGGTTGAAATAAGGTGATCTTTTTTTAGGGTATGCCCGGTATCAAATGAAGTAGCAGCTCCTTAAGTTCTCAATAACTCAGGATAATTATTCAATTTCCAAATAAAAATTACTTCCACATAAGGATTAAATGTTCATTTACTGGCACACCAAGCCATCAATATGTAACATAACAGGTTCTTTTGTGGGATATGATTAGCATATGGATGACATTTCCCCAAAACAGTAGTATTTCGATCAGTAACATATGGTTCAAATATAAATTCAATAATGCTGTAGTTGTTGTCATGAACAGTGTCAAAACCTGTTTTCTTGGAACACATACATCTTTTCCATCAATATAGCAACTTATAACCACTTGACCATGTTCAGTATCTCTGAGAAAATCGGTAATAGAAGCCATATTTGATACCGGGCATCCCCTTGCATGTGATACCGGACATCCCCCAGTAAAGTACCCATTATCTGATGTCTCCCTGTGGCTACAAAAGTGGACTAAACCAATTGAAACCTACCAAGTGTATGAACAACATGTATGGTAATACATACAGGTTCGAATAACTGCAACTCCATGCACTTGGCCTGAGACCAACACCTTCTCAAATATACCGGGCATCCCTCTACATATACCGGGCATCCCCCTAAAGATATATGTTATCTGACATCTCACTGTAGCTATCAAAATGGGCACAAACACATGATACTCAGTAAGTACATAAGAAATATGTCTGGTCATGCATTCAAGCTCTAAAAGCAATGATAACAAATCAATGTAATGGATCATAACATTTTTGAATAAAAATATCTAGGGGTTGACAACATAAAAAAATAAAAGTTTCCATATCTCATTTTTAACGTTCCCACATGTTAGGGGAGGTGACAGGGAATGTTTCTGCACAGAAATACAGAAGATGAAGTCACATGGGTAGAATTTATGACAAGAATTCTACCTTTCAGGGGATGCCAAGGGATACCCGGTATCATGAGTTTGATTAAAGTTGAATTAAATTGCATGGAAATGAGGCATAAAGCCACATACATATGTATAGTAAGGCATGATATGTTCAAATGATAGGTTTTATGGTGATTTGTAGGTTCAAAATGGACTTAGTCAAGGTTACTAGGATACAAGGGGGGATGCCCGGTATCAGGGGATGCCCGGTATCAACCACTCTTTTAATATGCTTTAAAGAAGTATCCATTGTGTTTATAAGCAAATTTTCACTTGTACCTTGGAAAAGGAATTGCAAGGAACATTGACATATAACAGGAGGACCCTACCTATAGTAATAATGCTATTTTGCTATCATTTACCAACAGAAAATGATTTGTGTGGGATGCCCGGTATCAATTCAAAATACATTTGTCTCAACATCCCTGCCTGCACACTTCTAAAAGTTTGTTGAATTATGCATATGATATTCCTGATCAATAAAAACTAACTTAACTAGAGACCTATTGAGAGATAGTTATTAAATGTGCATAGAAATCATGTTCAAAGAGGATGGTACCGGGTATCCCCTCTTGGATTCTTGTTAATTGTAAGGCTATATTACTCCGTCTCTTAACCTATGACAGAAATATGCTTCACTAAGAATTGTTGAAAACAACTTTTTAAACATATAAATAATGATTAGACTGATAAATATCACACAGATGGTTGATTCCTAAGCATCTTAACAATAATTCCACACCATACAAGGGCATGTATAATCATTGGTCACTCTCATTCTGGTTGACAATGTCCAAGAAATCCCAGTAATACCTACCCAATAACTATATATGGTGGTTGTCTTGGTTTCCAGAAGAAAAAATCGAGGCTTGATCATATAAAAACAATTTGAATGTGTATCCTAGTTGTTCCTTTCCTCCCATACCGGGCATCCCTCAATATACCGGGTATACCCCTCATATCATTTGTATTCATATCTCAATAATAGATTTTTTTAGAAGCATGTAATTTGGGGTATATATGAAGGTACATACTGGGATTACATAAACGGAGATTTAGAACCATTGTATCAGTGGAACTGGGTCTCCATTATAATATGGTACAGGGCATACCCGGTATGAAATAGTATAAAATCTCCTATTTGGTAAACATTGAAGCATGACCCTCTTAATGTCTGCATTACTGCCTAAATTGTACCAAGATTGCATTGATGATATGTTAAAGTATATTTTAAATATTTTAAATCATATGCCAAGGATATATTCATAGCCAGTATACTAGAATCTATGTTTGGTACCGGGTATACCCTAATGACATTTGAAAATTAGAGATTTGAGTATAGGACTGGTATACAGAGATGAGGGCGAATAGAAGGCTATAATGCTTCCAAGCTATTAGAAACATGCATAAGGACTGGAACCTGGTGAATTTTGATACCTAGAACGTTTACTTTTATTCTGGCGGGAGGTATAATGTGAGAAAGTAGTGCATTCTGAGGTGTTTTTATCATAATTTCAACGTTTATAGTGATTTATTATATTGAAATATACAAATATATACATTAATGTATACATTTTCGTAAAGCTTAGGATGTCTGCTTTCCAATGATACCAGAATCATTAGGATTGATTCATTTGTGTGCAATACCCATCCAGTATAATGTGCAAAGGTCGGGAATTTCGCAATTGTACATTCTAAAAAAATCTGACCCATATAACTCATGAGGGTTTAATAATATCCCCTAACATTATTATGGGAACATAAAAAACGGAACTCTTCATATGTTTATCATTTTATTAACAATCCTCTGACACGCAGTCAGCTGTCAATATGATGTATTTGGATTGTAGATCCCCCTAATATCAAAGATGGTGTTTATGGATAGAGATATGGATCACGAATCATTTTGCCAACCTAATCAATCATTTTCTATACTATCATATCCAACACTAACACCTGCACACATTTTAAATATATTGGTCCAGCGGTATGCTCTCCCCATGGGGGATGATCCTATTAGGTTACGTTTTCTTATCACAGTTCCATACTATCCCAAGACTGGTATATACCGCACCCACTATAAATGAAAAAGGCTCACAAGCCTGTTCAGTGACTATAGCCCCAAGGCATCAATCGTAAATGCATAGTTTTCCGTCATGAATATGGGTCAGAATTTCAGAAAATGTACAATTCAACTTCGCCAATCTTCTCAATTAACTCAAATTTCCGACGAAAATAAACTTCAAAATACAGCTCAACCTAACCAACCAGATTGCAAGTGTCAATGCAATGCCAAATATACTTGAATTTACTTAGTATTGGCCACATTGCAGCCTATCATAATTAATTTTACTAAATGAGTACCGCTGCCAATGGTACATTTTCTGAAAATCTGACCCATATATGTCCGGAGAAACCTAACTGCAGAAGTGTTAAAAGAACAATGTTGTACCATTGATTGAACACCTCAGGACTGGTCACACTTTATAAGGGTAATAGCGGTATCATTTTCCTCATTGTTTCTTAGCAAATATATGCGCAGCGTAGCTATAAGTAAACAGGAAATAATTCCGCGTTCACACTCTGATTCTCAGCATAGGAGATATAGAGACCGCCATCATGTTTCACCGAGGTAAGTCGCTTGCAGGGAGGCTCCCAGGTGGAAAATTGGATTATTGATGCTGAAAGTCTACACACCATTCATTTAATACCTCGTGGAAATCCGAAGAGAGAGGCGAGGGATTTTGGCGGAGGCAATCAACATGGTGTCTCGACTCAATACTCTTGTTAGCTGCCCAGGTAGATTCTAGCCTAGCAGATTCTCCTAAATGGGTTAATACTATCATCCAATTTCTGCTATTATCACAAAAGGATTGATGGATTGGAAGTAAGACAAGGACTAACGGAATCCAGGAATAATTATGTATCTGCTTTAGCAACTAAAGACTAATTTAGCTTCAATAAAATAACTTCAACCAACGTGTGCTTCACTAACCTAGTCTGGAATTTACAGGACACAATTACATGTTTTTAAATGAATTATAAATAGGTTTATTCGCGAAGAAAGATATCTGAACGTACCAATCAAAATCGTAAACATTAGGAGAATTAGGGGAATTAAAACATGTCCTTAAGGGAAATTCAGAATGGAAGGCTCTCTGTTTTCATCTCCTTGGCATAGTTTCTTCGAACTAAATGGAATTTGATGTCTTGATGGAAGATGGTTAGGAATGCTTTAAAATCATTTGAATTCCATAATTAACTTCACCAAACTCCAATCCCCGAGTCAGATAATTACCTTCTTCCATTTCTTGTTTCATTTTATCAACATTCAACTCGAAGAGTATTAGTCCCTATGATCTTCATTAAAACCAGTTACAGTTAAGTCTTCGTATGACTATGTTCTAGTATGGTAATACATATGACCTCAGGACTAGCGGTGCATACACCCAATTTAGTTCGTGAACGTAGTAGCAGGTTATAAGGGTTGCTGGTTCAGCTAGCCTCAAGATGTGCAATATTCATCTTACAAAGGAATAAAATATAACGACCTGATTATTTCAGACTGTTAACAGATTCAACAACAAATATTTTATGCACTAAGCTCTTCTATGTCGGCAGGTCTCTGTAAAGGACCGTGCGTGTTTCAGTGCCATATCCTCTGTTTTGCCAGCCAAGGCCGAGAGGTTGAGATCATATCCCGCCTGTTAGATGGTGAATCAGCTTATCATTCAATATCACACGTCCTGCCTCTTTTACTAACATGACCACCAGTTCCGTATCGGGGGTCCCCATATATTGACACTATCTTCCTATCTCTATTTTACATTGAAGGATCATCCCTCAGATGATCATACAAATGAACCTTATCATCCCGGCACATGAGCGAGGAGATACTATCACTTTCGGCATTCAACCATAAAAAGATTGGATCATCAAACTGCAGTATCCACTGGGGTCTAAATTTTCTTCCATTGTCAGATATGTCTTTGTCTCTGTAGGAATGAGAGTGTCCTGCGTATCAATCTGACCTATGAGAGTTTGCTGCCAGTAAATCTCTGGTTTTCCTGGCAGGTTGGGGACAAGGGTAAAGCGTGGCGGATATGATAATGGACGCAAGTCTGACTTGCGCGTCCTATATATAGATAGCAATTATATATACCAGTCTCCAATATATAGACATGTTAACTAACGATTTGGTTTCACTTGCTTAGAATATCACACCCTTCAACCAACTCGTTATTTAACTGATTTATTAAATATGCCTTTAATAATTTATTACGGAAAACATTTAAAATCCATTTTCTGGACTTTTCGGTGCCGGTGTTTTTGGTGGTGGGGTTGTGTATGTATACACCGTTGTTTCTTATAATACAATGCAATACAATAAGTAGTATTATAAAGATGAGTTTCCAGTCTAGACCACTGCTCATACTTCATACAATGGTGTGTTATTCCCTAAATCTTGGTTCCTGCGAATGTTCGTATATGACATTGACCAAGCAAGAATTTGAGGGCACGCATTTGAGAGATTCCAGTCAAGTCTATCTATGCACTGCGTCCATCTCCTCTCAGAATGAACTCTTCAGTCAAACCAACATCCTCGCTTCCCCTCCACCGAGGGGCGGCGATCACAAGCATGGACACTTGTTGGCAGGTAAACACAGGACAAGATGCGCAGAGACAGATTACAAACAAGCTCAAGGGCTGTCTAAACACCGACCCCACCCACTATAGCCTTGGTCCCAATTCAGAAAGCACCCACGTCAACTCATCCTTCCTGATTTCTGATGGCTGCCTTTAGAAGAATGAGGAGCATTAATACATACCGTTCTAGCCGGTGCCATCCTCAATACTTTTTTCTCGCCCACTCAAAAGCTAGTGAAAAGCGTTAATGTTTTATTCAATAGCGCCAATAGGGAAGATTTAATCAGGCGAATAGATTTTTTAATCATTTCTCCCACGAGAGCTGTGCATCGCGGGGAACATATTGATGTTTAAAAGAGGATCGGGGACAGGAAAGCTAATACAACGAGATGAAGGGGGTAATTTTAGAGTTTTTAATACGCGTCTGGCTATTATGACTGAGACTCTGTTATACACACGATCTACTATGAACTTAACACCGTACAATGCATTAAATAGAAAAATAGAAATTCGTAAAATGCCCCCCAAAATCCAGCGAACTATAACAAGTGTATTGTCTCCTTTGAAATACTATGAGCATAACTTAAATATGAGCATAATCAATCAATCAATCAATCGAACAATGAGCATAACTTACAAATGCAAATACTTTAAATGTCTTAATTATATAAATCCCGTAAAAACGGACATAGATATCTAGTCTAGATGGTTTTCACCGATCAGGAACCCGCACAAATACAGGTCTATAGATTGATGTTGAAATCGCTTGGACCAATCTACATTTAGCGTAGCGGTAATGAACCGTAGGCCAGTACATAGGGTGCCATCAACATAGATCGTCCGACTAGAGGAAAAGGACCATAAGGACATGAAGGAGCAACTCAAAGCTGATTGATTTTGCTCTTTTCTCGACTGGCTGGTCTACTCAGCAAGGATATCCTCAGGCCTGGTTCTTTACCACAGGCTCAGTATACAAAGTCTATGTAGAAGCCAGTTGGGAAGCCATATGAGAAGCTACTGGGAATAGCTCCTTGAGCCGGTACTGAATTGTGCTTCCTTATCACTTTGATCTGAAGCCACAACCATCCACATCCACAGCCATCAGTATTGCCACGCATCGCCACACTCGGATCGAGATAAGGCCCTTCGGCGTGGCTAAGGGCACCTCCCAACCACCGCTTCTTTGAAGCCTCCGTCAAGGCCCCACCGAGAATACGCTCCCAGTAGAAGAATTCCACCTAGTGTCCAATTTCAATTACGGGGCTGATATCATCAGAGGGAAATTAGTGGCTGGGAGTCAGGCAGAGGGTTGGAGCAGGGGGCTAGATCAATACTGACTCTGAGCAGCCATCGGCTTCTACCTCCTCTACGCACATATCCATACTGAGTGGTATTGACATATTCTCTAGGATCAAAGACTTTGCTGTATGGACAAGCGAGTAGCATTTTAAAACAATATTCAGAGCCAAACTATCAAGTCCGCAATTTAACTCACATGAAAAATGGTACAGACTCTATGATAGCACACAGCAAACTAGCCACGCGCCAATATAAGTGTGGGTACTGGAACACGAGGCATGATCATAAAGTGTGGCGTGCCACGACAGGGGTGATCGATCTGCTAATTGGCTGAAGAGTGAGTTGATGCAGCTTGTCGAGAGTTCAATCGATCCACCCACTTCCTTTATTTTCCTCAAGTCCTCAGGATGAGGCATGCTCCCAGTTGAGATCTTTTATCATTTGAGATGCCCCTATATATCGTGGTAGATATGGAACTTATGCATTTATGCGTTCATTTATTGCAGGACGCTTATAAAATATGTATATTAATTCCGTACAATTGTTGGACAGGCAACTGATATATTGGTACGATAATGACATCAGTGATGCTGTGATGGGAGCCAACTAATCCTATGAATTATCCGCACACATAGAGATCCGCTTCCACTTCCATCCAATAAATGAACACCATCTTGAATATTCTTATATTAAACCGCTGGCGCCCGCCAAGCGGGCTCGCGCTAACAGCATTCTCAGTAGAAACGATGAATTAATATGAAATTAGTTCACTCCACTGCACCCGAGATTCAATCATTAATATAGACCTGATGAGCAAAGAAAAATGATCTGATAATTCTTTCATTTCAACTAGCGTGAAATTCCCCCTTCCATAAACGTACTTTGGCTGAATTCAACTCCATTATGGATTGCCTCATTTTTCAGGGAATGAAAGAATGGGTGTCTTATTTTACAGAAGAAAGAGCATGAGGAACGTTTCATCTTCCAGATGTCTGTCTGTTTTCTCAGTCCCCGACTAGTACAGTTTTTGTCGGGAAGAACCCGGCAGCAAGGATTTAAAACGGTCATTTCCAGGGGCAGCTTACAGATAGTGCGACCTAGAGGCAGGGGGATTAAAGTTCCAGTAGGAATAAAGCTTATATCGCCTCGGCTATAGCTCTGGTCGAACTGTGGTCCTGGTTTATATCCACCTAACTCTGGGTTTTCTCCATATGCCTCGCTCCTTGTCCAAAGAGACCAATATATTATAATCTAATCTATAATGGCAGAAATTCAACTAAGTGGACAGTGGTTGAGTGTCATGATTGTGACTGGGAAAAAACTCATAATGGAAAGCCTTAAGCATGAGCTAATAATAACTAACCGAGCTGCCCATCCTTAGTCCAGATATATTGGATTTATGAGGTACATTTAATAATGAAAGAAATGCGGCAGTACAACGTATGCTATGAAGAAATTTAAAGATCACCACCTTAAAAATACTAAATTAAACATATGTAAAAGCTACTGTGAAATCAAATTCAGCATATAAGATACAACTTAGTAGAATACAAACTGTAGCTATGCATGATAGAACTAGAATATTGTGATAATAATCCTCTTTAAATTTCCCAAATATCACAAAGAAGAATTAGTGGTGTCCTCAAGAGCAATATACAGAACGGGGAAGACTTCAGGTTCATGACAGATTTCCCCAAGGCGTGGACATCTGGAAGATATTCCTCAGGGGGTTCGCCAAATGCTCCATGCTACGCCTATCGTAATTGAATTCGGGAAGGAAACCCATTTAAGGGAACTAGCGAATTAATTATTAATACAAACTATTTTATCTTCACTCACCTGAAAACCAAGCCCTAGGCATTTCAAATTGAGGACCTGTCTATACTTAAGGCTTCCATATGCTATTTCCCATGAGATTGTGGCTTTGATCTAAGAGGGTGATTTAAGTAAACCTCTGCCCAGGAGCTTGCAGCAAATAAGTGAGTTTACCGCGACATAGCCCGTCCACTAAATAATAAGCTCTTAAAAGGACCTTCACCTCCGTACGCACGCAGTGTAAAGGGTTTTAGTTTATATATTAGATTAAGCTGTGGGATGAAGGTAAGGTAAGTTATCCCTATAAGTGGATAACCAGGAATGGTTTCAAACCAATCTCTATACTTGTATATGGCCCCCTAAGAGGTATAGTTCGAAGAAAACCCTATGTAGATAAGGCTAAAGAATTACCAGCTACTCGCATCCGCACAGCAACACTGGTCTACACCACTCCTAGCAATGGTCTACTCTGTGATATTGGATATTTCCTTTGCCAATACAGAGTAATACATCTAGCCAATAATCTGCCCGTCACATTCATCAAGGACAGGACTATTCTAACCAATTACGTCGTGCCTGCGTTTTATATATCACGTGTCAAAGCAGATCATCCTTCGATGCGAGTAATGGGGCCTGTGATTTGCTGGCCACTATATCGGCAACATTCACTGCCTGCACTCAACGCCTCCAACCCAGGCTCCACTATATTGTACGAGTGGGTTTTTCGGCGTGTTATAGCCCCCAAAGGAATTCTTTTCTGTTCACCAAATGTAGCGAGGGAACTGAGGGATATGGGGCTTGGGTAACAATAATGAAATGGGCGGATAAATAAAAAGGGATTAAAATACAATTCAGGAACAGGTACACATAATATACGTATGCATATATAGCGATGCATTGCGGTATATATATGATGTTTTATTCTCAGTGGTAAGGGGGAGACAGACAGTATTTTGCATATATATGCGTGTACACGCATTTTTGGTTGGCAACATGTTCTTTCCACATAGTGCATGCTTACAACGACAGAAATATTTAACTAAGGGAGATGTCCCTGTTTTATTCATTACTTGATGAAGGGTAGACTGGGCATGATTATTGTCTTTCCGGTCAGGGTGGCGTGTGCAACACCGAAGGAAACGGGCAAGGAATGTGGACAATGGAAGCAATTACTACACTCATGGGCGCGTGGGAGCGTGAGGTCTAACAAGCGTGCCTATGTAAATTCTACCAAGCATGTGTATGCTTCAATGCTCGAATAAATCACCAGCGTTTCTATTACACACATACACGTAAGGCAAGTTTACTCCTTCATTATCTCGCCTATATCCCCAGGGCATCGTTTAAACGCGGCAATGTGTCACGGAGACAGGAAAATTAATGTTAGTGATCAAACTCGTCTGAATTACGCCAGTCACAAATCAGTTCTGACAAAGTAATCAGGGAATAATGATTATGACAACGCAGAAAGGGGAGGAACGACTCAAAGCTTGAGATTGATAACCTGACGTAATGCAATTCATATTAATCTGAACATTATTCTTTTCTGGTAGTCCAATTAAATCTGTATAGGATTACTAGATGGACAAGGGAGGGGTACTAGTTTGCCCGACTTGAGCGAGAGAATAGGTTTAAGAAATGTCTCAGCTCCTAATTCACTCAGTAAAATAGAGGAGCACGTCCTCTATTGTGTCTCTGGCTTCTGAATGGCATAGCGTCGATTCAATAATGCCTTCTCACAGATTTTAGTGAGGAGAACAGTCAGGCTTTTTTCCACCGAAGAAAACCTCTGAATAGGAAGGGGTGCGTGTAGGAATGAGATGGAAAGACTAGGTTGCCATCAGATGTGCTGTTACTTAAAAGCCGGGGACAATCAACTGAAGATGTCTGGAATTCCTGCATCAGGGAGGCATGCTTTTCTTAAGCTATCCCAGCACTTACCCCGAGACCCACGCCTGCACCGACCCTCTCTCGCCATACACTACTAGCTCCACCAACCCACCAAGCCAAATCAATAGCCCGTTAGAATTTCATGAAGGTGGATCAAGGAAGATCAAAACTCTGTCGAGTTAGCGAGCCAGAGGTGTTCCCTGTTCCTCCTGGGACTTGATCCAGGGTTAATACCAAGAGCTGGCCAGGTCATCAACTAGTGTCCGAGACAGAGGTCAGGCGAGGTCGGTAGACGACACGATTGGGGTCAGACAGAGGGGACAATAGAGCGGAAGAAAGGGTTAAAACAGGGGAAATGACAAAGGTGAAACATCAATGAGGCCAGGTCGTGAGCAAGACACATGATGCATTAGTTTGTCATATCATGAGACTAGGCAGGCTGGCATGAAATACGAGCCTTGTAAATCGTGTAAGACGAATAATCGATTCCTGCTACAAGAATACAAGAATGAGTCAAGCAAGACATGACTTTGGGATGTGGTTCACTTTAGTGGCGGGACTATTGTTCACTGAAGACACGCAGAGCACATCCCAGGGTCCCAGTTCCTACTTAATAACATTCTACGGTGACGGTGAAAAATATCGGGTCGCTCAAAGCATTTTATCACCAAGTCGAAGTGCTAACTGATAGAACTCTACCTTTCTAATCCAGACTTAAACACAGACTAAAGCCATTATTAGGTAAAAGCGCCTAGCAGAGTAAGTTTTCTTTTCAGACGTTGAGAAAAATCTAATAGATTCAGGTCGGAGTTTTACTTGAATAACCCATTAAGATAACACTATCTTACTGATCGCATGTTTCAGATCATATATTTCTGGCTAAGACCCCGTGAGGTGATTTCTGGTCGGGCAGACTGTTCACCTTTATGTACAGGGGGAGGGGCGGGGCAGTACTTAGACCTTGGAGCTTAGACTGACTGATCCCGACTTGAAAATCGGCTGGGAGGACATGGGGCTTTAATTGTCACGTAATTAATCAGGACATGATATATTTAAATGTATTTAACAATACCTAATCATCCTTCATGATAAGACACCAATAAAGAAATGACCGCATGTTTTCATCGAAACGCAATGTTGTTGCGCGCATTGATATATATGTCGAGGAAGATCAACACGAACTTATGAAATAGGAGGAAGAAGAAGTATGAAACAAGGCCAAACTATATGAAGTGAGCTGAGCGAGAATGAACAGGCCCTTGGACGAATATATTGACAATTCCTCCAGGGGGCCTGTAGCAAAGCATATCCCAATCTATTCCAACTTCTAGAGCCTTGATTAATACTTGATTTACGCCCCATCACCAGCGCGAGCCTGCGCTTCGATACTGCCAGTATTTCTGATTAATTTGCGCTAATGACGGCTCGTTTCATCATCATAATAACGAGTAATGGCCCGGCAGGCTACTCCCGATATCTCTTACAAAATAAAAAATCACGAGAATCAGCCACGTGTTAGTAAAGTGAGGGATATTTTCATGGGTTAGCTGCCACCTGTTAGGTATATTAAAGCCATATATTATTTTCAATGCCATAAGCAATGTTAGGTTTCGTAGGGAAAGTGTCATGTTTATGGAAATACGTCGGCAGGTGATGCTTTTATGATGCCCTCTTTGCACACAGGACATGTATCCGGCACAGAATTAAGGTACACCGTAAATTACAAGGCGCTAAAATATATCAGTCTTTGTTTATACCCAAGTCTAATTAATATAGAATGCCAACTAAATGGATCCACTTATTGATTAGTGGAAGAGGCTGAATATGAAAAAAAAAAACAAAAAAACACTCAACATGTCACTTACTAAAATATAATATGGGCAATCATTTAAGTATGTGTTGACGTTAAATAGGACTGTGTATTATAGGATGCGGGGAAGAGCGCAGAAGCAAATCCCAGATCAACAATACAAAAAGAACCTACATAACGTCGAGTATTTAACTGGATAATTCATGAAGGCCAAGTACCAAACTGCCTTCAAGAATATGTCGAAATGCATGCATAAATTGGGGTTTAAAAACCCAGTGGAATGCAGTACTTCAGTAAGGTGAAGCGGTCCTGGTCGAATGCTAGTAAGTAGTTGTGGTGTGGTGATAAAGGGACACTGATGAAGGTAGACTTGCCTTTAACAAGGCTGCGTGTAAACATGGCCTTAGTGGATCCAGTCAGTCCAACCAGAGCCTCAACAGCTTAACGCTAGCAGACGTGTGAGTTCAGAAGTTAATCTGTCTTCCAATCCTACTTGATCCAATACATGGGGTAGGAGGAGATGGTTAAGTTCTTGGGTCAAAACTACAAGCAAATAAAAAGGTTGTCCCGATAAGCCACAGCATTAGAGTGGATTTACAAAGAATTAGTGGATTGAGTATAATGTATGAACTTGCATGTCAAGGGTGGCCCTCATAACCTGCAATTCCTTGAAGGAGGCACATACAACTGAGCAGTTGTGGTAATTTTCTTGTTGGGCTGAATTGATTCTGGTGAACGAGCCTGGACTTACAGGATATTTTAATCCGGAAGGAAGAATTCCAACATTTTTAAGCTTTCGTCTGCAGTTATAAACGGGAAGCACCCATCGAAAACAACCGGAATTGATGTGGTCCGTTTCCACCTTTTTCAGTACCCCAAGAATTCCTCACAGATCCTAGATTAAACGGGAGCACATGAAGGAGCAGTAGTAGGCTTGTCTGTATAATAAAGGGGCGTATCTCCTACCACTTGGTGAGGCAAGGTCTCTATACATTTCCTTGACAATGTATAGGGGGGCATCCCCGAAGGAATACAAGGGGAAGCGTGCCACTTTAATGGAATTCCAAGATCATGGTAACCGAAGCAAAGGAGAAATGAGTCTCCTGGGGCGGGGCATTAAGTGATAGTGGAGTAACCTTTTACAGCAACTAGGCAACAACATTAAAACCATTGTAAAAGTCAGAGGTGACAAGCTACGACTTCCCTCTTGCTAGAGTGAGATAACTGATTTTTTCCCACCGAAACAAACATGTTTTATAAGGCGTCTATTTTCGGTCATGATTACTTTGCGATTTATATAATTGAGTTTTGAAATCTTGGAATGAATCATTTGGGTAATTCCTTTTGGAAAGGCGTAAATACCATGGCAATGACCAGCACAAAGAAAAGAATTATTTGAGGAAAATTCCAAGGTACCATATCAAAGGTCAACCAGGCTTTAAAATCGCTTTCGCATTCTACGGACGTCAGAATGACAATATAAAACACATTGAAGTCGAGTCACACGATGTCCTCTGGTTCCTAATGTAATAGTGAACTGAGCTCAATGTACACCGACCCAGACGGAACTTCACCAATCGAATCTCTCACATTGTCTCCGCGTGTTAGAATTAAAGAACTTCTATCAAATTACTTACAATGTAAGTGATGGAAATCTTCGCCGGTTCGCTCAGACATGTCGCCGAATATTGACTTGTGCTGGCGAATAAAAATGACGGAGGGTGGTGAAGTAGAAGTAGGGTTCCGTGTCAGTGCATTCGGGAGGGAGCCTGTCCAGCGAGCTGAACCATGCCTTCACTCATCTCGCATTTAGGCGTCTGAGAGGAACACAGCAAAACATCAATTTCCTTCTATCAATACACACAAATGGCCTGTGCCAGAGAAAACTACAGTCTCCCACCATCTAACACTTAATCCACACAAAAGTTAAACTTCGAATTGCCAACTTTCAATCAGAGCAACGTCGCTTGAAACTTGGCTACAAAAAACATTATTGGCTTCCGAGGGGGAATCAGACATGTAATTATTCCCATTATGGTTAGATCCAAGAGAAATCCTCAGATTGCCAAGTCGTACAACTTGTACGAACAGCGTGAGTAACAGAAGTCTTTCTTTCTCCTTGTGGGATAGAAAAGAGAGCAATACTGTATGGGGCATTCTAACACCAAGGCAACTCCCACATCAAAGGATCTAATCCTAGCACCGGGAGATATAAATAATCATTTCCACACGGTAATGATCACTTCCCTTCATCTTTCCGTCTTTAAAAGGGTCATAAGCCCCAGCGCTACTACTGGCTTTGTTACTGTTCTTAATCCCCAAAGGTCCGAGAGTGAGAGAAGAGGGAAATGTTGAAGAATTACCTATTCCAGCACAAATTCTTAAGGGGTTACACCAGAAGAAGGGAGAGATTACCAACGTAAGAGCTTCCACGACCCGCGCCAATGTCCCCTTGTACCTATCAAGTGCCTCCACCTCCTAACTCAGCCTCAAAGCATCGCTTCCTGGCACAGTAACGTATCATATATATAGAAGGCACGCTAGGATTCTAGCCCTTTAAATAACACTCGACTGCTGGGATCTCCCTCAACCTTGTGAGATGAAGCGAAGGTTAGTTTTGGTTAACGTAAAAGGAGAACGTACCACAGTCTAGAAGATGTCATCCTGCTCAGGCATACCTCTTTGATGGGTTCTGAAAATGGAAGAGATTTCAATAAGAGTCATGGTATATATAAATGAATAAACTAATTTGCATTTCTATTTGCCTGATCGAATTACATCTGGAAATAAAAAGGATTGTAACAAGGATAGTAAACAAATCAAGGGTTTGAACATTTGAAAATAAGGAGATGGCGGCCATGTCGAAAGGACTCAGAAGGGGAAAGGTTCGTTCCAACAACCGAATTAAAGAAGACAATCAGTTCTGGGAACCCATATTCTGGAAATGCAGCTGTCCTCAATTTCTCCACAAGAATTACAAACCAGCAAATATTATCAGATGAATTTTTCAAGAAGAAAACAAAGGCGATGCTGATGGAAGGAATTATTTCACTGGAATTAATTTTAGCGTTCAAAAGGAGATCAAATTAATTTCCTTTTTGATTATCGCAGATTTCGGTTGCCTTGACTTGGCTTGCAAAATAGGATTTCCACATAGTGGTGCAACATCACCTACGGATTATTTCAATCTAGTATTGACATTCATTTCTGAGTTGATGAAAGAAAGTTCACTACCTCTATTCTGAGTGATGAATAATATGAATAATCTATACACACCGAACATGTACGAGCAGCAAAATTTAAAAGTTCACATACGTTAGACGGCAGGGACATAAACATAATAGGTTTTCAGATGAGTCACATGGAACATCTTCAAAAGATGTTCTTTCATGTAAGGTGTGCATATTATTCCGCGAAAGAAATTTAGATGATCAAAATAGGCAGGGGGGGTGGGGCATTGGTCTGAACTTAATATCTAGAGCCCATTAAATAACTGTATTGTCAGTACACTAATGTGGGGCACATTTGGAGCCTGTCGATATATATATATATATATATATATAGGTGACAGGGATGTTCCATTTTCAAGATACGGAGATCAGTCACTGAAGTATTTCTTCTCCTCTCTCAAATCGAATCCTCAGGTCGTGCTGAGGACAATAAATCACATATTCCTATATAATGGAAACGTGCGAGAGGAGAATGTAGAACAGGAGACGTTTCTGGGAACAGATTAATATTCCTATTACTTGCAAGAATATGGCAGGATTCCCTTCCCATGATAACTGGTTGAGAAGCGATAAGAAATTCACCTGACAGTCGGTGATCATATCCACATCTTTAATGCTAGAAAGTAGAGAGCGCCATATCCAATTGCTACAGGACTATTCAGGTACATCTTTACTTATTGATGGCAGACGGACTCACTTGACGAAGGTCCAGGGAGGGCTCTAAGACGCCTGTATGTCCCCCATAAACAGAACCTTCTTATTGTGGCGAGATATGCTTAAACATAAGGCATGGCTGACCTAGGCAATAAACAGTGCTTTGAAACAGGCAACTAGCGGACAATTCTCCATTAATACCCAATTTATCTGACAATAAGAAGAGAATGTATGGGCGACAGGAGGTAGTAAACATTGGCACGATGCTACAGGGATACATGTCGGGATGACTGCAAGCGAGGGAAGTCCGTCATTTCATAATTATGTCGCCATTTGTACAATTCCCCCGGTGGGAATGAAAATGAATGGATACTATCAAAACGCTTGAGTATAGAGCGTAGGTACGAATGTATGAAAAAGTATATTCCGACACAAATATCACAATAATAAAAGGGTTCCGTGTCTTGCGAACGGGACGAGACTGGGAATTCACTGAGAGCATTTAATTAACCCCAGCCAGGTGCGGGCCGTTATTCCCTAATGGAATTGTCGGATACAGCAGTTCCCCACCGACAAGTGGGGCCTTTACAGGTAGTAGTAGTAGTAGTAGTAGTAGTACATAATGTGTCGTACATCTTATTCACACAGTAGATAAAGAAGAGTCATAAGCAATGCCTTCCGGGACTGAAGTCGTAGTGAATATTTCAAAGTAACTATAGCGCAGGGTGTCCTCAAATGTCATCGAGATTTCCTCACCATAAAACAAACGCAACTAGCTGAGTGAGAAAATTGAATTGATTGAGCCCTGCTTCGTTCCATTAGTCGAAACACAATTGCGCATGGTCTGTTGAAAAGCAAAGAGAACAATTCTAGAAAATATCTCCAGGGCTAGAAACCGGATGAGGAAAAAAACATCAACTTAAAAAGGTACTAACAGAGCTGCCGACAGCATATATAACAGAAGTCTAATTCCCATGCATGTATTTTGCTGAACATGGCAGACGATAAAATCGTTACACGTGTAAATAATAGAGTTCTATTCATTTTGCCTGCATTTGATTGTTCAATAAATCATACATATGGAAACTAATGAAAACACATTTAGCTATAAGACATGGAAATCACTGCATCACAAGTACATATGCTGAGCACTTCTTCAATTACCATACCATTTTTCACCATACATTGTTTATAAGAAGATCATGGCGTTGCTGCTATATGTGAATATCATACGCCGACAAGAGATATTGCATTTCATTTCATTTTCTCATTTTTCTATGGTGTCGGCCGACACAAAGACACTTCTATGCTTAATAAAGAGATCAACTGTCGGAAGGACTTACATATTTTAAGATGCAGTGTGCCTCTTCACATGAATGTAGCGACAGAGTAAGAGTGGCAGAAACTGATGAGATACACGTATAGTTAAATCTACTGTAAATTCCACTTCGTTATAACATTTCCTCACTCATATCAAATATTGAATTATAGAAAAACTATGTTATGTTTCTGTAAACTGATACGACACCCTTTTATAGGCTCTCGACTCAAGGATAGCATTCTTTAATCCTTTGACTCATGGTTTAACTTTCCCCAGACGGCGGCATGCTCATTATTAATATTTAAAACAGCTAACAGCTTAATTAATATATTTTTCAGAAACGCCTACATACATTGGTAATAATGTTTCAATAGCTTGTCCCCCGTAAAGCAACATAAGCAATATTCCGATGGATATGGTATTCCGACGATAAAACATACCGAACGAACTAGAACATACTGAGGGACTCACATGCGCAAGGAGATAACGCATTGAAAACTACTGTCTTTATTAGCACTTGAAGCGGTGGTGGAAATCTGAAATAATGATTGCTTTGAATAGAAACATACAAGGATGGGTCATCAAAATACCAATGTAGACTGACTGGTCGGAGTTTCTAGATGCCAGACGATATTTTGCACAAAAAGGATAACTAAATTCCATTGTCACCTCCCAGGGTCATTTGCACCCCAAATCAAGCGACAAGGAAGCACCCCACCCCACCATGCAAAGGTACAGCTCAAGGGACTATGGTTGGACTATTTTTCATAGCAGCGCTTCTTCGATTCTGACAATTCCCTAGGGTGGCCCGGCCTGTCTCATATAATTGCCAAAGCCGCATCTGCCCAAGGCCCACCTAAATAATACATGCCTAATATAATAGCCTCACTTATGATAGATTCTTGACAACACCTCAGTGAATTACACAAGAATCTACTGGGTGACACCTAGGGAAACCTGGCCGCATGGTACAAAAAAGGGCAAATCATGCTGCTGTAACTTCCAGAAATATGTTGAAACAGCGGCGTCATGCATGATGTATAAGACTGTTCTGCTCAGTGACACTAGTTATTGAAACGAGGTTTCAACGGGGGATTTCTTTTTTAAAGTGTTTCTGATAACTGTGGTGTCCAATTATGCCAGTTAGATAAAGGATCCTGATTAAAGGTTAATCGTATGAAAGCAAAAAGGAGTCGCCCACTATAACTCTTTATATACTACTTACATCCACATTTTCTTGGTGTGCGAACTGAACACAAAATGAGGAGCAAACTAATCTAGTAGAAAGGCAAGGTTTTCTATTAAGTTGTTTCGGCCACATGGAATGCATAGAGCAGTTTGACCGCCCCGCAAGATAATTGGTATTCATCAAAGCTATTAAATCGAGGCTGGGACTGATGCCGTTTCAATTGGTAGCGGCCCAAAGTTGGTTAAGTTTGGGGCATAGTTGATGGATACAGTGATGAAGGAGTCGCAGGGACACCTACAATTTCATCCCCAGGGTAATAAACTGGTAGGACGGGCCTTTAGAAATATATCTCTCAGGCCTGCGAGTCACTCTTCTCACAGTGAGTAAAATAAGTTCTTGTGAGGCCAAGCACCTCAATCCATCCCTCCATCATCCTTGGAGACCATGTTCCCCTTACATCTATTGTGACCCCGGGGCTTCGGGTTTGCGAGGTTACTGAACTCAATTTGACCCTGAGATGATTTCTCCGGGCTATCATATATGTAAGTTGAAAACGAGCCCGAAACTCTTTAATGGCCAAGGAAGAAATTAATTTATTTTCAGGCCAAAACTTTACGAGGGAAAGTCACAAGTGGTCCATGAATCATCATTAGTTTAGCGAAAGGTCACTGGTAATGTTCTCCCAGGTAGTATATTAGTAGGCACCCGTAACCCAGGCCTATGGAAGTGAAATATATGGCTCCTCCAAGGTAATAATGTACAGAATGTCTTAAAATCAATTTTGCCATAATTGAATGAAACACTATACGACCCCTTGGAGCTTAGGACAAGCTAGACAACATTTTAGTCGGCCAGAGATATTTGATATCCCATATTCCATTCGTTTTCCAATATAACCACTTTTACCAGCCCATCAACTGGCCACATTTCACATCATATAATTTTTCATGAACTACAACAGTTGTGTTTGATACGATACCGTCTTTCTAAATGCCTGTACGATAGACCATATTGATGGTTGGATAAATACACACCAAGCAAAGAATTCTCACGCAGGGCCAAGAGCATTTACTGATTTGTTTGGACTGGGGCAAAAGAAACAGTTTTGTACGATGCCAACCTGCTCAGATGTGAGAGCGCTTCGAGCAATTGCTCTGGAAGAATTAATTTATGGGCCAAACAGCTGGTCCGACTATGAGGGATTTAACTGAGGTGTTCAGGGGGCTGAAGGTGATAGAAGTGGGCTTTTGATGGTCGCACGCTCCCACAGAGATTGGGTAAACTATTAGTACAGCTTTTGCACCCTTAATCAAACAACAGCGCCCTGCTGGATACAGGGGCGCGCAAAAGTACTAAAAGGACAAGCGACCGTAGGAAAGGGGAGACCAGTGGCATAAGGTTTTCACAAATAACACGTGCCAAAAATGACTTATGATAGAGTGCTCACAAACACACGTACAGTGGTATGAATAATGCATGCAATGCGCAGCGTGTGTTCCTGGGAGGGAGCATATTTGTACCGCGGGGTTTGGGATATAGCGCCTATGAAAAGAATGTCAAGATGATGGAGAGTTTGCAAGAGGCACGAGTGAGGTGCATCGATTAAACACGCGTCGCGAGAATCTCTTTTAAAATCGAATATCCAGGGTAATTAAAATCAATCTGTTCCTCTGAACCCTACAGATTAATCGTTTTCCAATGAGTACTGGTTAAAAATATCTACCAGTGCCAAAAGAGCCAACGATCACAGATGCTCGAAGGGAAAATAATTGGTGATTATCATTCATCCCTGGTATTGGAGGATGGTGGTAAGAGCGAGTCAGAGATGCGGGTGCTATCTAGAAATGCAGCTGAATCCAGTGCTTGCATAAACTATGTATCAAAATCACACAGGGAAATGGTATTTACGCAAACGTATTACTTGGTATGATGGGGGGCATTGCCCAGGGAAATTTAATCTATTTTACAAACTCCACGAAGGTCTGAAATTGCTTTAGTAACAGGAAATGTTGTCATGCAAAGTATAGCAATGGGAATGGACTCGTAACAGCTACATTTCAAACGCATGAGAGAACTCTATGCAAATATAATAAAAAAAAAACAATGAGACTAAAGAAGTGTTTTTTTACAGAATAGACCCAGTACACAAGCAACGTAAACACGCATACAACGAAAGTAGCGCAGATATAATAACATCATGTAGGTACATGAATACATAAAGACCCATAACGCAGTAAGGGTAGGATCGTGCGATTCCGAATCATTCAATAAAAAGGTAAATGGCATTTGGAAGAAAGTCTTGTAATAAAACTTGGAACAACAAACAACGACCGTGGCAAATGACGGAAAAGTCATTATTAGATGTCATTAGCCGTGACTCAATATGAAATAGCATGAATATGGATGGAATAAAAACAAGGTCTCGCTTGATAGATTGAGTTGTTATGATGGGCACGCAGCCCCCACTAGAAGTCCCCCTCACAGGAAAATCAGTAGAATTCACATATGTTAAAGAAGGATGGTTTTATCATAACTTCACAGATGAGATGGATCAGCTAGATCAAACTAGCTTCTATATTTCATACGCGGGACATTGAATATAGATGCACGGATTTATATGATAAACTTGAGAGAGAAACTAAATATTCATAAATCCATGTCAGAGGTAGAAATATGCCTCTCTGGGGAAATGTACTACGTATAACGAGACGTCATATAGACGTCCATGACTCAAGTCCAGAGATATCACGCAAAGGCCCTATAGTCAACATCAGGAGTTAGAGAATCCCATCCTCCCTAGGCAGGCCCTATATTCCGCAATGAGTTACTCCATACTAGTAGTACGTAGAAACTGGTTGTGGAGTATAGGGCCTGCCTAGGGAGGATGGGGAATCCATGCATCCTACTTCAAGAGAATATAGATTGGAGAGTCCGGTCAGAGATACGTTCTTCATAGATCTTTAGCAAACGTTTAATTAATTGAGTTCTTAACTGGGAGTAAAACATGTAGTGTGATTGACTGATTGTAACCCCCCACCCCCCACCCCACCCCGAATCCAACACCTCCTTAATAACACTACATGAAAGGACATATCTGTAACGGTACTCCATCGTAGTAAGATTAGAAACCACTCAGCGCTAACAGGGAAACTCTTCTCGACACATTCGAAGTGAATTCAAACCCCACTCTGTCCAAGAGAACCACCCAAAACCATAGCCACCACGCCAAACAAATCAACTTTTTCCCGTGACAAGTCTTCCAAGATGGATGGCATCTTAGGTTGAAAGAAATATGCCAGCAAAAAGAGACCAATTTCCTCCGATGCAAAAAGACAAAATCACTTTTGTCCTTCAGTTTCAGGGGGAGTTTGCGATTGATTCGAAGATGTGAGCGTGGGCTGGGGCAATTGTGACTTTTATGTTAGGTCTCCTTTTTTTCTCTTTTTTTTTATAAAGGGGATTGACCTGATCAGTCTACCAAATCCAAGAACTGAGTCTGAATTTACGGTTGGCAAATACGGGTAATGCACCCGTTGCCGTTAATTATCTTTAACATTGAAACCTCTTTCATTGGCTACAGCAGTGAATTTCGAGACTTGAAAAGCAATAGGCAATATTCTAGGTACATGTATATCCGAATAATATACGCCTCCTACTGATGTAGGATAGTTCTAACTGATAAAATGTACACATCATTATATATGATGTCATCAGCTGTCGCTTTCCAAGGTAAAAATGAAAACATCGATCATGTTCAAAAAGTGCTTATCATAACCGGTCGTATGTTGTCAGTTTTTCTGTTCATCTGCTTCTTCTTATGTCTACTGCTGTTTATTTTGCTTCTCCTACTAACATTTTGTTTACATTATCCATATATCTGATTACTTTTCAATTCTCTGTTTTCTCCAGTGTCTCCTTCAAGAATTTTTGTTCCCCATCAGCGCAATGGTCTTCAGTACGGTAGTTGTATTCAAGCCAGACTACAAGAGCAATCATTTACCACTAACTTAGAGAAGATGAAGTCTAAATCTGAACATGACAAATAGCAATATAGGAGCAGGTTGGTGGATTGGTGCTGTTTCAGAAACAGTTTCAAGTCTCTTGCATATTGTGCATTATGAAAAAAACAATCATAGGTTCGAACCTGAAAACCGAATTGGATCCCACCGTGTGGTTCTCAGCAACTCGTGGGTGAATACCATTATTCAGCTTATTGGTTCCCTAATCATCTGCCAATTAACAGAACGTTGAAGGCTTTTGTACGTTTCTTTGGGGTTTTTTTTGTCACCATAACCCGGCCGCCAAGCAGCCTTCCATTTCCGCGTACACCAATATCCCACTAGCAATAAGATTTTGTTTACATGTAGTCACTTCAAAGCATCAAAAAACACCACAATCTACACACGTATCAATCTTTATCATTATACATGTATAAATTTATGAATGCATTCAGACTAAACATTTTTGGTAAATTTGCCTTTAACGATATACAACGTAAAAAGTGGTTTAAAATCGGCAGTTTCTATAATCACTTTCACAATTACCATTATTTTTAAACTTTAAACGTACACCACAAAGCATCCTTACTAAAAAAAAGAAACCAATATGGACCAGTCTTGACATACTCTTGAAACCTATGCTCTGTTTCCAGTTGCTCTTGTAAATGCTACTCCTCTGTCACGGAGTCACACATTCACCAATAGTTTGGTTGGGACCCCCTATAAATTATTGATATAGTTTGGCCCATCCAGGGATGGTTACATGTCCCTTTAAGAGCGGTGGTACATGCAGAGAAGTCTCATTTCCACAATAATAGCAGGGCAAAATCTATTAGTAATTGTGCTACACACGCTGTGTCCTAGAAATATTATAGATACAGTAGCGTAGCGTTCAGTAGCGTTCCTCTACCATTCAAAGGGGTTGGAGTCATGGGTTTGAGGAGATAAACCGTCCAGTGATAAAAAAAACTGTAATATTGCGAGAGTCGAAGATTCTAATAAAAGTGACCTATGCGCTTCCCCCACCCCTCATCTATTCCTTACACAGACTAGCCTGGGATTAGACCTAAACCCAAACTGGGGATAAGTAGCAGTGGCACAGTTGGAAAGGATCGTTATTCGGGTCTGGTTGGCGCCGTGGATGATTGATATTTGTCAATTCTCTCACTTCAAGCCAGAAGGGCGGTGTAACTCTTCCTGATGCTAACCCGGGTGGTAATCAGAGGGTAGTGCGGGCAGACATCAGGGACAGCCATCCAGGGCTCCAACACAGCCAGCCAACAAGGCAGCCAAGGTCAGGGACATAATGGGAGCCAGGCCGGTAGCCTTTGCAAAAAGTCCATATAGGATTGTGGATCCCTAGATCCCATATCTATATTGTCCAAATAGATACTACAGACCTAGTCATACAATATCGCGGGACTAGATGTTAAGCTAGATTGGCTATTTTTCCTTGTTTCCTAAATTCCACCAAAACTAGCCAAGACAGTCTGAATTCGAATCGACCTATGTACTCATCCTATCTAGATAATTAAAGTTTAAAGATTAAAAATCTCTACTATACATTGACTCATACAGGCATCTCATTTTTATGTAGGCAAGGGACTGTCTATTCAACCCAGACTTTTCCCAAAAGTTGGCCACCCAGAAAGGAACCACACATTCAGAAATACCGAAAAAGCTCGTAAATTCTTATTTATCAAAACAAATAAGTGTTTGGGGAATGATAGATAAGCCAGGCCAGCCTTTCAGCCAACCACGTCTCTAAGTGGCCAAATGTAACAAAAATTGACGAGGGGAGTTCAGCTGATATTAGTGTCAGAAACACATGCTAGTGTAGCCTGCCCCATTTCCAAACAGGCTCTCAGCTGGCCTTTGCCCAGGTTCACATCATACGCCCAATGAGCGCCAACCTTTTTGGGGCGTGCGAGGCGTCTGGGAGGCGGTCCTGGAATTTCCCCGTGGTATTGCTCTGTTCAGCAAGAGACTGAAGAGGGATAAGATGACAGAGAAAAGGCAATCCTTGTCGTGCTGCAGGATCATGGGATGGCTGTTGATATGGCAACCGGCTGACCACAAAGGCGGGCCGTAGGGGGGTCTACCTTCCACTCGGTCTGTCTCACGGTCGGATGATTTTATATCTTTGCCAGCACTTGAATACATGGAAAGCATTGATTTTGACTCCAGACCTGTGAACGAAGGAGGAGGGGAAGGGGAACCATGGATGTAAATCCTGAGTTTTGTTTGAGCTCTGAATACTAAAAAGCATGAGCGCACAAATGTAGAAAATGCCACGCCCCTTCCCCAACCAAACATCAAATCGAAATATTCAGTTTCACGAAGCGAAGCTCATCTGAGACTTTAAAAAGGGATCAAAGTCGTTGGTGATCAGAAGGACACAACGAGACAAAAAGAAACTATTCTATTTCTTTTCTTTTTCAGAGAAAAAAACATCGAACGAGAAGAATAATGTAGTTTAATGTGTTGAAGAACATAAGATTTGATATGTGCAGACAGAATACGTTCCACGATTTATCCCAGCACACATCGGAGCAACCAATCAGACCTTAGAAGTAATAGATCAGACTAAGCGTTATTTTCTACAAAGAAGGCAGTTTTTGAAAGAGCAGGAAGAAACCAGAAAAAAATATCCCATAAATCCCATAGAGGAAGGTCGCCTGGGAAATGTCGCGAAAACATCGAATCAGTGCAAAAAGCAGCAATCATTTTCTGTGAGCAAGTGGACGAAACATGAACACCGATTTAAATATCTGGGTGAATAAATTCACGTAACAGTTTCGTAATTTCTTCACACAGGTCCAAGCGAGAGCCTATGTAGCATGGTAAATCGTAATTACTGACTGATCTCCGATGAGACCCACTGGGAAAATAAATCATGCGTTCTGCCACCTTACACATTGCATAGCGATCGAGGCAGAAGGGAACCATATGCTGGAGGCTGGAGGCAGGCCACCACCTGTACAAACAGCCCCCACACACGCTGTCCTCTCTACCCAACACATGACTGATCTGACATACGTTCCATAAACCAGAGAAACTTGTTTTCTGCGGCTGAACTGGACGGCGTTCTCTTCCGGAGAGCAGAACAACATTTTGCGTCACAGGAGCAATATCCCGATGGGAGATATATCATTTGAGCTTAGGCTACGCACGTTGGAGGAATTCTTGACAACCGCACTACATAACTATCAATAATATGTTATAATTATGTGTAATGATGTGTTGTATACACTAATTCATCATTCTATACATTAATCTTATGAGCTAAAAATAATAAACTTTTAGAAGAATGTTTCCAATCCAAAAATAAGGAGTGTGCACACGATTGTTATACTGATCGTTTTATTTGAGACCATCTTGTTAGGTAGATCTTAGTAGTACGTGTAATATATTACTACCAAGGGTAGATCCATATAATGTATAAAAAGGAGATAGTTGAATAGGTCCGTCTAACGCGTTGGTATTAATAGCCTCCAGATGGTACTCATCAGGAGGTACTGTCCACCCAGGCCGGGAGAGGGGTACAAACATTGCCTCACTCCCTACCAAACCCTATACAATAGCATAGGGTTCCTGCATGATACCTAGGAAAAGTTGATATAAAAAGCGTTTAAAAGCTAAAAAAAAATCCTCAAGGATAGAGGAATACTTGCTGCCCACCAGAAAAAGGCCAACTTGCATGATTTGTTTGAATAAACAATTCATGCAGGTACACAATGACCAAATATGGACAATTCCAAGTTGTTGCACTAGTTGAGTATGATCGATTCCCTGCATATTTAAAGCAGGGTGGATTGAAGTACTTATGAAAAAGAAGAAATTTGGTTGAATAATGCTATATATTGGAGCAGATGCAGTTGAGTTGGGTTTTTTTTCGTAGTCAGCTGATATATTTTTCATATTGAGCTAAGCATGAGGGATTTATCCTTGCATTGTATGGACTTCAGATACATCTCATCCTCCAGAATTAGTCTTGGGAAACAGTAAAACTTAATATCTAACATGTAATATCCAGTATTATATTGGAAATCACCATTGGAAGTCCCCTGTAGGTCCCTGTACACACCTCTTATTAGGCCTCATCAGTGTTTCTGTTTAAGTTACTCCTCCAAAATGTGTCAAAAAAAGGTTCAAAGTGACTGAAAGTAAGTTATGTTATAGGGGGTAATACCATGTAATCGATTTTATGTCAACTTCTGCGATCATCCTAGTAAAATTATGAATTATTGGGGTAAAAAGCACATCGGGTTCACCCCACTCCATAGACTTCAATGTTAAAAGCAACAGGGTACAGGGAATCTTGTACCCGGGAGCGCTGACCCCCTGCCTGCCGTTTATGGCATGGCTATAAATAGTGACGGTGGAACGAAAGTATTCAAGGAAATTGTATATGGGGGAGTCTGCCAACTAGCTGGAACTGTCTGAGGGTTGGTATAAAACAAAATTATAGTCGTCATTGAAAAAGTCTTAGTGTGGTTTAAGATATTTTCCAATTTCTATATAAATTTCTATATTTTAGTATATCGCCAGTACCAGGTTTCAGACCAGCAGGACCTTCCTCAGGGACAAACTGGCAATGAATCCAAGGAAGTACATGTACTCTGAATCATTACTTTTGACAAATGGAGAATTTCTGCTATTTGTCTTCCTATCCCAGAGAAACCAGGATTGTCGATCTCCCTTTTATTGAAATATTGATGGAAAGAAAGCTATTTTTTTTTTTTTTTTTTTTTAAAGATTTTATTTATACTGGGATTCGACAAGAAGGGAACATCATTCAATGACGTCATAGAATTAAATCAATTTCTAGGAAAAAAGGATAAAGAAATGTAGGGTAAAAAAAAAAGCAATTAAAACCTTGAGGGGACCGTTCAACAGCACTATGTACTTTGAAGTCCACTTTTCTTCAGCGAATATCCTCTATCTTATAACAAGCCTCCGGGATTATTTTAAGAAGACTTCAAAGATATTCCTCTTTTAGAACCCCGGCTGCACTTGCTTTAAAAGAACTCCAAACTGTTTTTCTGGATTTTTATTAACACCATCCATCCAGACTGGGTACTATCACATTATTTCCTCCGGTGGGAAACGTCTGAAAGGGAGAATGTGTAGATTGAAATTCTTCCCTCGTGTCTACTTTCCCTATGAAATGTCACTTACAATAAACAGTCTTCTCCGCAATACACGGGCAAAAAGAAACACACCGTATCAAACTGGCATCGAGTTTAAACAAAACCAAATTGTTGCATGCACTTTATGGAGGTTGCAGTATGTTTCGACGAGTTACCAAATCACGACGGCTTCCAAGGCAAGGACTAACCTTTTCAAACTGAAAGGAGCCTCTGTAAAGGACCGAATAATGTTTTTGTTCGATTTGGGCTGAGTTCTCTTCTTGGAATGACACAGGCAAAATTCCATGTGTTTACCCACTATAGGTTGTAGCCAGACAAAACACTCACCACAGACCCCCGACGGACATCTCCAGAATTAGATGGCCAGGCATTTGTCAGGGTATGGTCGAATTTGTCCGGGACACACAAAGTTTTAGAAGAGCATCAATCCTGCTTTCAGTTACGATTTATCATCTATGGAATTTATGCGGCACTCTCCGTGGCGCCAAAATAGAAGCTTGGCTCCCCTTGGTCCATGGTACTAAAACTGAAGCGAGAGAATGAATGGAGATCTATGGAACTGCTTCGATCCATTGACATGAACATTAATCTATTTAAAACCGACTGACATAAGTCACAAACCACGAATTATAAAGGATGTAAAGTGTGCATTCCCTCAAAATGATAGAGATGGTATACAAATCTAAATAGAACATGTGTCAGTCAGACGAACTGCTATTTCAGCCGAAGTTAGTACAGTAAAAGTTGACAGGGACTGGAGGAGAAGATAAACAAGAATGAATCAAAGGAATACCAAAGTAGTGTTAATACCACGAGGAAAAAGATATCCTGCCAGAGTATAGATTCGATGTTTGGTTGGGCCATGAAGTAACTATAACACTAGAGGATATCGATGTTATTCAAAGAGTGAATGCCTCAGAATTCCCGCCGAGCTATACCCGTTGTTATACATGGTTCCCTGTGAGAGCCTCCAACTGTCCAAACACCGTTCACTTTGTACATAAGACATGGACAAGGTTAAAAGCATACACAGTCTTCGAAGGAGGTAGGAACCTCTTTCAACATCTTTAGCAGACTGACGTGATAGACAAACTAACATTTGAATGCAGGCTCCCACAACCTTCTGTACAAATAATACACTTGTATAACTATATTATTACCAGCAGAACCAGCAGGACAATGCTGGGAAGTATGCCGTAGATACTCTAGATCTGGTTATTGATGGAGGCTCAGCTCTTCCAACGGACAGACACTTGTGGTCTTTGAGCAGGTGCTGGGAGCTATGAGAAAGCCATTACAACGTTAGCTTGAGGAGAAGGGAGAGGTTGGTAAAGCAGGCTTCCTCAAATAATGACTAACACATCACTGGATGGATGAAATAAAAGCATTGAAGGGATTTTTAATTTCCTTCTCCAATAAACTACATAATAGGGCCTGCCTCTCCAGACCGGACCGACAAGCAAAAGCATATTTTCCTCAACATATTACCCAAGTCCAGAGTGTCTTTATAGGTAAACAAAAGCGATATAGTCGGCCCAGGATGTTACTTCAATTTTGTTTATCTTGAAATATTTCCGGCAATATATCTTCCGCCGAAGGCTTATTTTCAGTGACCGAACTTATACACACGTGAATTCCTTTTAACAGCCAGTAGAGGTTTATAAAGTATGCCCAGGGGAAACCTCCCAGGTCAAAACAGAAAGTTTCCAATCGATATTTTAGAAATGATCAGAGATAAGCATCATAAGGCCAACGAACCCAAACAAAGAAATTTCCAAACCAAACAAATTGGTACTGAATAAAACCACGTGGAAATCCAAAACGGCGATTCATAATTTTTCAGTTATTAAAAACTAATTTTAAATTTATCATGTCATTCACATAAAGCTGGTTTTAAAAGCCCTATTATTCTATTGATAAAAAACTTTATTTCTCTCCAAAGCAATCAATATTTTTAAAATATAGTAAGTCAACAAATCACCTCCAAGATAACAATGGCATGTTGTAATAGAAAAGCGAACACGGACAATTAAAGCGATGGCGGCGTTAACCAATTACGCAAAAAGGGAGAATCAATTAATGCAAGAAGGCCAGAAAATACCATAACAACAATACAGCTCGAGCCCGGTGCCAATCCCCCAAGTAGAACACGGAGCAACACATTTGGCCTGGGACGGCGCTATGTAGTGAGGTAGAGAAGTGTGAAGCCACATGCTAGTCAAACGTTCCAACTTTAATTAGAGCGCCATGTGAATTCTGTTCTGTCAGTGCGAGGCGTGTCATTGTGAAGTCTCTCTCGGCGGGGTGTGATTGAGTTGTGGATGTAGAGGTAACAAGTACACAGCCGATGGAAAAGGTTAAACAGACATTCTCCTTGTTCTCATCCCTCTTTTTTTCATGCTCTTTCGGGGAGTGGGTATTGTTTATGCATGAAAATAATCATCCAAACTTAAATAAAACATTTCTGCGTAATTTGAAAATCTTATGAATCGGACGCAGCAGATAAAAGAAATCACAGAAATTTCATACAAAACAATGGCGATCGAGGCATTTGGCAGAGAAGATTTGATTTCGTTGGTAGGAAACATCGCGGCTTTGACACCTGACATTTGTACAAATTATTAACACTTTCCACCTCTCGAGATTAGAGGCAATGATATTTTCGCATGTAAAATCTCATTCCAGTGTTTTGACAAACCTGAAATGTCAACACTACGGAAATGATCGATTGTCAATTTTTACAAGCGCTAGCAAACATCTTTCATGCGTTTTAGGAACGAGTTACTAAATTTCCATTTTAATGATGGAGAATATCGATATTTCCACGGATACCTAAACCACTGTATGCAATATTATATAGTGAAATGGACGAATCACGCAAATAACTTAATATTAATAACTTAATATCGGGAATATTAAATCTAAATAATAATTGTGACCGCAGATAAGACATTGTACCAATGATTTCTGAAGGTAAGTGGTTGAGTATTATTTATGTAGAGTAACAATGTACAGGCCATGATAACGGCATACCTGAACACCACTTCAGTGACCAGCCCTACCCCTACCCTTTCTACCAACCATGCACCTCGCTCTGTTTCTCGCAGGTCTACTCGCACCTTTCTAAGGTGATACATTTACAAATTGGGAACATGTGTTCTCTTGCTCTATGACAGGCCTGATCGGTTCAGATTAAGACAATTGATGCACGATGTCTAACCTCTGACATGACAGGTGCAAGATCTAACACATGCATATTACGTCAGGATCTAAGAATTCTGGGGACAAAAACTCCTAAAGCCCCAGAGTACTAGAGGAACAGTATGTCCCGCGCTGTGATTTATTGTCTTTGTGTTCATTACATAAATAATCCAGTGTGTGTTAACAGAATTAATAACTTTTCAGAGCAAGGGTAATATACAAATCATGGAGATGCAGTTTAAAATAATCTATGCTATGACACTGGGTAATGATGACAGATTACCACACGGCCATACACAATTAACATGTATTCAACCCATCAGTTGGGCAAACCATAATATAAATTCACATAACATCAAAATCTGATATATGGAGCTCATATATTGAAATGTATGCAGCCTCGAGTCAAAATAAATCACTTGAATGTACTTTTGTTCAAGGCACAGTGGCTCCAACTTTCTGCTAATTGTGGGGACGGACACCGAGTCTAGCATTTAAACACAAGGGAATTGTTTGATACGGGAAAAAAGAGAGACCCGAACAGTGTGGACCATGATTTTCAAGAAAAAAATCTTTGGGATAAAATGTCAGCGATTTGGTCCTTTGTCAATCTTGATATTTTTGCAACATTCAGTTAATGTCAAAGGATGGCCCATGAATATTTAGTGAATCATTAGTTTAAGAGAATGTGACTCAAACCAATGCATAAACAGGGGAACTATAGATATCTAAGCTGCTCATTTTCTTTTAATTAGATCACTAGAAACCAATAAGGGATATCTAAAGAACCAAGCAAAGTAGACACTCGTGAACAGATCAAATACAAAATATTGCACTATCAAAAGTTCACATGGGAAAGCAACCAGAGAAATGCATTCACCAGAATTCTCAATTCCTGCAAACCGCAGGAAGGGCTTTCTTTGGCGTTCTTGTTTGAATCTTGTCAGGGATTTCCTTTCAATAGAGGCCGCAACCATGGCAAAAACTCGCCCACTCGAAAAGCTTAGGGCAACTAGACGGAAAGCAACGGAGTCTATAAGCTGCTATCCCCAGGAAAGGCATAGATTCTAGTCACGACTGGGCTTCCTTCATTTATCATCCTCTCCCAAGCCATTTATCTTTATAATTACATGGAAGCCATCGTTCGGTCCAGGCGAAAATAGAAAAACGCCGACATCTGATTGAATATAAACGCCTATTATGATTACACAATGGCTGGGAGTTGGCACTTTTCTTGTTCCTAATTCACCACAAGCGGGTTCTCCCAACGCGGTTAATAACCAGTCATTTAAAAGCAATATCCTGGAGCATTGACAAACGCTTTCCAAAGAGCATGCCGAATCTATTTTGGGAGGATCTGTATCTTGCTCTCAGACTCAGCACAATAGCAGATCAGATCACCTCTCACGGTTGTAATGAGAGCAAAGGTATAGTTGGTCTGTCCTTCACGGAAGAAGGCTTCTGTATAGAGTAGAAGGCCTATGACGGATTATAATTAGGATCGGCTTCTAATTAGACAAGCCTCGTGGATGTAGATTAGCGCCTTGGTAAGGAAGCACGCTTAGAGTCGCTCAACACGCAACACACGCGCCCCCTGTGAGAAACTGGAGACACTATTACATTACAGTTGCGGCTCTTTCATGTATCCCTCGATCCTAATAAAAATATTCCTCAGATGTCGTTTTTAGGTAGGATTTATTGAACCTACACCAGCTTATCTACTTTTGAAGAGAATATGTTTTATCAGACACGTAGAAAGAGGATTACGAAGGCTCATGTAAGTTTAATCCAAGAGATTCTCAAGCAACGCATTTGGACAAGGATTTTGCAACGGGGTCCTAGCAAAAATATTTGCGTTTGAGGTCTATACGATGTGCTCTCGGCTGTATTACATGTAGTCAGGGAAGGTCTCCTATCGTAGAAGCTCAGGATCATGGGTCTTTTGGTATTGGTCTACGTAGGTTGAAAAAGCCAGAAATGTATACGAAAATTGATCCACGAAAGATAAAATGAAAAAAGACAGTGATTCTACTTTCCATACACCCCTCATTGTCTCAATAACGCGTATATCATGCTCAATTGTTTTGGGCGATAAGAAATAACATGTGGCGACCGAATCGCCTTCTAGACCTCTTGATAACAGAACATTGTACATGCTTGCGCGAATGGCAGCAGTAATTAAGTTGTTATGGGAAGCCAAGAGTGCAGTGAAGTCTTGTTTACCTATCACCAAGACTAATCTGATGTGTACAATGTGGCTTAGGATTAAAAGTTCCTAGTGTAGCTTCACTGAACTGCCACCTGGGAACATTTTCTGGAACTAGCGAAGGATCCTGCCCCACACTGAACACACAACGATCCCTGCCTCTCGCTGCCTCGAAATGTTATAAACCTTACAGTTTGTTTTAATATAGTTCTACAACAGCAATCAGTCACCACGATATGTCTGACTGCACGTGGGTACAATGATGATGTATGATATAATATTAAGACAACTCAAATCCATATTGTATTTGTTTGAATGAAAAGTATCACGTCAGCGAAATTTCTGTAAAAAAAACTTGTTTAAAAAGAAAAATTCATTATATTTGTTAATCATATGAGAAAACTGTATAGATTGCACGAAATCGACTTCAGTCCATGATTGAAGCGAACACGCTCGAAGGGGCTGAAAACATCCCACATGCCGTAGTGTAGTCCCCTTCTACGGCAATCTTAGATTGTTTAAAACGTTTTTCCGTTCAATTCCATAACACACTACTAGGTCGAACGCACGAACTTCTTGCACATTAGACTTATTTCTAATCCGATTTGTTCTTTATGTTGTTAGTAGTAGGGTCGTTTAGGACATACCCTTAAAATTATATACAAGTCAAGTGAAATCGGAAGCTACCCGCGACAAACATTTTAACACTCATATATCTGTCTTTACTTAGCGTAGACTATTATCCCCAGGTTTTATATTACTGCGCTAAGTTCATTATAAGGTTGCTTGGAAACAAAGAAATTAAAGACATACGGTAAACGTATTAATGTTCGCGCAGTATATATTTTAGCTATTTTCGCGCACCCACATTTGTGCGTAAAAATAAATCCTGAGCATAAGGTATAATTATTGCATAAACAAGACTTCTTTGCTGCGCGAATTCAAATCCGGGCGAAACGGTGCGAAAGTGCGCGAAAATGTATCTGCGCAAAAATAAATTATATACGTTTACAGTACAACAATAAGACCAAAAGAAAAAACCTTTTACACATGAGCCTTTACTTTAGTAACCTCGGAAGTAGCTTACAAGACGCGAGACCCATTACTAAAGAGCGTGAATGGGGATCAGCAATAAGTGAAAAAACGGGACGATGAGACTAACTGAAAACACAAAGAAACGCAATTTATGTGCACACCACCAACCATAGACATAACCTTCCCCAAATCCCACCCGTCCTATATTCTATAGACACATAGCCAGAGAAGAGACATCCTGACTGTCGGGGTTGAAGACTGGTCACTAGGGGCCACCGGGTCATCAATGTTTAGATAGAGCCTCTCCTTACGGCATGAGTCTTCTTACAACATCCGTAATTAGTTTTGTCACAGTTCATCATTCCAGAATCACACATACCGCCGCGCCATCGCCATGAGGTAAATGCAAATGACACGGACTGTAGATAGGAGGATGGTATATAATAGGGCATGATAGGAGTTCCGCCTAATATTAGAGCATTACCTACTGTGTATTAAACTAGTTTCTCCAGAAAGTTCTGTCGAGGAAGAATTAATGGCCTATGAGTAATATTCCTCTAAGGAACTTCCGAAGAGCGAAACCCAGTCAGAATCTAGATATTTCGACTTTTTACTAAGTCTTCTTCAGCTTTAGTTATGTTAAGTTATGCCTTTATATATATCTTGCAAGTTGCAGCCTTTTTTCTCTCACCCACATACGCGTGCCATCCAATAGAAACCTTTCACTGATATAAAATACAATGACACCAGGTCGAAGGATAAAAAAAAAACTAGTAATAGAGCAATACAGAACCAGTTGCAGTGGAAACAAAATAATAGCAACAACTACCAGCAGAAAACATAGTGATATACAACTGTTTCATCGGGGTTGCAGATAAGTGATATTGGGAGACACCGTTTCCTGCATAATAACCACAAATTACACAATGACACCAGAGGAATTTGTCATCATTATGGATCCTACACCCAAAGTTCCAACGGTAGCCGTGAAACATGATTATCGAAGGAATACACAGTCTGTGACAATCAACCAGTCATTATCTCTCCAACTGCACACATAAGCGAGAAATGCTAGATCACGCTTACTGCTATGTCCAAGTGTCAATTTTCTTGCAAGCGGACTTTTAGTGCAGATCATATAGAAAAACTAGATCCATTGTTCCCACTGAGGGATACTCTCCGCGTTCGTGTCCGATAAAACTGGGGGGATCCCGTACCAAGGACAGGCAGGGCGGACATAATGAGCATCGGAAGTTTCCATCAAAAATAGACTAAAGTTTACACGGAGGTCCCTCAAGTGCTCATATTTATAAGGCATCCCGCATATATGTGCGGATTTAAGGACAGAGTAGGGCGGGTAAAGTACCCAATATCCATGCGAGCCACCCCAATACAATATCCTAGTCATTACAATATTAATAATATTCGTACGCGTCCTCCTGTGGCATTATACATCAATGTGACACGTACATTATACAGTGTAAAAGTAATTGTCATTCTCAATTCAAGATACTTCATAAGTTTGCCCATGTTCTCCTCCCACAATCGATTCATCACTCAAACATCTTTTTCGTGATAATTTCATATGCAATGCCTCGTGTGAATGAACATACACCTTTTCAATTCGACCTACAGCATTGACATTCAGCTTACAGAAAATATAGTTGCAATACTTCTAATAAAAGTTTGATAAGTTATTGGAAAGTAAAACGATAACAAACTGATGAGTTACCCTAAGAGGAGTTCCCTAAGAGGAGCAGAATGAACTACATTAACTCAATAAATTCATTCAGGTGCAAATGACTCAAACATCTCTAATGTAGTGAAGACGAATCCACTTTCTGATATATTTTTCAGACCTGTCACGATAAGAAATAGGAGAAATAGCCTCATTATGTTTTCATTGACTTACCCTGCCCCTATAGCATGCTATGGTATTTAACGGAGTAAGTGAGAAATATATGCACATGGAAACAAGAACTATCAGAACATCGCGAAACCGATGCAAATGTCATGTTTCATACAGAATAGCAAACTTTTCAATTTGGGATTGCCAGAAATGATTATGAGGTACAGGTGTATAAATGAATGTCCGAAGAAAAAAAATCCAACTCATCATAAGGTTCCATTGCTCTATTCTGTAGAGTCGCGTTGTAAGAATTATAAAGGTTCATGTCATTGTAATCAATTGTTATTAAATAACTCCTCGGTTAGATGCCATTTACGATATTTAATCAGGATAATAAACATCTCATTGGTGTACTATACAACAATATCCAAAAGGGAAATGAAAAACCTTAGAGTAAGAACATGTTATGTAGGGTCATCTAAAGGTACGAATGTGTGGCGAAATTGATACCACACATTCGCAGCGAAAATGCAATTAGGGAAAGTAAATCTACCTGATTTAATGCCACATTTCGCCCACGCGCTAAAACCTGGATAGATCGCGTCCACTCACTAACGTGCTTTAGAATTAGTTTTTCATTTTTTCATTGCTATTACTTACGTCAGACGATACATCGACCTACAAAAAAGCAAGAAAGAAGAATTTATATAAACATTCAACAAACCCAGTAATTCGCATGTGAAATGACAAGTCGATTATCAACAAATGAACCATGACATTAAGAGAGGGACGTGAATAGAATGGCAATTGTATGACTAATAATACTAATTGAGAACGCAATTAGTGAAAATAACACTAGCCCCGTGTAACAAAAGCTGCAATTGGCTCAATCCAATGGTACACCTTGATTAGAAGTTAAATTACAATGAATAATCGTTCAAGATTCGGATGACTTCATGACAATATCTCTTACATTATTGCTTTAAACTTATTTCAGGATTTTGCTAATCCGGAATTAGAAAATTACATATTGGTGGATTGTTCCCTTAATTATAATTGTAACTTTGTCCAGCACGGCTTGAAAACTTCCTACAACATTCGGAGAAGACCGGCTGACATAAATCGCTCCACATTAATGCAAGTTCAACAAACAAACACATTGACATTATTTCATTATTGTATTGCTAGTGAAACTATCGTTTCCACAAGGAGATACAAAGTCAGTTCAATATTTAATGTGGCCAGTGTGATATGGCCTGAGTATCTGGAATACAGATTTAAATTGAGGGTCAGAAGTTCACGCCTGAGAATTCGGCGTGAGACACAAACCAAGGCTCGATTTTTCTCTGGCATCTTTAATGTATACTCAATGATCTTGTACCAAAGTTGGGAAATCGCCAGATCTAAACTTTCGACAGGGCTGCCGGCGATGGTGTAGAGTATCAGAAATCTTCGCCCGCCATTGTCCTTATTCTGGGAATGGAATGAGGACTTATTCTCAGAGGGTTTTTTCATTTCCTCGAGTCCGATTATTGCAGACATTTCTCATCTCATAACTACGGTAATAAAACTTATAAATATTACCAAACGAAAAGAGGATGGAGATCAAACGGCAGGGATGTGGGATTGAAATGCCTATACAATAATGGAAATGCCAACAAATTGTGTGTACCGTATATAAATGGATACAGTCTAGGCTCAGAGTTGAGAGAGTCCCTCCAAACTGAGGGAAGACACATTCGGACGCCTACTCAATGGGCAGACAAGCCAGTAGACGCCCAATCACAGATATACCATTCTTATCTGATTTGAAAGGATGTGAGCATAGGTTTTCTTTCATGAACCCATGAATTATTTTTCGGAAAGAGAAATGGGATTGCGTGACACACCCCTGTTCTTCACCATTGTGCAAAGTGCAAACATAGCAACCTCGCGAGCCAGGGCAGATTCTACTAATCCAGAAAATTACCGCAGCAAGACATTTATTTGTGGGAAGTAAATTGGTTATATTTCACCAGATCTGAACGCTTTTAGATTGTTTTTATATTTAAAAATAAAAGATCGTCCCACCCACCCACCCTGTCTCTCCCCTCCTACCTACAATATCCATTTGATTTAGTATCAAATAATGTAGCCTACACAACACCAACGTGTTGGGTAGGCTACAACACCCACCCTATAAATAGCCTACATGTCAACAAGCTAGCTGGGTGTTATGTGGGTGTTATGTAAGGGTGGCAGTGACTAGTAAGGGTATAGCTGTTGGGTGGTTGAAGCTATGTAAACATGGCAGGAGTGAATGACAACAGATAGAGGGTGCATGAATGTTTTGAAAACAGCATTTCTGGACCATGAACACAGTAGTTTTTCCAGACAAAAGGGTAGCTAACTAAGTCAAGTTTCTCTCAGACGAATTACAGGTCGCCACTTACAGGGAAAACGTTAAAAAGAAGGCCATAAGTATGGGTCGTGTCTATATGGGGAGTGGACGCTGATGGGTTGGGTGACGTCACTAATTTTAGAGAGGGGCTTATCCGCCCACAGAGGGCGGGTCGGTCACATCTCGTCCAGAAAGTAACCGCACAAGGTATTTATTTGTAGGAAGTAAATTGGTTATATTTCACCAGATCTGAACGCTTTTAGATTGTTTTTATATTTAAAAATAAAGGATCGTCACCCCCGCAGCTTCTTTCAGAAGCGGTGGTCACGGAAGAGTCTAGTATGACTCAGGAACGCAGGACGCAAGGAGTAAAGCCCTGTTGGGGAGGATGAAACATAGCAGAGGTAAACGTGACTGCATTTGTCTTCCTCTCCATCAAATACCCATGTCTAGCATGTAGTCACTCTATAGTCGAAAGAACGACCCCAAATACAAAATCAATCACTTACTATACTGCATAGTTTCTTAGAGTAAGATAAGTTCCTTTTTGGGTCAAGATCTTAATGAAGAGCTGCCTTGTGAATTGTTGGCAAGATTGTGCAAGAGCAAATAGTTCAAAACAAAAGACTATATACTGTATTATCCATCCTCCCATGGCAGGCCCTATACTCAGCAACCAGTTTCTTGTTACTTGTACGTAGAAACTGGTTGCGGAGTATAGGGCCTGCCTAGGGAGGATGGTATTACCTGGATACACTTTGTTTGAGTCCTGTTGGGAGTATTCTGTAAACATCAAAGCGGGCAATGCTTAAACCTATGCATGGGGTGCCGTTCCCAACAGGACTCAAACAGAGTGTAGACCCGAATGCCAACCGACGGCAATAAATGCCTCATAGTGTTATGTTATAGGGAGCGATGGAATAAGAAGGTCCGTTCACAGCAATGACTATTATAAGAATGTTTATTAGACTGCGTTGGTGGGTGACGCGGGGGTCACCCACGTGACTGGGCACGCAGGCCTGTCACTAGGTGAGAGGGGGGTTACTACCCAATACATACATACATGTCAGTATACAAGAGTAATATATAATAAAGGCATAAAATAAAGTAGTAGTAAACCTATACATAGCAATAGCATCTACCTCATAGCGTTTAATCTAGGCTCAGAGTAGACAGAGTTTCCGTCCCCGTATCCTCCCGCACCCCGGAGCAGAGTTTCCGTCCCCGTATCCTCCCGCACCCCGGAGCGGGGTTTCCGTCCCCCTATCCTCCCGCACCCCGGAGCGGGGACGGACAGTTAACCCTTATAAAATCACGGGAATCTGACCACAGGGTCAACATGGCTACATGCATGCGGAGGCCGCCAGTGCCTCCAATCGGCATACAAAAACGTGGATTTAAAGGGCACGGCATGGACGGACATAGTAAATTAAGCGCATTTCACTTTTATTGATATTCATTAAAGACTTGGTGAAGGTGTGGGGGTGCACCGTTGTGCCCCAAAAAAGTCCGGGGTGATTTGGTCTTTAAATGATAGGCCTCGCTGGGAAGTCGAGGCCTAGTATAGGCTAGGCTCAGAGTTGAGTTCCTCCAAACTGAGGGAAAGCCTGTCGCTTCAAACCACAAAATGCCATTATAATCCCATTAGGACGCCTACTCCCGGACAGGGAATCTATTAGCGCAGTAGGCATCTCATCACTGACATACTATTCTTATCTGATCTGAGAGGCTCTGAGCCTAGACTGGCGTACGATTTTCATCATATGCCTTAGAGAATTAAATTTGAATTCCATTTTTTGTCTTTTTCACGTCCATGCTATTTCTCAGGTCCAACCCATACCAAGTGAGCCTAGTTCCGTGGTAGTTAGTAAACGGATATTGTTGTTCTTCCTCTCTGGTAATTTAATAGAACATGGGGCAGATCATGTTCTCAGCATCTCGAGCAACCCATTCATTCTTTGATTTTCCTGGACATATACATTTGTCTTTGAAATATCGCGCAATAAACATGTGTGTGTAGGGGCGGGTTTTCAAACGGCTTTTCATTTCTTTTTTTTTAAGAAACAAATAATAAACAAATTATACATTCCAACAGTAGCTACTAACAGTTGCCCCTGTGTCAGGCTGTGAGAACGACGACTCCGGTTACACCAAGGATCGGTTTCCCATGGCAACAAAGTGGTTATCCATGATAAGGGAATTCAACACTCAGGGCTGGCCCAAGCCCAGAGGAGGCCAGAAGCCCTATCAACTAAACACCGACTCAAGGAGTCTATCATACAATGCCATAACCGTCATTTTTAATCGTAGCCATGGAAACGCACTAAAGATCCATGGACAAGCCATAAGGGTACTTGCCACAAGGGTTCACAAATGAAGGAGGCGCTGCTTATCGCGCCTGTGGCGGGTGTTGGGTTTCTCAAAACGCAGAGGATCAAACAGACTGAACAGGATACACTGAGTTTATGCCGAGGATCCTGGATCAGACTTTATAACTTTGATCCTCGTTTGACAGAGATGTATCGTCAGAGACCACTCATAAAAATATCTCTGTATATGGGAGACTTCCTGCGAAATAAAAATAAAAGCATCCATACAGAAACATAGTCAATAACTAGTGATATAGTTGAGTACTTCATATATATGGAGTCACAATATGCTAAGCAAATATGATGTGGCTAAGCCAATACCGGTATATTGTGGCTAGCAAAAATGCAGTTCTGCTTTGTTATGTGGCGTCGACACGACCATAAATGAAAACATATGTTTCTCAAATAGAAACAATGTTGCGAGACAAGGGCATGAGTCACGGAGGAAGAAATGAGCCACGGCGTTCCCAGCGTAATTACACATCTATTAGTCAAAAACAACGTTGAATGCTCGATTTTACCCCGGAGTGATTGATTCAATTTTATACATCAATTGAAAATAGATGAAAAGAACTCTAAACCAGACCTTTCGATAGTAATTTAGTAACTAAACATCGCCTTATTTACATTGCAAAGATCAAGAATCGACTCGTCATTTCAGTTATAACAGAAACATTGGACACGGGCTATTCTTTTTAGAATCATGCATTTTTTAAAAATAAACGTGGCATTGCTGAGACTGAGAGATGTTAGCACCGGTCCAGTGCATGTGCACTTACACAACTATGTAATTTGAGGAAGGAGATACAATATCTAATTCATAACAATTAACCTTGCGTACCAGTCTAGGCTCACAGCCTCTCATATCAGTGATTGGACGCCTACTGCGTTAATTGCCAGGCCCTGGATTAGGCGTCCTAATGGGATTCTAATGGAATTCTGCGGTTTTGAGCGAGATGTTAATCGGAATTTCCCTCAGTTTGGAGGGACTCTCTCAACCCTTGAGTCTAGATTGGTACCAAATATTTGAGACAAATAATTTGGGACACCATCTTAAGAGAAATTACGGTAAGGGCACTGACGCCTTCAAGTTAAGGCCACGCCATTGACTGAGGCATAGAAAAACTCTGATGGGGCCTTGTATCATATCAACCAGACTAGTAGCTACTAGTCTCGTTGATCATATAATAGTATGGCGCTGACAACGTTTTTATACTTGTTGGTTGCTCTCTAATACAACCAACGAGAGAACATTTTACTTAGAGCATCGAAGAAAAGGATCTCAAATGTATTCAATGACGAATAGAATCTCTTCTGTAATCATGAGAAGGCAACCGCAGGTAGTGTCAATGGACACCTTTGAGAGTCTTGAGGAGGCGGTGGAAATTGACATGGTCGAGTGGGATATTATATGACATGAATGGAATATTGCAGACCACTTTATTAATGCTACCGGTGTCCCAGATTCAGCGGCCAATACAATAGTCTTTAATGATAAACTATAATTCATGAATTAGTAACTTAACAGCAAAATAAAGACATTTTTTCATTTACATCTATATATTTTCAATTGTCATATATACTGCAATGCTTGAAAATCTTGCACACAAAATGGATAGATAATTCTCAAGGAAAGGCGCGCATAACATTTGAATCAAAGCTTATGCCTACCTCACATTTCGAGTATTTCGTTGAATTATAGTTTTCAAGTTTCAAAAATATCAAAATTTCAATGGGTCAACCTTTATTGTCTTTAGTTGAGGGGTGTTTCGATGCCCCATGTTTGACCGGAATTGTTTACCATGTAGTCTCTAGAGACTAGATTGACCTGTAACTAAACCCCAAAGTTACCACGCCAAATCGTGGGAGTAGCTGAAGCCCCTAAACAAGAACTTTGAATTTGTTTGTCCAATCTGAAGCCACATACAAAGATTTTGCGGAGGGGTAAACTAACAAGAACCGGAATAATTGTTGTTTCTGGCCTCAGAATGAAGCCAGAGCCGGGCTGTATCAGCTGACGGGGCTGTCACTTGTCACGCCGTATCCGAGACGCTGGGGAGCGCACTCCGAATCTTGTAACATGAGAACATACCCGGGGAGTGAACCCAGGCCAGGGGGAGTATACCACAACACCACTACCACCACCATCACCACCTACTCCTCCTCATGCCACTCCTCTAAACTCTACAACAACTCATACTCATCCCTTGCAACGCATGCCTCCCTCCTCTATTGGCATTGCGACCCGGCCAGGAGACTCTTCAGCACAAGTTAGTGCACAATTAGAGGACAAGCCACAATTAGCCTGACACACTAACCACGATTTCATTCTAGACGTGGGTTGGTGCAAGGTCCATAAAACTCACAGCCGCTCAAAGATCTAGCGAGATCAGGAGAGGGAGAGAGAGAGAGTGACTCGCCAAGTCAACTACAACAAGAGGGGCAAGCGTCAGTAACGAGTTTGCTAGTAAACTACCACACTTGCAGATTCTCTCCTCTGTGTCAGACCATCTGGAAGAGATAGGGAAGTTGAGACTGAGAGGTGAAGACTCAAGGCGAGAGCAGATTTGTAAACAAAGCGCACAATCATCAACACGACTGCATGGGTTATTTGCGCCCATAAATAGACCATTCCCAAACGGACCAAAGGCAACATATCCCCTTGGACAAACTTCAACTTAAAATACTCACATCAAGTCAACCGAAATGTTTGGTATATTTACAAGATCAGGGTCCCTTTGACAAGCGCCGGAAAAAACCTGTGAGTTGCAACATACTAACTAATATACTTTTCGCTCTTCAATAGGCACAGAAAGGTAGGGGCCAGTCTGGATAATTCTCGAACCTGAGTGAGACAAAAACATCAACAATAGCTATTGCGCATTCTCTCGTTCACTATAACAGCCATCCCGAAAGGATATATATTTGGATCATGTTTTCCCTCATTGTCATCACGCCACTGCTGTGCGGTGTTTATTTAATTTGACCTTAATATTTTGTAATTTATGAATGATACGCGAGATCGCCCCCATCTCACATGATCTAAGCTAACATACTATGCGAGAGTGCTTTATTTTATCATCACTGGTATTAGGCTAGAATTGTTACAGATTGTAAAGGTTATTTGAATTGGATGAAATTGCAGATACGCAAGTTGAGAAGTGAAATAAGATACAATTGAATAAGAACAAATGAAAAAGGAAAACAATGTCGTTTTTTGTTAAAAAAAAATCAAAAATCAAATCAGTGTATGATTGTGAAAGTCACTATCCAAAATAACTAGTTTTATTATTCTGCCTGGATCTAAAAAATGCGAATTAAAATTTTACTTAATAGCTGCACGAGGTTGTATTTGATTAATTTCAAGGAGAAATACTGATTTGATTTGGAAAAGGTTTCTTAAAGCATAATGTATCCCTAACTCATTTGTTATTTTGAACATTTGCTGATCGTAGAGATCATTGTTTTCAAAACTTGTTATATTACCATACAATACAGAAAATAAATAATCGATCCTGTAAATCCCATAGTACGTAGTTCTGGTGTTACTTTTACACATGTCCGCCAAAGAATTTTCGGTTTGTCCCAAAGAAAAGTTTCACAATACAAGGGGTCATATTCTCATCGAATATAAATGAATATGAATGCACTTGTTGGTTTCTTTCTCTAGGTGGTATTTCTATTACCAAATACATTTTCGTTCCATAATGAGGGTATCATGAACGAATGAAACGTATAATCCGTCCTGTTTGAAAATTATGCAACTGATATAATGAATCAAATAATACCAACCTCACGTCTAGATGAAATAGTTCATACAAAAAAGCACATCTCCTTTTTCAGTATTTGCTTGATAGTATCGAGTTTAAATGAATGATATTTCTTATTCTCATCAATCCTTGTATTGCTAAGGATTTCAATTTTAATTATATTTTTTTTTATTTTTCCAGTAAAATGCATTCTTCGACTGTGAGAAGAATATCCGGCTGTATTACCATATTCTTGATGCTCTTCATCTTTGCCGACACTAGCAATGACACAGCATCAGGCTACATGATTACTTCTCCAATTCCATTTCAAAATGACACAACGAATCTAAATGAGACATTAGCCGATAGAAATGGACGAAATGGCACAAGGACTGAGATTAATGAAGACGGGAGCCCATATAATCCTGTTCCAGATATCTATGATTATGACTACAACAACGATACCGCAGATTATTATGATTATAGTGCCAACATAACTGATTCAAATCAAGAGGAAAATGGTGGAATGGATATTGGAGTTTTAGTGGGAAACAATGGAACTGATAACAACCCAGGATTCTGTAATGTTCCATTTAATATGCGATTCCCTACAACATGCTTGCCTTGTTTTATGACGGAACAATATGGTTGCCCGAATGGTGCGTCTAAAGTCTCAGAGCACGCTTGTGGCAATTATGGAGAAGATGACGAACATTGCTTATATCTTTGTGAAATTATCACTGACAGATCCGAATGTTGCACGGGATTTTGGGGCAAAGACTGTCTTCCCTGTCCAAGTACTTTGGGTCTATCCAATGACACTGAAATATGTAATGGGAAGGGCACCTGTGCAGATGGAATCGATGGGAATGGCAACTGTACTTGTATGTCTGCATTCAAGGGTACAGCATGTGAATTGTGCGAATTATCAGATGAAGTGTATGGGCCTGATTGTAACCAACGATGTGATTGTGACCATGGGGTTTGCGATTCGGATCGCACAGGGACAGGAGCATGTTTTTGTGAGCATGGATACGGAGGAGAAAAATGTGACACCCAGATTCACTGTCTCGAGCACTTGTGTGGTGAGAATGCGCACTGCACTGATGCAACAAGTGTAAGTTGTGTCTGTGACCGGGGGTTTATGGGAGATGGACAGAAGTGCAGAATGATTGATATGTGTAGTATGGGGATATGTAGTGACCACGCCAATTGTACCATGCATGGACCAGCGAATTACACTTGTAAGTGTATGGCGGGATATCATGGAGATGGATTCTACTGTATGCCAGTGGATCATTGCCAGATACCTATTTTACCACGGGACCAAGTCTGCCCATACAACAACACTGAATGCAAATATGAAGGGCCTGGACAGTTCTCCTGTCCATGCATTCGTGGCTTTATCAAGTCACCAGATGACCCAGAGAACAGAACTTGTGTAATGAAAGATATGTGCGAGTCAAATCCCTGCCATGCCAATGCTAACTGTTCCATGATAGGACCACTAGTATTGAAATGTATATGTCATGATGGCTACGTCGGAGATGGTTTCAGATGTCATGGTAACTTTCTACACACGTTGAATGAACTAAATACCTACCCCCACAGCGACCTGAGAAATACACTGAACGGTACAATTAAATTGTTTTCAGCTGCTTCAGATATTTTACAAGCAAAGGGACGTTTGACAATATTTGCACCCCTAACTGTGAGTCGTGCTGCTGCAAGCTGGAATCAGCACAAAGCTGCCCAGTTTGTAAGGCAGCATATCATTCCAATCCCTTTGAATGCGGCATTTTTGAGATCCAGGAGGACATTCTTCACACTTGAAGGCACTGCTGCCTCGCTCAGTTTCAATCCTCGAAGGCGAATGATTATGTTTAAACTGCCTGGTTATGGTCACAGGGCTAGAGTGATAAAAACCAATGTTATAGCCAGTAATGGTTATATACATTTTATCAACCAAATATTAGAAAAGCCACCAGTGATAAACTACAAGCCTCGACAAACCCTTCTTACTCAGATCCAAAGTGATGGTCGTTTTAATAGATTGGAAAGCCTTGTTGCTTCTGCTGGCCTTCAGGATATCCTCAATGACACAAGTCGTAACCTCACATTGTTTGCACCTAACAACAAAGCATGGGATACCCTGCCATTAGGTACAGTGCAATATCTCCAATCAAAGGATGGAAAGGGTAAACTGAAAGCTCTGCTGGAGAACCATATTATACCTGATATCATCCAAACCTCTGATCTCCTTGATACAAATAGGCTTGCAACTATGGCCAACAACATAATCACCGTAAGAATAAACCAAAAAGGACAATTTAAACTGAACAAAGACGTCGCCATTAGCCAAACAGACATACCTGCCATTAACGGTGTATTTCATCATATAGATAGAATTCTTATACCTGAATCTATTGAACCACTTTTACCACACGTCTGCAATGAGACACGGGAGGAGGAAGTTGCAGGTCTCTGTGGCCCATGTACTGAGACTCTTCATTGTCCACTGACGTCAGACATCCCAGACACCACTAAGGTCCCGATCGCCTGTACTTTCACAGGCCGAAATCGGTTGGTATTTTATTCTAGATTTCATGAAACAAAAATATTGCAGAGCCTTTATATTTTAGGGTAGATCCTTGGTTTATAACTTTACTTCTCGGCAATATGAAGGAATTTCTTAGCTAAGCTTTCTGCGAAAGAGCAGACGATGTCTATTTTTAATGTAGATAAGGAAAATGCTTTCAAAATTCACCCTGTCTTAGTTTTCAAGGGTAAATATCTTGTCAGAATTTCAGTCTGGTATTTTGCTAGGCACTGGTTGGAGTTGAGGGATTAGTGAACCACATATTTTATGAGTAATTCTAGTAAATGGGGCCCTTTTCATACATAGGGGCAGCAACAAAGTTGAGAAGGTCCCTCCAAACTGAGGGAAAGCCTCTTGTATTGCCCCAAACCATAAAATACCATTAGAATCCAATTAGGATGCCTACTCCAGCACCAGAAAAGCCATTATCACAGTAGGCATCCAATCACAAATAACTGACATACCATTCTTATCTGATCTCAGAGGCTGTGATCCTAGACTGAACATTTTATAACAATAGTTGTTTTAATGGTGCGTTCCCAAGGGTTTTCTGATGCGGAAAGCCTGTTCCAAATGTAATTAGCTTTTTTGTAAAGAAAAAGGTTATCCTACACAAATGGCTGTAGGATCTCTAATAGTGGTATGCAAAAAAAATGGTGAGATATTTAGTTTAATTTATAAAAAATTTAGTGACATTGATCAACTGACTTTTTTTTTACTTTACCACCCTAGTATTAGTTCCACTATTAGAAATGGTTACTGTTTTCTTTATGTCAAATAATTACAATTCTTTTGTGAATAATTGCATGCCACAGAAAACTGAAGTAATTCTACTAATGATTCATAGAAATATTGTCAGCTATATTTAAATTGGCTCATCATCTGCTACACAAATGTTTTTATTTGTTTCAGGACCACTATCAGGGGTTGTGCTCAATCATGCAAACGGCGGAGCATAATAAAGAAATGCTGTCCCAACTTCTTTGGTCCAGACTGCAGACCGTGCCCTGGTGGACACCTTTCAGCATGCGGAGGGAGGGGCACTTGTAATGATGGGATCAATGGCACAGGAATGTGCAGTTGCCAATCAACTTTCAAAGGGACAGTATGCCAGTTGTGTGTCGGAGATAAATTTGGTTCCAATTGCGAGAAAGACTGTACCTGTTTACAGGGCAAGTGTGACAGCACTGTGACAGGTAATGGGCACTGCATACTTGGATCCTGTCCTTCATGGCGCACGGGAAAAGACTGTGAGCTAAGGAGTGAGCGTTGTGGTCTGCGAAGTGTGTACTGCCATATCCATGCTGAATGTGCATTACCAGGGAACTCTACCCACATGGCATTCATATTTAGTGCACAAGATTGGTTTTCTCGTTCAGTGTTTGGTCAATGTCAGTGCAGCCCAGGCTACAGAGGAGACGGTGTCACCTGTGCACCTATTAACAGGTGTGAAGATGCTGATAATGGAGGTTGCCATGAGGAGGCAGACTGTATCTATGTGGGTCCAGCAGCTAACAATTGTACATGTAGATCTGGCTGGGTCGGGGACGGCACCTACTGCTATGCCAGCACATCTTGCAGTGGACACCACAACTGCGATGAGAATGCACAATGTTCGGCTAACATACCTGGAGAATACACGTGTAAATGTATGGAGAATTATCATGGCGATGGCATTAGATGTGTTCCAATTAATGCATGTGATCATGACAATGGTGGGTGCCATAGGTGGGCCACTTGTACACCTCGAGGACCAGGCAAGAAATCTTGTACCTGCCAGTTAGGGTATGCTGGGGATGGAATATCTTGTTTCGGAAACTTGTGGGATGAAATCCAAGCAAATAACTTCACAACAAGTTTTGCTAGCTTACTCAATGTAACACTGCTACCAAAACTTTTATCAAACTTCTCTGGACAGTACACAATTCTAGTCCCAAAGAATGGTTTCCAGTATAGCTCTGAGATTCCTGACCTGTCATACCTGAAATACCACATACTTCAAGGCCGCCATGATGTACATCATCTTAGGACATTAGTTCAAACAAGCAGTTCTTCAAATAGTTATTTCATGTCATCTCTCGCTGAGATTGAAAACAATGAAATCAACATTACATACAGTGGTTCTGTGCTACTGATTAACTCAGTTCTGATATTTTCGGCCAACCATTTTGCATTGAATGGAATAATACATATTATGGAAAATGATTTACACCCATTGCAGCCATATGCAGACTTGGACGATTTGTTTTCCAATCATGGGAGCATATCTCAATTCTATCATGATTTACAACAAACAGGATTAGACAGAACTATCCAAAGAAGAAATGTGTCAGGGTATACAATATTTGCAGTGGAAAATGAGATATGGAAACCAAAAGTAAAGCAGGGCCAGCTTCAAAAGTATATCTCATACTATATCATTCCACAACAATTATCTATGGAGACCCTGGTGACAAGGAGACAAATCTCTAGCCTTCAAGGTGTAGGTCCTAGTAGCAAATTAAACATCTCATCTAGAAATGAGAAAGTTTTTGTTAACGGTTATCTTGTCCATGACGATAGACTGAGGACAGAACGTGGCTATGTCTACAAGCTCATGTCCATGCTTCACCCTAATCTGAATCGTTGTGATAAACAGAGGGTTGATGGCTCTATAAATGCTCAATGTTGTGAAGGTTTTTATGGATTTGATTGCCTGGAATGTCCTGGAGGGAGCATTAATCCATGTAACAATCATGGTATTTGCGACCAAACATTATCAGGATTAGGCTTATGTACCTGCCACCCAGGATTCACGGGCGCAGATTGTGATACATGTGCTGTGGGCTACAAAGGTCCTCAGTGCCATCTAGACATGTGCACCCTCTGTGATGTGAATGCTATCTGCTTGACAAGCGCCAGTGTGTCCTGTGTCTGTGACAAAAGCTATGTTGGAGATGGGTTCAAGTGTATTCCTAAGTGCCAAGAAAAGAATGGTGGATGTGATATAAATGCAGAATGCTCTACATCTAACATAACTGGTGAGGTGACCTGCCTCTGTAAAGAAGCATATCATGGGACAGGCAAGAACTGCTCCCAGATATTTAACCTTTGCAATGAATTCAACGGTGGATGTTCGGAGAATGCAATCTGCATTTTCAACCCACCAAGAAGGGATAGCATTGACATAGGCTCAGTTAAGTGCACTTGTAAAACAAATTACACAGGGAATGGAACAGTTTGCAATGGCGATTTGCTCAGTACTCTCCAAATGATGAATGAAACAAGAGATTTTTACCAAGCCATCGCTGATCTAATGGAGGCAGGCAATAACTATGAGAACACAATAAAGAATTTATTTAGTAAATCAGCTCATGGAATAACTGTGTTCGTGCCAGTTAATTGGCTTGACGCTAATGATACAGAAAGCCAGATTGTTGATGTGGAAAGACATGTTGTGGAGGAATATATATTATTAAATGCGTCAACACTTGAAGACAATGACAGGGTTTATCTGACAGCATCTGGTGAGAATATTACCATACAAAATCCCTCTGGAAATTTGTCATTTGTGGTAAATGGGACATTGATTCTTCAGACAAACATTCCATCGACCAATGGTATTATTCACCTTATCATGAACCCGCTAATGGAGAAGATCCAAACAGAACCACTGACACAAAAAGGCAATCAGGCAATGAGCATGGTCCCATATATAATAGCGGCACTCATTCTCATTGTCATAATTGTTATAGTGGCAGCTTTTATAATCGCAAAACGAAGGTCAGAATGGCCGCGATTTAGTAGACACATAGATTCTGATGAGAGTGAATTCAGCTTTAAAATTCTCAACGGTTTTGATACAGCAGAACCATCTAGGGAAGAAATGCTTGATGCATCCTCTGTATTCAAAAATCCATTATATGACAGATTGGCAGACACTTCCTGATCAAATTAGTATAAATTTCTACCTCCTATCCTAGCTACCAATGTAAATATCAAGCTAAAGTACTAACTGTAATATGTATTTTGAGTGAGTAGATGTTGCCGAGACAATTATTTTCCTAGGTTCAGAAGCAGTGATAAGCCAGAGAGTGAATGAGTGAAAAAGATGACTGCAAATGCTATGAGAATAAATATCTTTAAAAAAAATATCTTCACTTGTTGATATAGTGTTTTAACTATATATATGAGACTTATATTCCATTTAATCCAGTTATCAAATATTGCAAGATTTATGACGTTGTAATTACGTTAGATATCATAGATCTATTCCATAAACACGAGTGAGGCTAATAAAAAAAACCGTCTTAAGACAGAAATTAATTCAATGAAGTTTAATGAGGAGTCACTAAATATTACATCAGGAGATAATATTCGTATAATTCAGTTAACTTAGGTAATACCTTGCATTATAACCTTTGATTAATAAAAATCATTATCATTGTAATGTGGTGTCAATCAATGAACATGGGGAGGTCCTTTTACTACCTTCTATTGATTTTCTCCCTGTTCTGATAATTCACATGAAGTTGAACTCAGCGATGTATGAATCTAGGGGAAGGACAATTGCTTTTGTGATGCGCTATGAATGAACATCCCAGCAGGGGAACTCTTCTAAACTGATACACCCAATCTGGGGGGTATAATAACAATAAAAGACGCGACTTGGATTCTGTAAGCATTTTCACATCAAATTTGATTCATCATAAAATGAATGATACTTTTGTGTACATATTACAGATTGCATTGTATTCAGTTATAAGATACAGAATCTTTAGGGAAATGGTTTGGGGTGATTGAAAAAACATTTTTTTATACAAAACAACAGTGGAAAGTCACATGCGATGACCCATCGGTTCTCATGTATTCCCTGCAACCCCTCGAGTTGCCTCGAAAAAAACCCATAATTTTAATTCAACTTACTACTTATAAATCAGGTAAGTCTCTCAAAATTCTAAAATATCAATTGGCATTGTAATTGTATTTTTAACTTTTCCGTTGAAAAAGTCAACTTTTTGTTATTTATTTGAATTGTAAATGTAGATTATATTTTTGTTATAATATTGCCATTATAGAAATTTACCACTTGGCACTTAACCCACAAAAGTTAACAGGCTACAGATCAATAGATAAGGCTCTTAGAAGTGGTGACACCCTTAGTTCAAAGGGAAATGGGGGAGATCCGTGTCAGTTTGCTTAAAAGTTGTTACATACTAGTACGTTATTACTGGGGAGCCAGAGGCTTATCCTTTTAAGATCAAGACTGAACTGTCATCCCCCAGAAATAGGAGCATAATATGGTCTGGAGAAGATCCAAAAGTAGGGGGTTGGGTAGCCTACATGACCCCTTTAGATATGAAATATTTTATTGAGAAAAATTGAGATGAATTCGTGAGAAATAGGATATAATCTTTCTTTTTTTTCAGTATTCAAATTTCCTAAATAGAATTATTCAACCATAAATAATATCACGGGAGAGGTAATATTTTTCTAAGCACTGCCGCTATAACGTTTGTAACTAGTTCTGGCATCCAAACTCAGGGACTTTCCAGGGCGCCTCATGATGTCAGACCTAAATGTAATAATGTGTTTTGGTCCCCCGCCTACTTAGAAAAACACCATCCTACCTAAAGTACGGTACCGTATGGTAACCAGCAACAAACCCTCCCTACTTGAAAAAAATGTAAACGTCATGCGTTTTCCTTTTAGTACACGTCATCATGTTTGGACCTCCCTCAAGTTGTGTATTGAATATATATGTATGTTATTGTTATATATATTTCTATAATAAAAGCCGACTGTGTTGCAGTTCTTTGTATATAATCATTGTGGTTCTTGAGCTTCACTATAAAAAGAAACGTCACAAAAATCCCCCTACAGTACCAATCTAATTTTTAGCTGGCTTGAACCTGAAACAGAGTTATTATGAGAAGAATTGCGCTTTTTCGTGTTTTATATAAAGGCTCTCAACATTTCTTTACAGCTACAGTCTACGCTCGGAGTTGAGAGGCTCGTACTTCAGTGATTCAGGGGGGTTGTTAACTGTTGTACTAACGTAACGATGTAGCCCTGTAGGATAGGAATTTTGGGTAGGGTCAAGAAATCCATAAACGCAGTAGCCGTCCAATCACTGAGTCTAATTGAATGTAACAGAAGTGTGACCATTCTAGTAAACGGGGTTGATCCAGGTAATTTATGTCTAAGCACTATAATCATTTGCTATTTTCTTCTAAAATCTACTAAAAGTAAAGCCTTAAAAAAGGCTGAATCAAAATTCCTCCGAGGCCGACCGTCAACATCGTGTCATGAACATAATGATAGATACCACTGATATTTTCTACTAGAACAGAGGGGTAAGTTTAAAGGAGATGGTACCACGTATCTAGTGTAGAACGGGGCACCATATCCATACATTGTCAGGCACATCACCCCAGACATCACCCTTTTCTTCTTGGACAATATATCATTGACAGATCTACCGTGTGATACTGATCGCCTTGGCTTGACTTTTTGCTCCGCCTTCGAAAACTGACGTCTACACACACCATGTTTACATCTTACAGGGCCAAAAAACTGGATTCAATAGAGTGCATTAGGGCAGAAAAGTTCCATTTAACAGCAACATATCTGTAACTTACCACTAAATTGTCACATTGATATCCAAATATGCTGATTTCGGATGTACATCTGAGAGAATTAACAGAAGAGTGATACCATAGCAGCCATCTTGGAGCTACAGACCACATCACAAGCGCGATTCATACCATTTGTACGTTCAGTTCACTTGTTTTGTACTTGAGGCGCCATCTGATGGTATTTTCCATAGGGGTCAAGGCCACCCAAACCAGAGCGCCAATTTCAGAAAGGTTTGATATATTTTTCTTCTGTCATACCGAAACGAAGTCTGAAGTCTAACTCTAGCATGAGTAGACTTGTTCAAAGGGATCTAACCTGAGTCAGAGAGCCAACTACTTTGTACTGTACCATTGTTTAGCCTACGATAGGCCCTACTTGTAAGTTGTAATAGTTGTAAATGACAGATTTGAACGCTGTGGGAGTGTGGCTCACTGCCAGTGCCACGGCACTGCCACTGGCTGTGTTATCTCACCCTCTCCTTTCGCTGACTGATCTGTAGCCTACCACCTTAAGTTTTATACATTGCCATTGATAAGGTTTTCGTGAACTGAACACTACGGTACTTTCTTTGGTTGTGCCAGTCTAAAATTAAATGATAGTACCCTAGGCGCTAATGTATTACTAATCGTCTAATGTATTTCTATTTTAATTAATATCAGGAATTGAGGAAATAAAAAATGCCTCAAGAATTCCAGTGCCTACGATGTTGCGAATGTGCTACGTTCCAAGTCCATCAGGTCAAGAAGGTAAAGAAATGGACTTGCAAAATTTGTAACGTGAAGCAGTCGATTATAAAGGTTAGTTTAAACAGGAACGTGTAATTATATATACGGTAATATAATAGATCTGCATTAATGCTATACTACATTAATGTATACTCGTACATTCATTTAATGATGGAAAGTCATTTCTGAAAACTTCTTTTAAGTTTTATATAATATTGGTATAAATTTAAAGCCATAATTATACATCAACCAATCTCAGGAATTCATTCAACCATTTGATTATGATTTTATTCCATGAGTGAACATGGACTTGGATTACAACAGAGCAATATATAATACATGTATACATACATATAACATTATATAGCCTATAGTATAAGCTACTACCGTATAGCTCTGATTTTACAGTAATTTTTATTGGATTTTCCCCATAAATCCCTACATTAAAAATTGAGATTAAAATTAACACATTTTTCACAATTTAGGTCTTTGGCCAAGGGACAGGAGCAGAATGTCGCAGCCATGTGCAAAAGCTTAATATGATGAGGCAAGAATTTGACGACTCCATACCGGATAATATAACAACTTCCTCTCATTTGCTCGAGCCAACTATTTCACCTGATGCTTCTCTACAATGTAACGTCAATGGGGAAGAGGTGAGAAGACAATGAATTTTCACCGCCTTAGTAACGACATATTCACGGTTTATAATCCTATATTTTTACGTGCCTAAGCTTTTTTTCAGAGAAAGAAATGGAAGAAAAATATGAAGAATTCGATTTCTCATTTTGTAATACTGCTTTACAAATCAAGAAGGGTTTACTCTACCACTGTAGAATTATCCGGTAGAACTAGTCTATTCGCCATGTCTCACAGTTACACATTTTTAATTGACTAGTGACAGGTTGTCTGTTTTATAAGCTCAGAAATCATGTCGTTGTGTCTTGATACATGGAGGTCCAGGCAGCGTTATTAATTAAAATTTACTGAAAATATAGCTAGCTGTGGATAGTATGATACATTCTGAGCTTTTTGTGACTTTGAATATCGAACATGGTCTTTAACCTCGATATTTGTTTTAGGCATCGGATTTTCGCGCTTCTTCACCACAAGTTTCAAAATGGAATCTATTCGTGGAAACGGAAAATGATTATGATGACGAGGACGATGATGGGAACGATGACTTTAAAAGTAGTAATACCACTGTCACCACATGCCGAATTACTTATGATCAAACCAGGAAAGGAACAAAACGAAAAAGGTACCGTACTTCTTTTGGATAGTGGAAGTATTTCTTGCACTGATCCTTTCCTGGTAAACGATATTATCTTAATCTGCGGTTAGACTTCTCCGTCGACATCTATCGCAACTGTAAGAAGCAAATACATTGTCAGGTTTGAAAATGTTAGATTAATATTGGTGTATCCATAAATCTAATTTCGTAAAAAAAAAATCAAAAATCAAAAAATCGTACCGAATCAATGTGTTAAACATATAAAGAAATAGGCCATATAATTCATTTTCAGCGTCGGACATGATTATTCTAAAAAATCACAGGGCAACTGTTCAAGAAGTCCAGGAATAAATCGCCGTTGGGATGGTCAGTACAATGCATCGTCGAGTCAAGACCACGGAAACCGGCCCTCTGCTGACGCTGACTTCAGAAACCACAACGGTTTTGTGTGTGATGTCTCCTCTACAGGAAATTCTTATTCATCGACAGACGGGATGAAAAAGCAAATAGAGAAAAACCCATCTGTATCAGTCCAATGGAAGCCATTATCTGCTTCCAAAGCTCAAACAAATCTATGTGGTGAACGAGCCTCAAGTCCCAGGTTTCATAGAGATACAAAAGCCTCTGACCTTAAACCTGTTATAAACTCATCCAAATGGTCCATGTTTATAGAAAAGAAAGACGACACCGACGAGGAACAGGAGGAAGATGAAAACGTGCCATCAATTTCCAGGGCGTCGTATAGTTCTACTCCCCAAATACAACCAGTTACAGACTTCCACAAGGACCAGTGGGTTGAGGACCAGTTTACTGTTGATGGTGATCTCGACGATATAATAGATCAAATATGATACTCAAATTTAGCTTCAATTCCCCTTCAACATTTTAACTTCATTTTCTAGTCGCTGTTTCACCCTGTAATAAATAAATCAAATTAATTACTGACGGTGTTGTAGATTTCAATTTGTATTTTCATTTTTAGTCGCTTGTGAACTCAGGTTTTATACAAGGGTGGGATATCACAGAATAAACGGATTCTGCGTATTTAATTACTAATGGCTGTCCGATCTTTATCCTTAATATTCAAAGTGTTTGGCACTGTGCCATGGAAGGCATTTAATATTTTCATAACATTTGTAGATTTTATTGACATAAGTATAACGCATTACATATTTATTAAAAACAAAGCATTCACTGACAAGGGGATGGATGTATAAACTGCACTCTTCTCCCAAATATGTCGTACCTAAGTAGGCTGTAAACTATGATAAACATAGCTGTAAGTGCTGTACAACAAGATTGATATGTCCTACAATAATATTGATTTACGTTATCTAAAAAACCTGTTTATAACACAAATTCCATGAGTGATATCTGATTAACCATTTAAAATTCCATCCTACAAATTTACATCAAGGTGTAGACATGAGTATCTCAACGTTCAGGGACCATTGTCAATAAATACAGGTCCACATAATCGATTGCGAGGCAAACTAAATAATATTAAATAATCATTCCCTGACGAAGGATCAACTAGTATCCGAAACGTAGGAATCACACGACCATTGTATAAAGTTTGAATAAAACTTAAAGATCACAACAATCAGCTGACTCATGGTTTTGATGTCTATCGACTATTATTAAATAATATTGAGTTAGGTTTAATACACGTTGGGAACACTGAACACAAATGTAAATGATTCCTATAACAGCACATATCACAATCTTCCCTGATCGTACTAGATACATAGCTTTCAGGGATGGCACTCAACTGATGATCATAAGCATATTGGGATTAGTATATTTTTATATATCATATAATAACTGATACCACCCAACAAAATTTGACTACATTAGTCATTGGCAAGTCTTAGTCTATCCTGGAAGCGGTTTACATCTAATGCGAATGCTAGTAACTTGTACATGAGGAACCTAAGTACGAATTTGTTTTTTTTTAATTTTACGAATGGTTTTGCTAACATGAACTACGTTACTACATTGAGATTCTAAATACATTGTACTTGATCTATTGCACAGTTCTTAAGATCCGGAAGTATGGACATGATCAAACCAAGATGAGAGTTTCCACTAAACATTGTGGCTGATTGAAACCTAAATCCAAGGCAAGTAGCGGCCATTGATAGAGTAACGCCTACCTGGCGATGATGCATAACATTCAAGCGATGAATGGTACTATCATCATTATGTAATCCCTGCGAATACCCTGCTATATGTTCTGTAATCATGTATGTCTACTTTTGTTATCAAATTTTCCCTCCCGCCCTCGAGATTAGGAGAATCTAGTTGTATTGTTTAGTTCTTTTCTAAACCAGCAAATATTAATCTGTCCTAATCGAAACTAAAATATTGAGATTCCATAAGAAACATGAAACTTTCATATAATACAAAGTTGTTTGCTCAGAGCAGAGCATTCCTTTAGCGCATAAAATTGATCTTTTATTAAACTCTCGAAAGGTCATCTGTAAATAGCGCCATCATAATTAAGCAAACACAAATTTGCAGGCATAAACAAAAAAAGGCGTGGAATCAGATCTCACTTACGGTACTATATAATAGACAGTTGGGGCAACTTTTTATAATCTAAGTTCTTTAATTCAGATTGAGATCAATAAATGACACTACCTCGGGTTAGAAACGTATTAAAAATCATAAGACATTCCAGATTCAGACCATTCCTCGAGGAGGAAGTCTACGAGGTACGTTGTTACCTTCGGTCAACAGGAACAGGGGAACTAGCAACCAATTAATCAGCGTAATTAGCATCAAGCGTTGGTGATGATGCTAAAATCATTTTGGTGACTGATTTTGTTCGTGTACCACCAATCATGAATATATAGTGATAGGGAGTCTTTACTTCCCCTACATAGTACACGGCGAAATACCTCATACATGAGGATATCTAACTCTGTTGGAGATCGTAACCTAAAAGTACATCAGCAATGACATCCGCAATTGTAAGAAGTCTGAAGGGTGAATGCTGAGCAATTTCCTTGGCATGAGGTATCGAATCAGTGATCCAAAAGTTCTCAAACGTCACGTCACATTTTGTAAACCGAATCCACGAATCCCTCGGAAATACGGCGTGGGTTACATATGCGCTCACTTTCAGAGCTCCTCCTTTAAACAATGCCTGGAAAGAAAATTGAATTTGTTAAACTACGATCATGCACATCTGATGTAGCCGTTGAGGATGAGGCAAACCATAAGCATGCCGAATATATCACAAAATGGCAACTTATACGTATGACAGCAGAAATATGTATCTCTATAGATGTCTTGACTCTTTAAGGAAGAAAATTCAAAGACGAACACTTGGCAAATAAGAGGACAAAACGTCTGTTGTGTTCACGAACATATGCGGGATTTGCATATATATGTTCACCTGAATAACAATAACATGTAATAAGGGGCAATTATACCTTGGCGCTTTCGATCAGAGTTCCTCCAGTCTGTACCAGATCGTCCACAATAATAACATGGCATCCATTTGGATCACCTGGAGAAGGAAAACAATAAATCATTTTCTCGAAAAATAAAAGCGAGGGGGCTCAACAGGGTGGGACAGTGTCTATATTGAAAAAGAAAGATACGACAGTGGTGTTGGGTCTAAGATGAATTATGTGGTGTATGAAAATTACAACGACAAATCTCGGACAGGGAATGCAGTTGAGCCACTGATAAAACGTACATTAAGGGACAGAATCAAGAGAAAACTGTATTGACGAACCTTCATTGATCGTAACTATCCTGTTATCACCCACACCCCGTCGTTTACAACAGATAATCTGAGGTATTTCTACGAACATGGAGTGGAAGCGCTTATAGGCGCCTTCATCAGGGTAGGCTATGGCCAATTTTTCATTTTGTGGCAGCTGTTGAAGCTCGCGTATTAACAGAGGTATAGCCGTCTCAAGCCTGCAAATATACACTATACATGAAACCAGAGTAAAAATGTTTAATCATTGATCTCTGCTACCGGAAGGTATTATCTTTTGTTATGTCCCAGACTGTCTTCCAACGAAATCCTGAGGCATCAAAAGCAATAATGTAAGGCATTGGGAAACTAGGAAATTATTTTTCTTAGTAGGTTAGTATTGAATATAAAGTTATAGCGATTTTGTAATTGTTTTCAAATTGGCAAATGAAACATATCACTCTTGTGGAATTGTTTCCAATAAAATGTGTTTAAAGAAAATATTAAGTACTGACTCGAAAGTCAATAACGGGTGTTTACCGATTTTATATATGATATGAAGATGGGTACAAACTGAAACTGGATAATAAAATAAAAGGACTTCATGTATTGATATTTATCATAGGATTCTTTATTGACACTCATTAATCAATGTTAGCTTACCTTGGAATAACCAACTCTGAGAAGTAAAATCTTTCTTGGAGTGCATGAATATCAAACACCATAACCTGAGCAGGGCCGCGGGCAGTGAGGGGCATCCCAGAGAGCAACGATGCTAAAGTCTGTTGAAGTGTGCCAAATTTTAAAAAGTTACTTCTAAAATAACTTTGGTTATATTGAATAAACCATAACAATTATGTTATAAAACACTTTGAGTGTGTGTAGCGGGTCCAACTTTAGGAATATATCATTGGGCCAAACAAAAAATATGTGTGTTTCCGATTTATCTGGCTAAAAACTAGGTAGGGGGGTGGTAACCTTTTTTTTGATTATTATTATTAGGAAACCACCTCCAAGGCACTGAAAAAAATGTCTATTTTATAACAATAGTTGTTTTAAACAAGGGAAATGTGCTTTTTGACAGTTCCAGGTTAGGAAAACCTGTTTTCCTGCTTTTATTAGCTTTTTTTGTAAAAAAATCCAAAAAAAGTAAAGTATTAAAAAAAAAAATCAGGTATGGTAAAATTTTGTTTAGGTAGGGGAAGGTTTTTCTAGGTAGGGGGGGAGGGGCGGGGTAAATCGGAAACACCTATTTTTTTGGCCTTGTTAATCCTACTAATTTGTATAACAAATACAACAACGTACCTTTGCAGTAGCGACTTGACCTTCGGTATCAACTCGCTCCATTGTGGCAGTGGGGAAATATGGCAATATGACAGTGACAGACCGAGCTCTATATCTGCAAAACAATAAAATGTTATTCATCAATGCGATGCGTCACGCCCAGTTTAACCAATAATTGATAAAATGCGAATATTGGGCAAGGTACAAAACATATAGTAATATATAGCACTTCACATTACACTCAAACAGAGGTACAATCGCATAGATTAGACCTACTCACCTCGGTATAGCATAGAGTACTGATAGTTGTTCAAAGATTACTTCTGGAGAATGAAAACTGATGAACAGCAACACTGGAAAATAGTGAAGCGATTCCCCAATGAGTCACCCATAAGTTTAGGGGAAAAGGATGTATTTTTTTAACATTTCAGGAACCTGAAGCGAAGGCATCGCCTCGTATGAATAATTTATTTCAATTAAATATGATTCCTCGAAATTCATGTAAGTTTACATGTGTTCAAACAATAATTATGTGATATTATGTCCATCTCCATTCCGCTACCGCTACCGGTATATATATTTTTAGACCCTATAATTTAATTAAATGCCTACCATCTTTCCCCGCCAAGTGTTTAACCTCTTCAATAAAGATGTTGGGGAACCCATCGTTGAATGTACCCCATCGGATGATAGGCTTATAATGAACATCCCGACAATTCTTCGCTTCCTCCTATCAGAAAGATTTGATTTGAAGATACATGAACAATTACATAATATTGTGTTGATCATGGAGGTATATGACAACATATGGTACCGTATGGGAAAATGCGCCAACCTCCCAATCAGCCAATGTTTTACATGAATTTATGATACAACATTAACAAGGCCGCATTAACAATATGAATGATTATTTCAGTTTAACTAAATAAAGAACACATAGGCCTAAATAAATAAAGAATATGAAATTAATCATGGACGGTTTAATATTAGCTATTCATCGCCATAATGACAATCAGAAAATTCAAGACCGAGACAATCAAATATCATTGATCAGCTAAATTCACATCGAACATTTCTTTTTATAAAATAATCTAACAACCTAGAAATGCCGACCGGTAACTCAGGATAGGCTAGAGAATTCCTTTGCAATGGGGGAATCGGCCGGGTTCGACATGTATTCTTGGGTAGCCTATGTATTTTCGCCTCGAGATTCGGGATTAAAGATAGAATAAATGTGTCCGCTATTTCCGCACATAAACCATTATTCTTTCTTTCTATTAAATATAAGCCTTAAGGCAAAGGTGTACTTACGGTTGAAAGCTTTGCTCGGCTTGTTGTGCATCGATCAACGACACGCTTAGCAACTTCTTCCATTGTAGGATGGGCCAGAAGCCAGACCGGGGCACCCCTTCCATTAGCTGCCATCGAGCTGCTGGATCGTTCAGGGCCCACTCGGACTGGACCCTCACTGATAGATCTTGTAAAAGGATTGAGAGCCATGTCAGTGATTTTAAAGAGCGGAGATAGCTGTTAGACAGACTATTTCTCAAAAATACAGTTCAATGCACCAGAAAGATGTTGGTATGAAAACGGTAAAACACAGCCTCTCTGCTCACCAGCCGTTGCAACGATCGCTTTGCAGCGGACAACAAACAGTCAGCGGACAAGTCTACAGACAGACGATGCCAATGGGAGCAATGGCTCTCTCGCTTGATAAGAATTGTGTAGTCTTTATAAATAATAAGTAATTAACCTTCATAATTATGTTTGGAAAACTTCTCGGCAAGGAAGTTCACCTTAATTAATCAGTCTAGGCGGAGATTTAAATTGAGACCCTCCAAACTGAGGGAAAGCCTCTTGCTCTAAACCGCAAAATCCCATTAAAATCCCATTAGGACGCCTGCTCCAGGCACAGGAAAGCCATTAAAATAGCGCAGTAGGCGTTCATTCACTGACATAGGCCTATCATTCTTACCTGATCTGAGAAGCTCTGAGCCTAGACTAGCTGTAATGGACAGCTAATAAATCACATTTCCTAGTGTACATGCGAGACAGGCAATAGGTAGGCCTATAGGACTGGAATACATTATGTCATATTAGATTTATGCATGTGTGCGATGTGTACTATACACACGCATGTGCCATGCTAAGCTATGCCATATTGCTTTGCAATACGATCTTGATCTCTGCGTTACTGGATCCAATCCTAATTTTATTCGCCCTACATAAATAGTCCTATATGTTCCATGTTTCAAGTTTACCATCTTTTGTTTCCCAAATTAGAAATATTGTTTCAAATGGAAGCAAGAAAATGAACTGGTCAGCAAAACTCCCCTTCATTCATAAGGGAGAACCTTCTGCTGTTAGTAATGAGGTCATGGGAAATAATCTCTTGGAACATGTTCCTTGTTGTTGACACATATAGGAATAGCTGACAAATTCACCAACCTTGTCCTACAGCTAGCCATGAATCGTCTATCTAGTGCTTCATACATTTACTCTACAGTGGACAATTTAGATATGTCCCAGGGGTCTGCGTAAAAGTTGATCGTAGACCATGAGTGTATCGTAAAGGAGGTCCCCGGTCGTTTTGTGTGCAAGAAGAAAGCTCCTGCCAGTGTCAACACGTTTTTAATACTGCTTAGGGGACCGGCAAACATTACTCGAATGGGGCGTTACCGCCAGGGGTATAATATTAATCTTGTTCAAGTCGCTAATTTGGTGATTAAAATCTGGTGTCCCCAAAATATTTAACTCGTGGTTCATTTCTATGTTTTTATCAATTCATGGAAATTATTTTAATGAAGACATGTATACACATTCATTCAAAACAGTGTAATAAGAGATGTTAATTGTTTACTGATCTAAATCGCTTGTGGATTGTGGTATAAATAATGTCACGTAATTTGGTTTGTTCAAATATTGGACTGGGCACAAGTAAATTTGGACAATGCTGGTCAAGAATATGTACCAAATGGAACCCCATTTAGATGAGGCGTTGCCCTCAACTCAAATAGTAAAGCAACGATTTTAAAAACTGCTTGATTTATACGCACAAAACTAGCAGGTTTCACACAATTTGTGAATCATGGTGTTGGACGGAGGAATGCCCTGTGATCAGGGGGTGCTTGCTGTGGATTTTGACGCTACATCTTCTATCAGTGGGGATGTGGAGGTGAGTTCGCGTGAATCGTGTCATTCAAACTTTTCTTTGGACTGTTGAAAGGATATTTACGTCGATGAAAGCGGGGCTAACCTCTAAGCTCTAGAATAGTCCCACTAACAATTGACTCAGAAGAATACGAATTTGAATGAGAAAAGGTTTGGAAGAGGGCGAACTCCTATAAAGTTAGCTACAGAAAAATGGCCCTTGAATAAATGGTTCTTTTAGCTCAACAACCTATAATCCATTGCCGTCACACTCTCTCATTCATGATTTTGATCCACGTCCATGGCAAAATGTATAAAAATTGAATACTTACGTCTTATTCTGTGTGGACTTAGAGATAGCGGTGGATGAATTGTAGCTATTAGATGAGGTTTTATTTCTGGAGTTGTTCTTGTTCAAAATCAAAACCTCCCATTTCGTGGTATTGTGCGTATCCAGAATTGATATTCATCTACAAATCCAACCATCCTTCAGTAGTAGATTGGATAATTGTGGCATTGTGTGCGTTAATACTCCCTTTACGTCCCCGCCTCCCCTGCACTTTCTCCTAGAAACCTAATTAAGCTGCTAATTAATTCGATGCTTCTAAATACCACTGCGGTCACAGCCACAATATCCTCGAAGCTGTCCAGGCCGTTTTATCTTCAAACTGTAAACGCTGCCTCTAAAAATAAGTATAGGTTAATCAATACTCCAACAGGTTAAGAGTCACAAATGATTTCCACATCAATTATTTGTCGTTCCATGCACCACACCCTGCAACAATCACATGCGCCCGTATAGCGTATATACGGCACATGGTTATATGAGGAGAGGAAATCGGGGAAGGAAGTTAGATTCTCTCACTAATAAAGGGGGCCAATCAATATCGTGATGGAGATAAGCAAACTCTCATGTTTGATCATAGTGTGAATATTTAATATTCTAATGCATAACAATTGTATGACACATAGATCTATCTATATTTGGTTTTCTTTTGGGAAGCTGGAAACCAACATTCCAAATTAGTCGGTGAGTAAACAGAGGAAAAAAATAATGCCTGGCGTCCTAGTCTTGAATTCGATCGTTCTCCGCCTGTACTAAAATTGGAATTCCATTGATCGAACGAGTGACATAATTAATGCAAACATACATTGGAGAGGAAGTAAATCCGGGAGAACAGCCAAGTCGGTGAGTGAAGCGATGTACTCAGGGCGAATAAAAGCAGACGGGGGAATAGATATAGTTGGTAAATGATGTTTAGGCAAATATTAAAATACACGTATCGTGGAATTAAAGTGCCATATCATCGAGGTAATGTTACAGAATTCAAAATACAACTATATATTGGCAAAATGGTACATTAGTGAGTCATGTTTTCACCAGCATCATTTTGGAAGCAGCATTTTGGAAGTTGAAACGATGATGAGTGTTTTACATTCAACTAGTCGTTTTTTTTCTATCAAAATCCAAACAAACATAAAATATATTATACTGTTGAAGGATGATCTATATCGGGGTATGTCTAAGATTAGTCGTGAACGATTCATCACTTTCACTTAGTATAGCACACAATGTACATGAAATGCATGTTCAGGACCTGCCGTGTGAATAAAACTTAACGATTTTCCCATCGAGAAGTGTGTCTACGATATGTACAATGTGTGCTTATGATGTTATTTCAATGGCCGAAATTCACGGGGGAAATATTTTTGAAAATAATCAACAACGTCTTTATTTCTATTTTCATGATTGGTTATTGTTTAAGGTCAAATATATTTTTGATATATCATTAACTACGAGTGGCCAAGTGGTTTAAAGGTGTTGGCTTCGAAACCTGCGGCTTGTATCTCTTTTATATAAGTTGTGTACATGTATAACGTAATGTTATAAGTGGTGTAACATTCTGTGCGGCGTTGCTCAGCCTTGAGACGTTGTACTGCAGATTATCTCAAGTTGTGCATTAAGGCACCAGAATATTAGTGGTTCTCTACAAATATGTTACAAGCGGTGTAACACAAAAGGTGACGAAGTATAGAGTTGTAGAAAGGTGTCTATTCCTGGTAGAGGTATATATAGTATGGTATAACCTAGCTGATGTAGGCCTACGGCAGGGTAACTAAAGTAGAATGGTGCGATATTCCCCTATATGGGGGCTAATGAACAATGCCTCATTAACCCTAACTGTGATTGGGCAGGTGCGGGTCAGCCAATCGGTGATCTGCACCTGGTCACTTGGAAGGGGACTGCCGTAGATATAACATGCTCATATACCTACAGTCCCGCAATACTATAATTAACCCTGATGTGTATTGGTCCTGGATAAGACCTAATAAAGTGCCTTTCTGTCTCTGTCTCTCTCTCCCTTCTTCTCTATCTCTATTTCCTGGGTATGATCATAAACTGCCTCCCTCTCAGCTCTCCCGCCCTTGATATAACCATTTTAAATGTGTTGATGAGGGCGTAAAGCAACCAATCTCACTCACTCACTCACTCACCTGATGTGTATTCCCTGACGTCCCCCTATTTGGTACGCTTCATCGCCGATGGTGCCGCCACCGCCCACTCAGGACAGCCCTATAGAAAAATGAAAATTTAGTAAGCTAGCAGGGGCGGTACCAGAAGGCAGGTCTAGGGGGGGGGCACACCTGAGGTCAAAATCTTCTGAATTTGTCTGTTTGGGATGTTATTGCAATGCATAACAGTTAATTTACCCAATTACAATGAAATAAAGCCCCCACAACTCTAATTTGTCTAACAAAAATGACAACCCAATTTTCTTGCATCACAAAAAAACTTTTTGAGAAAATGAAATTAACGAAATTAATTGTCTCTATTGAGACCCTCTTGAGTCCTCACATTTGATGCATATATAGGTTTATTTTGTCAAGAATTTAGATTTTACTGGACCCTGGCCTTTTTCCTTTAGGAAAAGGAAATAACTGAAAACCCCGAATTGTCCAAATGATGAACAAATCATAACTGTAAACTGTTCACCCACACTGATTCTTGTTTGAATACCAATTTTGAGACCGTCTGAAATTTAAAAACCTGTTGAGACATTCTGGGTCTAAAAATGCTTTTTAAATAGAGGCCTTGAAACTAAATTATAGAAATATAGTTTACCGCAAAAAATTATTAAACTAAAATAAAATATGAGACGTGCTCCATCAAAATGAGTCCCATGTCGGCCAAATCGATTTTGGAGTTAGCTATTGGATGGGTAAGCAGCAGGAAAGAGCTTTCCAATGATGTATAGAGCTTAATTTTAGGCCTATTGGGTATAATTCTATGGTTGCGGTGAGTATTTAAGGGACGCGGTTACTGGAGGAGCCGGAAACTGAGATACAGCCTGTTTAAGTTCGGCGAGTGACCTTCGGCGCGCCATCCTTGGTTACGGGCATTTGTTATCAAGCGATTTCTATGAAATTTGGGACACACTTTACTAACTGCCATAGCCATAACATATACCAAATTCAGTTCATTTACTTAGTAACTTATCATTTTATCGCGCGATGAAAATTGGGTGAAATTTGGGCAAAATACATTTCTAGGAGACTTTTGTGGGATTTATGTCGGACGCGTCGTCATGCAAAATGACCAGTTCATATGATTGGATTTTTCTCAGATTTGGGGCAGGTATTATAGACTAGTAGGGCCACAATATATAAAAAAATCAGTGCATTTCATTTAATATTTTTTATTTTATTACCCTGTTAACACGAGTATAATAATTCTGTACAAAATTCTTCGGTGCAGTGCTTGCAATATATACATGATAACACACCTATTCATTCTAACAAAACAAAATGTACAACAGTATTCACCAGTAATAAAATCAGTAATAAAATCAGTAATAAAATCAATAAAATAGCAGTCAGCCCCTACCCCTACCCCTACCCCTACCCCTACCCCTCCCTGGCCGGCGTTGCTGAACATTTCCCCTCCCCCTCCCCCTACCTCTCTTTGCTGGAGGAGGTGCAACCTCCCCATCCGAAGAAGATTCTGAAGATTCCCTTACCCTGCCCCTTCCCCTTACTGTTCCTCTACCCCTACCCCTACCCCTACCCCTACCCCTACCCCTAGCTTGAGGTTCCTCTTGAGGTTCCTCCTCCTCCTCCTCCTCAGAAGATTCATCACCACCTAATTCTAATGATTCATCAGAAGAAGATTCCCTGTCCCTTCCCCTTCCCCTTCCCCTTCCTCTACCCCTCCCTCTTCCTCTAGCCCTTCCACTTCCCCTCCCTCTACCTCTTACTGGGGCGACTGCAGGAGCCTGTACAATGTAGCCATCCCCCCCCCTCCCTGGCCCTTCTTCAGGTACAGTTGGTTTGGGGCACATAATGTCTTTGGTTTCTTCGGTACAAAAATCACGAATAGAATTAAAAAGATACCACTGTCTGTATGCAGACAGTCCAGGAGAAGGTACAATGGGTGGGTTGTCCTGAGGGACATCACCCACATCAACAGTAAGCATTTTAAAAGTACCACTATCTTCAGGGCCTACAAATGGCCTGAAAGAAATAACACCAGGTTTGTCACTAGAAAATTCAAAATGATGATACCCTTTGATACCTGGAAAAGATTTGGAGAAAGGTGACAGGAATGCCTGCCAGTCGTACAATGGAACAAAAACAGTACCCCTTTCATCACCTACAAGTTGGGCCTGGTTGACCCCCCCTGGCGTACTGCGCTGCACACTGGCTTTTAATTGCTGAAGAGAAGAAACGTTGTCCCGACGAAATTGTTTTTTCAAGAGACCAAAGCACCAGTCGGGGGCAAACTTAGTGTGCCCAGTAATCAAAAAGTTAAGTGTAATAGACCTGTGCCTTCCAGTAAGGACACGCCACATCAAATAGGCCAAAACATACCGGTTCTTGTTCTGGCCACTACAATTGTCACAGTTAAGATCTAAATCTTTCTCCCCCAGACCATAGTTTTCAAAGTAATGATTCAGATAAGAAATAACTGCATTTGACCCCTTACTGGTGCAATGGCTCTCATCTATAAGGTAGTTAACTTGTCTAGGCATTCCTTCCATGCAAATACCGAACAGGCCTACCTTCCTCGGGGTGAGAAAATAAAGGGGACCTGGTTGCATCGGGTAAGAAGGTAAATGCACTTGTTGTGCAAAGTCAAAACTGAGATGTACTCGAATGTCACATGAGCAAGGGGCATGTTTGCCAAGGGGGGGTTCACCATTGTCTCTGTACGCTTCTTTTGCATCAGCACAAAATTTCTGATAAAGAGTTCTTTCGGCGGTTACACTGTCTAAATGTTTCTGCTGTTTCTTTAACTTGGCAGCTTTCACAACATCAGGTAAATTACTACTACAGGAAATGTCTCTGTTATTACGCTGGCACTCCCAGCAGAGGTCTGTCATGGGACGACTTGTGACTATTTTAGGAAGATACTTGCGCCATAAATGACCAAAAGTGGAGTAGGCAACAGCCCTATTGCCAGTCTCTTGCATGGCTTGTGTGTAAAGACGATGAACTTCAGCTTTTGTAGAACGGCAGGGGAGAATTAAGATGTCGTCTCTGTGGTGAGAAGATACTCTGCCTGGCAAGACAAGAGCATGTGTTTCGGCATAAGATGTGATGAAGTTGATAGTGTTCTTCAGGTCATCTATTGGCAAAGACCTCACAGCACGGTGACCACCACCCTGTCGTGAACGAGTGACCAGACCATCCTCAGCGAAGGATTTTAGCAAAACTGTCAGCAAGTTTTGGCTAATCCTAGAAGTGAAGGGAGAGAAAAGAAATAGAAAAAATAATTAATAATAATTTAATCGTTGACAAAGGAAGAAATTGAACATAATGCAGGATCTTAAAATGACAATACCAAAATATTGATTCTTAGCAAATAATCATGTTATTATGAATAGCTATCTAATGTTCAGTATTAATGGGCACCACAAGATTCATGATAACACTCACTTGTAAAGGAATTTAAAGGTAGCTTTGCAAATAGGCTTGTTATGCATCCTGTAGTGGCTCTTTGGGTGTTTTCTCTCTCCCTTCCACTGGCGCCCCTTCTTGGTTGGACTGCATCGATCACTGTTGTCAGTAACAGTATTGAAAACGCCAAAGAGTGCCATGTCGAGCTCATCTGAAACGACAGTATAACAATAATGTAAAAATGAATTTGTGACTGACTAATATCACCGACACCAATCTTAGTCTGAGTCCCTACAGTTATCCTACGTAATTAGTTATCCTATGTAATTGGGTAGCACGTGTCCTCATTATTTAACAAGCTACAGCTTAAAATACTGATTAAAATACTGAATGAGTATTATACAGGCATGTATAGGCAATGAGGCAATAGAGAAAAACATTATTTTGAAATTACCTCGATGGATTTGGTCATGTTCCGACCGATGAGAGATGCGCTGTTCCACAGTGAACTGGTCTATGCATGGCCCGCCGTTAAACAATCGGCAGTTACATCTGAAATGGACAAAATCCTAGATTTTAATTTGCCCATAATGACACAAACAAACAATGTATTTTTAACCCTACATTCCATACGAGACGAGTAAGGAATCTCAGACGTCCCAAGTAAATAGCTACTCCCCAGATCTCGAGGGCCTTAAACTCCCCACGCACGAACAACACCATGCGACTTAAAACATACACCAATTAAATTTTAGAACCTCTAAATATACCCACAAGGTATCTAGCACATATAACAGCATTGGATTATAGATTTGGAATGATTTCCAGGGATGTACATAGCATAGTTTTCAGATCGCGTCCCCCAGCATGTCAACACACACGATAGAAAAGATGGCTGCAGAGCACCAACACTTACCGAAACGTGGAGCACTTTTCCCGTTCCTTGTCCACAACTGCCTGCATGTGATCAATAATAAGAATAGGTTCTGATGCTTCCTCAACTTCTTCTTCGTTCGTCTCCGGAGTTTCAGGCTGATCAGGGACGTCTGGTTCTCCATCTGAGTCAGATTCCACCGTCTCTGTTTCCTCGTTGAACACAAAATACTCTTCGATGAGGTTACGCCATTCGGCGTTGTCGACAACACCTCCCAAATTGGCTCGAGCGATGCCATTAAGAGCGTCTGCGACGGTGGCCTCAGCTTCCATGTTTAAATAATAAACCTTGGTCCATTTAAAACTTTGTTGGAGAGTAAAACACGTCTTGTATCGTCTGGAATCGAGGAATAACTGGTCGCTTCGATTCAAATCCAAGACCATGCTAGAAGATGGCGTCAGCCGGAAGTTGATCTTTTAAAGTGGCTGGACCAATCACAGGGCTGTATCAACCCCTCGTGGGCTCCCTTGACGACCCTAGCAACCATTGTTTACGCCGAATGCACTTGGAGAGAGCTCTGTGATTGGTTTACTTACGCGGCGATTCAAAAGGGAAGAATCCCATTGGCTAGAGGAGATTCGCGGCTTTCCGAGGATACCAAATGTGCTGGGGTACCCTACGATCAAATGTCCATGGCGTACGAGTGAATTTAGTGAAAAATAGCCTTCGGCTCCTTTGTTTAAACCCATCCAACCATGTTAGGAAAATGTTTACCGGCCGTTATGAAGCGTAAATAATTGTTTTTGGTACAAAATATTTTCCAGTCTCAAAAAAAACATAATAAAGATTAATATTACGGGAAAAAAAGTTTTCGACCGAAAAAGTCCTATACCACCTTTGGAGCCCTATATCTCAAAATGAAAGTTGCCGACATGGGACTCTTTTTGATGGAGCGCCTCACATATGGGGTTATTGGGAGTGTTGTACATGTAGAGTCACCGGTTTGAAGGACAGTGCAACTTCTGGCAGTGGTCTAGAGGCTCTTTAGGGGCCCTCTGCCCCTCTGAGTTAGGGGGGCACAGGGACCATTTTAGGGGGTCTAGGGGGGGGCCGGTGCCCCCCAGGCCCCCCCCCCCCTGGTACCGCCACTGGCTAGTGCAGGTATACATATATGAACTATGATATGCATGTACATATAGCATGTGTATGTATGTGTGTATGCATGCATGTATGTATGTATGTATGTATGTATGTATACGTATGTATGTATGTATGTACATACATGTATGTATGTATACATGTATGTATGTATGCATATATGTGTAGTGTCTGAATACTAACTCAGGTTCTTGGTCCTTGCCAGCAATCATCCTATATTATCAAACCAGTACTGCAAAGGCAGCTCTGAAGCCTGCCTACCCCTTGCCACAGAGAGCCAATACTTTTAACATACACAATACACATAGGGGTGTCACAAATATAGCCTACAGGTTAATACAGAGTACATACGCAACATGACTATACAATAGAGATGTTATCACAAATATAAGCACAAATATATGCTGCAGTGCATAAGAAGGACATCTGTCGGTTCATATGGGAGTATACATAAAGCACTGTTGCAAACACCTGTAACTCATACCCAATGTAGCAGTATAGAGTACCTGTGATACCCACAGTACTACACATGTACATTGTTTATTTCGAACGTTTATTTCCAAGTAAACGTGATAATGACATAGCATAGTCATTTAAGCTAAGCTAAATACAGAGTGAGTGCACGTTAATGTACAATGTACATCATATAGTTTACATTGATAATGTTCTGAAAAAGCTGGAGAGTTTTTAGGTCTTTAGTTTTATCATGTGTAAGCACGGACTTTAGTACCCTACAGAAATATATGTATGTAATTATACGCCACTGACTGCTAAAAAAATGTTTCTTTCCTCGACTAGAAAGTGAATTGACTTTGATTATCTTGATTTCCAGAATGCCCAACCAATATTTCCGAGTGGGGACTCACTCTATGCAACGTTCTCAGCATCTGGCGGTATGCACACGCTGCCACACGATTACCGAGCAAACAGCAGGAGAAACGAATCGTCTTATTACAATTGGCGAGAATCTCCGAACAAGCCGCACCTTTCATATGAAGAAGAACTACCCGCTGAAAAAACAAAGCAAATGATAAGAAAGGTATTTTCTCCGAAGAAAGTCGCACCACGTTATTTAATGCCACAGCAAGTCATCCCAAAACCAGTGGGAAATCTGTACTCAATGACACTGCCATTAAGGCCATTCATGTCTCCACAAGGCAGACTAAAACCTGTCGGTAGACCCATGTTCTTACCTACTCGTAACCCATACCATTCATTACCTGTGCGGAAGGAAGCATTCGTTACAGGGACGAGGGGACGGAAAAGAATGGGGATATTGGCGACAGGTACCAGGGAGAAAAAAGAAAAGGCACATACATTATGTTGTATTGTTTGGGTCGCTGGAGCACATTTGTTTTTCATATTTATATGCTGTGTGGCATCTATTATATTAAGCATGTCAGGGAGATGGTAAAACACCAATCATACATAACTATAGGATGAAAGTCTTCAGTGTTCCTATACTAAAATCAGTGTTTTTGAAAACATGAACATTTCCGAATTTCCCCCAAATTAGAAAAATATCAAAAACATTTCATAAAATTTGATTTACCAATACCCGTCGAAATTTTCAAAAATGAAAATGATTAAAACCAGTTATTTGATATAACTGATTGATTTCGCTGTCGGTGATACTCAGATACCCAGACTATGGAAGCCTATTTGACAACCGTGTGGGTAATAATGGATTATTATGTTAGGACTGCCATCTCTCCATTGCAAACTCTTAACACTTAAACAATTACAATATTATCATGGCTATTTTTAATTACCGTACTTCAATAGACACACATAAGTCTGACCCACATCGGAACATAGACATCCATCAAATTTTCACCAATGGATACAAGACGATGTGGTTGAAACATTAAGTCCATTTAAAGGCTTCGGGCGATTACTTTTGATAATATATTCAGGGCTGTTGCTTTAAACATTGAATGTATGCATGTCGATACAGATGATCTACAATATTATAATGCTCTAGAATAAGTATAAAAACAGAAATATAATGGCGGGTAAATGCAATGTTCGCTGAGCACATCTTAAAGGTACAACAAATTTATGAGACTTCCGAGAAAAACTTCTGGTGGGGACTACATTGTCTTGTTTTTTATCATACTTTTTTTACCTACTAAATCGCACACAGTCTCAATAGCCGTAAGGCCAGATTCATCAGCTTGAATACAAATACATGTGCATGTTTAGCACAGCATAATTGATGATTTCGGTTATCCGACTCGTTGGTATACCGACGTCATCATCATACTAGTCGCATTGGTCCGCCTGAAATGCCCTTCCCATTCAATATGCCGCAGTTACCGTCAGAAATGAGGCGAGGTCACTTGAGAACCCAACTTCTGAATGCTATCATTGTACTTCTGGCATTGTATCTGATATTGAACTTCGCACCCTTGGTCAGGAATAATGACGAAGAATTGGAGAACGTGGCACCACTGGACAGACGGGAGTATGATACTCAGCTTGAAGAACAGCCAATCCCTAAGAGAATTCGCGTTACTTTGCCTGAAGTGGCAAAAACACAAGTTGAAGTGATGACCAGGCGAACGCTTTATGCTAAACCCAGGAACCCAGAACTAGCGATGGGAGTATGGCACATAGTGAAAGGCGAGGAGCCTGACGATAAAGCATACATATACTCCGCACATCTGGATGAACGGGACCATATTGACCATAGAACAATCCGAATTTTTGGTGTATTTGACGAAACTCAAGTCACATTCTTTTGCTTGCTGTGGTACCCAGACAAAGGGCAACCCATGCTGATAAAATCTGTTTGCCATAAAGCCAAACATTTCCAATGGGAAGCTGACAAGAAATTTGAAGGGCACATGGTCTCTTGTGGAATCCCTCAAGGAACAGATCCTAGCCACGTTTCAGTGATATACACACCGGATAGCCAAGCATCTAATATAATAGAAATCGAAAAACCTCAGAAAGCTCAGGATCCTTTACCATTTGGAGTTTGTATTACTCAAATATATGGAAATAAAACAGTGGATTTCTATAAGTTTATTGAATGGATGGAATCATTGAAAATTCTTGGTGTGAAGGAAGTAACATTGTACAATGAAACGGCCATGAGTTCGATTGAATTTATCATCAGGGATTACATAGCTGAAAAAATACTAGTCCTCTTACCTGCTCCTGATGTGTTCGAGCAAGATGAACCAGATGCCAGAATTATGAACGGATTTCCTGTTGTTAATCACTGCATCTATAGAAATATGTTCAGATATGAGAAAATGCTGATTACAGATTTCGATGAAATAATATTGCCAAAATCCGCTGATAATTATAGAGAATTGTTTGAAGATGTGTATCTGCGAGCTACTTCTGATCATCCCAGTCCAATTTACTTTTTTAAAACTGGGCACTTCTTCAACAGTTTTCCATCACGGAGTGACCCAAAGTATTCGGTGATCCTCAGGTATACGTACAGGGCGGCCTTAAGAGACGATTACTTGTTTGGGTCTAGCGTCATCCACCCGAAATCTATATTGGCACTACTACACCCCATTAGTTATGTTATGAGTCCGAGGTATATCACAACTGGATGGAATATAAGCGTATCAGCTGCTATTGCCCTTAACCAAAGGTATGCTAAATGTGACCTAGATGAACTTAACTTTCAAGAGGACCTTTGCACTAAATCAAAGACAGTCATATATCTTGAAGAATTTTATGTTTCATTTAAAGAACATCTCGAAGCATCCATGACGGCAGTATTCTTCAGGCATGATATGGAAGGCGATATGTTTTATGGGGTGGGGGATTTTGACGATTACACGAAGATAAATGACACTGCCGAGCTTCTTTCCGACCCTGAAATGTCAGCCATTATCAGGGAACAATCTGAAAAGGGGGCCCTAAAATACAATGTGAAATTAAATAATAACCCGAATGAGATCGGTGTTAACGGACCGGACCCGAAGCTGTTACCTGCAAGTAAAGTCAAGTTTGGAGAAAAAGAAGAAACAAAGGAAATGAAAGGACATAATATTTTATCTGATGGTGTCAAAACCCAAAACGACAATTCAAAAGTTAAAGTTATCTTGCCCGAAAAAAGGGTAAAGGCAGCTTAATGAAACTATTTCGTTATCAGTGAAATACAAACATCATAATTATGTGACTGAAACGCTCCTTAACGAATGTCATGCATTGTTAGCCTTCAATGGATGATGGGAGATTCAGGTGCATGGCCTCGGGCATATAAAAGCCACGTCACCAAAACAACCAAAAAGAATGAAGACAATACACAGAGGCGAGTATACGCGGCCAAATTCATGATGTATGTCTTTAATCAAACTATTCCATGACATTCTGTGTCTGACATAATATTATACAGAAAAGGTTTTTATGTAGGCCTCAATCATTTAACATAAGGGTTCAATTAAGTGTGCTGAACAGGCCTAAATAATTACATGGCATCACATATAAGTATATGTACATATTTATGCTTCAGTGATTTGTGGGTTAGGTTATTACCTATCTATACTTTACTCATCAAAATCAATACATTATAATATACCATTATGACTATATATCATATCCGGAAAAAGAATTCACTCCTTGCAGTCCAGTCTCATGGGGGGAAATGCCAATATATCTGCCGTACACATTAACATTATCTTTTAACTGAGCACACACTAACATAATAGTTTTCCGAGACCGGGAACAAAACATTGCTTCTGTTTTAAATTAGACTATATTGTATTTTCCGCCAGTGTTTTGCCTGGCATCTTGTTGCCTTATATTACCACGTTACCTGATAGTATTAACTTAGATGCCCGCTTATTATATCACCTTATGGTATCCATATATAGATCTTAGCATCACATATTAACCTGACGAATACGACACACTATTCACACATTAATTAATATTAATGTGAAGACGCTGTATGGGTCACCGTGTCAGTGCATAATCAATGAAGTATGTGCCTATTATGTTTTACCTTTAAGCGTTATAAATGAATGTGATTTTAGCGTCACTGGCGAACATCGTAGTCATCAGGAAAGAAATGTCACTAGCAACGTGCAGCTTACTCAGTGACCGGATTATTCCACGATATGTGACTTATTTTATATTAGACCATAGCAAATTGGCTGATATTTGGAATTTGTTAAGTGTTAAAACGTGAATCGATAGGAACATTAAACAAGCCACTATGTTCTAACATATTATAGTTTTGGGCAATGGGTTTAATGAAAGCAGTTAGTTATGATTTATTCTATATAGAATACCACTTTCCACATTAATAGATTCAATTGACTAATCATTGTAAAAACCACCTAGCGATCCGACAATAGGCAAAGGAACGTCGTAGTAATAGCAAAATATATTGATTTGGAAATGTTAGATTTAATAAAAGAGAGTATCCTACCATAAACTATTGCAAGTGTTTCATTATGATGACAAAGCCAGTGTATATTTCGATTACCATTGAGGTATTTGGGTTACAATTGTCCTTACAGCTCTCGTGTATACAGGTACACTAAGTTGGTTTGGTAATTCTAGTGCCAGGAGAAGATTAGACATTGCTTGATTGTGTTTGGGGCGGAGGGGTGAGATGTCATTTATTGTGTTAGACCCGGGGAAGAATTCAACTGCTCAATGTGGACCCACACATATATGAGTAAATGTATCATTATAATCATGAATATATATATATATATATATCGTTGTATAGTTATATGATATGCATTATAAATATGGGTGATATACATATTTGTTATACATGCATTGCTCTGAAAACAACGTATCTAGAGTGATTTACGCATAGTGCGTATTTCACTTGTGAATTACGTGGGGCTGTCATGGCAACCAATCTGTGTTTTTTTTACTAAGATTACCGGTAAAATTCAAATTTATGACTCGACTTGTTTCTATTTTCATGAATGAAAGCATGTATAATAAATCTGTTAACTAACTCAACTAACTAACTCAACTTACTTTATACGCAACTCGTGCAATATTCTAAGCGACTGAAACTAACGAGTTAGTTAACCTGTATATATACTATTCTAAATGGGATAAATCCATAATGCGAGTAAAATGAGGTACAGATGTATAATACCAGGTGACACTGCAGAGATGTATCTATCATAATCTGTTCTGGTATCCACAAGGACAAGAAAAGACGATTGATAGATGATTGCACTCGAGAATAAAGGTAGGGGGCGCCACGGGTTGTGAAATGCCGTCTGCATCTTGCTAGTGCTTCAACCTGTTTCCATATACTACTTACAACCGGGAATTACGACGACCGAAACATGGAGAGGGTCAATGGAGGTTTTTATCAATTTAAATAAAAGTTATATATCATTATGTTGTATTAATCTATTAATGAACCATTATGATTATGGGATTGTTAGTCTCAGCAGGAATTTGAAACAACTGCATCACATTCTTAAAATATATACTTTTCTTGTTTGTGATTTAGATTCAGCAGTATATATCAGCCGACGGAAAGATGGTAAAAAAAGCAAAACAACAATTATTTTCATAGTTTATTCACTATACGCGATTTCACCCTGTAACAATTGATATCACATGCATTGTTTTACACCTGCAAACGACGACACATCTTTGATTACCACCCGAGACGTCAACACACGCAGTCACCAGTAAGGCTCGTATGTGAAGATATGTCCATTCTTTATTAAAAGTTTATTAGGTATTCATCGTAGAAAGACATACAGATAATATTTTCCAAATAATCTTTGTGTAAGTACTGTCCAAAATTACGTCAGAACGAGATAGATTTCTGCTCGGGTATCTGTTTACCCATATTCTAAAGGTCATAGTATATTGATTCCAAAGCTGAAGGCATTTTGGCAAAACCATTGCTTTTAGTAGATAAATACCCACTTTATATAACAGTAACATTTATAACCGCTTTAAACAGATTAAGAGAGCACCCATGTTGAATTCTCCGAAATATAGCTATATGTATATGCTTGGCATTGTATAAATATGTGCGAATGGAAAGACATTGAATATCTATTCTATATGAACTCAGCACATACATCCGAGTTGCATCATTTCGTCCAACATGCGACTTACGTATACTGATTATGAAGATGTAGATGCTTCATAGAGTAATTCAATATAACTTTAACAGTGTAACAGTTTATTTGTTATAAATATATGTAGTGAATATCTGTGTTCTCCCTGCAAGATAAGCGTTACTTCTATCGGGTATCGCATATTAACGACAATCTAGAATAACCACAGCTCCATATCTGTGATACTAATTCTAATTTCCATAACGATGGGTAAGATATTAAAGAATGTTATCAATGACTAAGCAAATATTTGTTACATGTTGTATATCGTCCACACGCAATTAAATTCATATCCCATCAATGGAGAATAGGTCATGCATAGAGATATATTATATACCTCCCAGTATTGTGCTATTGATCACATTTATTTGATACATCCAGATGTTCACCATACGTATATCAATGGTATTAAAGGGGAAATAATTCAGCTGATCATTCCCGATTCAGGATGATATAATGAAAACAGCTTTAGGCACCACTTCTATATGTATGAAAGTACTTAGTCAGCCTCTTGTACAATAACCACAAAATCTATCTGATTCGTACTATGTAAGCACATAAACAATTTACATCACATATTCATAAGCAACCATGAAATTGATAAGCCTTATTCCCAAACATTTTAAATGCCCCCTTGGTTTCAGGAGATAACACTTGAAACAGAGCGATGGAATGGATCAAACTCTTTTAACGCTGGTTTTCCTGGAATGGGATTACTAAAAACCAGAAATTAAACGTACGCACTAAATCCACACAGTAATGATTCTGTTACATGTAAATTCCAAATGATTTGAAGATGACATTTCATGTTTCGATGTTTCATTTCAATTTCAACAGATTTGTTTTTATTTTGTTCATTTTTTCTCTTAATAACTTTTTTAGATTAATAATCTCATTGTTGGAATACGTAGGGCAAGTTTGGTACAAAAAATACATGTATACCTACACGATAATATTTCCGATCATTATCTGCTATATTAATAATATAGGTAGATATAATTTTAATATATTTAGATCAAAAGTTTCAAGAATAAGTAAGCTAAGAAACAATCATGACCTTTCATTGCTACATATTCTGGATAATGAAATCCTTCATTCTACATTCGATTTTACAATAAATCATTTTTTCTATAGATCTGGAAATCGAATTGGAAGCATGCAAGTAATTGAAAATCGGTGCCACTTCCTCGAACGCTCTACCGATATACCTAATTAAGTATCTCGCTATCTAATGATAACTCATTTAGTACTGTTCCTATACAAGTATTTCTTTCTCTTTCCGGTAAGCGGCTTTCAAAAGACCATAAGCCAGCTCATGTTCGCCATCCTTTTTCAGTACTCGACAGAAGGCCCGAAAGGCACGGTCCCCTCTCATGCTGAGAATATTTATCAATTTAGGAACACGTTCAGGGTTGGTATTTTTCATAACTTCAAAGTTGAGAGTTTTGGTGAAAATCTGTTCTTTTACAAGGCCTCTAAGTACACTATTCAGCTCCAAGTCCGCCATTAGTCGTGTTTTGTACAACTCCAACGCAGCCTTTTCATTGTCTTCGATTTCTGGAAAAAAATGAACAAATCCATCAGAGGAAGTTGAGGCATCACGTTAATTAACGACACATCCATAGTAATGCAAGTGCATTTGATTTATTTTGAAGTAAAACAAGTCATTCCAATTGGGGTTCCGATGTGATCATTACAAAAACAATGTCAACATCACTTATCTCTGTTCCTGAGAATCTCTCTCCTCCCAAATGAATGCTGATGTCAACAGTCAAACAGTTGCTAATGGGGACCATCTAATTAATCTAATTCCATCACCCATCACTTCTGTAAACTATTTCCCATCCCGATGAAATATTTACGTGTGGATCCATCAACTGGCTTTAGCACCTGCTGGTCGTCCACAAATCACTTCATATGAGACATATTTATTTTTGAAACCGATGTTTTCTGCTGCCACCCCCTCTGCCCTCAATACCCTCGACACTTTTTCATTTTCATCGCCTGATCTTATGAGACCTCGTTCAATCTCGCAAAACATAAATCACCTACTTTCTACACTACATGATTTGTGCCCTAATGAACCTTTATATATGGGCCAATCGAGCCCGGATATAACAGGGTAAATGTGCCAATAAAATCACACTTTTCAAAAGGCTCTATCTATCGAGCTAATGCTCGGAGCAATGTCTGAGATCCGAAGGCCAAATCTGGTCATTTTGCCGGCACTGCTGAGATCACCTAGTGGCAGGCATCTATTAGTCTCAAGTGGTGTCAGAGTAATGGTATCTGCGTTCGTCATTTGGCCATGTTGACAACTCGATTAACGGTGCCAGGGGCAACCAAGGGGCTGGTCTAAAGGCTACAGAGAATACCCTCCTTCATTCTCCCCTTCCAACCCGCCAGAAGCATCAATCTGGTATGGTAGGATGTGGAAAATTGGGAAGACATTAGATCCTGCAATGTTAGAACAGTCACGGAAAATACCACTCAGAAAGGAATTTTATAGGAAGCCTATATTAGGCGCACTCTTTATATCCATCAACGGCGTATTTTAATCAAATGCGCTATGATATATTTATTATATATAATATATGTCTCACTACATATTATTTAGTATTTCTTGCTTTTTTATTCTTCGTTATGTAAACTGTTATGTCCCATGTTTCTAGCATGTAGATTAACAGAGTTATCCTCTGTCTGCATGAGTCGATTTACTTTCCCCGGTTTGCTATCTGCAACTTCTCATTTCGCAAATCAGAATTTAAAGATAAACCAGGTTCGAAATAGAACGATGTCCATAATGCTGAGATTACTTCGTTTAATATGTATAGATGGGTGTGGTTATTTGATTCAGCCATTGATGGGCAGAGAAACAGCCATTACTGATATAGTTAGGCGATAGGGTTTTTCAAGATCTCACATTTACACAGGTGTAATTGATCATTAAAGTTTCAGAAACCATTTAGTCCTTGGCGAAATGAAAAGTGGCCGGCGTAGCAAAAGAGATGTTATTTAATTTGTTCGATATGAATAGGAGAAAATTGTTCAAAATGAGTAATCAGTACGGTGATATAAGTTGCAAATAAAAAGAGCATTTTTCGATTTACCAAGTAGATAGAGAGCACTGTTTGCCATATAGATTGACAACAGATTTAATTCTTAATCATCAACCCGACGACAATTGAGACGCGATGACGGGGATGGGTCATTTCAATAGAGAAAAGCAATACCTTTCCGCATCATAACAAATTTGTATTAACGCGTAGCCACTGGGAATTTCCACCGAAATGACAAATGAACAGATTCTAACAGTGATATGAATATTAATAGTCAATCAACTTCGGGCTTTAAAATGTTAGATGATTAGATTGTTTGCTCTAAGCAATATCTGAAATGGAAGCAGATTATCTAAAACTAATTAGTTCCCATGATATGCAGATAATCTAATGAAATATTTATCAGGAAATGAGCAAACAGGTAAAACTATTTTTGGAGGCATTATACAATTTCTCGTTTGATATATCGGGGTCTGATTTGACCCACAAATGAAAGACAAAAAAAACTCTATAGCCATCGCTGACGACCCACTCATATAGCCTAGTGGGCTGTATAGGTATCATATTGCTTTAACAGACCGTCTTAAGGCGTCCATTGCCACTGTTAGCCGGCCGACTATAATACTTTACGGTTGACCATTGCGGTGTTTGCCGTACATCGCTCGTACACCAAGAGTACTTCAGGCGGCCGTGGTAGTGAACAATGGGAACAATATACAAACGATATTCTGTCTCAGGAAAATATTATAGGAAAAAGGTATAAAAAGCAAAAAATACGCAAAACTTCCAAGGGGAAGAAGAGGATTTTACTAAAGCTCATTTTCATCGATGAATATTTCTTTTAACTAGATACAAAATAGACGCAAATGAGCTACAGTACGAATGCATTACATCTCTGGCCTCTGGTCGCTGACCTTTGGAAGTTTTGACGTGAGGATTGACGTAGTAGTGAATATCAGGCTCAATCTGCTTAATACGTTCCGTATGTATCAGAGGTGTTTTAAATAAAGATTGTATAGGATATTTAATTCTTCCATTTTTTCAATTAAAGTGGGTTGTGTCTATCTACAACACTAATGTTTCATTGATTAGAAAACAATCTATTTCATGGATCTTTAAAAAAAGATAATAGATCTATTGTTTATTATTGGAACTATAATTATTACCTCCAATTTTTTTTTATTAACTATGAGTCTGTGTAGACATATCCATGTGCGACATACATTTGAACATAATATAGATGAAAAATGATCTGATCTGATCTATCTATCTAACCTAATCTATTTGGGACGATCATTATTTTCTGTAATTATCCCAGATTCAGCCATATCTTTTTATTCCCCCCGCAATATGTAAAATGTATAATTCAAATATCTAAATTATACTTACCGCCTTTCCTTCTCATCATTCCTTTCACATATTCTGCATCGAAAGGGCAGTGGTCGAACGAGTCTCTGCCTTCCTTGTCTTGCAGGAAAGGATCAGCAGACCTCTGTAGCAAGTATGTAACAATGGATATTTGAGGGCGGGCGCACTTTTGACATGCCAGCATTAACGGTGAGATACTATTAACATCTAGGGTGTTTAATTCAATCCCATAGTTAACCAACAACTTCACACAGCGCAGGGTCGGGTGGTCCCGGAAGCAGTAATGCAGCGCCCCCTGTTTTTCTCGATCCTGAGAGTCGATGGTGGCTTCGTTACGTAATAAAAGTGATGCCATGTTCACATGACCCCCCGCACATGCATACATGAGCGGTGTGGCCCCCTGGGCGTCCTGGAGATCCATATCACATGAATAGCTCACAAGAAGGGGAACGAAAGCCTCCCGGCCTAAAATAGCTGCATGATGGGCAGCATTTTTTCCCGTTTTGTCGCACCTGTGTATCATTGAACGCCCGAAGGTAGATTTCAATATTGCTTCCCCTATTAGCAAGTCCCCAGTTACTATAGCAGCAATGAGCGCCGTCTGTCCATCGATATCCTCATCAAGCTTTTTCATGTGGCTCAGAAGGTGATTAACTGCAGTGAGGTTTGAGGATTCTATGGCATAGAACAAGGCGCAGCGTTTTTGATTATCAACAGCATGAACATTGACCCTTACCTCAGACAGAAGGTATTTTAGGATTGCAATGCGCGACCTTTGGCACGCGGTCATTAGCAGTGTGGCACCTTTGTTATCAGCATCAAGTTCCGGGGAGAAGTGCTGACACAACCGTCTCAGGTTGGCTTCATCCCCACTGGCCACCAGATGGTGTAGAATTGTCCTCCCCTTCTCATCCCTTCCTATTATCGCTCGCTGAAGGTCCGCAGGTCCACTCAGGATAGTCTGTGCAATATTTTGTTGCCCGTTGTGAAGGCATTGCGCGAGGGCGTTAATTCCAGACTTGTTAGTGACAACTTCCGCGCCACGATTCAACAGATTTTTCACAATATCCAGCCGCTCTGACCGCACTGCATAGGAGAGGGCATTCTCACCCTCCTGGTCCTTTTGATTGAGATCTATGTCCAAGGAAGAAGCTCGTTCCAGAAGGAAGTCTACGATAAGATGGTGTCCTGCCTGACAAGCTTGCATGAGACCGGTCATACCCGTAGTGTCCTTGATACAAGGAATCCCACACGATACAAGGAAGTCAAGTAGTTCAAGGTGTCCGCCTTCAATACTGCAAGCAAAAAGAGGTAGTCACTGCATTAACTATACAGGAGAAAACAACTGAATACAAGAATTCATAATGGAGGAATTGTAGGCATAGCCTAGCCTATATCAATTAAGATCAATGAAACCAACCTAATAAAGGGTCGGCCGCACGCACCAATTAGCTTATAAATAGGCCATTTTTTTTTTTTTTTTTTTTTTTTTTTTTTTTTTTAAATGAATATTTTCCTTTTTGCTTCATTCTAAATTTTAGATCTGGTGGAACAAATATAAGGTGTTAAGATGAATCCTTTTTTGCCAAGTAGGCCTACCAGTGACTTATAAAGTACCTTACCAGTAATATATAGCATTTCTGCCTTGGTTATCCTTTTGGCGGATGTCGAGACCAAGTGTTGAGGCATTAAGTATGAGGAACTCTACAGTTTGACTATGACCTGACAGAGCCGCTTGCATCAACAAGTTCCGGTTAAAGTTGTCGCTGCGCACCTTACATCCGGCCTTGAGGAGCATGCGCAGGAGTGACACATGACCACCGCCCGCGCAGTAGAAAAGGACATTGGCCCCATTTTTGTCACAGTGGTGGAGGTCCAGGTCGATATTTGTTGACATGCGTACAAGGTATTCAACCATCTCTTTCTTGCCCTTATCCACTGCTTCCATCAGTGGCGTAGCGCCGTTGTTGGCCGCTGTCACCCGAGCCCCGCGCTTGATCAGCATCTTGAAGGCGTCTACATGATTCCCTGTAAAACAATTTAAGTAAACAAAATCAATCCCATTGTGTAATGCACAATATATTTATGCGACGAATTTAACATTTTATCTTAGTGTTTGATTGTACATCTTCCCAATCACTGGTTACTAGTCACGTTTTTCACATTCACAGCGCAAGTATCATCAGATACGCCCAGGCACTCTTAACTTTGAGTTGGAGACAAGATGCATCTTTAGGTCCTGGGATAAGAGTCGTGAGATTGGACTAATTGACAGAAGGGATGGGCTTCGGGGCACTGAAAGAAGGAATTAGCGTCAGACCAAGCTGGAAGCATGGCAAAGTAGATAAAAGGAAGAGATTTCGGAAAGTTTCGGATTAAATAGGCAGTAGATAAACCCCAATAAGCTGAATAACCGACTTGCCCGTTTGCGTAATAAACTGGATACGGTATTTAAATAAAAAGTTGCTGTTGCTGGTTCTGTAGGTGGAGTGGAGAGATGTGTCAAATTTAACTTCAGTTTATCTATGTTTTAATCTATTCTCCTTCAATACAAGATGCAATTCTATAACATCATTTCTAGCAAAGACGGCAGGTTTGATAAATCTATGGTAGGCTATACAGACGGGTACCAACTTATAGGGATAAAAAAAAACATTCTTTCTTGAATCCAGATGCATCGGAAACATATGTTCTGATGTTGTGTTTATAAGAAAAGTGCAGAGGAAAAATCTAGACTAAAAAGATTATGAGCACCTAACTTCCAATAGTCGAAACTAAATGAAACGCAGCCCTGCTTGGGGACAGGTTAACGTATGTTCTCATATACTTCAAGAGGTACAAATAGGAGTGAAGAAATGTAATCACCACAAGAACAGCTTCTTAGAATTGGCTTCGGATGAAATATTGTTAATCTCCCGGCAAGTGATATTGAATAGCACAAGCAGAAGTTTGTATCTATCTTGGCTTGGTTCTTTTTAAAACGGGCTAGGTATCCAATATATTATGTGACATTTACCACCAAGAAGAATTATGTACGCATAAGACGAAGCAAAAACATCCTTTGCATGATCGCAGTGGCATTAAATCGATCACAATGTTCAATAAATCATTTGATCCCATATAAATATGCCGAACCATGCTTATTGCTGAAGGGCGATTTATTTCATCCGTTAAGAAGTCAATTGCTGATTTAGCATCCATGAATCGTTACAACCGGAAGGTTTGCCAGTGCAAACGATAGTTGAATACTTGTCATTGAGATGTAGACATGAGAATTACCACTGCTCCACTATGGCTTCAAGGGAAGTCATCTGTCAGAGCTGGTGGCTTCTAGAATAAAAAGTGCGACGATTAGAATGTCATTACTGAAACCTATCTATCAAATCTGATGTCACAGTGGTGCTTGATAGAAATAATCGAATTCACCAAGATAATTGAAGTGATCCAAATGGTGTATTTTCTTTCTGTGGCTAATATATCAAAGTATCCCTTTTTTGCAGCACAGAGCCCATAAATTTACATTGCGACAGGGGCTTTAGGGAATGGATTCGAAGAAAACATTTTGATACAGATTTGAAGGTTTAATAGCGAGGAACTATACTGCGGTTTATATATAATATTTGTGTGGTATTCTACTGTACTGTCTATTTATATACATCCCATCCAATCAGTGTATGGTTTTATCACACTACAATTGGTGAAGCTGGCCAATTCCACCAATTTGACAACATTTGGCCCCCTAGGCCCCCCCCCCCTGGGTACCCAAAAATAAATTTTACATTAATCAGTTGATTTGTTATTTTGTATCAACCTCATATATATGTGCATTGAACTACAAAGTATGGAACCATTCTGATTATTAGTAATTTTTTTACAGGGGGGTCGAAAAATAGATCCCAAATATGAAAAAAATGTCAAAAATAGCATGTCAGGTAATGGTTCATATTTCTACATGAATTAGAATTTAGATAGAAATAAATAAAACAAAAATGCACATAATGTATTGAACTATTGTGTACTTTATAGGTCTTGACATAAGGGTAATAACACTTTTTAGTTTGTGAAAATATTCTTACTAGAAAAAAAGTTAGAGCCAAATAACCATTCAGTAATGGTAATCATAATGGCAGCGACAAGTTTAATGACCCCGCCTATATTATATGCATTATTCCTGGCTTGAATGGAGGCTTCATTGATACACTTTCTTACTATTAGAGAGTCATTTTTTAACATATTAATAAGGTCTGAAATCATAATTTTGAATGAAATCTGTTTATTATTCATAATGAAATCGATTAGTAATAATGGCCACAGAATCTAGTTCATTTCTGACTCACAAAGTGATGTTAATAGACACATATGTTCGTTAGTGGACACATATGTTCGTTAGTGGACACATATGTTCGTTAGTGGACAATGGGCCATATTGCTGTATAAATCATATGAAAATTAGGCAGAAATAATAACTATTGATCTATATAAACTGATATTATACTAGATCAATAATAAATGTCAAATTTAAAGTTCATTCTTAAAATACTGCCTTATAAAACCATAAAAAGCCTTAAATAGGGTGTTCGTTAGTGGACACTATCTCCAGTTCCTATAGGTTCTTGGCACTATGCATTTTCTCTGCTATGTTTCAAGAAAAACTTTAACCAATACATTTAATGTTCATTACATATCAAATCGAATGCATTTTATCATTATTTGTTATAATTGGATAATTTTCATTTTTTTGAAAAAATTATTCCACCTTAGGCAAATAAATGTTCGTTAGTGGACACCAGGGGTACCCATTCCAAAAAAATTCTGTTTTTTATGGCTTTCACCCTGAAAATCATTTTTTTGCTAATTTTTTTTACACAAATCATGTACAAGTAACCTACTATCACAACATATAATGAAAAATGTTGGATTTTGATGATTATTTAGAAATTTAGCAATTCCACCATGTAATGACAGTTCAAAAAAACGATTTTTGCCCCCAAAATGGGATTTTGAAATAAAAAAAATGAAAAAATTTGGCTAAAAATGAAAAAAATGTGGTTCCACAGGTTGGTAGAACCATCCAATCAAAAAAAATAATCAAATTAATGGTAATTAATTTGATTTAAGCCCATTTTATCCCTTTCCAGGGTTGGGGGCCAAATGTTGTCAAATTGGTGGAATTGGCCAGCTGTGTTATTAGTCAGTAAATAGGGACACAATGAAGCAGCGTGAGCTTTTCATTGTAAATCATAGCTGAACATATAAAGTAGAATAAGTACAACAACTATCATATTTCATGCATTGTCCACGAGTAAATTGCACTGTGTTACCTTGCAATAATTCTATCTATGACCATTGAGCATGTTGCCTACTATTAGTCATAGGCAGACGCCTGAAACTGATTAGGATGCTTTCATACACCGTTAATAGCAGTCTGAAACACGAGGATTCCATCTACACAAAGGCGATCCTATTTCCGTATCAACTGTCCCGATGGGCTATTGGTGATATCCCAGCGTATATAGCTATTCAAAAGACTCTTATGGTTCATGGTATAAAGGTAAGCAGTGAGTGGGTTCCCCAAAGTGCCACTAAGCTCACGAGTATACAGTACTTCCCGTTCCGATTCTCTTTCTTTTCCCTCGTTCTAAATGTTGGTCTGCCATGCTAAGCTGTCTATATGAGGCGTTCATCATTGCCACACTATGGTTCTGTATCAAAGCAATTATCAGGCATTTACGCAGGGCAAAACCTTTAAAAGGAATTCGTTTCCTCCGGTAAGTGTTCGGACACTTTTTGTAGTTCAAATTCTAGGTTACAATAGAGGTCGCTTTTATTCGAAAAAAGATTATCGTAAATCGTACAGATAATGAGTTTGGCATATATTTATATTGACATTGAACATATATTTTGATATTTAATCATAGGTCATTTCCCCCCACATATGTACTAAACTCACTCTATTTAAATCATCTCTAATACCGCTATTAATAACATGATGATGTAATCCTTACATTATAATGTGCCTCGTTTGGGCTCATGGAGTGGCGAAGTTAATCTCATTATTGTGGAGATTCTATAATGGGGATGGATTATGCATTTAACGTGATTATGCTTCCAGAGGTTGAGCTTGGGCCTATAGTGTTCGCACGTGGAACTTCCGTATAAGTGCTCATGGGGGAAGACAATGAATTGCCCATGGAAGTAGCCTAGTGAAGCCTTGTTCATTAGTGAATGTCTGTCTGGTTATTAGCTAGTTCGGATGTAGATATTTCCACGTGTAATATTCTATAGGAAATAATTATTCAACCCCGACTGCCATTTCCCCAGTGGAGAAATAACATCGACATCTCACTATCGACCGGTAAATTAACAATACACTCTATATCCTATCTCACCTCGGTATTAGAGGCGGATAAGGCTGGTGAACGTATGCATATTTAATCGCTTACTCGAGATGTTTAGGGTCATATACTGGAGGGAATCATATCAATGAGGGTAATTAGGGAACTACCATAAGCCACAGGGCAAGGGCTAGGCTGATGCTCTTTTAATTGGAGGGTCAGGATTAGAATGATGGCCATATAGATTTACATAACGATCTATGAAAGCTGTGTATTGTAACATATTATGCTGACACCAGAACATACTCAGGATCCCTTACGATGAAATCCCGCAGAAGAATGTGTCCCTCTATGAAACAAAAGTTCCACTCCAACAATGAGTACATAAGTAAACTTACCAATTGGAATTAATTTGGATATGAGAATTAAATCCATGGGTATGTGTAAATCGTATCATTATTGGTATTAGTTTAGACATTTAATCTTTCTAAGATCCCTCTACCTTTGGAAAATGAATTAATGTTCTGTTTTGAAATGATGGCCGGACGGTGCCTAATCTACTGTGTCTCCACAAGAATGGCCTTTTATAAAAAGATGAAGTCTAACCACTTCCATACAGAGTTAATTCGTTCGAGTGTTTGAAATGAGATTAAGGGTTTAATAAGTGGCAGCTCATACCTCTGTGACTAAACTAATTTGTAACTTTACAAAAAAAAATGGCGAATATCGGGAGATAATTTCCCTCGAATCTGTTGCATACTTTGTACCATTTTCAACCAATATCACAGGCTACAGGTATTTGAACGAAGGAAAGGAGCAAATCTAGTTGAGTAGTTTAATCAACATCGGTAATTTTAACGCTATATTAACTAGGCCTTCGAAGGGAAGCAAGTGGGAATATATTTGGGACAACATAATTATCACATATTCAATCGATAGACTAAAAGAGACAACAATTACATATATATTAAAGACCTTTCATAGGTTGTCCTCCTACAATGGTATACGCAGGTGCACTAATTGCATTTGAAGTTCTTTCATCCATCGTAGGCTGCAAAGATGCAATGGTCCGGTTGCCATACACGGCAAATTGTTTTTATTGTATTACAAAAGCTTGGTTTATATATATATACTGCCAGCTTTCGGTGTCAGATGTAACGATGATGTGGTTTCTAGCATTATCACGTGTTGCACTAGAATACAGAACTATTGGATTTGTGAACTCATTTCGAGCCACATAATGTCATCCAAAAAGAGATGCCAAGTCTGAACAATATGTCAAATAAAGGCAGAAGATTCAGGCCATTAGTGGAGAGCTCTATTTGACAAGCTCCTTGGAGTCCATATATTAGGTCACTACCCAATGTATAGGACCTCCTTTCGAGCTTACATTGAAACGTGTGTGAAGCCAGGTCTAGGATGCAGATTGCCTTTAACTTGATAAGTTGAAATGGAAATTGCTTAACGATGTGAGCCAGTACAATCTGCATGCACGCAGCCATTTAAATTTGGCACCGCGCTCAGGTGCTAACTTCAGACAAAATGTGATTGATATTTTCATTACATTTGGCCTTCTAAACGGTGTTGTTTTATCTAGGTGCCGGAGCTTTAATGTAATTAAACAGTGATGGCTTACCTATCTAATCGGACTCTCACCAGAAAGATACCACAGAGTAGTAGTATACGAAACATGGGATAGGGAGTAGTATACGAAGACGGGCATCGTATGAAACCGTGAGTAGTATATAAAAATCGAGTAATTGCACGGATGCCAATCCTTATGTTGAGACAACCTTTTTTTCAAATCGCGTAAAAAGTTTTGCTTAGCACCTTTAGGCAATGTTTTCTAACACTTGTGTTATTTGGCTATTTTTCCTTCCCTGTACCATAATGCAACCGTATGGCGCTGGAGGAAATATTCCCCTTGACTCACTAGTGGAAATATTGGTGAACTTTAATCCTTATGTACCGTATTATAAAACTAATCTTAAGAATGAGCTGTTTATCTTGTTCACAGCTAAGGGAGGTCAGGCCGAATTACCAATGAAAGACATCCAATTTCGCTAAGGTATCTCATTACAGAAATTTAGAAACGAAATGCCGAGTGAAGCCATCCAGAAGTCGCCCAGATTCCGGTTACTAAGCAGCATTCTGCTTCTCTGGGGCAGAACGACATCCGAGCCGTTTTATGACAATCCATTGTATTGTATTTACCGGAAATTGGTCGGTAGTCTCCGGAAGTGACGCCAATGAACGCACCTACGTGTCACGAAGGGCCTTGAGCCAGAGACCATTGAAAAACAAAGGGGCAATGAAGTGTCACTTTGTGTTATTTAACACTAACTTCCTCAATATATTGTGGGATATCTTGTCCAGGCTCTTGGGACAACTTTGAATAAAGTTATATAATTAATATAGTATTATGTCCACCAAATTAATGTGCCCTCGATTACTGCGGAAAAAATGTTTCCGAAATGGCGATTCATTCCATGAAACTGCAATTATTTTAGTATTTACGGCCAGAAAAATTTCACCATAAAATTTCGATGGATGTCTGATGTTGTTAAGTATGACTTCATTAAAGAGTAGACAGCGCCGCAAAAATATATTGTGTAATTAGTGATTTGATGAATAAGAGCACACGCATACAGTTTGTTTTTTTCCCAAGAAGACCCATTGACTGTCACGAACTAAGCATGGTTGCTCAGCTAAAACATGAAACGAACCGATCCATCTTCTCACTGTGACATGGAACGGCTAAAAAAACTGAGAGATCCTTGAAATAGGTCCTTCAGCCGACGTATAAGATAGCGACTACAAGTTCTTTGCATCTCCTCCGCTCCTTCTAATGCTTTAAAACCAATCTCTACGCCACAAAGTACCTGGTATGCATCAATATGTATATGCTTTTTGTGAAATGTTACGGCACTTTCTCCTTTATTACGCTGAAGCTTTCCAGCAGAGCTGCCTATACATTTTGCTAACAGCTTGTGCTGTTCAAACGGCGCCGAACACAAGTGGCTATGGTGCGAAGTATCCGATGACTGAGTGAGAGAGGAATTATTGTCTAGTAATGAGTCTCTGCGACTCTCCATTTATCCCCCGAGCTATTCTTCTGTTTGCCGATGACACACATAATTACAATATTTGGTGGGGAATGTACACAGATGTTATATCATTAGTGAACAACTCCATGTCACAAGGGATGTCTACACGAATGCTGCCTTTGTTTAATTCATAACAAGGGAACACATTTCATTTTTCACATCCTTAATAACATGCACAAGTTTGCATTGACGGAGATGTTCCGGCAGTTTGGCTATTATTGCAACAGGAGAATTGGTTCGTGTTCCAAGTGAGTATGAGTGACCGGGAAAAATATGCGTCATATCTGGCCTTTTATACTTCCCTTCCCTCGCAGACACCCCACCCGACGCAGGGTTATTCTAATCATTCAATATGCGTGGCCTGTTATATGGGAGGGAGGTAAAAACAATCAATAGAAATCCCACACAGAAACAGATTTTATTTGGGGGAATTGATAAGATTTATTTTTAAAAAACGAGGATTTTGTGGGCGAGGATAGCTATTAATCTGCCAGCCGGATCTTGCATGGCTTGAGAACCCGGCACCTGCGACAAAGCGTCATTTTCCCATACAGCCAAACTACAAACCTTTTGTTCACCAGAGAATAACCAGCCTGGGTCCGCACCCATCGATCTAATCCAGGAACTATCCACAAAAGCTCTGGGAAAGCCTCAATCAAAATGTAATTAAGTTTGGTTATCCTTTCTCCCGAGAAGAAAAGTTATTTTCTTAAATCGCTTGCGCCCAGGCTGCGACTGTGCAATGTTATACATGGAAATAAACAGACCTCTTTGTAGGCATGTATGCAGGAGTGCTTCAAGAGCACTCGCGCTTCAATCCAGTTCTCTCTGTCAACTTTGATTGATGCCATCCATGAGGATCTATTGTTTTCCTGTGTGTTTACCACGTAGTTAATGAAAGTACAGTCCTACCCAAGGCCAGGATTTCGTTACTCTTCATTGTCAGACGTATTTTTGTTAAAGACGTTGGATGTGTGGAGATATATGTTGAAGAGCGGCCATGAAAGCCTCTTATTTAGAGAGATGATTATGAGTATTATCTTGTTAGTACCACCTTAGTAAGAGTAAGAGGAATCAGGCAAAGAATGTTATCACATCGAAGGTATACTAGTTTATAAGCTGCCAAGACGATCTGATCTTCTTATACACATTGGGAATCCTGCATAGTTTTGTATTTATTTAGTCTTTTAAACTAATGTCTCATTGCATCGTTATTTAATATCTAGTTGTTAAGTACAGAATTTTGTATACGAAGTAGGGAACAGAGAGGAACATCCATTCTCATATTTCTATGGACACTTCTACCATTCGCCATCTTGTGTCAAAACCTTACCTCCCTTCTCCTAAATGCTACATGTGCTTACATTGCTTACACAGCATCCCTGTCTCAAGAATCGGTCTTTGAAGAGCGATTGAATCTCGGGAATGCATTACGCCGCAGTAGACCACAGAAAGTTCATGTAATGGGATAAAGCGAGGGGATGGGCTCGGAGACTGTGGTCTCTATGGTCCTCACCAAACCAGAAAATGAACCGAGAAATTGTATCACTCAGATCTTGTCCTCGACCACAAATCCTTCAGCGCGGAAAGTGTTCATACTTTTGCACGAGTGTGAGGAATATCTCTAACACCTCTACCAGACATCTCGGGTAACTGACGAATATGGAGATACTAATCTTAAATCTGTCGCTGCTCACAGAGGCAAACATTCTTTCAAAAGATTATATTATTATGAACATTCACGCCCCTATATATATATATTATAGTAATGCTTGCATCCATACATGTATCTATATGTATTCACTGTTACATATATACACACATATATATATATATAACACATAACCAATACTTATAATTCGTATAATTGCGCATGGATATGTTTTATAGGGATATGAGTGATATATTTATTGTAGATGGAAAAGCAATAACATTCTAGCATTGTTAAGGCAAATCGAGACATCGAAAAATATCGAATATCTTCTGGATGTAATCATGCCGCTTCCACCCCTTCAATACAGCAGCATCTTGTTCCAAATGGCTAGTCGTAAATAGAAGATCAGCCTTGATTGGTTTTGTAAAGGGAAATGCAGGGAAAGTGTTTGACTCGCGTGGAATCTTTCACGCTTAATTGGATTGTAATACCTTTGCGCTGTAACCGCGGAACCATCTTCCGATCCATGTCAAAAGGAAGGTGTCGCGTCTTGTAGGGACGTGTCGCCTCACAAGGCGCGATCCAGATTTCATTATTCCGCATTTTTGGACAAAGTAAACTGGTGCGAATATTAACACCCTGATACATCTCGTACATGCAATTTCTGGAAAGGCGATAAATCCTTGATTTTGCTTCGATGATTTACCATATAGGGCGATAGGAAATGCCACGTCCCACTATTCTTTCAGGCAATTATAATTTCTGAAAGCTCATCATTAAAAACTTATTACAGAAAAAAGAGCTTTAAAGAACATTTTTATTTGAGATTATGATGTATCAGGACCTATTTCGTTTAACTCATTCGTACAGATCCTATTTGTAGGCAGAGTGTTCTCTTTTCTCGTTTCCAAAAGATTCAATCGATGTGTTAACACATCCAGTATGCAATTTAATATTGAAAATATAAAAACCTATGCATAGCAGATGCGTGAATAACGGGTAAGCAGGCTGAATTAATTTTGTGACAAAGCGCTAAGTATAGTGAAAACAGTTCTGCGTCACTTTGTGTAAAATGATGTACAGTAGTGTATAGCGTACGTTTATGTTCCCCTATAAATAGTGAATTTTTTAAAATTCCCTTTGATGTTTCTATGTCGGCACGGGTTTTGAGCGTTTTGCAGACCTGCGAGCTAATCCCCTTGTCACAGATAACATTCCACAATATATTTCATTCAATAGGCCAATATGTTTAATTTAAGCTTGCTATCATCAGGTCCAGGAATTCAGATTTTACGAACTATTTAGATTCTTATTTCACACAGAGCACAACAATTATTCTTTCTTTAGTCAAAATAATAATAACATTCACCATTTTTGTGAGCACAGTTTAGCCGGTCAGATAACAAGAATTCGTAGGCAGTGCGAAATTACTCTCACACAGTATGTCTCCTCGGACATGGGGATTTCCCACACACGCCATGCAAGCTTATTATATGGCGATTAACCAAATACACGGCTGACTCGTGATATCTGCGAATAGTGACGACGCATGTAGTATTTAATGTACTGTTTATCAATAGAGCACGCTCTTTGTAACGACACCTATATTGTAGTGTATTGAAGTATTTTTTGATCAGGCTCTCCTCCTCTTTTAGGCTATATTTAAGTATATGGAGAAGTATACATTTAGGACTAGATTGCTGACAGTGCATGCACAAAAGTTGTCTATGACCAATGTGAATTGCGACAGTAGGAAGGTTTAGGAATGAATATTGCGAGTATAAACACACGGCAACACCTAGATATTTCATTGAAATGTTTTTATCCGGGCTCTCCTTCTCTCAGGCTATATAAGTATGGAGAAGCATAGGCCTACATTAAGGATTAGAGTTCTGACAGTGCATGCACAAAAGTTGCCGCCAAGCCAATGCAGATTGCGACAACGGGAAAGTGTAGGAATGAATATTGCGAGTGTAAACACACGGGACGTATATTGTATTGAAATATTCTTTATTCAGGCTCTCCTAGCTCCTTTAGGCGATATAACTATGGTGAAGCATATTATTTAGGACTGTATGTTTCTGACGGTGCATGCACAAAAGTTGCCGTCAAACCAATGCGAATTGCGGTAACAGGAACGTTTAGGAATGATTATTGCGAGCATAAACACACTCTTGTTGCACACGCAAACAAGAGCACTATTTGGACTATCAGATCATTATTGAACTCTGGGGAACTTGGGTTCAAGGTCCTGAGAAATCAATGTTGGATCTGTATACGGGATATATCAATACGAAACCACTGGCCGTGATTCTTATTGATGTTCCACTTTTGCTGCATGAGAGTATATGGAAACTAGCACGGTGCATCGCCCCGGTGCATCGTATCCGACTCATTATAGGTAAACATCATTGCTTCCATATATACAGGGCGGATATACATATATTAGCTTTTGTTGTTTGTACGTTATTATAGTCCCTCGTTCGTTTTTATCGCCATAGGAAACTTTATCTAGATAGTTCTATATAGAAAGTTCATCCCATTAAACTTTGTTAGGAAAGTCTATAGACCTCTCTTCTTTCCCTCAGAGCGACCTATCCATCTCTTATCCGACAGGTTGACGCATTCAATAAGAAAAAACATTCGTTACTGGAAGCTAGATAGGCACGGGGTACCTATCATCTCCATCACAGTTTGTTTCCTGCCGCGGGTCATACATCAAATATGGGCGCAATTTTATCAGTCAGGGCCGAGTGAGGACCAGGGGGCGCATGGGTCGTAATAGAGTTACAGACAGTTCTCGAGACCCCACGGGATCTCTCACCGGGTTTCGAAAGGAACGCCATCTGCACCGACCTTCACCTGAAGCCATAATTAACAGCAGATTCCCCCATGAGACAAAGATTGCGTCACAACGCTTCTGGTTTTCGATGGGGCTATTGTGTAACACCCATGAACTATTGAACAGACAATCTTAACTTTAGAATGTGGGGATCGGCAAGTTTGTATCCTGGGGGTTGATGTGCATAATTAGAAGCGTTGGTGCATATCTCCCTCATGTATAGCTCCATGGGAATTCAGAATTGTGCGTGTAAAGACGGATTAACCGTAGTTGTTGTTCCAGCAAATGTAAAAGGATTAATAATCAACATTGACGGGCTGCTGCACTGTTTGGTGTATAATCCCGAGTCGAGGGATTATACACAAATAGCGCACCTATCAAGTCCGAAATGATGATTATTAATTCTTTAATCTCTGCCTCATGTGGTAATAGTCTCTGGGCCGTTTAAGGTAAGTAAAAGTATCGTGAACCATATGGTGGGCAGCGTTTTCACGTTTAAAATGGAATGAACACACTTGAATATCATTAAAGTTTGGCCCCTTCGGAACAACGTTTTGTATATGCTACTATATTCGACCCACTTGTGGGAATGAACAAACTTATTTCTGATGATATTTACCAAATATCGCCGTGTATGACATGTTCAGAATAGAGCTATTGGAGGTACAAAACGTTTGCAGGTATGAAGACCTGCCCAAGCTTTTATTTGATGAAGAGGCCTAAAAATAATCCATTAAAAAGTACTCTAACGTTTGTTTTTCACATGGTTGTAAAAATATATTTCTTAGACAGCTGGAGAGGGGCGAATATATCTTCTATTGTGCAAAACGTTTTTTTATCTTCATTAATGTGGATAGCGATCACCAAATTCGCTGGAAGAATTAGAATAAACAAATGTAGCTAACTCGCTGATGGCGACAGAAAGCGATGCTACCCGAGCAGCCCACAATGAAATTGAAGCCATCGAAACAAGGCATTAGACATGTCATCGAGAGATAGAATACCGACACGTTCTGCTCGAATTTGCCCTTAATCCGCGCTAGGTCTGGAGAGGCTGTGTTAATATCGGTAATGATACTGGTAAAATATAAATGTTCATTTTGCAAGTCATTTTGCATTTTTCATATATATAATAATATATATTGCTGAGTAATCAACTTTAGTTAGTTTAGTTAGCAAGTTTATGATTAGTCCAAGTACTCTAATATAATTGAATGTGTGCATATTGAACTGAATGTGTGCCATATGGTCATGAAACTGTATTCTAGAGGCCAGAGGATTTCATCCTGTTCTAAATTGCATCGCATAGATATCTGGAGAACAATCGCATTCCTTCCGATCGGACTAAAATATGCCTTGGGTATATCGCCATGGTTCCCACCAAGAATTCTAATTACTTAAAGGAGACATTTTATACGGAGGCTTCTGGGAACATCAGGAAAGTCTAAATGCTTTGGCGACGTATTAATTCTTTAGCAAGAAATTAGTTCCATATTACATGTTTACATTAGTACTATATTCCACATGTACACCCATTCCCTTTATCAGAGCCTTATAAATCATAAAATGGTGGATATATGTTACGCAATACATGAAGTAGTCTATCAATTTGATATAGAATGGTTTGGTCCCGTTGCACAGGACAAACACTTATAGACCGACCACAAATATCATGTTTATTAATAATGAACATGTTAGCTGGAAGTAATAAACAATGATGTGTTTGCAGGTGGATCCGGAATGCTTGTCTCAGATTTACATCACCAATATACAGAGCAAGGAAGCCGGCTGGATATTATAATCGATCCTCATCCAGGACTGTATTTACAGAGAAATATACTTATAGATGACTAATGTCACCTGTGTGAGGCGTACAGTATTTACATGCTCGTATCTTCATCACAATATATGGCATGAATATGGGGTCCGAGTATCCCATTAAAACACCTACTGAACTATTGAAATATTTAGTAGAGAAACGCGTTTTGTCCTGTCTTAAGTTGTATAAATATAAAACAATTCTTCCGCGAAGACCTCGTGAATCATTCTGTGGGTAAATTTAGACCATTCATAATTAACACTTATGAGTGGATGTATGCAAATGTGGGAATATTTATCCAAGAAGTTTGGGTTGGACGTGTATGTGTGGTATGCACATAGCAGTGAATGCTCGTTATATATCGCGGTGTTGTGTATATCAATGCATGTCCATCTGTCATCAAAATTATACATAACGCTTTTTATTGAACAGTCGCAACGGCAATGTGTATGCCCGTAGCTCCAATGACAAACACGTTATTCCAATGTAATAATAGTCACCTTAACTGTTTTTATTGCACCCAATATAATAAGCCTTCATTAGAATACTCACGGGGTTTATACCATAGACGGGGTCGCCTGGACCACGAGTCAATGGCTTATTTCTATCGTGGTATATCGAGCAATGATCGAGATTGGACTTATTGCAGTTTAAGTAGATAAATACAGACCAAGCTCAAAAGAAAATCGCCTATAATGTATTGAAGTATAGGCCTATACCTATATCTACTACGAATATTGGTAAAATAACTATTTTAATTAACCTTTGGAGCTGTTGCCATAATTGTTTGTGGTTATTTCAGTACCGAACTTGTCTATGCAAATAATTATTATGAACTGTAGGACTCATGCAAGCTGTGAAATTGCGTATACATGTATGTATCAAATTATTCTTTGCCATCAAGACACTGGCGAGACTGCAATTAATTTCACCCTTATAAATTTGCATCGAAGAAAATGCAACTTTTCATTCATTATAATCTCAAAATATTTTTGATTAGTAACAGTTCTGAATTGCTTGTTTATTTAAACAACTTGTGTACTATATCTCTAAACATAATTTCTAAAACAGTGCTAGCCATAGCCTATTGCCGATCATAAATCGGTCGAAATAAATGACACAACAGTTTCTAAATTGTACCACGGGGATCGCCAATACAGATTAATAACCGCTACTCACCTTTTTCTAAACTCTGAATGAAATAGGCCTTCTGCATCTTTCCTAAACATCTGGACTCATGAATAGCCACTGTGGATTCCCTATGGGGTGAGCCTCTTCAAATTAAGGAAAGTTGTTGTCATTTGTTCCCGGCGAAAACGTGTACCTTCCCCAAATTAAGCCCACTTTCCTGTTCAGGATACATTAAGTCTCCGGCCCATGTACGCCTGAATGTCAGCGCAAGATGTAAGCAGTGTGTTTCTGTCAGATACACTTAACCGAAGGGTCCCCTGCCGCCTTGGCTTCTATTAGGTAGCCTTTCTGATCGCAGGTCCAGCGAGAGCAGCATTGTCAGCTCCACCCTGACATCTGGTGCCCTCCGGCCACACTACAGTGCACGTGACGCATGGCGATCCCGTGGGGTATCGTGGAATCACGTTCTGGTGCGAGGTCCAGAACGATAACCTCGTGCACTCTGGGGACGTTTTTCCCCTTTTGGGTTTTGTAAAGAGTGACGCTGTGAGACTAATCTTAAGAACCAGGCCAGAAATATCATCACTGGTAGTGGCAACAGTGCGATTCACACACACTTGATGAAAGCACCCAAGAGCCAACCGAACCAGCGCCATCATCGAACAATCATTGTGTGAGTCTGTCTTACCATGTGATTCGCATTCATAATCGCATAATGTCTTTGCTGAATAAAAATCTTTAAATACAAAAAACAGATATTCATACTTTCAATTCAATGTTAACGTTTTGGAATTCTCAATGTTTATGTAGCTAGGCCTAGTGCACCCCTCAAAAAGAAAGGTAGGCCTAGGTTGGACACATTGGAAAGTAGGGATTTGCCATCAGGGAATGCTAGATAGGTTATGATGGTAGTCATCTTGCTTATCTCAAAGGAGAGAGATAATGAGGTGGATCGTTGTAGGCTACTTGTAGTTACAAAGCGATCCAAGATGTTGTATATAGGCAAGTGGCGATACAAGAAGGTGATGGATTGAGAAATGATAGGTTTATTATATCATGGGAAGTTGCACTACCCCGGTAGACGTTTTCATAATTTCAAAGGTTAATGGATTTGTAATATCACACGAATTGTGTTATACATGGCCTATCATATGAATATCAGTTACGGTAATAGCATATGGGTCGTGGGAAGAATACCGTACTCTTTGTTTTTTTCAATTGTTCTTCATTACGATATGTATTAGCCCATACCGAGCGAAGGGTTGGCAAGTTAATTATGTTTTGTTCTTCATATTATGAGCAAGTCATCTAGCATGCAGCTTCTGATTAATCACGATATATATACCCTCTGGCTGGATATTTTTGTTTTCACATTGATAGTCCCTTGATTAATTAAGGAACAATAACCACACGGCACCGTATTCTCTCTCCCATGAAATAACTCACCGCACAATGCACCGATTCCCCTTGCTTATTAGAGAGCAAGCAAGGTGGTCGTCTACAATACATCAAAGGCTATGTCCACCATCTGCAATAATCAAAGCAGAGTAGAACACCAGGAACATTGATTCCTTTCAATAATTAATTATTTATGATTTCTTCCACTCATAATTCTCTCTTTTTTCTTTCAGATTGGGAACTTCATGAAGGTATATATCTACCCTTTCCCTTGTGACTGAAATGCGTCAGTCTATTATCATGCGAAATGGAGCGCATGGTTGGCCTTTTATCCCCCCCCCCCCCCCCCCCGCACACACACACCCTGTGTAACTTTACCCGTAAACATAGGCTATATAGCGCAATATGTGTAAAAAGGGGTATCTCTGAATTTCCCTTTTGGTTATTTTCATTACTATAGGTTGTATGTATTCGGTGACGCGAGACGATGTTGCATGATTTGGTGCTGCGTACGGTGACTTTTCATCATGTCATAAAACTACTTTTATAGCTGGCATCGATCATACTACTCTCTCCGCTTAATGCACAGGAGGACCGTCAGAGCGAGTCACTCCAAGGCTACTTTTTATTACTTCTGAATATAAATGGTATCCTTGGATAACGCATGCTACGTGAAGCCTTCCTGCAATGCACCTCAAGGAAGTAGTAGAGGAAAATGGGCATATGGCGCTGGCGGCGAAACAAAAGCTCAAGTGTTGGAATGCGTCAACACAGACAAATGGTATTTTCCTTCGTGAAGAATGGCCTGTTGTAAGTGGTCTTTTATTCATGGAAATAATATTGAATTATAAGGTTACTACCTGGATTCTTTGATACTTATAAATATAAAAAAAAAGTTATCCCTATGTATTGCTGTTACGTTTTTATGCTGCTGGTATTATTTCTATTTTGATGATGTACACGCTTTAGACCAGGAATAATCACTTACTTATACTCGCACCTGGTGTTGGAAATACATTTTTGTGGGGCAATTAGTTTGACTGATAAATCGATTAAGAGCCACATCAGCATCGTTCACTGGTTTGCAGTTGGGAGTTCTATGTACAGGTTCATAGTTATTAACACAGATGAACAACGATGTATTCATTGGGTTTTGTCTAGGGGTTACAATAATGTATCGGGTCTTCATCACTTATCTTAATAGCAAACATCATCCACGGAATCCCCTTCTTATACACATGTGCATTTAATTTATATAACATTGTCTTCGTTGTGAACAAGCTGTATTTCTTGATACATAATTCACAATAACAATAACGATTAAGTTAATCATCGCTGCATGGATATTACAGAGGTGGGAGACTTGGGTCATACCAGTTGCATCTGCTAAATAAAATTGCGCTGGCAATACCGCCAATTGCACTCCTGAAGAACAGTTTAACTTTGGTCTTTGAATGGACTCTCCCGTAGATATACCTTGTCCAACCGACTGACCCATCTCTCACATAGAGCGGCCTGAAGGAGAGCAGGAAGTTTGGGCCTCTTGGGGCAGGAAATGACACTGACCGCCATTTTGATTCCTCACTGGTTATTCCCACAGGGGAAAAATTAGCCGAGTTACATGGCATGGGTCGACCTATAAGGGGGACTATTATGAAGGTGTAATTACTCGTTGGTGCCCTTAGAGGCTATGAGACTAGGTAAATGATTTCCCTCTCTTCAAACCAGACCACCTAATCAGGTTATGTGATCAACAGGCCACAAGAAGATTGATTCAAAGTCTTCCGGTTCCAACTTACAATTGAGCTATGGGATCTTTTAGAGAGTACAATGAATTAACATTGTTCACTAAGGGGCCATCTAGCTCCAATGAGCCCCATATATTACGCTATGTTTTGAGGAAGGGCGGAAAAGCATCACTCATGTGGGAAATAAAACAGGCAGTGCCTATAACAACCTTACGTTAGCGAAGGAATAATACCCTCAATAGCCGAGGCTCTTCAGCATTGGGTGGAAACCTATGTATCACAGATATTGCATCATTCATTGGATGACCATGGTATGTACCGGCGCGAACATGGGATGTCTCTATTTTGCTTTTTACTGGTTGTGAAGCGCGGACCTTTCTCTCTAGTTGGGCTTCAAACGTGATCTAGGACAGACATCTAAGCAATAACAATTGAACCCGGAGCCTGGGATTGAATTTGCTCGAATTGTATCGCCCGGACATACAGGTTAACTAACGAGTTGGTTGAAGGAGTGTGAATATCGCGTTTGTCATTCAGTTACTCATGAATTGATATTAACCCGGTTGTTTTACATCAAGAGGTGGCCCTAAGCCTATCTGAATTAGTATCTTCCTAAATGATAAAAATAGCTGCGAGCATCCCAAACAAAGGATTCCACATTGTATGGCCCAGCAATGCAAGTATACTAGCTGAATTAAGATTACTTGCAACTCATGTGATATTCTAAATAATTGAAGCCTACTAAAACCAATGATTTATTACGTATACACCTTTGATAATATAAAAAAGAACATTTTAAGGCCATTTTGTGGACTTTTCCCCCAAAGTACGTCCGGTGGTTCAGGTGGGGGGGGGGGGGGGGGGGGTTGTGGGATACATAGTTTCATATCAAATGCATACACATAATATGCTAAATGTATGTTTATACATAAATGGATGGGAACATATAAATTATATGTAAAAGTGGGAAACAAAGTAGGTTATTATTGGGAATGAGATTGGTGCAATCTATGCAATATAACTTCCAATGATAATATCATCATGTTCCCAATCGTCTATAACGGTATAGCATTAAACAAAACAATACCGCAGTATCCTAATTAATCTTACTATTAACCTGATTTGGCAAGTACTTGCATTGCTGGGCTATACAATGTGGAATCCATTGCTTGCTCTCAGCTATTTTTATCATTTAGGGAGATAACAGCTCAGATAGGATTAGGGCCACCTCTCGATGTAAAAAAAACTGGGTTAATATCCATGAGTATGACTGAATGACAAGCAATGTATTTAGGATAATGTAACGAAAGGGAAATAGGTTGATAGAATTGGTACATATATATATACCTGTACCATTCAACACTGAGTCTGATTCCTATTTCGAAGTAATAATAGATCATGGGAGTCTTTTGTGGTATACATGGAAACACTCTTTCCATGGTTTCTGACAGTGACTGCCTACATATATTGGCCTACGTGGAACCAGATGGGTTGCAACTCCCGGAAACCTGCTGTAGATACTACAACAACAACCTAACATAAAGATCCTTGATCAATAAAGTGTAAAACCAAGGAATAAAAGCCTCGAATTCAAAGGTGAAAGTGGGCCCCTATCTAACAAATCATTAAAAAGCTCTTCATCTTTGTATTTAGATATATTTCAGCCGGTATTGAAATGGTGGTGAATGCTTTTGCGTAAACGTCAATCCAGAACGTAAAGCTTTTCAATAACAGTTATTTTTATCGATGTGGGCAAACTCTCTCCGGAATATAACAATCCACTTTCACGGGCATTGATATCGGAATATCTGACACTTGGAAATAGGACAAAATGAGCGATGGAATCATCAGTATTATCTAGATGCATTCGTTATGGTTCGTATAGTAAATGGCAAGGGGCACACGAATAGAAATATTTCCATTTGACATTGAGTCATTTGGCTGTGTTTGCCGACATGTGTAAATTTACCATCCATGGACCGAAACTGTTATCAACTGTTGTCGTTGTATTGGGCGATGCACTTGTGGGCATTTCTATTCTCTCTATATTCAAAGCAAAGATAATAGGAAACAGTGATACGGCATATTGTTTTACACAGTTTCTAATTTAGCTTAGTGTTCTCTGACCCCTTTGAATAAACCCCATTTACGAAATAGCATTCCTCTCGCAAACTTTTTATTTAGATCAAGTATAAAATTGATATCCTCAAATCATATTTTTATTTTTCTCGTGGTGGGATTGATATTGATTTTCCTAGATCAAATATTTAAACATTACTTTTGGAGAAAAAATATAATATAGAATGCCAAAGAAACCAGTTGACCTGGATTGTACAAGTAAATGAGCAATTTCCATCTTGGTCTGTTAATCTATTTCGCTCTTTTCAATAGTAATTGATACACTTATTTTAGTGGGATAACTGTAGCAAAGTATTAACAAACCGCTTGTTTCCCATGAGATCCTAATAGTTGTTTTTTCATGCTCTGAAATGTTAGCACTTCCACATTGTCATTTGCCGCAGGGAAATACCATTTCCAACGCATTGGAATTCCCTTTACTAGCGCGGAAGAATTCGGAAATCGAGGGGAAATTCGCAATATAAAAGAAGGAATGGTATTATACAAACATTTATCAATTTGAGGTTCTCAAGAATGGTATTCCACTGAGGGCTCACAGTGAAATAAATAGGGACTGTGTGGTAGTTTTTCCGCCAACTTAAGCTAACTCACCCTGAATAGTGTAGAAGAGTGCATTCCATCCATCTTCATCTCTTTGATTGACATAAGCCTCGTACTCCTGGGCATGGTCTAATATATGACCAAGAATCTTGCTGTCCCCTTTGGCGGCACCCTGCATCAAGATAGTTCTTCCATCAAGGGCCTGATGACTCTGGGCACCATGTGCCCTCAACAGTAAGAAAATATCCAAATTGCCACTCGCTACACTGTACAGGAGTGCATCCCAACCATCTTTGTCCCTCGCATTTATTACAATGCCATAGTCATCTTTGTTTTGTAGGATATGCTCCGTAAATCCCCATTTTTGTTTAGCAACTGCCTGCATTAAAATTGTGATACCGTCTGAGCTCGAATCCACTTTCACCCCATGGGAAATGAGCATCTGCATAAGGTGAACATCACCTCCAGTGATACAATAGAACAGCGCGTTCCTCCCCTTTTTGTCTTTCTCGTTTGCATTCAGTCCGAGTTTGTTGCCATATTCTAGCAAGTATTTGACAATTGCTTTGTTATTTTTCAGCGTAGCATTCATCAGGAAAGTCCTACCATCGTCAGCCGGTTCAAATCGCACTCCATAATAAAGCAACAGCTCGAGGATTTTCGTGCTTTTATTTTCCACAAGATAGAATAAAATATTTCGGCCTAGGTTGTCTTGGTCATGCACAGAGAAAGTGAGCTTTTTTGGATATTCTTCCAGTATGTAAAAAACAATATCGGTCTGTTCGTGATGGGCTGCTTCAATGAGAATATTCACTCCGTGTTTGTCTGACTTTATTTCAGCCCCATTTTCTAAAAGATAAACCAAGGTATCGAGACGGCCCCCTGCGACTGTGTAAAACAGCGCACTGCGGCCATCGCGATCGACTCGATTAACTTCCGTCGCCGCGTCGGGCTGCGCGACCAGGTACTGGATGACTTCCGCGTTGTCAGCGTACGTAGCGATCATGAGACATGACGTACCTTTCGCATTGGCAATTGTTATGTTGGCCTCGGAATCGACAAGATGCTGGACAACAGATAAATGACCCTCAAAGCATGCTTCAAAGAGAGGAGTGTCTCCGTGTGTCGTCTGCTTATTGACGTCAGCCTTATGACGTACCAAAGCCTCCACCATGGTCAGTTTTCCGGACAGCGATGCAATATGCAGAGCTGTAACGCCCCTGTATGCTCTTGGATTGTTTGTGATGTCATCAACCATGTGCTCTTCGTCCAGAAACTTAGCAAAACTGGCTAGATAGTCAACAATGTCTACGTACCATTCGCAGACAGACACCATTAGTAATGTAGGATTTTTTACCACTATATCCTTACCATTAGAGGGTCTCCTCACTACCACGTTATCGTCTTGTCTCTGTTGTAAAAGTTCTTCTATCTCCTGTTCCGTACTGATCTCAAACACCTGTTTGATAGTTTTAATATCCCCGGCTCTTATTGCAGAGCACACCTTCATGTTTAACAACCTCATGGTGGTCGATTTAGGGAGCGAGTGCGAGGGGAAAAGTAGTTTTAGACTGAGATTGGATATCTGTCTCTGATGTTCTCTCCTATCACGAACTTTCTGAAGCCATTTCTTTCCCTCTTCTTCCTCGCAGTATTGCCGAACTTTCTCTTCCTCTAATGGATCTAAAATCACGTTGTCACTTGATATGGAAGTTGGACCTCCAGTTCCAATGTACTCCTCCCGCTTGGTACGATCATATGCCTCATTTGTATGCTGCTGATTGCACATCAAAGGTCCAAGTCCAAGTGTATTTTTGTCCCCAAGAGATTTGATAGGGGGACCCAAAACTGATTTGTTGTTAGGTGCACTTGATTCATTGAGAGGAGAGGTCGCTCCCACGTGGTTATCGTGGAGGTCCGTATCGGGACCTACACTAATCTGTAGCAACATGATGTAGGTATTTGTATAGAAGATAAGGATTCACTGGTAGGCGGAGTTCAGGTATTGATAAAATACAGATGTATGTCTGGCGAGTGCCTGGTCTGTACAGGTGGTTTATGTCTGCCTATGCCAGGTGTTATAAACAGCGCATCAACTCTCTCCGAGTGGCACAGTTTGAACTGTTGAGGGGCACCAGGGAAGAATGGTCTAGCCGCGGCGTTCTCAGTACCAGATGTGCTGCCACACTGAGACCACTGCAAGTTGTGTTGGCTCCGCTACTTCCTACCACCACAACCACTGCCGCCACGTGTGAACCATGGTTATCTCGATTACTCCAGGGTGGCCAGTGATCTTCCTCCTCGAGCTTCCCACCAGCACCCTTCCACAGTCGCTGCAACCACCCAGCTCCATCTCAAACGTCCACTGATAGGCGCAGGGCCAAAACAGCTTTTCCCTCGGTGAGTCTGCGCAGAACAGGGTAGGAGGTGACTGTTATTGTAAAAGGCAAGCGAGTCTTGCACCGGTTGGACTCTTTGAGCAGAGGAACTGCCGATGGGTTGCCGTCTTCTGGCATGAGCACGCTCGTCTATGCACGTCCAATGGCACACACCTACTCTCCCTTTTTCAATCAATACAAGATGATGATGCAGGGTTTTACAATCATTCTCTCTGCTTATTCATCGGCGAAAAACTTGCTGTTGCACAATTCAATGACCTCAAGCTAGATCATTAAAGCAAAAGCTTTTTGTTCATGATCTGAAAAATAAAACGCAAATATTGATTTATGAGCATGAACAATCATTAACAAATCCACCAAATGAAATGGGAAATGAAGGGGTTTCTTTTAGTCATACACAAAATATTTCATTGTCTCAGAAAACTAAATTGCGTGCCATGTCCAAAGATGTCAAGTCGAACAGGTAATTGCATATGCTCTGCCAAAAGGCATAATATCAAAACCACCATAGGATCGCTGATGTGAACATGTTTCCATAAAATGCTATTAAATAAGGACAAAAAGCAATACAATCATCAAGTTAAGTATTAAATTTGAGTCAGAATCGGCAATTATGTAAACATCTAAGATGTACTTCCAAGTGAACATATGGATGAACGTAATTTTACGAAATAAATCTACATCTAAACAGACAACAACATCCATTCATTTCATGAGATGCCCCTAGCTTGGCTTATAATGCTCTCTACATTTCTTTGTAAGAGCAGATTTGCATTGAGTAGGTAACTGACAGGTCATTCCTTCCCTTGGGGTGATTTATGTCTTATTCACAAACTTCCATCGATCTTCGGACCATGTACGCCAATAACTACATACACGGCTGTCTGGAGAGTGGGTTAAGGCAGAATCTATAATGGTAAGTCTGCCCAGCCGTGAATATATTGGTTTCGGATCGATCGCTGAAACAGGTGGGCCTGTCTTTCTCCAATCAATCAGCTGATCGGTACCTTCTCCAAGCCCCTTCGGTACACATAACAACAAAATGTGTTAGTCGCTCTACACCAAAGCCACACAAAATAATTGCTTTTAATACATATATTATTTCTCCTAGAAGTCCCCCGGTATATAGTAGGTGTTATGCAGATTGCCGGAAAGATGCTTTCAGGGTGGAAGAAGCTATTCAGAGTATGTCAGATACAACTACGTCGGTCGGACCGGTGCCTAGGCGGGAGGTGAATTTAGGAGATCAGCCTACGAGTCGGTGCAGATTGAATGAAGAATCTTACCTGGCATAATAGGGGATCATTGGGAGAAATCCCAGAGATCGTCTCTCCATGCCTAATACAGATGGATCTAGGATTCGCACCATAATCAAGCAATGCAAATGACCGTTGGTTCATCCATGTGTAAATCCCGACCCGATTACCCTCCAACTGTGGCAGTGATGAACTGCCTTATATTTGTTTGGCACAAAGCATCCTGCGAAGAAGGAGGTGCAGGAGTACAGGCAACAGACTGAGTGCTGAACCCTCTTAAACGTGCTTCTCTGCAAGCAGGCAATGTGAATGAAGCATGCTCGACAGGAAAATGTTGCATGCCTTAGTGCCTTTGCCGCACCTGTGTTGTAAATTAGGGAGTGCTCACTTCACTATGATGTAGCTCACAGAATTTGTGGCCGTATATTATGGATTTCTGGCCATCTAAGTACATATTACGGACACCTGATATTTAGAACTATACTATGTATGAGTTATACATTTTGCCGGTTTTCTTTTCTTCACTATTTAACTTTTCAAACGATGATATACAATTCTGCTTTTTCACATAATATTTTTTGTTCGAGTACTCTTTCCCATTAAGGCCCTATTGATTTTATTCATAAATATATATATATAATGAAGTTCATATAATACACATAATAGATAATACATTTAGGTTGATTCTACATAATCTCTGGTGTGAAGTTGCTTTTGTTTAGAGTGTTATTGATATTAAGTGAACCAGTGCTGCATGGACCACAGGGAAAAAAAGATACAAATGTCCCTGGCACGAAGAAAGTGTGCAAACATAAGTAAATCATTGACAAATTTTCGCGCAAGTTTTCATCACACCCTATATATACCGAAGGGAATTAAAATAAATTATTCATGCCCTTTCGAACTCGCACCTCTCCGTAGACTCTAGAATGAATAATTCAGGGGTGATATCTTTACACCTTAGGTCTAGGTTTGGTGGGCATTAATGGAGATGGATCATTGGACTCAGCCAGGATGTCCTCCATAATAATAGGATCGATGGCCGTTGCAGTTTAAGTATTATACTGTGCGGCCTTTGGCCTTTGGGCTTCTCCTTGGCGGACGGAGGTCCGGAGTGATCTGTGCGAGGCCCTCATTGTATGAAGGCAATTGTTGGGTATTTGTGATGGCCATTATGATATATAGAATAAAAAATGACTAGAGGGATTATGATAAATGGTGGCAATTTTGATCTGAGTTAGCGTAGAGAATGTTTTATTTCCTTGCCTATTGTATCGCCATAATAGAGATTTCCTAAATGAATACAATCAGGTGTTTATTCCACTCGCTATTTATAAGGGGATCAATCCAAATGATAAAGGCTACGCACATATCAGGGAAGTAAGCCGTAAAATCATGGCAGTGTTCTTCAAGGAACTTTATGATAACTAAATATTGAATAGATTTTATTTGTTTGGGAAGTCACAAAGGGAGACCAATCAAAGTCCTTGAATGGAGATCAAGAACGAAGATATGGGAAAGGCCTCGATCCCGGTCTCAATTTCCTGATCTCTATCTTTACTAGGGACCATTCTTATTGGTTTGGTTTCATAATGGGGAAAGCTTGGTCGATAATCTTCCAATCTTTTCCCTCATTCATCGAATGATTAGCTTTTATATTCATTCTCTATTACGATTTAATTATTTCATAATTCCAAGAGAATGAGACTGTTCATTGCGGTGATTGCTTTTTTCTTTTTAACAGAAAAAAAAACCTAATAATTTTAATCTGGGTCCTTCAATGTGGGCCACTTCCATGAAGTTTAATAATGCGCCGTTATTGCTTCACCGGCATCGAATAAATTAATCTTTCAGACATTTCCTGTCATGCTAATTTGACGAACGGTGCACCTCGTTCCAAACATTCAACGTCCTGTGAGAGGCAGAATCACTTCCTGTTCCCAATTAAAGACCGTGTAAGGGAAGACGTCGTCGAGAATGTTATAACAATAATGTTCTCCTTTCACTCATCGCCATCGGACCACCGCGTGAGAGGAAACCAAAAGGACAATTTTTATTTGCAACGTCACACACATCGGTGACAATTTTATATAATTTTCATGGCATTCTAAAATGACAAAGCAATCTCGCCTTTGTTCATAAAATTGAACCCCCTTGCTGTCTTTTTCTTTTGATTTCTTTTTGAAGATGAAGTTTGATGTCTTTCACGAATGAGAGAAATGTATGAAATCAATTTCTTTTCTATCAGTACCTGGGGGAGGCATGCGCATAGTCCAACGATAGACCAGATTGATTCGTTACAAAATATTTCTGACAGTTAGATGTATCACTTTGTCGGAAAGCACATGCAGAAAATGATGAATTGAAGCATTCTTTGGTTGGTTTATAAATAGCAGCAAAAAGAAAGCTTAAGAATGAAAGACGGAATTGTGGGTTTGTTAACCCATTTTAAGGCTGCCACTGCTAAATGTTGGATCTGACTCCACTCCAAAGTCTGAGAAGATACCGTCAGGAGGGACATTTATCGTGTTCCTATCATTCATGCACACCTTTCTGCGAAATGAATTGCAATGCAGCGCCTATTCACCAAACGTGGCACATATAAATTGCCCGGCTAAGGATGCCAGATGAATCGTGCGCGTTTCCAATGTCAACGCGGGATCTTACGAATAAAAGAAACGTCTTGCGACGCAAAAGGAACGCCGGGTTATGTCGCAAAACGCCATGACTCCCGTCATCTCATGTCATATTACATGTACAGCGTTATGTCAGCCTGCCGCGTCATGGAACAGCTAGAAGTCATTTCTCCCTGTCTCTCAAGTTACTTTACCCACCAGACACTCCTACTTCGACGCCTAGGATCAATTGAATAGGGGAAATGGTGAGGCTTTGTCCGGTATGTTGATTGTCAGGCTTTCTCTATGGTGAACACACAGTGAGGATAAACTCTCCCGCCCTAAGCATTATCTTATATATCCCTCTTGACATCTCAGTCAGGCGACCACAAAGGGTTTACTTATGGTCCATTGTTGCCGTATGGCGTCTAGCTGTTTTTTCTGCTGGCATGAAGGACAGAGGCTATAAGGAACGTAAGGTTTCCCCACCTTGAGATCCATACATGCTTTTAGTCTCACAAATTCTGTTTTAAGACATTTTCCCCTACTGTATTATTGTTAAACACTCGACCGTACTTAAATTGTCTTATCTAAAAAAAGTATTTCTGACATATGTAGGGGAACAGCACACGTATGTTACAACAATCTGGGAATGCTAGCCATTTTTGTTCACAAGTTTAATATTTGGTATGAATAATTATGCGCATATTTTATGATCTCATTGATTAGTAAGGTTTGCCATTAATATCTACGAAAGGCATTATTTGAAACAAAGGCGTAAATGTATATCAAAACTCTGAAAGACGCATAATTAAATGTTTGCTTTCATGTTTAAGCTTACCTAGTGTGACCCAATGAAGGATATTTTTTTATTCATTTTTGTATCTAAAGATTTTTTATTCTACAAGGACATTATGCAAATTATACTTTTCTCAGTCATGCTGTAGCTAATTAATTAATATAACAAATAAAGGTATCAGATTCTATATTTATTATATGTGCATAACATTTGATCAAATATCATCAGATATTACTGAAAATTATGAAACAAGTATCAGAGAATAGTCCAAGCACCCCCGACTCGGTCTATGCCTATGAAGTTGTTGACGTCAACAAATGTCAACAAATCCACAGGCATAGGCCTGCAGTGTGGAGGTAACGTCAGAGCTATTTTTAGACAACTACATTTTTATCGTATGCGTACAATAAACATATTTTTATTGCACCCCACTTATTGCACCTCTCAAGAGGGATGCGCATATAATAAAACACCCTCTGGCGCACATGTGCTAAATTCGATAGTCATATTAGGTGAAATTCTCTGATCTCATTCATATACCTTATCACATAGTCATAGAGATATATCACTGGAAGAGGGAAGAAGAAAACAAAAGAGAGATGAAGAAAGGTGTGCTATAATGCATCCAACACCAGCGGGTCTGTACCCCTCCGACACTCCCCGGTCTCCTCAAAGTGAGCGAGGAATAGTTTCTGGGCAGTTCTTGAGAAAAACATCGAATCCTCACTTGATCTCATAAACCGTGGCAACGAGTTCCAAATGCTACACACCATCCTAAATAGACTTTTCCTTAATTTTGTTTGTGCCATTGCGCATTTGAAGACCAATATTTATTTAACAGTTACAGAAAAATACGTACCGGTACTATCCTCCAAGGATGAGAGAAAATGTCATGTGTGGTCGCATGCAATCATACGCACATGGCATGCAGGAAAGTAAACGGTAAAATCATGCAATTGAAATTTGCATGAATAATTGTGTGCGAATACATCCAAGGGCCGTACCACAGCAATAAAAAACTAAACCATCTTCTCTGGGAGATATGTATAGACTGAGGAAAATTGGGCATCCATTGAGACATTCCATGGGCCACTTTATATTTTTCTGTGTTTACAGGTGGTTCCGGCCCCTGAAGGGTGTCATTCGTTATCATAGCAACTGATGGCATCTCAAGATGAGCGTTGCCATGGTAACATCGCTTTCAGGTGAAGGAGACCAGAGGGTGAATTCTGCCAAACTGCAGAGGCGGGAGGTAGAATGACAAAGGGAATGCCCTTCACTAAGATTCTGGGTGCAAAGCTGCAAAAACATTAAATTAGGGTTGGTTGTGAAAAATGATGATACGCAATTGGCAATTGATATATCCCCTGCTTTTTTATATCGAAAAAAATTCCTTTGTGTGTGTATAAGACCCCCGATGAATTGTACACGGCCAGAAGCTTAAAAAGTGTAATTACCTTTTACCTGAGTGATATACGCGGAGGTCGAGGTATAGCGAAGTTTATATATATATATATATATATATATATATATATATATATATATATATATATATATATGTAACGGCTGACATTATTACATGCGTATCTTGGACTAGAGCAATCACCAACTTCGTCATACATCTTTTTCAATGGCTACAGTGATGTGATTTATACCACTAAGACGAGCCTAGACGCACGATATAATTTTGCCCAAGGGTGTAATTATACGGGGTATTCATTAAAGATAACAAGCCTATATGTTCCTGCTGTATTACATTAAGTTACGCTTCCAGTCTTTACATCTATGGAAGTATTACCTGTTGCATTGTTTTATGTTCTAGGTTCCCATTTTCCCTCAACAATGTCAAATGAAAATTAAAGTTGGCATCTATTCCTCATCAAATCTTCTCTGCTGTAATTCTTTCTCCTCATTAGTCACTCTTTCTCGTGTACCGATATTACTTTACTGTCTCTGTAATACATTTGTCCGTAAGAGCGGGAGATTTTGCTGAAATCGATAGCAGACATATTCCCATAAACTATGATTGATTTTCCAATGTCACCCGGACCTGCTATCGTAGTATATTGATGCGCATCTGAAAATTGAACATCCTCGAGGTATAGTTACTGGGCCCTATGGCAGGCATTGCTTAGATCTCTATTCGTCTGAGGTCGTTTGGAATGGCCCTCACTGAATTGTAACCTGAGAATTGCAGCATGTCTCTGGGATACAAATCAATTTCTGTGCAGCTTCAACAGAAGATATCGAATATTGTCACCTACCGATTTGATGCTAATGGTGACTAGATATTCCTTATATCTTCTTTATTTGCAAACCTTTCTCAATATTGGCAACGCTTGCACAAATTGGACGAGCATTGCTTTCCTTGCTTTTTGTCGACCGAAATCCAATTTTCACGTTTAAGGCCAGAAACAAAGCAATAAAAGCATTTTGGCCCCGGCAAAGTATTAAATTTCAAATCTCCATTTGGATGGTCATTGGCCACTGTTATAACTCAATATTTCAATAGAGTTTCTGAAATGGAAAACTGGGATATTGAAGCAAATCCCAGCATTTTTCTCTTCCAGTCATCTTTCCCGTAGAGATAGTTCAAACATGATATCGCTACCTCAATTTTTTCTTTCAGAAAGGATTTATGTTACATGTATGATGATTAGTCGCATCAGATGCTGACCTTTTCAATCTTTCGCATACATGTAGTCAGATGATATGTCACTTGGGTTTATCGTCATAATAAACAACCCGGACAAACTTACAATGGCTCATGTATCCCTTCAAAGAAGGGTGCAGTTTTTAGTATGGGACAACCTTGACACTACTTAATTGACTGAGTCTTCATTGAACTTCGGCACACGTGCTGTCGGCAGATCAAAGAAAATACTTTGCTAACTACTTCCATGTCTCTACACAAGCCCCTCTAAGAAAATATAGGTTGCTTCAGTTTTATGAGCGAATACTTAAAAAGCTATTTCCTTCCTCTTATCAATCTTTGGATCTATATTTAGCCAGGTTGTGGGGAAGAAACTAACGATAGCTGCAGTCAAAACAAGGAGATACATTCTAAATTCTCGTGGCCCAAATGCAATTCGATAATGCTTAAAGATGAAACAGGAGTGGGGGCAGGGAAGCATTGACTTACTTAGTGTTTCTGGGATGGGAAGCACCCGGGGAGTAATATACTAATGGGGTGTTAGTGGCTAGAGGTGGCCAGGTCAAAGGGGCACAAAGTTCCAGGCGTAAAACGAAGCTTTGCCTTTGGGGTTACATAAAGCATGGTCAAGCCTGCATTAAATCTCTTTTTCGATATACTACTTATGAGCAGTAAATGCATTGGCTTTGTGCCTACATGGACTGTGCAAAAGGCATTCCGCGAAGTGTCCGACAAGTATGTCATGTTACGGATAACCGAATTATTCCAGAATGATGCCCCTGTGCTGTAAACAAATTTGATATTACGAAGCAACAGAAACTTGCTCCAATATGATAGTGTTAATGAGTAGTATATAAAAAGTAAGTTATTGCCCAATCAAAATGGACGGCTTAGGCGAAAGTTATATTTTGAAATAGGTTATCGAGAACGAATGGCTAATATCCTTATTGGCTTCTCGTGTGTTACGCGGTTGCAATTCGTGCTACTCATATCCACTCGTCCGTTAACGTGTATGTATTTATATCCATGTGTATCGAATCTATGAGAGCATTTGTCCATTAATTTACTTTCTTCTTCTGCTTAATGTTATCTCTTGGTCTTTGGAATTAAACCAGACCAAAGAAAATATTTGGTTTCATAAACATCCTATTCACTTTTGTATCGACTGTTATGGTGATCATGCCTAAATCCTTCTTTTATAGGGCTCAGAACATGATATAAAACATAAGAGTTCGGTGACATTTACCAATAAATGATATGATATTGTATGTGCATGCATCACTGATGAAACCGCACCAAGCCATCTCTTTACTTCAACGGCTTGGTACTTGAATCAGACGAATATGAGAAATATCTTTCACGATAGTTACTTTCACTTTCATACATATTATATAGAAATCATAGTCATATTGTTGCAATGCATCAAAGCATGCATGCGTTATTAATTTGGATAATCTTTTACAATTAATATCAGGATAGTTGTGTATCGAATGGGACAATTTTAGATTAAATATGCCACCAATCAATTGGGTTTCAAAGTCATGTTCGGAATTCGTGCTAGTGTTGTTCCTTAAAGAGAATCACGCTCCCGGATAGATTCTCGCGTACATATTGAACGTTATTCCTCTGATGCAACCATAATCCAAGACTCCAAGGAATCGATATCGATTACGTCATAATTAGCGCTTTGTTCCTCTTCATTGCATTAAATACTTTACAGCTGGATAATAGGATTGGGTAATGTTATTCTAGGGTAACTCATTCGGTCTCCCTTCAAGTTGTTATTATGTACTTTGGAATCTTCCAATCGCCAATATGCATGCCTCTTTAAAACATTCCTATATGCCATCATTTCAAATGTCATCCTATATATGGCGCTTACATGTTTACCAGCCCAGTCATATACAATTTCTGCACATATAGTTCCATTAATATCCGGAGATTATAGCTTCATTCATAATGACATTGTTTAGAATGAACGTGTAGACACGATGTGATATTATCGGCATCAGCCACCTATACATTAGTCGGCTTCCTATAGGATATGATAAAAATATGTTTACTGCATGATACCAACAGTTATGCTATAATTGTAATTACTGGAGGTGATTAGTAATTGATTACTTACGCCCGATGAGGTCGCCTCATCCCGATTACATCTATCAGGTACATAGCTTTTCTAATCACAAAGCTAATGTACACATTAATAAACACTTAACAAGACCCACCCCCGGACAAGTCGGTTGTTATAGAAACACTGCGTAGTCAATGGGTCCCGCTCAGAACTACACAAAAGACCTCAGTTTCCATCATTAATGTCTTCGAGCAATCCACTCAAATCAGGCTCAACTCTTCACGAAGGACCAGGCGCAGTTTGAGAATCACTTGTCAAAAAAAGATGTTCATTACAATGCCTCCAACAGGCAGACATGCAAAGCAACTTGTCAGTGAAATATGTTGGGTTTTACCACCTTGCTCACTGCCGGTGATTGGCTTTCGAATCCATCATTTAAAGGGAGCAAGCGCTTCCCAATTAAGACTTGGTGAAGGGAAGCACCTTTCTGGCCACTGTACTTGTTTGCAGGCTAGCGACTATTCCCTATAGTGTATTCATAGCCCTTTGATAGGGTGTGATGAAGGGCTGTTAGTTCGCTTGACTTTGATAAAGAGGTTTCCCTGGCCACGCCAACTTATACGCTGGGCCGGGTGGAGTAATTATGGACTGACAGCATCCAATTATCACTTGATGTTCTGTGTTCTATGCCATCCCCTTCTATACCCTTGCCTAGGTAATTCCATAGATGTAGACAAGGCGATATAAAAGGACACGAGCAATTTCTACAATAAATATCCCCTACTGAGACGTCAATGCTAGCCCTTTCTCTCCTAAAATGTCAATGCGGACGGATCGTGGAATATCTTTTTGACCTATTATTTACGTAATTGTATCTGTCGAACCATATCAGTTCAAGTCAGAAAAACCCTTACTCACCTTTAGCATTCCCCAAATCACTTTCCCTAAAGAAACTTGTCTTATCGAGGTGAATAGATTTATAGAGGTTTGCTTAATCCACCTTTACGATTCCCAACAGGTCATTCTAATTTAACAAATGTTTTTTTCTAACTTGGAAAGTGAGAAGAGCAGGCTCGAAGCAAAGCTTATTCAGTGAGAAGGAGATTGATCTCGCCCAAGTATTACCAGAAAACAGAATTACGACGTCGACGGTAGTGTGAATTTAAATGGAATCCGACGAAATTAAGCCATGCATGTGAATTTCATTCCTCATCATTTTGTCTTTTTTTAATAAACCAATTTTCTGTTATTTAGCAAAAGAATGTTTTATCATTGAATAGGAGACCCTTTGTAGGCATATAAATCTCCTGCACTAGAAGCGCATGTCATGTGAACACCATGCTCTTCTATGGGTGACGACCTGAGCCCATATTAATACAGTCAGCTGACAGAAGATGATTTTATGACGCAGGCATCTCCCTTTTCAAAGAGGAATTTCGATACAATTCTTGCATTGTCAGCAGGATTACGTATGTTCTCGAGGGAAATAACTAAAGTTTCTTTCACATAATCTAGTTCAAGCACTGAGGTGTTTTGTATTTTATACTCTTCCCCTATGCACTGGATATACCGAGGAAAAAGAATTTCTTATTTTGTAGAGAATGGAGGACATAGGCCCTTGGCTATAGAATGTACGACATTGATAAATGTGTGGGGAATTAGACAAGTCTTTGCAATAACTGATTATATGCACATCAATAAATTCAATGTTCCGAACCTGGCTACATCGAAAACCAACGTGAATAAAAGTGGTTGAATATAGTTGATGGTTATAAGCAGGGTACATGTATATAGTATTTTAGTGATTACTGTCATATACACACATTATATATAGGAATTAATGATTACTGACACATGTAAGTATATTGGTGATTATCATATGTATTGGTGATTATATAGGTATAGGTGGTTACACTGGTAACCATATATATAGGCACATGGTGATCGAGGGGGTTACACTAATATACCTAGTACTTGCATTTATGGCATGAAATTCAACATTCAATGTCATAGAAATGTATGTCATTAATTAGTTCTCTTTTTTGGTGTTTAACTGATAGTCTTTTCCTCGGATATAGCCTCCACAAAGACATTAGAAAAGGTATAGGCCACTCTATTACAGTTATAAGGATTAAGAATGAAATTATGGCTGTTGCACCACGTATCTTTCTATAAAAGCATAAAGTCGAACGAATCGGGAAAAGGAAACATTGTGGACGTGTGCTATATCTAATTGAAAACTACTATTGTATCCTTCTATACAACCATTAACCTCCGTGTCCCGAAAACCTTTTCCTCAATTTAACTGACGGCTTTCTGTAATTAAAGTATCCAGCCAAGACCTGACCTTCAGGATGAGCAACCTCAATGTTACACAACATCCATGAAGGTCTAATTTCATGCATGAATAACCATCTACTTATTCGTTTTCAATACTGTGTCGGGGATAATCTTCCACAGCATATCCTACTCAGGGAGGCTATTTAACAAATATTTTCAATTTTTGTGCAAGTATACACTCAGGTCATGGTGGCTTCGTGTACTGTTTGGTCTAAGCACTCAAATAACCTCCACGTCTACTCAAAACCGTGCCCTGTAATTTGAAAGAAAATGAGCTGAGGCAATAACTAGTATGCTAAGAAATAAAGCTGCTTGTTTACGACAGAATGTTCTCCTTGAAACCTTGGGTAACTGGAATAGATAAAGGTTTGTTCAAACCGTTCGAGAAGCAGACGTAATGCACTATGTAATTGTTAAGCAATCCTATACACATGAGCACTGAACATACATAACATGAAGGATATTCGAAGTAATGCATGCATACTGTAATTGTGTCATTTATCTAGGGGACATTGATTATAGAAGCCCTTAAATTGTTACTTCCATCAAGTATATTAGTTGATCAGCACTCGGAATATCTTTACAGCTGGGTCCTATTCGTTGCTTACCGTTCGAGCTAAGAGAATATATAGGCCAGGTCATTTGATTTGCAGCAGCAAATACGATTTCCAGTAATGTTTTTGCGCGATTCCACTGTATGCATCTAGGAAATCCCGAGAAGTAAATTTATACAACTATTGCTCACGGCCTTCCACTGCAAGATGCAATGCTTTTGTTCTAATAAAGTAAATCGAGAAAGGCACAACTCCAATCCCAGAACCAAAATTTCAATTAACATCTTCAACACAAATCGTCTACTATCCAAATAACCTGGACTATAGAGACAAGGGGGGAAGTATATGTGTAATTGAGAGCTTCAAAAGGTAATTTAAAAGTAAGCATAATTCAAATGGTCGCTTACATGATCAAGCAAACTGGTAACATCATTGCCTGTTTTGCTTTTCCTTGATTTATTAATCATAGACGATTTGAAATCATTTTGTACAAGTTTAGCAAATCGTTGATTTTTACAATCAATCTACAATCTACAATCTTCTAACATGAGTGTCAAACCAGAGGACTACAGGAGACACCAGACTCTGAATAAAATGAGTATAATTCAACGTTCAATACTTTGTGTATCCAGCGCCTATATACTAACAGGTCATCTGAATATCGAGTGCATTCATTCATGACTCCTCTACGAAAGGCATAGATCGATTGCTGGACCCTCTCTTTGCACCATTAACTATGAACATAATCATGAAGTATCCAACGCAGCTGAAACAATTCTTTTGACCATCGTCAAAGATATATAAAGAATCGAGAGAGTGGATTCGAGAGAGTGGAGTGCATGGTGGCTTCCCCACCTCCTTTAAGGTACCACTGTAGCAGTTCAACAAAGAAATAATGAACCCGCTTACACCCATATGGAGTAGACCACTAAGAAATGCAACGAGCACTATTGCTACTTTTTACTTTCTGTCTACAGACCAATCTGACATAAATAATGTTGTTTCTCTACGTCAGGCAGTGGGTGCAACCGCTAATTACCCAGGGTCAATAAGTGTACGAGCGTCTCATCTATCGGGGATACGGACCTTCGCATGATCTATGCATAGGCAAGTCAAAGGTAGGACTAACGAGTGCTTAATGATACATGTTTAGTCCTCCACGGTGGAACTCGGGGTCAGAGCTAAAACCTACGACTGGCAAAAACAGATTGGGAGTCGATAAAAAACTGTTTTTCAATTACTCTTGCCTGCATTCTTTATCGAAATTCGTTTTCTATGAACGTAAAATTAGCTTATTAATCTTTTTTTCTGAACTAAGCCCACACTAAGGACAGGGAATAGTTTTGCAGGGGGCCAAGAACAAAAGGGAGGTAATTTCCAAATATAACAACAATTCGAAATCCATTATTAAACTGTGTGAAATTTGATAGCAGTTTAGGCTCGTCGGGGAATGATTGGGGCGAGGTGGTGGCGGGGGGTGGGGGATGGGGGGGTGGGGGGCGGGGGGGGGGACGGGGGGGGGGGTGGAGAGCAGGAGATCCTGATGACCCGCCAAGTCTACTCCTTGGCTTGAAGCGCTTCCTGTCACAGACCTAAAAAGGAATTGCTTTTACATCCCAGCCCGCCAATGCCCAAATGCTAATTATTATAAGGTTACAACAATATTGTGGGTATTTTAGTGAAAAGCCTGGCTTAACGTTTTCAAGTGAACATAGTAAAGCAGTGTTTCGGATTTATTCATTCAGTTCAACTATTCCTTATATTCATTCATGAAGAGTTAGAAATGGATTGTTTTCCAACTCGTTAATGACAAATCACAGGTAAAGACATATCTTCCATAGTTTTCTGTGTGTGAATAATGAGAAAGGTCAGAACGGTTCTCGCGGGTCATTATAGCACACTGGCAAAATGGAAGACTCGGAGGTTTGACCTTTTCCCAGAGAAGCTTAGAAATATCGGTAAACCCCGCCAACGGAAATCTTTGTTCATCATTCCACATTGCCCTAAGCATATATAGATTATAGTGTCTAGTTTTCCTTCAATTGAAACAGTGTATATATACGTGATCTAAGATAAAATCCTCGAAAAAATATATCTTAAAATGTCCCAGTATTATTCTACAATATAAAATAATGATACGCCTAACTATTACAATATTGACGATTACCCTCTCCTAATGCAATGTTGTAGGCCTAGTTAAGGAAAGACGTATACAATTCATATAGGTCGTATTTAAGAAAAGTTGTAGGCGTCTCAAAATATTACCATATAGAAGATCAATTTGTTCGCCGTGCCACATGAGTTGCTACCAGCCTGATCATCTACCTAGCCCAAGACATAATGACAGCCTGCATGATACATTAACACAAATAAGCTTTTGGCAAACGGTATCTTACTTTTTTGCCTACGCCTTACGATTGTCCGCACCCAAGCCCATTCTACTTGTGCGAACCAATCAGGGTGATGATAGTGATAGAAGCCAGGTAAGAATAAGATCATATGTATAATGTCATCACGCCTCCATCTCTTTTTCTAAATGACCATTCGACAAGCTCATTCTTTCCGACCTTTGGCTCCTGCAGCTGGAAGTAGGCATAAACTGGTGGATCCCTCGCGGCTTGCCTCTACCATTTCCCGCTAATGAGCACAGCCTTTGGCCTCAAACGGACGAAGGCCACATCGAGAATGCAGGGGGAAATCCTCCAGATGAAGTTTAGTAAGTATCGATCGCGGCTCCGCTATTATAGGCTACATCCCTATCCCAAACTGACTATAGTGACTATCAAAGAGACATTTCATATACTTCTGTCCAGTTGCGGTGCTGTATACGCTACATATCTGAAGTCTGCCATATGAAACTAATTATGAAAACCCCCTTCTTTTGAAAACAATATTGAAAAATATCAACAGGTGGTCCCAACAAATTGACGTTCCCTTTCGCCTTGTCTGGGGATTGTTGTCGCTAATGGTCCATTAGCTTCTCTTGAATACATGTGATGGGTGGTGGCAGAGACTTGCGCTATGCCATCACATGCGGAAAACGTAATCATTCACGTCTATACAATGACTCGGGATATTGCATTCCTTGTACATAATGTTAATACGACGAAGTAATATCCATTACAATATCGTCCAAATCCTGCCGCGAAATGATCCGTCCTATCATAACGTTTACAATTCACCAGTTTTGTAACCATTTGTAAGCATAGACAACAAAATGAATATTATACCAATAGCCTACTTTCGCGGTCCTCTTTTGTTATCTGGGAGGTAGTTTGGTTTCAAATGCAGACAAATATGTGCACTACTACCCAGAAGTACACCCGTATTTAGCCTACTTAGGCATATTTATTGATAGAATATAGGCCCCATTTTAGCAGTTAATATTTACAGTTGAAAGACCATCTTATCTTAATTGTCCCTTGTCTATTGAGTCAGGGTCGTGCAAGGAGTAGAATTATATACAAGTAATACATCCATTAATCGTCATAAGGTGTCAAGCAATGTGCAAGAGCGCCTCCCTACACAGTGACTGATGACGTCATTATGGGCTTATTACGTCTCCCCTTTATGTTTACACGTCAACCTGCCATCTGCGGGCCAGAATTGGTATCTCACCAACTGTCGTTGCGCTCACATTCCAACAGTTGTCTTGACGACCTTCCATAATCTTCAGTTAATCATTATTAAACGTGGAAAACTTCAACATTCGATGTTTTACTGCTTGTTTTGCTATCAGGACTCTTCGGAATTGATCCTGAATAACCTACTGAGAGGGAATTATCTGTCATTGAACTGGAAATTGTTCAGGCTGCCTTCAATCTCCTCTGAAAGCAACATATTATAGAAATAACGTCGACACCATCAAAGCGCATTGTTTGTGTGCCAAGGGCGCATAAAATCAATTTGAAAAGAGAGCAATGAAATATGATGTCCCGGTGAAAAAAAACAGGCCCCCTTCTGTTCAAACTGCTCCCTCATCAATCAGACCTGTTTCAAATAAGTTCAGGTTCCCAATTGTTGCGTCTCTAATCGTAACCAATGCATCATCACAGACCCAAGCTAGGTTTCGTCCAAGTAACAGGAGAGCTGATCTATAATTTCATCTTTGTTGAGGAGTGATTGGCGCCGATTCGGCTCCAGGGCAAACCATTCCCCAAATTCCCCAAAGGGTCTTGAATTCTTCTTTGGTTCTTTTAGAACTCAAGTTGATTTCATGCCTCAGGTTGCTTTTAAATATAACCAGAGCATAACATGCATACCCAATAGGTATTTAAAACCTAGCTTCGGCAGCAACTTTCACACTAGAGCTATGATGAAATTATTCTCTATTGTTTTGACACAGACCCAGGAGGCTATTTTCTGACACATCGCTCCAGTTCACTGATCAGCATCCTTTCGGGGCCCACGAATAACGTTGGCAATGCCAACCAATGGGGTGCGATGACGTGACTGTGAAGACCATGTCTTTTGCGCGCGTTTGTATTTGATTTAGCTCACAGCAACATCACATCTATAATATTTGCGGCATATTTCTAGGGAAATTACGAGCCACAACTTGGTTAAAATCGGAATAACCTTCATTCCATTTCCTGCCAAGCAGTGTAAAAACGGTTAGTTTTTTAATGATTAGTGGCATTTCCTTTCTGTCTTCGAAACACTTGGGATGATTATTAACGGTTTTCATCTTCGTGGACATAGCCTGAGGGCATTCCCTTTTTCCTCTTCCCATCTCCTTTCTTACACCAATCGATTTCAATTATTCTAGAATTCTGCAATAATTGATCCAGGTATTTGGACCAAAATATGAGGCAGTGATTTTATACCTTCCCAGAATTCAATAAAGCCAAGAGCTAAATCTAAGCTTGTCATGACATTCATCAGTTCATTTCACAGTTTTGAAATCATTAAATTTTTCAAAGACCCCGAACATCATTGTGATAACGGATAACTTAAACTGTATACTGTTGCATTTATTTTTATATCCTCGATTTCTTCGCTAATGTCTCTCTAAACGTTTGAAATACAACATCTCGGAATTCATCATTGACAACGTTCACATTTGCCATCACTAGAAGCGCCGCTGCTATCTAAGTATATATCCATTTACAAAGCAGTACGTGAGCTTGGTATATAAGTTGCAAGCTTGGAGGGATGCAGATCTATACACTCCATTTCCCCAATGGTCTTAATGGATGTACCAGCCTTTGTCTCATCATGCCCGATTCCACAGCTTTCCTTTTCTCATTATGCTCACCCTGTTTGCAATTGCCCCTCTGCCCCGTAGTCCAGTGTCAAAGGCAAAATGGAATATTTCCGTGTGTATTCACACCTCTTGCGCCAAGTCACGTTCATATCTAGAAACGTGACATTTCCACCGATTTCCCACCACCGTAGTAAAGCGATGACACATTCTTGGTTAAGTCACATTAGAGCTCTTTCATGGATTTGTCTGGGTCATTGGTGATCTGATCCGTACTGGGATTCGGGAAAATGATGCTCTGTAAACACTATATATATAGTACAAGTGGCATTTCTTATCTCCGAAAAACATGTGGGAAATTACCCATGGTATTTCGACTGCTGCATATAATAGGTGGTATATTTAACTTTATACCATATTGTGTTTTTTGCACAGCATAGTTTAAAGTGTCATGAGTTCTTGAGGTGGAGGTGTAATCAGACACGTATCGCTATGATAAAGGGCAAGCTATTCATATTAACAACCATTTGTAAATGGAGACCAATTGAGTCTATTTTAAGGAATCCTTTTTGTAATATGTCAGGAGAAGCGTCGAGGACCAATGCATCAAGGTATTCATGTACCGAACTACTGATTTCATATGCAATGGAATATGAAGAACAATTACGGGTGTAGATATGCATGGTATAATATCGATGTTGGACGATGCCATTGATGCAGGATATACGTTGTTCTCTGTCTTGCTTTATATTTCTTGTATTTTTTTTGCTTGGCTTTTTCACAATGCCCCCCTTGCATAACAATCTGCGAGCGCAATATTAACACTAAAAAAGCTACTCGCAGATTGTTTTGCAACGGGGGCATTATTCAATATTCTTCCAAATCAAAGCATGTAATGAATATGTCGCTTCATCAATGCAAGAGGCAAGCCTGTCTCTGGTTCGAATGACAACAAGTCAATTTTAGCAAGGGCCCGGAAGTCAGCTATTACTTCTAATCACCGGGGCTCTGACCTGCGAGGCTTTCTGGTTGTCTCGACCAACGAATACGAGACAGTCATTCGTAGACAGCAAGCCATGCAGTGGACATGAGACAGGTCTATGCCTATGGGGAGGCGACGTTTGACCATATTAATACTGACTAGAATCTCTTGCTTTGCACTATAGATAGACACAGGAGGAAATGAATCAGCCTATTTCTATAATAAGGGAATAATTCGACACCAGGGGCAAGAAGGCATTGATGTACCACTCATACAAAACAATTAACCTCCCTCCCAGTGCTATATCTGTACTTCTGTGAGAGGTAATTTTGGTTATCATTCTTGGTACATTGAAACCAATAAGAATAGCTTTAAAGATGGCGGGTTTGCACAATATCCTAGACTCATTTCACATGCGCTAGGAAAGAAGCTGATAATTTAGATGTTCTTTTTCTTAACTGAATTAATTCTGTCCAGCGGTAAACGGCTTACTCGGTATGAGTGAAGGAATTAGCAAGAGAGGGACCCACACATTACCTTAATCAAAGGAACCGTTCGCCGTCTCTCCTTAAGATTCTTTTGTATTAGCTTGTTATATTTGCTTTGTTCCAGAGAGATTATCCTCAACGACAGATATGCTTCTTTTCATTAATGCCGGTGGATGGTTTATTCTCAGCCATTGGGGAAAGGCAATGGCTTAAGATCAATCACTTCTCACATCCTCACGCGTTGTTTTAAGGTAGGAAAGAGGAACAGCAATAAAATAATCGACGTAGCAATATCAACTCGGAAGAAACAAAACATAGAATGGATATTAATTATATCCGTCTATGCGATCCAATCTCAGTAGTTTCGTTGAGAGTGGATTAAGTAGGATGTCAAAATATGCTCAGAAGAGATGTATTAAATCGATAAGCGCCACGTATCATTTTAATAATGTATCAACACATTCTAATATTAAGGTAGCACTAATATTGCAAAACATGCGAGGCAATGTATTTGGTGGCAACAAGTGATCACCAACCATATACAGGGAGCTTGAATAATTGATCGATTCGAGCATCAATTCTTGGTTTGTCATCATCAACGATATAGCTATGCCAGATGTTTTGAGCGGTTTTTACAATGCCTATATAAAACCACTACTATAGGGAATATTGCAATGGCATCAATATTATATTGGAATGGGATTAGCATCAACACGTTCAGTGATCTTCATAAGGACTGAATGTGCTCATTCCTTAAGTCAAGGCGAAAATGTTTGAGATTTATTGTTAATCTCAAGTGTCCCTAAGAAAAAAAGATGTAAGAATACAACATAATATCCAGCCTCCTCCAAGGATAAAACTCACTATGCATATATGTGCTTCTGTAATATAGAACTTTCATCCAAACGAAACGTGTAACTAATATATTATGGCTTTCACCCAAACGAAACGTGTAACTAATATATGGTGATCTTTCACCTCGGACGCACCTATTCTGACTAACAAATGAGCATCTAAGAATTCCTGTAGGTGCTATAATAGGCTCCCACCTTCTCCGAGTTGAAACGTTGGATGAACTCAACGGTTCCCCAAGATTTATCATGGTTCACCCAGTGACGTATGCCTTTTGCCATTGTCGGTCTCAAACAGAGATTAAAGACCTTGACCCTGCAGTTCTCCAGGGTCCTGGCCAACCCAGCGATGCTATTAGTATTTGCCAACAAGGTGTACTCGGGGGATCAACTCTCCAAGACGACAAATAGCGATATATTTTAGTGGTTTAAACTTGCAGTACATGTAATTGTTTAGTTGGCCAATTCGAATCCACATCTGTGATGGTGCAATCCTATTGCTTTCTCAGTATGGGTGTCACAGAATACAATATGTGGTGCCATTAAATATCATGCATTTTCATATACTACTAAGAAGTCTATTCTGTTTAAGGCCTGCGAAATATTGCTTGCAGATGTCTTGACCAGCAAGTACTTTCCCACTTCAACCTTTGTGACAGCTCTGCCTGTTTCACGTAGTTTTTCCAACCCTGGAGAATTCCCATGATTAGCTGTTAGCCTTAATCCATTGTTTTGGTGGGGTCAAATGCAGTCTTTAAGAAACCACCATTCCACCTCACTTCTCCCCTTGCGGTATGGAGAATATATGTGCTATTATTTATATTCTTGTATCATTTATTGTTATTTAACTCGTTGCTTGATATCTTGAATTACTTTAGCTGTACATACAACCCATTCAAGTGACTATTCACGCGTACACAGTAACAATGTATAGGGTTGATGGTTCGGCTAGATTTACTTATATTATAATATCGGGTATTATAGGATTCTTTTAAATACATCCATACGCTTCTTTATAGATATTTCTTTATCGTTGATTGTGTAAAGTAGACAAAAGTAACATTATTATTGTGTAAAAGAGTAGTTGTAACCGAGATCATATGCATTTCTTTAAAACCCCGTAGAGGGTAACGTGGTGCCATGGGATATTAGGCATTTCCATATACTACTTCCTATACGTAGGCCTATTTATTAACTATACGCGCATTGCTATAATGTGTGCGCATGTTGCTTGTGTATGACTAGTGTTATACTATACTCATTTGCAGAAGGTTCCTTTAGGTGGAGCTACTTTTCAGATACTTCTACACAACTTTGTAATGTACAACCCTTGTTTACCCTAGGTCGATAGTTAAGTGCTTCAGGAATAGATTAGAGTAATCAAGTTGTCTTTCTCTCCTCCTCAACGCTAACCTCGGGTCATTACACATAATTATACACATATACACCTAAGGCCAATGTATTTTAGTACTGCATTGGTAGAAAACATCTGGGTAACCAGTTTGTATAATGCATGTGAAAACTTTCTACGACAGCAGTTCAATAACCAACGGAGTCACGGTTTGTAAAAGTACACTATCATAACTCATGCACTGAGCGTACATTCCTTATTTTAGAGGTACCGTCCATTGTTGTCAGACAAGTCTATTTGGAACCGCACGCAGTCCATTGTTGAGTACGAATTCACATGCCCAGCATACACAGTGCCTATATATTCCAGTCATCGCAGACAATATGGAAATAGTCAAATACGGCATTGATGAAGCTTATAGATACTAATGCATGGACACTTCAACTCTTTAAAATTCGTTGTCGCCTTTCACATCTCTCTTATACCTCTTCTCAGAACCTCACACGGTGGCAACTCAGCAAATATGACCAACACGCTTCATTTTCCTGAAACAACCACAGAAATCAATCTTAACGCTTTTCACGATCCCCTTTGATTTAAAAAAATCCAGGATCGGCTTAACGAGATGTTCAACGAATGAAATAATTGATCATTTAGAAGGGACGGGGCAAATGGTTTTATTTATTATTGATTCCATCTATGGAAGGTGATTGTTCATTTGAGATGGCATTGTACCAGGGGTATGTTTTATTAAAATGTGCGGACGCCGATGCATTGGAGGGACTGGTTTACCTAATTTGTATGGATTGATTCATTCTCCAGGCGGCTGGATGATATAGCTGCCATCAATCGCAAATAAGATCGTATATAAGCTGCACATGATAGGAATAACTCAGTCCCAGTGTACTGCACCTATAAAATTGGGAGCATTAAGTTTGGAAGACCTTCATGACTCTTAAACGTGTTTGTAATATGAGAGACAAAATTAATACATATCATAATGTATCAAACGCAATAAGAATGATTTATCCTCAACACATTCAATAGTTATGAAGGTATTAACTTTGGAAAATGGTATACATGCATGAAGTCATGATATTTTTATGTCTCCACACATCTCATGTTTATGTAGAGTGACACCAATGGGAATTATATTTCGATATAAAATAGAACAACTTCGAAAAAGGCATTGCTAAGAACTTGTTAGGAAGTACATTGATTGGCTGAGTGTATGGTTACACACTACATGCTGCTCACCCACTCCAGTCAACACGATACATTCCCATACTCCAGCTAGTAACTCTAGATTATATTGTAAGATAATCACGCATGATTTGAAAATCTCACAAGTTTGGAAGTACATAATGAGTTTCAAGTTATTGTTACGGTGCTCCTGAGACGGTATGACCACGCATGCCACGAGCAATAATGGCATGAGAGCAGGCAAGGCATTATACTTCAGTACGGTCCAATTTTATTGGAATGAACTCCCTATAGACTGATCAACAGGGGTATCTATTTCCCCAAAGGTAATTAAAGGCAAGTCTTCCATGATTCAAAGAATTAGTATGTGAACCAGAAATAACAAAGTACAGTTTCGTAAACAGGTAATATACAATTCCGAAGCTTGTAATCCACCGATAGATATATTTAGATAAAACTCCCCTCTGAGAAAACCCGCCAATGAGTGAAGAAACTAATGGCATGGATTGAGCCAGAACCAGAAGGTCATATTACCCAAATGGTGCGACCAGAGATTATAGTTCATCACTGTAGCAATGGACTGTTATTTACATGATGTCCCCAGTGCTATTCCTGTAAAGGTTGAGACCACCACAGTGTAGGTTCATATGAATCATGCAAGATAAAGGCATTTCCGTTTGCGAGAGGTTTCCATCAACGTAAACAATGAATGTTTGCTTTTTTTGCGCTTGGGTTGCTGTCCCTTTTGCCTTCGGGGTGATAGCCAAGGTCATCAAGTTCGGGAGTTCAAACGTGGAAGAGAATTAAGCTTTAAGTGCAGTTTTCTTTCCAAACGTTCTGGCCTTGGTTTTCCATAATTGTCATTGGGGAATGAAGAAGGATGTGGGTTCTTACCTGTTGGATGCCTCTCTTTTTTATTACATTTTTACCATGACTAGTTCTCCTCAGTGGTGTACATTGGGGGAGGAGGTGAAACTGCAGTTACACCCGAGTTCAAACTCTCACCATGCCTCTCGTGCCAGTGAGGCAAACCATCGCCCAACATCATTGATCAATCCTTGAAGTGTGTGGAACACCTACTGGATGTAAAGCGTAATTAGATCTGTCCAAACTGTCCCTTCCCTCACATCCTTTGTTTTGCGTGGAAAGGAGAACTTGATATTAATTTATTATATCTTTCTAGAGGGTAATATGGAATGCCATAGGCTACAGCATTGGGCTCATAATTTATCATGAACAGCATATTATATTAAGGTCTGTTTGTAACCGTAAGTGAGGATGTAATCACACTATTTTTTGCCATGAACATCGGGAAAAGTATAATAAATACAAATCGCCTTGGGTGATGTTGAAGTTCCATATTACACTTGGGTTATGCGATTTTGTTTATTCAGTAAGCTAACTTACTGAAATCGCTATGCCCATGCACGTGTACTTTGGAACATCGGGACTGCCGGGGGACAATTTTGTCTATTTATAATATTTGTAGCGAAAGTAGGGAAATATCGTTTTTATATGAGCAATTCATTTAGTTAAATTTATTTATTTTCCTGGAGCAGACAGGACATCCAGTGACAGCAAACTAATGTGAATGATGTTTATTGGCAAAAATGACTTTCTATAGCTAAAATGACATTTAAAAAGGAGCAGGAAGTAAACCAATCATTGTGGTGACCTTGCCTTCTGGTAAAATTACCTATTGTAGTGACTTCATTAAAAGAAATGCTTGCTTGGCTTAGGTGGGCCTCGAACCCACAATGTCCTTATTATACGTCTGTGTTTAGCAATTTGAGCTACCAGGGCTGCCTCTTCACGGCACCAATTGAAGTAACCCCAGGTAGATAAGACTGCCTGCCTTAGGCAGATATCGAATCTGCGACTTTCCTATTACATGTCTGGTGCTCTACCATCTAAGCTACCAGGGCTGGCTTGTCCAACTACTCTTGTCACACCAACCCAAGGTCACTCAGGGCTACTACATACTATTATATACTATATGTAATGACGTCTGAAAATGCCCATGGCTATGGTTAAGCTGTGGAGCAGAGAAGGAATCGCCTGACCAGCAGGACTTACAAATTCTGATGTGAAAACCGCCCCGGGTCCCTATAATTCCCTTGAACATTGTGCTTTTTATTTCAAGAAAGATATAGTTAAATGTAGTTAAATGTTTGTCATGCTCTTCAAACTACATTCGTAGTTACATGAATCAGATATGAGTACACTTGTTTATTATTAGTACCTACACTTTTACAAAATCTGATATATCTATAAAATGAATATAATTCACGCCAATGTTCTTCCCAATATGGCAAGGCGGCTTGAAGCATTGAAAAAGGAACAAGAAATGAATTCTCATGTAAAATATAAAAAAAATAGGGGAATAAATTTAATGTAGCCTCCTACATACGTCAAAGAATGACACATGGAAATTCTGACCCCTGGATCTAGATATTGCTATATCACAAGTTGGTTGGTTATATACAGTCAAGAAATAACTCTTTTGAGGAACGCCGTCCAACACATGTCCCCCGCCACTTCTTTTAGGAATTCCCTGTATAACCTCATGCCTTAATTAATGGCATGGAAGAGCAAGGGCGATCCTCACTAATCCATTTGAATATGCATCTGTAAATCCAGGATAAAGCCTGGGGCAGCCTCTGTTATTCTAAGCTTTGTAGACCTGAGTTGTCAGCTCTGCACAGTAATCCAATGCCTCTTAACATTCGTGGATACTTAAAGAGATAAAAGGCACGGTGTAGGAATAAACACGCCCTGGTCCTATGAAGTGGCAGTGCAAAGAGGCCTTCATAGTATCCATGTTTGTGCACCCACAAAACACTGGTTACGAAATTATCAGCACAAACTTCTGTCAAACTGCTGACATTGAAGAAGCTAGTTATAGCTAATTATCCAGCACCCTTATATCATAAGTCATTCTTTGAAGCATAATATATTATGAGCAAGGACCTGAAGAAATCCTACGAATTCTCAGAACTGTAAATGTAGAGCTCTTTGTAATGCATCTAATTGTTCATTTAAGTTAAACAAGGTGATATTACCTCAGGATAACTAATAGACTTAATGGATATTGCTTCAGAAGCTTGTCTCACAAAAGACTGAGTCGTCGTACATTTGCGTGTTTGGTGTATAAGAGAACGTACTAGGGAAACCTTCCGGGCTTAACAGCGTTGTGTAAAGAAGCCCTGCGGTGTTTGACTTCCTTCGTTTGGCTGGCAACGCCTTTAAATTTCATATTTTGTATCAAATCTTCTTAAAAAGAAGGTCTTCCTGAGCCAGCAAAGCTTATTCTATTATTCTGTATCACTTTAATACATATTGAAGTAGGTAGCCAAGAAAGCATGTAGCTGATATTCTCTCAAATTCTACCTGATGCGTTCTGTGTTGCGGGTATAGAGGTGTACCCAGCATATTGATCGTGCAGGCAATATAGGTATACCCAGAAAGATACAGATTACGCTGACAACAGACGTAGGCCTATTCTTATCCAGAAAGATACAGTTTGCGCTGACAACAGACGTTTGCTTATCGGTGTCAGGAGAATTGCCACCCGGTAAAAAGCAACCCGGCAAAAGCAACCCGGTAAAAAGCAACCCAGGTGCAAAACCAAGCCGATTAAAACCAACCCACTCCACCCACTTTGCGTTTTGCTATTACCTAGGCATAACTTTACACTGTTTATATATTATTTTATGACGATCCTTCTGAAAGATTTGGGATATAATTATGTCAAATTAAGACCCGGGTGTAAATTTGACTTATTTCCGTTTTTTTAAGGTTTCCCCCGCCGAAGGCGGTACGAGCGCCGAAGGCGCTCGTACTGGGAAACCTTATAATTATAGGTTCCACTTTTTGCCGCCTGTTCTTAGGGCGTCCGCGTTGCCCCCTTATAAGGAAACCCAACTCAGCCTGTTCTCACCTGAATTTCCGACGCACTTGCGTACACATCGCGGTGATTTTACGCTCCCGCAAATTGATAAAAATCGCTATTTCTACTCGAAATAAATTGCCAAAAGCATGAAATTCAGAAAGGGCATGCTTTTCTATCTCTAAATATGTGTTTATAATAAGATCAGTTTTTAAGTAAGGCATATATGAGCGAAACTTTTCAGTAGGCCTAGGTAAACAAAAAATCGCCACAAGTAGGCCCCATTGAGTCAGGATGTACGAAAATGTATAATTCGCCTGCACCATTCCTCTAAGATTTCAAAAAGAATTGAGGTTCAAAATACAGTTTTACATACCGTAACCAAGCAGATTCATTCAATCAATGTTACACCAAATATACTGTAGTATAACTAGTATTTTTCGTTTTTCAGAGTAAATTAGCAAGATTTACCAAATGTGTAGAGCCGACGATTGTAGGCCTACATTTTCCGACGACCTGACCCTATTGGGTTCTGCAGGGGTGGCAGCCACATCGCGGTGATTTTACGCTCCCGCAAATGATAAAAAAAAAAGCTATTTCTACTCGAAATAAGTTGCCCAAAACAATTCTGAAAGAGCATGCTTTTCTACCCCTATATATTTAATTCTATCAACATTTGTTTTTAAATAAGGAAGATATGAGGGAAGAATTTCCCCTGCACTGCTTGACAACTGATAAAAATCCGATCGTCCTGTCGCTTGTGGCAGGCACTTCGCGGGGAAATTACGCTCCCGCGAAGTACTAAAAAACGCTATTTCTATTCGAGATACATTACCAAGATGTTGAAATTCAGAAAGAGCAGGCTTTTCTACCCCTAAATATGTGTTTATATTAAGTTCAGCCGTTGAATAAGGCAGGTATGAGAGAAAGTTTTCAGTTACATAAGTAAACAAAAAGTCCACTTTTTCCCCCGTGCCGGCCACGACGCAATAACGTACGTCCTAAGGACTTCTAATTTATACAGCGTTAGTAACGCGCGTTGTACTTTTGAGTCCTTGACAACGCCTTTCCCGCGCTAAGTCAGGGAAAAAGCGTTGTCACTTTACAGAATCGCAGGATCGATTGGGCGAGGGGATTCGGGGGAAACCGTTGTTTCCTTGGTCACAGCCAAAATTTCTTGTTAATGAATATGATATAATTCCTGGAACAAATTTAAGTCCCTTGACTTAATAAGCGCCGGGGTGCTCATTGAAGGAAATATGGTACTCAGCTGTTCACACAGCAGGGTTCCATATTTTTTTGTACAAATTTATTTATTCAGGATGTTAACAAGCTATATAACACGCTCATCCGTAGATGGTTTTCGTCGTGCCCTGAGAGTATAAACATGTTTTAAGCGATTACAGAGAGGTATGAGTAATGAAACTTAGACATTCGAACTAAGACAATATCACTCTAGGTCCAAACCCTCAGATCAGATAAGAATGGTTATGTCAGCCTACTTCACTAATCGGTTTCCTGGCCGTTTTAATGAGATTATAATGACATTTTGAGGTCTTAATGGAATTATAATGGCACTTAGCAGTTAGAGGCGAGAGGCTTTCCCTTCGCTGGAAGGGACTTTCTCAGCTTTGGGCCTAGACTGATATATTAATATACAATTGCAGCAGATTGATGTAAATTAATGGGATGAAATGGATTGATTACTGACTATTTAGGTAATTTCGTACAAAAACGATAGGCGAGGAGGATAATATTTTGCATCCTGTTTTAACAGCCCAACCGGAGCCAATGGCAAGACGGGGGCTCGGACAGGTATATATATATACACGAAGAGTAAGGCAACAATATAAACAATGTGTATTCATAAAGAGAAATGACTCATGTGTGGATGTGATTCTGGGGGGAGAGGACGTGTATGCTGTGAGGTGGGGTTGTGGTGGTGTATGGGGTGGTGGAGTTTGGGGGAGAGAAGGGAAGAGAGAGAGGGAGAGAGGGGGAGAGGGGGAGAGAGGGAGAGGGAGAGGGAGAGGGAGAGGGAGAGAGAGCGCTAGCGGTGGAGAGAGCGAGGGAGGGCTATAGCCTGGTGATGTGGCTATTTTGTATACTACTCACAGAAACCTGCTATACGCACATGGGGTGCCTACACTCCTGGTTGGGCATTGGTCCTTCGTGGCATAGGTCTTATTGTTAATAGTATTGTACAATAAACTAATGACAGGGGCTTGTAGGTGAAAGAAATGTTTCTTCATATAACATACCTACCTCACCATTAGTTTATTGTACAATACAGTAAGGCGTTAGCGCGGGCTATTGGACCTAACGACAGTTTCTGTTTCATAATCAAAGGTATTTCAATATGCTTATTATTAAATAAATCGTTGATTTGTGTCATAAGTCAAATGTTACTAAAATCAACATTATCAATTCATCTTAATACTAGCAACAAAATTGGGCAATTATCGGTTAATTTAGTTCCTTTTTTGATCGGAGATAAATCTCTATACATTAACGGGATCTGCTGAAGAAGTCCGGCCCATTCCCCCCATATGCTACGTAGACCCGGCCTAAGAAAAATGACTGATCAGACACGACCAAATGAGGATAAACGTTCAATATTTTTTTTTTTTTTTTTATTACAAATCTGGCCGTACAAGTTTATCAAATTCACAAAAAGCGCGTGTCCACTACGTGGATGTATTCGTGCGATGCCTAAATTAATTTCCATACCATTGAATATAAGTCTACCTTCTAACGTCAACATCAAAACCGGCATAACATATGTGCCACACTTCTAAGATTAACAGCTTTAAGCGGCCCTACAACAATACATTAACTTCATCCTCACATTAGTCCAACAATTTATAAGGCTTACATGCAATGGAATACCATATGAATCACTGGGATATTGTCATTTGTTTCTCAACACAACCGATGTTTATGGGTGGCTTATTACCGCGGTGGCTTTTTACCTACGGTCACTCTTTACCAGTTTGCTCTTTTCCCGGTGGCTTTTTATCGGGTGGCATTTCACCGAGTGGCTTTTTACCGGGTAGCGTTTGTCTTTGAAACATTAGCATTGCCAATTAAAAGAAAGGTGACAATGGGAATGATGTTATGTAGAGTTTTTACTAAATTGTAATGATAAAAACGGTTCTAGGCGACATGAAGTCATTCCCATTATCACCTTTCTTTTAATTGGCAATGCTCATGTTTCAAAGGATAAGCAAGGTGTGAACACAATGGTGTGAAACTGCTTATTCCTTGAGCACCACCTCAGTTAGGTTATCCCCACCAACACATAAAGGGGTCCTTTCGCTGGCAAAGGCAGTGGCAGGGACGGTAGTAGTAAATCGTATGTGAGGCAAAAAATGGATGGAGTACTGATATTGAGGCATGGAAACTTCCTTTTAAAGGCAAACGCTACTATTCACTGCCCCGCCCCCCTTTACCATATACCAAATGTACGGGCATTTTACGCACTATTCCTTTAGCATTGCAGTCTATGAGGAAACGGCCCATTTTGTCACATTTTATAGAATAAAACAAACAATTAATGGCTACTCCTACTGTCCCAAAATTTTCTAGACATACAGTTCAGGTTATATACTACAGATAAAAAGGAAAAAAAATATATGTCATCGCGTTTGATTTTTTTTTATAGCTGTCTGAAATAGACATGTTTGGGAAACAGAGCTAGCTATGGGTACTCTCAGTTGTACCCAATTAGCATGCAAGTCTATTGGGAAATGCTGCATTTTCCTTTCAGGGTTTTGGGAATAAAACAAAAATGGATACTCCAAATGTCCCAGAATTTTCTACACATATAGTGCAGGTAATATTCTACACATATATAGGGAAAAAATGTATGTCATCACGTTAAAAAAATAATTGTAGCTGTCTGAAATAGACATGTTTAGGAAACATAGAACGCTTTAAAAGCAGCAGATTTTTGGGTTGTCAGCCATGTTTCAAAGCCCCATAATTCAGAAACTAGCACGGTGACCCATTAATTTTTTTTCAGTTTTGAGAACACAAATACTTCAAAAATCATATACTAAAGAATCAGAAAAATGACATTTATTTTCACTGGGGAGGGAAAAAAATTGTTTTTATAAAAATGGTGAAAAATATTGAGTTTTTTCGAGTTTTTAATTTAAAATTCACATTATGTATTTGTTGTTTTCAAAATAAAAATAACAATGCACCCTATAGAAAAGAGGCATAGAATTATTGGCCAAATAAAACTCTCTCTAAAACTGTTAATTTTACTTAAATTGAGTGAATATAAATAGTAAATATGAACTATGAAGTTGAGGTACTGCAAAATGAGTCCCCCTTTTGGTCGTCATTGGTACTTTTGAGATGCCAAATTTTGAAGCACTGTAATTCAAAAATGAGCACGGCGACCCAATGATTTTTTTCCATCCTTATGACCAGAAACACTTCAAGAATCAAATACTAAAGTTTCAGAAAAATGACATTTATTTTCATTTTCCACTAGATAGTAGCGTTTGCCTTTAATTAGACACATCTCCCTCCTTCCTCTCGCGTCTGGCCTTCTATACGAGGGATGTGATTGAACGCCAAAACGCCATAAATGATTAGTACATATATATATGTAAAAGGCGGTTTCTGTCTAGGCTAAATGATAATCCCACGATTATTGGCACGAGTCCTTCCAATTCTGCACTTACTGACCCCAAATCTGTCCCGTGCAGTGCATGAGCAGGGAACCGCATTTGAACTACGAAGCTGTCAACCCAATATGCACAGCAATGATCTAAAGACAGAGGATTACAAGTTGGCAACGAGAGTATAGTTGGTGTAAAGACTACCTAGGTCCAATGTATTAACGTTAAAATATGATGTGATATAATCTTCGCATAGTGGTTGTATGTATACGTTAATCTCCATAATTATGTCCTTGCTAGAATATTATATATGTCGGTATTTTACTTTTTCTCGAACCATACGAATCAGCTGAGCAGGGTGTAGGCGGTTTATTCTATTTGATACTTGGGCGTGTTCCCTCATTATCAATACCTCTGAGAGCAAGAACTTGAAACGTATACAAAGTTCTATTCATCAATTCCTTCCATATTACAAATTATATGATGTATATTATTTTAGCATAATATAGGAATAATATAAAAATCGACAATCACAGTCGCTTATGAATGCCAGACAACCTCTATAGGAACAACAGGATATGTATTGATTCTTCATCTCTGATACTATATGGAGATCAATTTCAATCAATCTATTCCAAACAAGACGCCATGTATATTGCATGTTCGTTCACATTGTCCATAATAATTTTCTTCTCTGTGACAAGACTGGAAAATACTGCATGCTAACCTTGCATTTGGAACTCCATATATATATATGTCCCACTCCTGTTCCGACGCAACATCCATCGCGACTGACCTAAATAGGAGGAAGATGCATGAGTCACTCGTTAGCGAGCTTCTCTGGTGGGTATTCCATATATTCCACGAACTCAGAATATTAGAGGAAGCCAATGGTGTCCTGTTTTCCCACCTAGCTGCACTACACAGTCCAAAATTTATCTCGCGAGCACAAAGAAAGTTGACAACCAGGACAAGGTGAAGAGAGTGCCATGGATGTGCTTGGAAGGTAAATTGGCTAAACTGAGGTAAAGGTCCGTGCACTCCTACGTGTGGTCGTTCAACCATGCCTGCCTCCGGCTTTCATGTTTGCGCAACCATGCAGAACATGGCAGCGTCTCAGTTGATTGGTCACGTTCATTTGCTCGACAGACAAAATATCTATATCAATACTATTTTTCGAATGTCGCTCTGTCTCTGTTCATTGTATTGCTAGCGAAACGAACACAACCGAACCATTTGGGGGACAATAATGATTCCTGTTTTACCTATTTCGACCAGCAACTACTTAAAAGCCGCGGCTTGCTCCTCGGGACCAACTCATCTTGCACCACGGCCAATTTCATTAAGGATAATATATTATCTGGCTTAAAGGTAACAATGTCACTGAAAAACAATTACTTTCGTTTGTACCATTCCTTTCCCAACCCGAATCATAAGGTATAATATTTCCCCTTATTGCAAGTTAATTGATTATATATATATATTTACAATTATACGTAAATTCCAAGTGAAGTTCAATTGGAAGTACCAGTGTATATTGAACATACCTACTCATGGACAATCAAGCGATCCCATCGAAGAAAGTCCTACAACACACCGTTCGGCCCTTTCATGTAAACACCAGGAAATAGGAGAGTCTCAGAGGTGATAACTGATTAGATGGATCCCTTTCATAACTCCTCCTTTCTTTGGCTTCTAACGATGTTTTAAACGTTCCTTTCTACTTCTTTGCTTTCAGCTATTTTCTAAATTATTGATCAATTTCCATAGGGAAACAGAGCTGGGAGAATTCTACCAACCCATAAGGTCGAAGAAGAGCACTTCGCATAAATCGTTCGAGGTAGTTTCCTTCTAATTCCTTCACAAAAGCCCCTTTTTTCAGAAGTTGCCATTCCCCTTTGTAACGTGCTACCAATGGCGTACAAGGCACCTTCACTATCTCTTTTACTTTCTACTTGCTCGACGCTCCACATTTAGCCTGATATTTACAGATCCTTAAAATGATCGATACTGCTTTTACTGCCTCTTAGAACTTATCCTCTATGCTTACATTACATTGGTGTTCCATTTCTCGAAAGAAAGTGTATCAAAGATGAGAACGAAGCAGCGATAGCTAGACTCAATCTATCAGCGTCGATTGGACAAAGCGCTTTCTTAGCAATGGCACTCCTAAGAAATTACTGCCTTTGTTTCAGAACACTTAGTGCCATTTTTCATATCAGAAAGGGTGAGTGTTCAGCATAATGCAATTTAGTTTCAAATTTCATTAGCTAGTGTTTCGTGTCAATATTAATTACATTCGAGAGTATTGTAATAATTATAATTCGACGATTGGGAATTAAGCTGCGAGAAATGTTGCTGGCAAATATAGACGACCCAATCTTTGACTGAAGGGACATATATGAAATATGAAAATTTAAATATAAAAAGATAGCATGGCACGTTATCATGTACTAATTTGTAATCTAATTCAATCAACTCTATTATATCATTGGTAAAACAAAACTATCGGATGATATATATGCAGTCTGTGATAATAATCTTACCACTATGATTATGCATGTTACGAATTCCTTTCACACCTGCCTTGATACTAGTACTTTGAAATAAACGATATTGTTGTCGACGTTTCTGAAAGCATCGCTCAGATTATTCTATTTGTAATGCGTTCATACCAGAGGAGTTCTAACAACTGATTTCCTTTTTCCACGTCTATTTAAAACACTACATTTGTATCACCAACATTTCTTAGATTAAATCCATGCACGCTCTTTACAAATGTCTCCTCTCTGTAATAACATCACAACTCTCTCCTTTTGCATGGTAACTTTGACAAACGATGTACTTTGAAATTGGTTCATGCTTTAGGTTTATATATCAGTCTTACGCACTTATTATATGGATCTTTTGCAATTTTCTATGTATAATCTATTAATTTATGACCTTACATTATACATTTGTCTTGGATAACCTTTTCCCAGCATTCCTTATTGGAAGAGATTACCGAAATCAGCATTAAATCCTTTGGATTATTAACTTCATTTAAATTGATTTGACAGGGAAAAATATCTTTTTATCCTCTTTAATACATGTCTTTCGACAGGCTGGTCGGCTACGAGCGGCTAATGATCTGCCAGCGGCCAACTCTTAATGAGTTTTTCTAAGCCTATTTCAGCCTCTAATAAACCATATATATTTTGAGCTTTATTCCTCTCAGAAGTACAGGGAGTGTATCTCTACGGACATCCTCTCTTATCTACATCATCGCAGATTTTTCTCCGGTGTTATCATGTCAACCACACCAAAAGTTGGGCAGATCTCTGTGTGCTCTTTGGATAGAACTAGCAGTTAGGTAAACATGGTATGACCAAGATAAGACCTTCCTTATTCCAATATTTACGGGTTTTTTCATCCGTATGGACACATAGTAGACCAACCTTCAGAGCAATCATCCACTTAGGCGCTATTTCTGGCCAGCGCCATGAATATTCAAGGGTAAAAAAAAATCAAAAACTTCCTACAAGAACTGTGATTCAAACTCAATATCAGAGCTGTCAAAGGAATTATGAGGAGAAAGGCTGTCTCCCACACTTGTACGCTAAGACGCTTTGGCTAATCTATCTGTCAAACACAACTGTGATCTGCAGAAGTTTTTGCCCCGAATATTTTTGTCTGCTATGTTTTGGGGCATATATATCATACATGTCAGAGACAGAGAGCTAAGTTCTAATGATCTGGGGATTCCTTTGAATTTAGAATTCATGTCTATATCCAGCTAGCTGGACTCCTTCAATTTAAATGATGAGTGGTGTAAATCACAACTAAATTATTGAACGAACCATTCCTGTAATGTGAAAAATAAAAAAGAACATACATATTCGCAAGGAGTACCTTCAGGTTTTTATTGTATTCATGCATATAAATAATATAATCAGGCTTGAGGAATGGAAACAAGTACGGGAATAAATACTCTAGTGCCACACATAAATCCATCGCATTTGTATACCATCATTGTATAGAGAAGGAACCATTCATACATTGTGCTGAAATGAAACGAAGATAGAATTATTGTGAACATTCCATTGTGTTCTTTGATGTATAATTACTCTGATTTCTGTCACTATTAACGTGAATGTTGAGGGATAAGAGCCCGGTATGACTTTTAATCAGATAATTGTAGAGTTAGCAGTAGCATTCAGACATCAAAAGGATTACTTACTTTCAATCAAACATAGGCGACGCCTGAAAATATTCTTGAAGAATAGTGCGTTTTTTTTGTAGAAAAATGAATAATTATTGGCCTTTAATTGAATAAAAAAACCTTGGGTCAATATGATATGAAATTAACATAGTACGTTCTCAGAATAGCTATAATAAAGTCACATTAAATTATGTGTTTCAGGAAAATGAGTCATAAGTCGCTAAATATGGGTTTTGAGATATCATCATATTTGAAAAGAGGAGATCAAACCAATTCTAATGATAATAAACATTAAAGGTATTAAATAAGTATTTCAATATTACAAGTTTGATATTTTTATTTCTGAAAAAAAAGTTTTCAATATTTCTTGGTGGTCAATTACTATAGTTAAGTAGGTAAATGTACTCCATAGGATGATCTTAGAAATGCATGAATAATTATAGTTAATACACTATCCTAAAACTTAGTCCATGTATTCATAAGACCTACCTGACTAGATACTCCAAAAATGAAAATATTCCAAAAAGGAGATCTTGTGAATAAACGAGTTTTAAAAATATGAAATTTGCGACTTATGACCCATTTTCCTGAAACACATCCCATTTACGCTCATCTCGACCCATTCATCATCGGTAGGTGGTAACGCTAAACTGGTTTATGAAGCAACTAGAGAAGTCACTGGATATCGGTCAACTCGATTATCCACCAAAATAATATAAACATCAACAAACTCTCAGGTATTGAAATCTGCCAGAAGATTCTGTATACACTCAATCACGTTGGCGTGAGGTATCAGAGCTGAACATACATCCCGTTGGATATCTTTTACAGATCCTCCCCTGGGGCTACAGTCCCTCTGTAGGTGGAAGTGTGGGAGTTCCGGACGTATGCATTTTGGCAGTTCCTGGCACTGCTCTTGGGGGAAAGGAACCCTCCCTTGAGGTCGAGGTGACAGTCTCTGTCACCTCGGCCTTCCCTCTTGCAATGCCTTTTCAATATAGGCTTTAAAACAGGAGCTATCCCACGAGACAGTTATGTGTTCGTACATGGTACAGTGTTCAAACTATCTTCAACATCCTGTGCCAATACAAGCTTTAAAAGCATTGGGCAGTTTCCACAGCACTAAAAAACAGTTCAAAACCGTTGACAAATTGTCTCTTCGAGCTAAGTTTTGCCCTTTATTTCGTCGGCGCCTGATGTTCTCGAGACAGCGGCAAATACATAAGAATTGTCAGGTGATCTGCCCCAAGTATTGCTTTAAATATCAATCATTGATTAAAATGAAATTGACCCCACAATGTCTTCCATCTTAGTAGACCGAGTATAAAACCTTAAATAATCGATGAGAATACACCCAGCATGTCCTCATTCATCCGCGTCTGTAAACATCAATATTAAAGACATAAGATAATAAGATAAAGATAGGCATCAACTCAAATAATTTAACACAGCTAGTACGCCGTGTATTGTTACAGGGCAAATTACAAAGTGAGAGCTTAACATTTCCCTATTTACTTAAATTGTCTTAAACGTGGCCAACCAAACCAAGTCAACCTCACGAAAACTGAATAATAATTCATGTATATAAAACGCCTGTATACCAAATCATATTTCTTCACCTATGCGCTTTCTCAATAATGCTCCCAGTTGGCACACCTGCTGATTAAGATATTGTTCATTGGTATTATGCATTGGTATCTTCACAAAATCGGTTGTTACCCGCTATATTCCTTGGCCTAATCTATTTTACGTGATTATATTACGAGATTCATTGTGTAAAAAGGGTAAGGTTGTACAAAAAGTTGTACAAGAGTTATTGCGAAAGTCTTTTTACAAGGAAGAAATAACGAGGTGTTTAATCGAACACATGATTCCCCGTTAAAATCATTTCGCATTCACTCACTCTCCGAACTTTATACTGTCTCCACTGGTTCAAATTTAAATTGACGTCAGAGGCATAAATGATGGTCAGTGGACTAAAAATGTATAATGAGTTCAAACTAATGAGAAAATATCTAGAGCAGTCCACTCTGCAGCGATTGTAGAGAAAGGTGTGTGACACTGACAGGGTGTTGGGGTTGTGGCAGTGAGGGAGGCGGTTAGGAGCTATGGTCTAATCTAGGGGCTCTAAGAGGTACTGGATCCAAATCCCATGAACGACTTTGTCACAATTTTCCACTCTAAAAGAGAGAGATACAAAACTGAACGCACGAAAACAATGTAAGGAGCAACTGTACATGTGTGTCCTTGGAAAAACCTTTCTTAAAGCTGCATTACCTACTAAATTCCATCTATTCATTTCCAACCCATCGGAAAATCAAGACGGAATATTAAAGTCTGTTCTTCTTTGTGTAGAATCAAATCATCTCACAGACAGTTCATTTAAGTGAACACTAGAATCTCACTATTTTCAATAAGACTCGGTCATTTGAATAGACAATCCGAAATTGAAAATGTTAGGATGGCACTGGCTAGACCGGTATTGTATACCAAGAAGCCCTAATATCAATCCTTCTTAACACAAATTGCAACTGTGGAACAGCAAGGTACATAAAATTAATTACGGTTTTGATGTCTGCTTTCTTTCAAGTAATCACTGTGCTGGCATTAGGATTCTATTGCATAATTAGTTAAACTGGAAAATCAAATGAAGTGACATTTAAAACAATAAGGATGTCATGTAATTACACTTTTCATTTTGATAAAATTAAGATCGTCAAATACCACCAAAAGTTATCTTGAAAACTTTGTAGGGGTCTCAAAGACACTGTCGATAGTTTTCAAACCATTTTGCTTTCACCAAGTCCAACAATTGAAAAATGCAAGGCTTGTAAAATTGATGCCACCCTGAACCAAACTGTTAACATGCCCATCTTTCCACTCCTTTAAAATGCCCTCCTGGAATTTCTCTTCCTGTTATGGATAATGACAAATCATTCAACCGTGAGCGATGAGGCAAAAAATCTAAATTGCCATGTTTGAAATTCCATCAAGATTTTCAATGGCTTCGTCGCCTACCTATGGAGTCTGAAGGAAAACGTGGCGACAGCTTTATTTCATGGCTGTTTGCCCTGTCTAATGGAAGTGAGTTTGTTCGCAACGAGAATGTCAGGTTTGTGGTTGAACCAAATGAGCATTTGATTGCCTGACTCGAGTCATTAGAGTAAAGCAGCCATCTAGACCAGGAGTTTCGCTCTAAACTAGGCAAGTGAGTTTCGCCAAACACTGGCAAACCACACCATTTGGGCCAAAACAAAATGTCATCCACAAATGGCTATGGTCGGAGAGGTTTGAGGACAATGTGACAGGTGTAAGGATCTTGATGTGGTTTCTCCTTACAGGACATATATTATGCAGTTCCCCGCTAGGTACGGAAATGGATGAACATATTTTATTCAATCCTCGCCCAAGACTCTTCAGTGAATTACCAACAGCGAGACACCCCACCTTGCAAATTGCTGCTGTGCTTGAAAAAAACCTTTTGTCATTCATATAGAGCCTTAACAAACAAACACTCTCCTCTATTCGGTATGATTACTTTAAAAAGAGATACAGTTCTCAGTTGGGTAGTATAGGCCTATGTGTTCTTGACTTATTTTATGGGCGCTTTTACCTCTGGCAGCTATATCAGACTGAAAGGGTGGAGTAGCAGGTGGCCGTAGCCATATTAATACCGTCCCCAAAGATTATCATCCGCCCCGGATGGTTTAGCCTCACATTATGTTCTCGGACAAGTTCATGGCACATGGAATGAAGGTCGCATTTTTAAGCGATTTTATTTGATATATGACATAGAAATTGCCAAATTCCATGTTCCAGGATAAACCTCAATTCGCACCAAATATAAAAGAGTTCATATGGGACTGCCGTCTAGAATTTTCTATCCACACGTAATGTTGTCAGGTTTAAAAATACCCGTTGCATTTTAAACAACTCGTTCTTCACTAGACATGCTATACATGCATTTGAGATCACTTGATGTGTATCATCAGGACCACCTGTTCATGCTAGCAAGGGAAATGTTAACAAAACATGTTGATTTGTCCCGATTCACTCGTCGGATATATTGATCTGAAATGTTATGTCAAGGCTGCAAATATAAATACTGGATGCCAGGATTTGGATGCACACAGATTTCTTGCAAGAAAGAAAATCGCAATTGATAACTTTGATATGACACTTGCCAATGTTACCTACTGATTTCCATGTATGAAAAGAAATCATAACTTCACCCTAGATATTACATTATTATCTAATACATCAATACTATTTCCGTAGAGTATAAACAAATAGAACCCATTAACATTTTATTGGGAAGCAGGCGGCTAAATTCCCTTCGGCAGCCTCCGTGCATGCTACCTCCACTGATGTGGCCCACGCAAATGCTCTAAAGCAATTTGGAACGCATACGGTAGGATTAAATCCAAGCTTTTGAAGTGTTGGATACGTCCAAAGTGTACACCTCGAGTAATAGAAAATTCCCACCAATAAAGGTCGAGCAATCTTTGAAGCATTAGAAATATCTTCATTGCTCGCGCCTCTTTGATCATTTGCCAGAGCAGAACCTTGTAATTGATGCATTAGTAAAACCACATGGTGCAGAGCAAATATCCTGAATACTTCATTAAGGTCTCACTTCTAAACGCCAATGCCCTCAGGTAGACTTTTCTTTCTGACGCACTTCCATTTTTATGCTCATATCCAGAAAATAATCTAAGGAAAAGGAAGTGTAAGATTGATGGAATTGCAATATAGAAATTTAACTTAGCTTTTCAAATAAAGAGGTTGAAGCATTGAGGATTGGTATCGCTGCCTGCGTGTGCCTATGTCTGTAAGACGGTAAATGTGTCGAATGCATTTTTCCACAGAGTAGCCTGAGATTAATGCATAATAATCGACCCATCGATGCAGATATTCCCGGTGAGCTTTTCCCACGCCACGTCACAGCCACGCCCTTTGTGACGTCATAAAGGTAGTGCGACAAGATTCATCCACGCCCATTGTGACGTCGCACATATTTGTATAACCCTTCTTACTCACTTCTCCTGTTACCGCACTGTGCGGAGGTGTATTTTCCTTGTGAATTTTGTTTTTCTATTTCTTATCTATTTATTGTAATTGTATGTTTATTATGGTGAATTAAACCTTGCTTTCTGCTAGGTTTCTGGCCATCCTTGACTCCTCGTACATTATTCAGGATCATCCCAGGACATATTAAATCCGCAAAATCCTGGAACGAACTGTCTGCCAAACAGCGCAATATAGGAACGATTGAAACTTTCAAGTCAAATCAAAAGCTATGGTTAAACACCCTATTCACTCCAATTGACTAAGGACCACGACCTTTCTTCCCGCCCTCCAACGCATGACCTCCCTCTGTTTCTCCTGACCCTCTTCTTTTCCCCTCATTCAAATCAAGACCTGCTAACACTAAGAGTACAATCTCCGAGTACAAAGTGGCAAAGTAGTGTCTTATCTTATCTTAATGTACTTATTCCTCTCTTACCTCTCCAAATCGAACCACCCATTAATCACCATTTCAAATATCCATTTTATATACAAAACTTGTTGACTATTTTGGTATGTTGAATTAGACAACGAAGTCAGACTCTTCTTCCTTGAAGCGTAGCCAACACTCATGATTAAAGACTCCAGTTAAGAGTGGCACAGCAACGACTTCTATAAATGTAAATATTGTACCTTATTGTATATACCGGACTTTGTCACCTGGGGCAAGTGAAAAGCCCAATTGCTGGGACTTGAGCTACCCAGTCTAAATAAAAGCTTTAAAAAAAAAGCTAATTATAGTCCGGGCTTATACCATTTGAATGTAATTAATGGGATTAATTATAAGGGTCGTGAATAATAAAGAAAACAATTTAGTTACATATATTATTATATATATTTGTGTGTTCGTGAAGAGAGTCAGTGGTAAACAAGGGATTGTTAGTCGGAGTCACTCAGCATGCACGATGGATAAAAACCCAACATATATATAAAATACGTTTTATAGTTTCTTGGTTTGGAACAGTCCGCTCATAGCAACATATGTTTTACCCCTGAAGCAGGGGAGAGTGAACGAGAATAGATTAGCTGCTGCATTGGGAAAAAGTCATACGCGGAAACATATTTCATAATCCGGTAGATATAAATACCATTTCTCGGAAATTAATTGACAAGAAAATTGGTTAGTTAGTAATGAACAAGACACATTGTTTATTTATTTATGCAATAGTTAAGTATGAACATCATTCATAGCCAAAATAAGGGCGCATGCAGATATAAGCAAAAAGAACATTGTATTGCTGACGTGATTTTGTTTCTTCAAATTGCAAAGAAAAACAGAAGTAAATTGGACTATGGCCTTGATTACGCTATAATATGCGAATATTTTCGTTCTTGTCTTTGCGTCATGAAAAACTGATTTTAACTCACTTGGCAAGTCATTCATGTAGGAGTTCCAGCATACCCAATGAATCAATTACAGCCCGGAGTATGTAGTATATCTATATGTGACAATGTTCTTATGTATATCCAATATAAGAACGCCGGAGTTAAAATGTGGACGGATGCATGTCCTTTGTTTCGTGTTTATTTCGGAAAAGAAGTGTGCTGCCGGAGAAGCGAAGGTAAGACCCGCTTCCACGAAGCGCTAAGGTAGTTTTTCCCAATTATCCCTTAATTGTAGTCCCGCATTGTCATTTCTCTAGAGTAACCTTATATTCTGACCATAATCGCCTGTCAAGGCATTGCACCGTGGCTGGAAATATTGCAGCGCTTGTTAAATGATAAAAAATCGTTCGAGCGTCAGGAGCCCCTGAGCTGAAAGCCGGTAGTTTCACCTGAACAAAATGGATCTTATACGTCATTTTGCTTGAGATCAGTTCTATTTGCGCTTTTATTACATACGTATGTGATTTCAGGGGTGCTCTTCAGGGGTGCTATTTGAAAAGTCAAATAGCACCTATGTGCTATTTGAGCCGAATATCCACAAGATTGATGGAAAGTAAGGTAAAATACTATTCAAATCGAATTCTCTTGTTGATTTATTATGTAATAAATACCTAATAGCACTCTGTTCGGCTTGTAATCGATCTCAATGTTGGGTCAAATCGCACTCCACCCCTTTGGTGTGTCGTGCGATTTGACCAAACATTGAGATAGATTGCAAACCTCCATCGTGCCATTAGGTATAATTATTAACATACAGATTTCAAGGGACATGATCCCTCGAAGTTGGTGGTCGTTGCTTAGAAGCGGGGAAGAAATTGACTTCAAGCCTGAATTAATGTGTCATTTTAAAGAGGTTAATATCCTTACAACAAGAGCGAGTGAAATATATGAAGCTATAAGAAAAACGACCCTAGGTGATGAAGTCCGTAATGGGAAATGGGTGGGAATGTTTGAAAAAAAAGGTATCGACATATCAAAGGTGGAGTCGAAAGAATAGTATTTAATCCCATATACATGTACAAGAAATGTGAGATTACAGGCGTTCCAATTCAGAGTGGTAAATAGAATAATTGTATGCAATGGCTTGCTAAAAAAAGTGGAACATAAAGAAAACCACGGAATGTAGTTACTGTGAAAACAAAGATGACATATTTCATTTCTTTTTTGACTGTGAAAAGGTGAATAATAATTTTTGGCATACCTTGGTAAAGTGGGCCAAAATAAACAGGTGGCTAGACTGTGTGATTATTGACGACATTAATTCCGCACATCTGTTGTTAGGGATCCCATCTCAAGAAACCAAGCATAGAAGGCTAAAGTATATTATACTAAAAGCCAAGTTTTTCATTTGCAGAAATAGGTTATTCCAAGACAATAATGTATACATGCTTTTTTGTATTTTTAAGAGAAATTAAAACAGCCTTAAGAGCGTTGAAAGATTGTACAAGATATGGGCCGGTGAACGATAATGAGTTTAAACTATGGGAAGGCTTTTACAACGACTTATACGGTGTAGCATGCTGGAAGGTCTTCGTTAAAAATTAAAAATGAGGAGGAGGTTTCGACAAAAATGTCACCAAAAAGGGAAAATGAGAGGTACGGTTGTAGTCCCGATCATGGTGATATTCCATCCCATCGGCCCACTCTGAAGGGAAGACGGTATAGTTTCTGTAATAAGTAGTCTATCAGAGTTAAAAGATGGATAAATATGGTGAATTGAAAAGAGCTAGAAAAGGATAATTAGAATGTGCAACGAATAAATAATCAGCACGGATGAGGTGAGGAAAGAACGGAATGTAATCTTGATGTCCACCGTTCAGGGAAGTTTTGTTGACAGATTGAATAAAAATTATGATTTGGAAAAAAACAACAACATACAGATTTCAATTTCTGGTCGACCCCACCCATCTCAATTTCTGCATGCACCTATATGCCTTCATTAAAAAATCAATTGACTTCAGGTATATGGAGTTGCTTTCACTCGTCGCCTACGAGTTTTAAAAAGTGTTTGATAAAAAGACTATGAGGGGACCATACACACTCGCCAAAAACATCATTCCTCAGTAACATTAATGTAAAATCTTTACTGCATCTGGTTGGAAGATGGTAATGTGGATTTTCTTTTCGCTATATGATGTGGACTCGAACGTAACACATCAATTCCAATCTCTTTTGTACACGGTCTACACCCCTGTAAGCAGTATATATGAGTACCCACCTGCCTCACAGAAAACACCCTCCAGTCAATATAATCCTAGATGTTATCATCAGGTAGATGGGTGGCATTTACGAACTGTATTCACTTGGGGCTCTACAAATGGTCGCATTACCTCATATGTAATAAATTTATCTACCAAACACTGGAGGGAAGCTAGATACCTACATATATGTACCCATGTATCTATAAGAATGTAAAAAGGAAATATAGTATATAATATACAAAGTGTTGCACAACCCGGGTCTCAGATCTATACCGTCTCGCTCTGGCGTTCAGTCGATCTACCCCTTCCCCGACGGACTTCAGACGAGCAAAGCAACTCAAGATATTTGATCATTCTGCAGCCTATCGATCCACCCATCCATCTCCACTTTTCCTATAGGAAGGGTACATTCCCTGTCTATCCTCCCTCTTTCCTATTAGGTGAGTGAAAGACTTATGTGCTTACAACGGGACGTCTATTGAGAATTATTAGTGTATGCATACATCACAAGTCTTTATCATCTTGTCATGTGATACCACATGCAGGAGTTGTAGACGTACGGAAAGTACACATATCTACGCCTCGCGGGGTATAATAGAAGATAACTTCGTGATAGTCTTGATCTTAAACTTGTCTGTTTAGCTTTGGAACACATCTCATGAGAAAGACCTACCTTGTCATAAGCAGCAAAAACCGACAACTCCGCGCCAAGGCAAAGGAGTAGATGGCAGTGATGATCAGTAATTATCTGCAGCGATTCCCAGTGTGTACAAGAACTCGCTCTCTCCTGAGAATGTGAGAGCTGTAAATTAGTACATTTCGAACAGTCTCTAAGGCTGTGGCAGTCAAGCATTATCAAGAGCCGTCTGGATCCATTGCAATTTGACAGCCTCTGATGTGGAGGCTGTGTGCATCTGTGTGTAGATCTCTCGTGCAAGGAGGCAGTCTTCCAGTCCGTGCCATGAACGTGTTGATGATCGGATGGTATGCTAGAAGTCTACACCATCAAGCAGACATAGCAGTAGCTAGACAGCCAACTTTCCTCCGCCTAGGAACTGAATCAAACCCTTCAAGATTCGAAAACAATCCTGAACATAATTGTGCTGATGTCGACAGGACCCCTAACAAAGCGGTGCTGCTCTTATAACGCCCTTGCTCTAAGTGTAGTAACTAAATTTAGCGAATGCCTTTTAATGAGCAATCCAGACACAAGTAAAAAGGCTCTATTCAATAGACTTCTGTATCCCAAACTATGATATTTTGGCGGCCTGGGGGAATGTGTTTATGTTGTTTTTCCTCTTTGTATGTAAATGTACACAGGTAATGAGTGCATATTTTGAAGCACGGGAAGATAGATACGATCTGCATGAAATTTCCTAATTGACCTTTCTACATGGCGTGCTCGAGTGTGAATCGATTTTATCCATCCTCTAGGCCCACGTAAAACTTGAACGTTTTCCCTATTGGTCTTCCTAGTCTAACAGTTACACTATACTGTTCAATTAATGTTTATGTTCGGGATTAATTTCTTAACACGCTCGCTCAAAATTTTAGAAAGGGGCTGGGGATGTCTAGCACAAATCACGGTCCAGTAACCACCACAAATATTAGTATGTTATTTTCTCCCAACTGACAGTTCTCCGGATCAATAATTGGAAAATATATAATTTGGATCTGACTAGATTTGAGCTGAGATGTGGAAGGAATAAAATCGGATGAACGGACTTACAAAATTGCCACCAAATTGCCCCCTAGCGAATAAGACAGTTGATTTCTTCTTGCAGACATCTTTTATGCATCGTTCTCATTCCAATCGACTGTGTCTTCTTTTATCTCCACACAGATAACTCACATCAGATCTCTGATTACTGATCTCTGGCTGGTCTGAGTCTGAATTTGTACTTTGATTGTTGTTGACTGTACGACTGCAAGAGATTCCGCGTTACCTATTCCCCATGCATTACAGTAAACATGATGTTGTGATACCATTGTAAGTTTTGTTTTTATATCTACGTCACTTAAAACGTCATTATGCAATCCTATTATAATCACATACTTAGATCAGGCACTATAACTATATTCCATAATTATGCTTGAATATCGACTAACAAGACATTAAAAAAGATAAGACCTTGATGTATGACAAATATGTCCCCCGACAGATACCATAACCATTTTTTCGCCATAAATCTCCTCAGCTATGAATTTAATTCAATTTCTCCCACTAAAATATGTGTTCTTAATATGGTCTTTCAGATTCCATATATCCTATTAATTCGGATTCATCAACTATGCAAAGGAGGTGGGGGCCACTAGACTGCAGAGTAAACAAATGAATGCTAATCGTGGCAAGAATCGATAAATCGTGATGTAGAATGTCAATTAAGCTATAAATATTTGTTAACTGCTTGTTCAAATCATTTTACGCCTTAGGATCACAGTTCCCTTTATTCCAGCTTTAAGATATAAGCCCTTGATGGTACTGAAATAAATGGGCGGGCCTTCGAAAGCTATCATAATTTACAGCCCGATAAGTATGGGTGCATTATTGATGGGAGAGGAGATTGTACATGAGTTCCACTTTCAAGTGAACGATCCTTCTCCCCTTGTCAAGGCTCGATTCTCGTCTCAGAATTAGCCACAAAATGCCATTTTACGGCACGTCAACTCCTCTTAATCATAGTAAGCGATTAAAAAAGATAGTCAAAGATGCTGCGTTTGCACACTTCTAATGGAGTCGTATATCACCATCCAATGTACAAGTCGCTGCTCGGTATGATAAGCAAAACAGGCTTGACAGATGGATCGCCGAGCGAGGGTTCTTTCTTCTCTCTATCTGGTTATGCCTTCCCAACCCGAGCTCATTCGAGAAGGGCCTGCCTCCCTCGCTAAGGCAGTTCCAAAATGGGATGAGATCGATGGGGTCCATGCCACAAGACCTCCGCCGATCAAGGTGACACAACAGAACTGTCTAATTAAGCTGCGAAACAAAAGAATATCGCTCAATTATTCACGACACCTCGGGTTCTATGGTTGGTTAACAAATGCTCCCTGGACCTCGATGCCTATTTCTTAAGTCGGGTGATTAGAATGCATTACCTACACCTAGCTTGTTCAGTTTCATGTTGTTAGGGCTAGAATATGATACAACATTGATACTCTTATGCTCGTCTCTATTTCACGAAAGGACGTGGGTTCTAGCTCATTAGTGACTTTGTCCAGGCACATAAAGGTAGCTAAATGTGGAGGAGGATCTTCATGTTTGAAATAATACACATTGCCAGGGTGAAATAAACAAAACTTATACTACTTACATACGTGATCTGCATATCCCGTGTCAATTGTCAATTTCCATATACTACTAAGTTAAATATAGCAACTCCTAAGCCTACATGTTTGAAAACCTAAACCTATATTCGTGGGCACTATGGAGAACATAACAGAGTAGAGCGACTGATGCATCATTTGATGAGTACGCCTGCGTCATACAAATGGAAGATTACGATTATACCCGGTTGTTAAGCAGAGCAAAATGTTGCCATTATGTCAATATGTCTCATACTGGAAAATAACACTTAATCTTTTTCTCAAATTCATTGTGATCTAAAATTATCGAAATATGATTCGCTGGGAAATTGCAAAATGGTATTAAATTTCCTACGAGTAAATTCTATTCGGTCGTCTCGATACCATATTGTGTACTGAAAGTAAAATACTGATAAATAGGTAACAACATATTATTAGTTGCCAATGGCCTTCAGCTATAATGGTGTGGAAATCCACACCAGGTCTCATCAGGCCCCATAGTCTCTCTTGCACCTTTTACGAGACCTACTGCTTTACAGGCAAACACTCCTTAAATTGAACAATTGTGTCGTAGGTATAAAGACCAGAGCACTTGTCAATACTATTAAGTAACCACTCAAATATACATGATACAGATTTTAGCAAATTAGACGGTATAGCTAGACTGCCAGTTATTTACAATACACAATCAAGATATTCGTTGAATACGTTAATGAAGATATCGACTTTGTCTTACCAAGATCTAATCGGGACACGAATGTAATTTGCTCATGGGCATGCGATATATGTTCACTGATGGCCATTTGACTTTAGAAACCCCACACGGACCGCTGTCCAAATGGTTTACTCTTCCCTATCCGTGAATTCCAACACTTCCGTCCGCATTCTGATCACTATCTACTACTGCTATTCTCATTACACATTACTCGCATAACATAACCTTTACTATCAATAAGCGACTAAACATATGAACAAGATATCTGTTAGATGATCCTTTTGATCTCTGTATTATGTTTTAAAATATTTCTTTTTATATAGCTTTGCTGAACACCCCATACTAATATTACACGCACACGTATAGTGAGCAATATATTTATTCCTGAAAAGTCATGACTTATTAATTCAGCCTGGGACGCAGAGACTGTTTAAAACTGTGAAGTGGAATTAGATGACCAAACACTGAGCATATCCAGGGACCAAACGTGTAAACATTTGAGTGCCTATAATAAATAATACGTACCACCCATCAGTTAGGAGAACGATTATATACATTGCACCACCACTGTACCTATATGTGCCTCTCGTGTCGGTATTTTAAATATGGTCTAAATGTGGCTTGGACTTCGTAAGCGGTACTGTCTAGCGTTGGGATTAATGGCTTTAAGGTAGGCTTAGATGGACCAGGGGAGAATGTGGATACAAACGTTCTGAAATGTATATTCAATGCATTAGTATTGGAGCGACACTAGAAAGACATGTTTACAACTACGTAGAGACCCTTATCCATTACCAAAATAGTGTGTGTTAAATAAAAATCAATATTTTATTTCAAACCAACTTCAAAAACTTACATTATAAGCTAACAGTTAAATTAGAAGATCCTAACACCGCATAAGATAATGGCAATAGAAGAAGATCAAGAACTTCTTAATCGACAAATACTCGCATATAATAATAGTGTTAAACGATTTAATCTGAGTCACCATTTACCGACACCATACTTGTGCTCGCTTATTCATCCTCACCGGGCCTCAAGAAAATACAAGACTACCAAAAGAATGAAATTCCAGAATCACTACGGCCTCTTGGCTGATGACGGATGTCACCTCACCCAGGAGTTGAAAATAAAAGTAGCTGAGAGGTTAGTGGCAGCGTATGGAAAGATATAGTGAGGTGCTGTGAAGGTCCTGTACATACTGGTGGGGTCAGAGTAGTAACAGGTGCTCGCTCGAACCCGAACTCGAAATGGTCTCACCAGGTATTAGACAGACTTCTTGGCACCCCCCTTCCACGACGATGTCCAAGAAATCAAGGCAAAATAGAGTTGAGAGTCTACAAAATATAGACTGAAAAGGGAAACAGCCTGAGGGCCACACTGACTAAATCCGGTGCATCACAAGTCTTCCAGAGGTTCCATGAAATGATGAAGGGACACTAAATACTTGAGGTAGTGTTACAATATATACTTGACTTTAAAGAAAATAAGAAAAATATGAGTTGAAATCGGACAATGCGGCTATTACCCCACACTGAAATAGAGAATAGTAAATAATGACGATATGGAATGCTAAACATTCAGAGCTAAAAGTAAGAAAATTGTTGAAGCATACAGAAGTGACTAAATTGAGGTCGTTTAGACTTAATGTAAGAGATCATGGTTGATATTGGTATTTATATTGATATGTGGACAGAGGAAATATCCCTATGTGATCATGGTCGATATTAGTGCTCGCTCGAACCTATAATCGATTGATGGTCTCACATGGACCAACTTGCCCCTCTTGCATAATTATCAGATTATGAAATATCAAATTAAAGAGAATTTGTATGACTCTAGTACGTACGAACGAGTTCCAACAAATGTTTAGTGAATAATTTGAATGTATATCTCTCAAAAGAGAATGTAAAATAGAAGTTCCCTTCAAGGATCTACCCCAAAAGTGGTAGCCCAGTAGTGATAATACTGGAAATGTTCGTGTTAAGAATTAATTGTTTGAAACTGTTTGTGAGCAGGGTGATCCCAAGTTGTTTAGGGACGAAACCCATGTGGCCAATTCCACCAATTTGACAACATTTGGCCCCCTAGGCCCCCCCTGGGTACCCAAAAATAAATTTTACATTAATCAGCTGATTTGTTATTTTGTATCAACCTCATATATATGTGCATTGAGCTACAAAGTATGGAACCATTCTGATTATTAGTAATTATTTTACAGGGGGTCGAAAAATAGATCCCAAATATGAAAAAAATGTCAAAAATAGCATGTCAGGTAATGGTTCATATTTCTACATGAATTAGAATTTAGATAGAAATAAATAAAACAAATATGCACATAATGTATTGAACTATTGTGTACTTTATAGGTCTCGACATGAGGGTGATAACACTTTTTAGTTTGTGAAAATATTCTTACTAGAAGAAAAGTTAGAGCCAAATAACCATTCAGTAATGGTAATCATAATGGCAGCGACAAGTTTAATGGCCCCGCCTATATTATATCCATTATTCCTGGCTTGAATGGAGGCTTCATTGATACACTTTCTTACAATCAGAGAGTCATTTTTTAACATATTAATAAGGTCTGAAATCATCATTTTGAATGAAATCTGTTTATTATTCATAATGAAATCGATTAGTAATAATGGCCACAGAATCTAGTTCATTTCTGACTCACAAAGTGATGTTAATAGACAAATAGGGTCGTTAGTGGACACATATGTTCGTTAGTGGACACATATTATGTTTGTTAGTGGACAATAGACCATTTTGCTGTATAAATCATATGAAAATTAGGCAGAAATAATAACTATCGATCTATATAAACTGATATTATACTAAATCAATAATAAATGTCAAATTTAAAGTTCATTCTTAAAATACTGCCTTATAAAACCATAAAAAGCCTTAAATAGGGTGTTCGTTAGTGGACACTACTCCAGTTCCTATAGGTCCTTGGCACTATGCATTTTCTCTGCTATGGTTCAAGAAAAACTTTAACCAATACATTTAATGTTCATTACATATCAAATCCAGTGCATTTTATCATTATTTGTTATAATTGGATAATTTTCATTTTTTTGAAAAAAATTATTCCACCTAAGGCAAATAAATGTTCGTTAGTGGACACCAGGGGTACCCATTCCAAAAAAATTCTGTTTTTTATGGCTTTCACCCTGAAAATCATTTTTTTGCTAAATTTTTTGACACAAATCATGTACAAGTAACCTACTATCACAACATATAATGAAAAATGTTGGATTTTGATGATTATTTAGAAATTTAGCAATTCCACCATGTAATGACAGTTCAAAAAAATGATTTTTGTCCCCAAAATGTGATTTAGAAAAAAAAATTATAAAAAATTTGGGGTAAAAATGCCAAAAATGTGGTTCCACAGGTTGGTAGAACCATCCAATAAAAAAATTTTACCTAATTAATGGTTATTTATTTGTATTAAGCCCATTTAATCACTTTCCACGGTTGGGGACCAAATGTTGTCAAATTGGTGGAATTGGCCATGTACTGTTATTGTGTAATGTTTCATATGTGTGAGGGATCCTCCTCTTTGAGTGAAGAATATGTGACCTTTAAGGACAATGGATAAGAAAAGTGTAAGCATAAATACGGAGGCTTTCAAAAAATTGAAGGGCCTTAAATTAGCGTCCTGGAATATTCGGAGCATCTTACCGGAGTTTGAGCAAGTCAGCCAATTTATTCTAGAGGCTGCGCCACATGTTCTAGCGTTTCAGGAATCATGGTTATCAAAAAATGTTAGGAATGATAAATTATCCATTCAAGATTACAATATTATTAGGAAAGACAGGAAAAGTAAAAGAAGAGGAGGAGGACTCATTTCATATGTACACAAATCTTTGGACATAGATGAATCGTTCAAAGAATATGAGGTGTCGAATGAACACATCGAAATACAGATTTTTGGTCTGTCGAAAAAGTGTGTTAAGGATAAGGTATGCTTAAATGTTTATAGGCCACCTCAGGGGGGGTTGGCTCAGGCTATTGAGCACATTGATGAGACTCTATGTAAACTTGATACCACAAAGGAAATATTCATAATGGGTGACATAAATTATGATGATAAAATTATAGAAGAAGGCACGACAGCAAATGCAGATAGATTTAGAGCCTTATTAGGTAAACATAATCTCCAGCAATTAATCAAGACCCACACCCGGGTCAGTCAGACGTCAATCTCTACAATTGATCATATCTACACAAATGGGAAGTGGGTCAGTGTAAATGGCACGATAGAAATTAACTTGAGTGACCATCTGCCAATATTTGTACAAATTAAGAAAGAGAGAACAAATTATAAAGTTGAATCTTTTGAAGCTAGAAATACTAAAAATTTAGATATTAGAATATTAAAAGATATTTTGACTGATTTAGATTGGAGTGGGCTTTATGAGACCACGAACGTAAATACAGCATGGGATATGATCATTTCAAAGATAGAAAAATATGTCGATAGGATGTGCCCCGTAAAAAAGTTCAATAGAGTTAGAGTCACCCCTGAGTGGTATGATGTAAATATCATTGAGGCAACCAAAGCTAGAGACAAGGCATTTAAGATTGCAAAATTAACAAACACAAAAGAGGATTGGGCAAAGGCGCGATCACTGAGAGGCAAGGTAACTACGAGTATAAGGAAGGCTAAGGATATATATCTTCGCGATCAGATAAGAGAAAAGAAAGGAGAACCGCATAAGTTCTGGAACCTGTTGAAACCTTTAATTACAGATAAAACAAAGAATAATAGTGCAGATGAAGTTACTATAACCTCAAAAAATGGAGAGAGCGCGAAGGGTAAAGATGCAGCAGGGGTATTAAATGAATTTTTTGTGGAAATAGGGCCGGAGCTTGCTCAAAAGATTAAGAGCAACCATAGCATTGAATTAGAAAGGGAAAGAATACATCGTGGAACTGAACCAGGTATACAGTTTCAATTTAAAAGGATTAGCGAACTTGATGTAGAACTGGCTTTAAATAAAATTGGTAATTACAAGGCCTCGGGGATCAAACTAATGCCCACAAAAATCCTCAAACAATGTTTATTAGCACTAAAGAAGCAACTTGCTTATTTATTTAATATGACAGTAGATTATGCCGAGATACCTTTAGATTTTAAGCAGGCAAATGTAACGCCATTGTACAAAGATGGGGAAAAATGTATGCCTGGCAACTACAGGCCTATTTCGTGCATCAAATTACCGGCTAAATTACTTGAAATATGTATACAAAAACAACTGGCCCAATATTTAGAGGGGCATGAACTTCTTTGTGATCAGCAATACGGCTTCAGGGGGGGTAGATCGATTAATAACGCTTTAGATAGACTGTTAAGAAAAGTATATGAAAATTTAAATGAAAAGAGAGCAATGGATTTAATATTTTTAGACTTTAAAAAAGCTTTTGACACGGTGGATCATGAAATTTTATTATCAAAATTGAAGAGCTTTGGAGTAAGAGATAAGGAATTATTATGGTTTAGAGATTATTTAAGCGGGAGGACGCAAAGGGTAGTTTTAAATGGAGAACTCTCCTCCCTGAAGCCAGTGACATGCGGGGTTCCGCAAGGAACAAGTTTAGGGCCGCTTATGTTCATAGTGTATATAAACGATTTACAAGAGGTTGTGAAGCAATGTAACGTGCAGCTTTTTGCTGACGATACTGTTTTATTCATGGAGAGAGAATTAGGAGAACCGGTAAATTTGAAACTGCAAGATGATCTAGACAAAATTGTTCGGTGGTGTTCGGTAAATAAAATCTCGCTAAATATTAATAAGTGCAAAACGTTAACCATTCGATCAAAAAATGACCCAAACAATGTTGTGAATTACAGAATTTCTGAGCAGACGCTGGAAAATGTTCCGGAATACAAATATTTGGGAATAGAGCTGGATAATCGGCTGAATTATAATGTTTTCCTTAGAAAGAAATTGTTTAGTGTTAGGGCAAAGATTTATTCTATGTCCAAGCTTTATAATATATGCGACAGAAGCACGCTTTTATTGTTGTTTAAAACAATGATACTCCCAGTGATTGATTACGGGGATTTGTTCTATGGGTCAGCGGCTCAGACCACTTTAAAAAAGATACAAACAACTCAAAATTCAGCCCTTAAAATAATATTAAAATTACCAAAATTGACAAGTACAAAGGAAGTACACCAAGAATTGAATATTCCGTCTTTGGAAACTAGAAGAAATAGCCATCTTCTAGATATCGCATTCTTGCGTACGAGAGATGAGTTAAATGTAGATAACAGGAAAATAAATTTGAGAGGGTTGGCAAAGGGAAAGAAATTGGTTGTGCCGCGACCAAAGAACGAAATTTTTAAGAAATCATATGTCTATAGAATGACAGAATTATGGAATAACTTATCCAATGATGTCCAGATGACAAAGACAAGAATGCAATTTAGACATTACCTTCGGTCGACATATCTGGATGATTTTGATATTTTTCTAGCAGATGAGCGAGAATGATTAGCTGTAACTTAAGATACAAAAGGACTATATTTAATAAGAATTGGTTACGATGTCTTTTATGATATAGCACGAAACTTTTCGAGATTGTTAAGTCTATATAGACGGGGAAAGTGCGAACTTTTTGACTATTAATATGTAATGATGTTTGAGTAAGGATTGCGAGTACATTTATGTGTTGAGTGCTCGCTGAGTTATGCTGGAAGAATTTACAAATTCAAACTTTGTGAATTAAGAGAAATATCGGGATTGTGAAGAATAACCCGCAAATAAGGCAAACAAGTCCTTAGATTTTGAAGACCGATATAACGGTAACTATACCAACGTAACAATTTAGTATGGCATACATATTATGATCGTTGCATGTACTCTTATTATTATGTCTTAGAAATTAAGTATTTGGGTTTAGGGATTGGCTCTATATAGTGAAATTACTTAACTAGAGACAGTAGAGAAAATGAACAATACTATCAATGATAGTAAGAACACTCAAGGAAATGACAATCATGGAAAGGACAATGAAGGACACGGTTTATTGCTTCTAAAGAAGGCTATGAAACATAACTATTAACGACCCGGGGTAGGGGGGTTTTGGGTTTTTATAATAATTGTTGATATGTATGTATTTTGGCAATGGTCCAGACATAATAATGTTCACATCGCTATGTTGTTCTTATAAATGAAGTAAATTGTAATAGAGCTATTTAGGAAGAACCTGGTAGACCTGCTAAGGCAGAGGTCACCTTCCTATTTTCTGGATGATGTAATTGATTTAATGAATGGACCAGAATAAAAATACAATATATATATATATATAAAGACTATCCCAACTCAACAGAAATGACCAGCTCGATCCGTGACCTCAAGAAGAATGTATACACTGTATTAAATAAACATAAAAAGTACAGGTGAAATGAAATGATAAAAACGTGGAAGTTTACACAATCTATTAGTTTGCCTTCGTCGGTTGGCCAATAAGGCCAATGGATTTCACCGGGTGACAAACAAGAAGAACGCCTGTACAGTTCAGACAGCAAATTTGGAAGGGTTGAGGATAATTTATATCAGGATTGGTTGGTCAGTTGAGGAAGAAGTACCACAACCGGTCACTGGTCCTACATCCACCGCTCATTTTTTTAACCACTGACGCCTCCATCCGGACCTCCGAAGGTCGCAATATCCGGGTACTTGTTGCCCCTGACAACCATGTACCTAGGACTGATTTAGAAAAGGCGTGCTGCATTTTGTCACCATCGCCATGCCATTTATTCTTCTTAATTTAGTCAGCGAAGATCGTGTGATGGATGTCTCAGTCGCTGACCTTATCTTAAGATAAGGGGCAGCCCTGATAGCGCCTGATCTTTCCCACATCCTGTGAAACTGATTATAGGGGTCTTCATATGGTTTCGTTCAAATAGAAATAAGACGCTAGGCTTATATACGGGATCATACGTTGGGTAAAACTTAAGTAAGGTTTGCGTTTGTAAATACGATTTAGTTATTTCTCCATTAAAGCATCCTCCACTAGCAGGGTCATACCTCCTTTCGCGTACTCAGTCATACACCCTGCAACATCCTTATAGCACTTTTCGGGGATTCATGAATAACTAATCAGCCCTCCCATCCAATCCCTTGGCCAGCGTACCGAAAGGGTGACGCACCTATGTTGTGCTCTATAGTCACTTGTCCAGGTCCTCTTTCAATAGGGGACTTGCATGTACCACTGCACATGTCTGGGAAAGATGGAGGTTTATGCTTTGGAAACGTGTACAACATATGAATATTGACATTAGAACACCTATACATATCCCATGATGAACATGACATGGTTTTTTTTCTTATAGATGTTACACTTTACCATACGTCCCATAATTCCATTTGAATCAAGATTCAAGTTGGTGGACATGCAAGTCCCCTATATTCCCTCGGTTCCAGCGGTCAGACACACGCATCAGAGGGTCTGTCCGGCGAAAAGGCTAACGACGTGGTAGGGCTCGCTAGATTAGTAGAATCTTGCCCTGGCTTGGGAGGATGAATCAAAGGAGCTTTTGCTGACCCGATAACCTATCAGTCGCAGTATTATTTAGAACTAGTAACTCAGTTCTGCACATTGGATGATCACTTCGATCACTCTTGTGAAATTCCAGAACCTGATGAGCAAGCAGCAAAATATGTAACATTGACGAAATATTACCACAAACAATGTTACCAACACATCGAGGGACATTTATCCGCTCAACAAGTTGCGCTCTATGATGTTCGAGGCTGTCATTATACGATGAGCGGAGACTGCGTTCCATTATAGAAGACATAGCTAGACATCTATATATAATGCTCACTATATTCGGACTATATTATGCGTTGCGTCACAGATGTTATCTTTCCATCGTCTTATACATTGGTCTGAGAAATTCGGAGCATGAACATTCACAGTCACGATCGAGATTGTATTGGGTTCACGCATGATTCTCAACTGTTCACCCGGCTGGCTTCATCAGCCAGATTAAGCAACTGTAAGATTAACAAAGGATGGCTTACGTAATGACTCCTGTGCATGGAACTTGGTCATTTTATGGGGAAAATGTTCAACATGCGAACCACGGATCAGTTCTGACATATTATGAATGCACGAAGAGATGTGCATAGAATATTATATGCTTGACAGAAATTCGCGACTCAATTTGAGCCACAGTCTGATTCCTGAAGAAACGACTGCGCATTAAAAATGGATCATTTAATGAACCGAGAAATCCTAGAAGCTCTAATGACGAGGTAATCAGCTGCCCAACATGCACCTCAACACAGGTTCCTGGAGATTATATGAGAATACATGTCTTTGGTTAGGGACTTTCCCACAGATTATTCTCCCATATTCTGAAGGGATATGCAGCTTTAGACGAGATAATTATCACCACTATTTAATTTCCTCCTTGAAAACATAAAAATGATCCCATGTATAAGTTGAACTACAACGCTCACATTTTTAGTATTCGGAATTATGCATGTAATGTCTTAATTTCGGTTCACTAATAATCCATCACATGAAAATAATCACTCAAATATAACACAGGGGACCACCCTTTAAAGGTAACCTGCAACTCTATATTCTAAAGGCGTCTAATTATATTCCCTCTATACTGATTATGGTTTAGCTAGATTGAGCTATCACTGAGTATTGCTGATGAGGCATTCACCTGGACTGGCTTTTTAATGAAACACATTTCAAACCTTGATTAACGTCGCGCCTGAGAATGAATTCATTATGTTTTTTTTTTACCATTTTAACAAGAACTGTTCACGTGTTGGTCTACGTAAGGATCGAGCAGTGGTATGGAATGAGCAGGCGAGGGTGTCGGTCTCTTGTATTCAGCCTTTCCACTGGTGGCAGCACAAGTATCAACTGCTCACATGACAACGTATATTATTTTGTGTCTCCCATATTATGCTAAAAAGCCGATAAAAACCTGAGGTGTAACGATTGGTGTAACACTCCCCCTATTTTGTGTTTATGTGTTTTTATAGTAACCGTTTGTGAAGACAGTAGCCGTTTTATATTGATCTAGGTATATTCATGCATTATCATGTATAATTATATACGAATAATGAACAAATAACTGCCTAGTAAAAACAGGAGCAATACTGAATTATTACAGGTGGTGTTAACTATTCACATCAATTATGTGTATTGATCGTCTCGATGGAGACTTAACCAATAATCATATGTATTGCAATAAATATCGAATTGAATTACTTTTATACATTCAATCTCATTCTTGGTTCTAAAGGCAGTGCTCAGTGCACCAGACCGCTAATTTGCTGTTTTATAGATATTGTTATTTATTCATTATTGTAAAGAACTTACATTGCACAACCTATCAAGACTCTCCTCTGACCAGCTCCATTTATACTTGGATTGAGAATGTACTGCAGAATGCAACCGCAACGGATATCTAGTGGAGAGGTCGAACCTTAATTGGGGGCATTTGGCTAATTTTAGTGCTCTATGTTCTGCATATTTTGTAGTTTATTTTTCAGCCTATTTTTTTTGCCCAACAATTTTAATAATTTGATTGGCATATATCTGACAAATATGATTTTAATGTCCAGGGTATGTATTATGTTGTGGGTTCGAACCCTGGCGCAGCCGCAGGTTCTACCCTCCCCAGGCAAGTATTGCTGTATGCACTGAACTAGCCCGGGCAAAAAATACATAACAATGTTTTTGTATGTTCTGCGACTTGAAGAAAATGGAACATGAGGCTTTCAGTCTGATTCGGATATTCAATAATGGTCTTGACTGCCTCAAACCATAAACATCAAATAAAACCTTAAGCAGTGTACACGGGAATCATTTTAGCGTTGCATTTTGAGGTCGATAATGGTATCAAAGAACAGTTACATCGCACGGCAGCTTTGCATTGACATACCAAGATTTAAAAAAAAGGCTTTTGTGACAAGGAAACGTCCAATCGCAATATGACGAGAGTGAATTAATTGTACTGTGATAAATAATTACAATTTAATGGGGAAAAGCAACCTCTATCAGTGTACGAGAATACAGTTTTACGCTAAAGTGTCATTGGAATCTCTTACAATGTATATTGTAGACAGATGTAATCCTATCCTTGTCAACGACAATTCAAATGGAAGGTTTTGATGTTACCATTATAACTGAGTATCTGCATTTGATATACCACGCAATCAGTGCAATAATATGTATCCCGAAGTATTTGAAATGTTCGCACGTCGATCAGAGTTATTGCTTTATATTGCTGTATATGGTATATTTTAATAGAATCGATGCAGGGTAATACAGAATGAAGAGTGAAGAGGGTGTCAAGTTTTGATATTGCATGAGACGTTGTTATACTTAGATTTAAATTATGAATCATAAAATTAATCCCAATTTTAGTAGAGTGTATCTGTAATTCTTGAATGAATGGTGCATATATTTTGAGCAAGGCATTACAAACGTGGGTATTTTGAGAGATCCTTGAAGTCTGATATACATACTTTAATTAAATCCCCTATCGATGAGAGTAAATTGATAAATACAAAAAGGATTCATTTGGCAAATCTATTACTTTGAATTTGCTAATGATTTTATACTTTTAAAAGTTAGCATTTTTGGCGCTTATCTTCATATCAAAAGCTATACTCAAGTGAGTCCATCAATCACTCCAGGGCATGAACGCTCTTGACAGGTCCATACAAATACCTTAATAGTGTCTCTGAATAGAAGACCTATGTACCTCAGAAGCAAACCCATTAACCCTATACAGCTGCCCTATATTGCATGCCTGGTTATTAGCGCACTGGCCCGCCTCTCTACCTGCGTTCATTCCAACCCCGATTCCAACCCTATTAACTATGCGATTTGAGTCGCTTGGATTCTGGACGCTTTATAATTATGAACATGTTTAATTTGAGCGTCCATTTGGACGCCCATGAGATCGCTGGTTACAGACGCCAAAGCCAAAGCCAAGATCCACGTCGGAATCCACTGGGCGTCCAGTTTGGGCGTCTCCTTTTTAGCGACCATCAGCGTCCAATTAACTACATAGGCGATCTATGGGCGATTCCAACGGCGTTAGGGCTTTTAAATCGCCTGGTGGAGAACACCGGCACATCTCTGGGCCACTGAACTTCCATCAATGCGTAGAAAAAATCTATTCAACACGTGCTTATTCTTCAACAACCCCTTTTGATCAAAACCTTTACTTTAACTTCCTTTCCAGTCAATCCCCCCGGATTAGATAATTATAAAGACTCAAAGCAGTGAGCCGTGTTTGTGAAGAGAAGTCTCGTTTGGTCTTGCTCAAGGGACCAGATCTTAAAAAGTGCTACACTTTTCTACGATCTTAATGTCCTTGCACTCTTGGTAAAAACGTGTTTTTATCTCGTTGGAAAAAGAATAAGCATGTGAATTCACTCTCATTCAAAACGCCCCGGGCTTTGAGCGCTGCATGGGAGATGGATGGATGGCCTCACTCGCTTGTCCCTTGATTGCTCGAGTCTCATCGAACGAGTTCGATGGAGATAGTTCCGTATGTGAAGTGTCTGCCGTGTTTTGTTTCTCATCATTCGTCACAAAACCCAAGACCTGACGGGAACATATGTCAAAGCCGTTATTTATCATACCAAATATTTATAGATGTTCTAAAGTGAGCTGTTATGGTAAAGCGTCAGGTTCTTATCTGTTTTAATCACCAAAAGAGCTATGGGGCGTCATTCGTCTATGAACATCATTTTTTCCACTTAACAACTTGCTTTTTATCTTTTTTTTTAATTATTCTTTTTTCTATCTTATAAATTACCTAGCTACCAATGTTAGGATTAATGATTATGGTAACTTGTTTATTTCCTTCATTTCTCTAACGTCTTTATAACAATTTGTGTTAAATTTAATATTGTTCCGAAATAAAATAAATGAGTAAATAAATAAATAAATAAATAAATAAATAAATAAATAAATAAATAAATAAATAAATAAATAAATAAATAAATAAATAAATAGATAAATAACACATAAATAAAACTATATGCGCAATGTCCACTAAAGTATATGGCGTAATTCTTGTTGAGTTATTATTTGTTGCCATGGGACGAAAACCTCCTTCCAGGTCTCCAGAATACGAAGCATCCTGGCTCTTTTCGAGACTGATCTCATTATAAAATTATGATGATTGGAAATCAGCGGATTGACGTCATTATTCAACACGTCAGAAATGTCTAGTGATCCCGCTTATTAGACACGATTCTAGCTTCGATGGGAACCTTGTTAGATTCCATAACTTGTTGTTATCCGATTATAGGGGAACATACATTATAGCATTACATATAATTTAAAAAGCTATTATTTTTAGGTTCCTTTACGTGCTGCGGATATTTGGGCAAAACAATTTATTTCTAACAGATTGCGCATTTGCATGAACTCGATTTGTTATTTCTCGCACTGCCCTCGAATTAAAATTATCCTCAGCGGTATTTTGTAAATGAACACACGTACTGGTTGACAAAACCCGACAACTCTCAGTTGTAAGTGCCAAACCCCTCATCAACATTATGTTAGGATGGCGTTTATGTATGTAATATGTACAATTTGAATCTTCATAAGTATATAATGAATGACTTGTTGAGAAATGCAAAATGTCAAAATGCATGTTCCCTAATGTAAAGCTTTTGTAACAGTTAAATTTACTCTTGTATTGAATTATTATTTTACTCATTCACCCATTACAGAAAGTGGCAATTTATATGCAACTCGCATAATTATATAGAGAGGGATAATCTATTCACTATTTATTATATGGCTTTAGAAAACAAGAATATAAGAAAAGGTAACCTTAATTTATTTCTTATTTAAAGTCCCATTAAATACTTAAACGTTGATAAAACCGCAACAAATTCGATCGAATGTTTATCGTACGTGTACGTGAAGTTGTTTGCTTAAACCTCCCAAGCTAGTTAATGAATTCTTCATATTCAGCGTTAAATAACCACCTGTTCAACCTACTACAAATGCGTCTGTCCCTTTCTTCTTGAACATTCATAAAAGAAGTGAAACATATTATCATTTCATATTTTACTTTATATGTTATGTCGTATGTAGGCAGAACTTCTGTTTAGTTTAGTATTCTACTCTGTATGATGGTAACGGTAGGAAGAACTCGATTTTATCCAGAGAAGTGTTTACCATTTTTGTCAACCTCTACATCTATAGATCTATGTAAACCTTTGGCAAAATAAAGTATCATTCAATTCTATTCAATGGTACTTTCTTTCAACATACTTCGCACTTCTTTCTTCTTTTTTTATTATTTTAATGACTTGCGTAACAGCAGTTTTGATTCCATGGTTTTAGCTAATAATAGGCATATTAATTATTCCTTATTATGATATTATTGAAGAAACATATGTATGTGCTTCTTAAAATCTCGTAAGTGTCTGACACGCCTGCATTGACATATCATGGTTTACTCTCACACATGTTTTGAAAGCGTAAAGGTAGCCATCGACGACAACCCTATCATTCTACATAGGTTACAGATTGTGTGGACTGTGGTTCATAGAAAGGGTAAGAGTGGCATCTGGGAGGGATTGACAGAAGCCTGGCTTCGGCTCCTCTACTTTGAATTCTGTCTTCATGATTCAATTGCCAATTATAATTAAAGTGGTGTCAATCGAACCTTTAGAACTCTTCTAATTCCTTCTACACCCTCATTAACTGGCAATACTCCAGCATTGCTAGTTATAATCAGCTTCTCACACCAAAACTGCCAAGCCTTCAAATCAAAGAACTGAGAATATCACGAAACATGATTATCTGAAAGTTTGTTCAATACAAATTATTTTGAGAGAAATGTCCTGCCTGCCCAATTTACCCAAACTCGGCTTCTGGTATTTTAATTGTGAGCCTTTGGTGAGAACTTAATGATCTGTACAGCCTATATGTGACTTAGTTTAGTGCAGGTTTTAGGGTTAATTGGGAAGTCGGGAGTTGAAACCCCACCACATGCTCCATATGACCTCGGGAGACAGATTCTCACCTATGCCCCAAACATAGAAAGGATCAGCTAGGGGCTTTCAAATGAGCTATGATACCCTTTTCAAATGAGTAGCTTAAATTATTGGCCACCAGGAGCCACTGAAGGTGAATATTTTAGGTTTTTGGCCCCTACATGGTTGAAATATTATTTGTAGAGCATTATGCACATTAAACTAAATGAGCTGTGCAACATTCCATTCTAATTGGTGTATAGTACCTGACTATAACATTATTAGGTGATTTTCTGTGATTATTCAAAGATTTAAAAAAATGGACAGAATCGTGTAGTTATTGTTTTTTTGTAAAGATATTAGCAAATTACACCATGAAAAACATGTTTTACACCAACGCATATATTAAATCATACATTTAGCATATGATGGGTATCAATTTACAGCAAAGATTGGGATTCTATTCCTAATATTCTCAGTTATGTCGATCTTGTTGATGGATTCTAAATACCACTACAAGATACTAAATTGTACCAGCTTTTCATGATCAGGAATTTGTTGCTAAAATTGCCCAGGTAAACAATCTAAAAACTGCTAACATACAATCAGCATAATTATATAATAATGTTTTTTTCATGAGTTATTTTAAGAAAGCATCTGTGCCTTGATGTATGATATATGTAATGGTTATAGCATTACTAGCTGATTTATTAAGATTTTTAAGAGCAGTTTAGGCAAAAAAGAGCAGTTTAGGTAAATTTCATGTTTTTCCATAAAAACACTTGATATTTTCAACATGAAATATTTATTATAGAGGAAAGCATACACTGATTCATTTAGGAGGGCCATCCTCTCCTGTGATTGGCAATCACAGGAGATATTTTAAATTACCAAGCCAAAATCTTTGAAAGCCCTGAAAATATTCTAATGTTTTATAATGTAAACACTTCAAGTTCCAATAAAATATAGGTTAACAACTGAAAACTGTCAGAATATAACTTATTCTTATGAAACATACTCCTGACTCATTTGATATTTCCTGAAAATATACCCTGGAAATACAAGTTGCCACAGGAACAAAAATAGAAGAAAATGTAGTGAATAATGAAAAAAAGCCTTTTTAAAGATTGCCATATCTTTGGAAATATTTGGAATATCTCCAAAATTCTTTCATAATATTTCTGACGAGAAAAGGTTCAACGTCCAAAAGCAATACAGATCTCAAAGACTATTTTTTCACTCCAGAGCATCCTTTTTGCCTGACTGGTCACCAATGTTTGCAGTGGCATAGGAAAACGGGGTGGGGCAGGGCAGCCATGGCCCCCAGCCAAGAGATTAGGGGGGGGGGGGCAGAGTATATACCTGTGTACCATGTGCAGACGGTGACTGCCTTTCAGGCATAGAGGTAATTCCGGGTTAAATACATTCAGATTCTACAAATCCAGGGCGTAGGCAAAGGGGGTGCGTATAAATCCCCAAATAAAGAGATGGGGCCAGAGTATGCTTTACCTCTACACCAATGTTTAGCCCTGGACATTTAAGATTACTACTGCGTTAAATTTCAAACCTATTAGTATTGTCTCCTTTCAAAGTTAATTTCTCTATTGAATTGCATTTTTCCTTGTTTTACAACTAGCAATACTGGTTTAGTATCCAAATTTTATTATTTTAAATACTAATTGCAAGGTAAGTTAAAACTGGATATTTTGGTTTTCCGTTTCTCTGCCATCAACAGGCCTATTTTTACAGATTCAGCAGATTATGTTACTAACATTCCATATAGACAGTTTATCTTATTTTATCTGTTCATCCAACACAACTGAGATCTTCTTTTGAGGGAATTAACATTTAAGCACATTTATACCCCCCCCCCCCCGCGGGTCTTCATCGTTTCTCCAAGCGAGTCTTTGGGTAACTGAATTCCTGTATATATGAATTCTCTATCGTCGTCGCAAATATCAGCGTTGTAGAAGCCAAGATGGCAGGCAACTTTGAATAAAATCAATTTGCAAAAACAAAAAAAAAACATTTAAGCACATCTTAAGCTTTCACTTTTTCACACAGTACTTCTCTTTGTTTTACCTATTTGTTGCCATATTGGAATCACAAAGCAGACATTAGTACCACATTTGATCATACTTTTCACGATATTGCCAGATTATACCATCTCTCACTTGATCTAACGTATTGATGGTATACAGTACACAGATGGTGAAATATTTGTGACAATAGGTATACATAAAGATTCTTTACAGTGTCCTAGAAATATTTGGACTATAATAGACCTGTATGCATTCCCTCTCAAATAAGAATACTGTGCCCATATCCTATTTAAATCCTATCACCCTCGTTAATGCAAAATCATGAGGCCTGCATGACATTCCACTGCCAGTATTGATGAAGAGTATGATTTATATTTCTATGTAACTTAGTTGTACACGATTCCTACAAAATATATATGGAGATATATATGAATAAAAAACCAAATATCTTTATCCTCTTCACAACCCCGCCTGAATCCCCCATTAGTGTACCTGCTAAATAGATACGCCTTTACATGGGTGACACCTAGTGAGAATGTGAACAAATTCTCTGGTGCGTCTGTCTGCGAGAACAGGGAAGACGTCTAGTGTTGAGCAAGATAGATACTTAATCTGGGCACTCATTACCAAGTCACCTCCGTGATAACTTGTAGAGGTAAAAATTCCCCACTCTAATAAACCTACTTCTTCATTGTACACACACTTATACCTCTATAAACAGTAGTACGCTCTGGAAAGAAACCTTGGACTTAAATAATTCTTTTCTTTTTCAAAACACAGACGCGCATACATCCTGCTTACGTCTGCGTTGATTATAGGTTTGATACCAGATATAACGGCCACTTACAAACCATAACAATGGCAGCCAATGCTGCAGTGGTGCCCGAGGGTGTATGATATTCGTTGCCACTCTGTGGGTTTGTAAAAATACCGAGATGCTATACTTAGTCGGCCGTGAGCTCGTACGCCGGCTGGTCCACCTCCGAGCTCACCCCAACCTAGCCCTTCTATCAGCCTCACCACCACTGCCACTTTGCTCTACCATCGGCACTCGCTACCAATCCACAATGGCAGACGCTCCTCCTATCCCAAAAAACAAAGTAAGTTAAAACTCACTCCAAACATGTATTATTTCCATGCACTATTAAACACGGTGTTGTCATGGAGACTGGTGATTTGATTGGAAGAGGATTTAAATCCGATCCTTACAGTAACTGTCACTAACTACTGGAAAAGATGGAACGCTATAGCCAGTATAGGCAGGTTAAATCTACCATTGGACTACATAGCAGGTCGCTTACTGTACAGCTCTCATGTAGCCTACACGTAGATCGATTCTGTGGGGAGCAATAGATTGCAAATGGGCGTGCGTGTTTCTCTACCAACACATTCTAGGACTCATAGAGCCTCGGAAGATATATGTATGTGCTAGATGGTATGAATATGGTTTTTATTCTTTAAACTTGCACCGACCATATAACTCAATGCCGTGGTTCTAGCTGTGGTATGCTCAAAGCCCGGCTCAAAGTCGAAGCAGGGATTGTAGGGCCTAGTAGGCCTACATGTCTAATCTCTGTGGTCTGCTTGTCCTAAATTTTGCACGTACAATGACCCTCTAAATGTAATGTTATATTAATACATGCTGATGCATATATGAACATCAGGGCCTACACTCTCTCTGGTTGACATGTTGCTTTTAGTTTCGATTTTCTGGAATGTCACGAAGTAGAATTTGACTTTGCGGCAATCAATGGGTTTGGTTTGATTGATTCTTTATACAACTTAAATTATTACAAGTGATCTACATGTTTGGATTTGTCACATTCTTCACTTGCTGTCAACTTGTCTAATATCAGACACTTTTGAACATATGACGAACCCCCTTTCTTTTTAACAGGTGTCTACTCCAATAGATAAGTTGGAAAATGACATAGGCCTATCATAAAACTATACGCCTATATATCTAGCTTAGAGCAAATTCCTTTAAATCAATAGATAGAGAGTATTAAACTCGGGGCTAGTAATTAAATATTTAGTAGTAGACTTGGGGGGTCTAATAAAAATTCAATTAATTCTACTATAGCACCCCGTGCAAATGATTAATTATTCATTATGCCGTTAGCAAAGGAAAATATTGTTTTTTGAGTCCCCCAAAAGTATCTAAAAGTTTTTTTTATTGTACGTGTACAACTGATAAAACTACTTTTATTGAACTCCTCTATAACATGGTAGCTTAGGCATAATAAAGGGACGAAGCCCACAATAGCTTTTATTCACGTCGATGGATATTTGTCCTGAGTAAGGAATATTATTGTACAAAAATAGATTCAAGTTAAATCTTGTCCAGCTGAAACCTGTATCATGCCTTCAGATATTGATACACCTGTGTATTCTGTGTGTGGTGGTGTTGGTAACCTGAGTAAGAAATACCCTGCACTGCATTCAGACTCTTCTGCCCGTCTATCATTCACCAGAAGGGAATTTGAAACCGCCAAACGCATACACGAATAGGCAATAATTCCCCTCTTATTTTGAAGAAATATTCCCATCAAACAAAGATAACCAGATAATTTATTTATATATATGGGTATAAAATGCAGGGAGTTAGATTTTATTGATAGATTTGTAATATGAAATGGTCGGATGCTACCACACTGAGTGATTAGATTCATTTATTTTTGCATGAATTTATGACCCCCCCCCCCCCAACCGCGCCAAATCATGTTTGTGTGTCCCATGTACTGGGCTTTGGGTAAGAGGACAAGGACGATTTTTCATGTCATAAATACCGTTGTTCTACATCTGCCCCACTGGTAAAGATCTAGATAGAGGAGATATATATATATATATATAAGAAGAGTGTCTAGCAAGGCAGGGAGAGTTGGAGAAAACGAGAAAAACAGGGTTGGCATAGAACAAAACGAAAGAAAAAACCAAAGAAGTGATGTTTTTTCACGGAGTTTGTTATGTCCCTCTATATTCCCTAGCTTGCGATGGCAATGTCATAACGACGATCATAATGTAACTATTATGTTATCTGATTTAATTACAAGGAGATCTCTCCTAACCACTTTTTCTCTTCTAATCCATGTGAAATAGTTTTTTGTGCGGTAGAAATGAAAAGATTATAAATTTGTACGTTATCAAAAAGTTGTTTAAGTCCTAACATTATAATACAAGTCTACATACATTTATCATTCTCTGTCAAAACCATGAAGTTACTTAGAAGTATATCACAACTATGATACAATACTGTCTTGATGGAGGAACGAAACTGAAAGACATCCTGCGTTTCGGAGGATGCCATCTAACAGTAAGACTAGTTTCTCTCTGACACAAGAACCAAACTATACATGTATAAACATTTTAAATGAATATAACTTTTCAAGTACGTCAGTGATATAATTTACTCACAGATTGTTCATACATTTTTTTGCTACGAAGAGACCGATTATACAGAACCATAAGCGACATATTTCTTTTTATAATTTTGTCTTAGTTTTGGCTTGAACTCTGACAGGTCATGACCGCATTGTCTAATGTCTTGTTCAACTGTCTCCCATTGATATGTATACATCCAGGATTGCTGTTTTTCTTGCTATTAACGTCCGAAATGATTACATGTATACGAATTGGCCGTGGGTAGTTGTGGGGGCTTTTGTGTGGAGGTGTTACACTACCTGGTGCTTACAGTAGGTGATAGCGTGTGATGGGTCGCGGTTTCACTTCTTCGACCATGCATGACGGTAATGAAAGTGATAAATACTAAAAAAAGACCTCCTTTGCCCAAGACTACACACGTCCTCCTATCGCAACGAGTACAAGTTTATTGTTCTTCCCCATTTAAATGAATAAAATAGGTCTACGCTCTAACCAACGAGCATATTTCATACTCTGTACTCTAATCCCTCGACTCTTAGAAGAGTTTGAGAAATGAACACTAAATTTGGAATCGCTAAACGGAAGGTACGTAGGAGTATGATCATGCCTATAGCCATTTGAACAGCACGCAATGTTTTCAAGTGGAGGTGACGGGTGGTGGGGTGAAATAGCTGTATCCATGACAGATTGTCACTCCTTAAAGGTTTTTTATTCATTCAAAGTCATTTATGTTAAGCCTCCCCCAAATCCCAAAAGGATAATTTTAAAAAAGAAATTAAGCCTCGCAATATGTATGGTCTGTCATTGGTTAATTTTCGCTCGTACATGTACTGCATTTAATGGTGTGACCCTATGGGAAAAGCTTATTGTTACTACCCCATACTTATTATACCGATTTTGTCTTGTTCAGGTTGAACTTCACGTACATCTCGATGGGGCGATTCGTCCCGAGACTGCATTTGAGTATGCCGTGTAAGTATACAAAGGGTTGGGGTGGAAATCGAACAATAAGATCGATCCCCAAAATGAAAGGGCAGGCAAATGCCTAACCCTGTCTGTTATCACCTGGATAAATAAAGTATTAAAAAAAAAAAAACAATCCTGAATTCATATGTATGCATACAATCTAAAATTGACAAAATCGAGGATGACCCGACGACCCACATGAAATGATCGGATACACTTGGGGTGAACGTATTTATGAACATCATTACTAGTGTGGAGCTACGAGTGATGATCCTTTCCCCCCACGTGAGGGACGAGGGTGATCCACTGGAGGTGATCAGACACACGTGGGGTGAAAGGATCAAAGCCATCACTCGTGCAGATCGCCCTCCTCATGTATTGTCTAAATAGACTTAACATGGACTAACCCCAGGATCTAGTGGAAGGCCAGCTATGGAGCTGAAAGAAACAGTCTGGTAAAATGAACAATTGTCCCATTTTCAGTATATATATAATACACAATATTAAGGCCGGATAATGGCAAATGAAACATATAATTATTGAGCAGAAATATAGGGGAAAACCCTTTAGTCAAAGGGGGTAAAGTTTACATACTGAAGCTTTAATAAAGGGATTCAAACCTGTGTGTGGGTGTGTGTGTGTGGGTGAGGGGGGGGTGCATTATGTAAAAATAAATGATGAAAGCGAAGAAACTTTACGTGCTTAAACCTTTATAAAAAAAAGTTTACAATTTAACCAAGTGGTTTTATCTTCAAGTTATTTCCACAAGAGTAACTTAAAACTAGTTTTTGGTGAACTCATTGTTCTATGACCTGTTCTTATTTCAGGAAAAGAAAACTTAAACTACCCGCTGAAAATGTAGAAGCCTTGAAGTCGGTAGTTCACGAGAGATCACAAGGAAATCTGGTCAAGTTTCTACAGACCTTCTCATATTTCCTGCCCTCGATTGCGTAAGTGTTCTCCTCGAAGTGCTCTGAAATAAAAAGGCTTGAGTCACGACTTTTTGTTGAATAAATTACTATTTTCTACTTCTTAAAATGGCCCTCGCCTTTTCCTTCGGATTAAAGTTATATTTCCCTTCTTTATTGTTGTCCATCTCTTCCACTGTAATGACTTTTCAAAATATTCTTAATGACTGAGTCTGAAAGTTCTCCGTTTCTGATGTTATACCTTTATATTATTCAAATGCATTTATCTTTTAAATCTTAAATAGAATACTATATATATATATTTGTATTTATAACTGCCTATTCACAGCGGCTGCGAGGAGGCTATAGAGCGGATGGCCTATGAGTTCTCTGAAGACTGCAGTTTTCAGAACATCGTGTACGCGGAGGCTCGTTACAGCCCTCATTTCCTCAGCAGTACTGTGAAACACGACTTCTGTGAACAAGGTTGCATTACTCCAGAGCGCGTCGTCCAGTGTGTGAACCAAGGCTTCAAGCGTGGAAGTGAGAAGTTTGGCGTCAATGTTAAAAGTATCCTCTGTTGTATGAGGACTTCCCCTGGTAAGGCCTGATGCTTTCTTCTGAGAATAATGGTGGCTAAAGAATGTATGTTAAATCAATCCTTCCATCGCTGTGCTGCAGGTACTCTTCTAGGGATGCCTTTTATGTTGTTCAAACCAAGACCTGAACAAGGGAATTAGATATTGTAAAACGTCTCTATAACGGACACCCAAAGGACTGGACTCAACTGTTCATAATAGCGAGGGACTGACACAAGCTATCTTCCTTATTACCGAAGTTTTCGGAGTATATAGATCTGGGTGTCCACAAGTAGAGGTTTTTACTTTGTTTTTTTTTCTACCTGGACACACCCTCCCGTTGGATTTCCGGGAACTATGCACTCTTTTGCCTCAAGCACACTATTTTATTTTATATTCTCATATGCAGTTTATTATCTTTTTTTATTGCAAACGTTTATTGTCTTTGTATCAAACTGAAAAGGTATGCTTCCAAACATCCCCTTACCTTGATATTTTATGTTAGTGTGCCTTCTGTAAAACATTCACGATATCATGAATTCGTTTTCACATTTCTCGTGTAGAATGGTCGGAGGAGATTTTGTCGCTTGCCAAGAAGTATATGAGCGAGGGAGTAGTTGGCATTGACTTGGCTGGAGATGAGAGGTTTGCCAACCCAACGCACGAGTCACACATCAAAGTCTTCCAAGTAGGTTCTGAATAAAATTCACTTTTTATTTGTTTATGGTTGAGTGGAAAGCAGCATATTTGATCTTTTTGTATGATGATTAGAGCGATGAATGAATTGCTAATATAAATTGGGCATGCGCATTGTCATTTGTGTTAACCCTGCGAATATTGTAGAACAATGATTTATTAAAACAATCAATTTTATCTTCAGGAAGCCAAGAACATAGGTCTTTGTAGAACTGTCCACGCGGGAGAAAATGGCGGAGCTGCCAACGTTGCCGAGGTATGTCACCTGATGTTGGTTCTCTGTCATTTTGTTGAATTCGCTTAATAATGATAAATATATGATAATAATTATTATCATTATCAAACACTGATTCTTCGCATAAATGGTTCTTCTCTAATTGACAATGCTAAATTTGTGTCAGCAAGATTTGTAGTTTGATCAATCGATCAATGATATATGAGTAATACTAAAACAACTAAGCAGATGGCAACCTATATCATGGCTTCAAATGTAGTTATATTGAATGTAAATGATGTACACATTCCGTATTCTCGGTGTATATTGGAAATGGTGTTTTTACAGGCTCTTGATCAGATGTACGCCCAGCGTATAGGCCATGGGTACCACGCCCTAGATGATCCAGCCCTGTATGCCCGGTGCAGGGAGCAAGGGGTACACTTCGAGCAGTGCCCATACTCCAGCTATGCTACTGGTTCGGTGGAGGGTGATCCCCTTAAACACCCCCTCTTAAGGTAGGACTGACTAAGAATAACTTACATGTTATATATATATAGCCGTATTATGATATCAGTGATTAGGTGGGCAACCGTTTTATTCAGTTTGTTGATGCATGCAGGTCTACTCGTGTTAGTGAATGATATGGTAAATATATATGTACACATTGTATGATATCTAAGAAGCTATTCTTAGAAATATACAGTAAAACCTCTAACGGGCACCCAATGGGCGGGGCTCAGCTGGCCATAAAGGTCATGTGTCCGGATTGACGACTAATGAGAAAAATAAACAGTAATTTAAAGTGTAGGGACGGTCCCAAATTGTCATTAATAGCGAGGTGTCCGCACGTAGACGTTTTACCGTATTTCCAAATTATCGATTGATTATGATCTAATGAACTAATATTGGTGACTCCCTATACGTCCTACCTCTACTTGTATACTCAGATTCGTCGCCGACGGTGCTAACTTCTCCATTAACACGGATGATCCGATGGTTACTGGACACACACTATGTGATGAGTATGAACTTGTTCGCGACAAGATGGGTCTAACTTGGAAACAGATGACCGAAGCAGTAAGTGCTTGTGATACTAGTGGAAAAACGAATCCAATCTACATTAACAAATTGCCAGTAGGCGGCAACTCATATAATAGGTTTGAATATCATAATATTGAATATAAATATACATGTACATTTCTCATGTTAGAATGATATTGTCGAACTGAAATCTATCTTAGTTCTTTATGCAGGTAACTAGTTTCTATGGAACATAAAGGGACGTTGAAACGTATCTTTATAATTTATTATGATACAGACGTGGTTGATGATAATGATTTCATATGCAAAAGAAATACTATTGCTGTCACACAACTCGTCCAGAAAATAGTAGAAGGAAGGTAGACATGTGGGTAGCACCCTTGGGTAGAGCGGCTCTAACGAACCTTATATATCATTGCAGAATATCAACGCAGCAAAGGCATGCTTCCTGCCAGAAAAAGAGAAAAAGAATCTTATCAACCAGCTACAAGAAGGATATAAGAAACAGGAAAAGGAGGGGAATCCAGTTGTATTTGGGTTGAATTAAAACATGATATTAATACGTGTATTATTTATGCGATACCGTCATAAATAAACAATGCTATCAGTTGTGGAGTCAGGATCAGTCGTGTTTATTGCTGATTGCGCTTAAACCGATTTAAAACTTTAGTCATTAAATAAACAGCTCCCTTTATTGTTGCTTGTATGCCTTAACCTGGGTATTACTTTATTGCGCTTAGTTCAATTTAGCGTTGTGACTTTATTTACCAGGTCTCAATTGGTTGTGCAGAAACATAGTTGTCATAATTGTATCACGAACTCTATGAAGTATTATCAGTCACTCTCATTGACGAACGTCTCAAACTGTTATGAATTGTGATAGAATATCGGCGTACATTGGGTAGCTATTGAGGTCGACTGGTACGTGTTCTACTATTTGCCTGATGACAAGATATTCATGTTCATTGTTATATAATGAGAGGGCTAAATGTGAGCAAACTCGACCACAGACACATTATTGTTATTAACTCTAAATCCATTTTGACCAGTCGGCCATCACATCAATTGATATTTATTATCCTTTGATTCAATATTAACCGTGTATTTTTTTTTATTAAAGTTCCATCTGTTATTTGTTGATGTATTAACATGCATTTCATCATTTGGAGTCCGCATTTTTAATGTTTATACGATATGCCTTCATGCATTTTTTTTAGTAGGATGCATAATTCTATCTCAGATCCGTCAATAATTCGAAGTATTCAATATCCACCTATAGAAATATGGATTGCTCAAACTTAAGCTGTTGACTTCATCTTGCATTTGCGTTTGATATAGCTAATTCAGTAGTCATGTTTCTGATTATTTAAGCACATTTGTCAGGTTTCTGAAGGAAACAAACAGTTAAACTTTTCAAACAGATGTTATACTATACACAAGAATATATTCTTGTATCTACCGCACATCTACACACAGTGCATGTTTCGAGTCATATAGTCTCAGTTGTTGCCCTTTCTGGGTTGGTTCTCCAAGCTATAACCACCTGTCTGCTGATAACCCTCACGGGCGACCATAGTGTTACCCTCGAAATGAAGTAATAGGGATCAGGAAAACACTGCCAGAGGTATTCAGGAAGGTAAACCCAATATAGTAGTCTACGAATGAAGTCAAGAAGTGAAACGGTAACAACAGAGACTAAATGCTGGGAAATAATGCTTAACCAGTTCATATTTGTATTGTTTCAATACTCGGAAGTCTATAATACCTGCTACTTGCAGTCATGAAGTTGAAGGTTATATCTTCATCATTGAGCATACATGAAATGTGATGCAATAAATATTAAATATTACTTCCGAATGTACTTACCATTTATCTATGAACATACCTGTCAATATTACAAATATCACATAAGGTATTACGATGATAATCAACAGTGGATATAAGATTTTTTTTAGAATCTATTGAATCTTGATACGTCATGTAATAAATACAATGTATGTAAGAAGATACAAGATAAAAAAAAGTTTGATTGAAGCTGTAATAGTCAAAGTGGGACTTTGTCTGGTAAGCCATTGTCAGATAGGCGATAATTCTCATCTCTTATCAACGTACTGTACGCTCGATAGTAAGTTAGTCATTTTGTCAGACCAATCACTGTTATCAGCACCGCTTATACATCGCAATCCTCTCATGGCTAATAAAGATATTTTAAATGGTATAATGTTGTTCATTTCACAAGATTATTCTTTCGCATGCATGGAGCTCATGCATGTATGTTTACATATATATCATTTTTATTCCAGTATTAAAAACAGTTACATGAAATGGGGCGATAAATTCTACATGGTAGTTCTTCCATTTTGCCCTAAATAATAGCAAACTTAGGATACATTCAATAAAGATTTCAGTATTTTAAAAGTACCGGCAATTACCCAAGGCTCTGTTGTATATAAAATGTAGTTCTGATTTACACTCTAATATACAGTCTGGATTATTTACTTATTAATTCTCTTAAGCTTAAGAATTATCCCAATCCTGAATTGCCATTGTATGTTATGGCATTATGTATACCCCCTTCCCAAATGGGCCTGAGGTAATTTCACGTGGTAATTAAATAGGCTCATATTAGTACTGATTTGTCTGGGAAGAGGTAAAATAAAACATGTGATGCATCAGACATTAAACAGAGTCATTATCTCCCCATAAGCTACTTTTGAAGAAGTAGAAAGGCCTCCGAATCATTTTTTTGGTCTTGCTTGTTTTAGTTATACTTCTCCACATCTCCTTCTTTTCTTCTCGCTTGCATTTTTTTGATTGAAGACATAAATTGTAATAGCAACATTATCGTTAGGTTCAGATGTAGTTTCCCTATCCCTGTGTGTGTGCCAGTGCACAATGAAGACAGGAGTAGCTGCAGGTAGAGGTATCAGTGATTGTGGGTTAGGAAAATAAGCTAAACGTCGACCCTAATTTTGGAAAGTTTGAGTATCCACTTGTGGGTTTCAGTGCGCACTATCAATAACCATCACAGTGTATGCACGTTATGGAAAGCCTTTTGTACCCATAACTCTGAAATGGGCATGTTATGCGAAATAGCAGTATAAGTATGTACACCTGTTACCGTGGCTGTTTATAATTCAACTCCTATATCATGTTATAGAATATCCTCAATGAGAACAAGGTATATTAAAGGTGAGAGTGATGAGATAGCTCTTGCTCTTTCATTCATTATATTACTGGGCATAATCATGTTGAGGTTCGATGCCTGAAGGCTCAATCTATATCCAAGTACCGCGGGTGGACCGTGGTTACCATGGCAATGCGCAAGTGTACGCCCAATAAATGGCCTACTGGGCCTGCGGCGTCGCGGGGCGATGACAATTGTAGTTTCTAATTTGGATATGATTTGTTCAAGGTAACAAACCTTTTGTAATTTTGAATAAGATATTTCAGCTTTCTAGCTGTTTTAGTAAGCATGTCTTTCTGCCCTCTTACACTATGCTAACATAACTGTTTACTGAGATCATATGGTTGATTCAGTGTTCATATCCCGATGTGCATTGGAAAATCTGCCAGTGCATGCAAAAGTGCCACTGACCAGTCACATAAGTGCAATCCTCTCAAAAAAGCAGTTCTGCACCTGGTTTTGCACCTGGTGAAACGTGCAGCATCGGATGCACTTCATAATGTGTATCAAAGTTGTGTATCTAAGTCGGGTGTAAATGCACTAGGTGTATGCAGTTGAATTATTTCATATTATTTTAAGTCATGAACATGTAAATATTTGTACTGATGAAGAATATTTGGGGCTGTACTGCATATTTATTATGTGATGTGTCACAAGATAATAAGTCACACTTTGGAAAATACATATCTTTTTTTTTTTAAAAAACACATCATATTCTTTTTGATTTCATTAAAGGCCTATGATATATTCAATGTTGTAGGCATTTACATTTATATTTTATTATTCCTGCCCATATATATGGTGAGGTTGGGTGTGAATCTTGTGCGATTCCACTCCCACAGTAACCCTCACACACATAATGCAGACACACAAACTATTAGCAAAGCTTTAACACCTTAGAGAAGCCCGTCACAATGGAAAGTCTGGTACAATTGCAACTGTTATGTAGTATATTCTTATTCAATAATACATGTAGGATAAATAGATGAATAAAATAAATGATACTGATATAGCATTCCTAATTCCCTTCCCCCCCTCCCCCTCTTGTCCCCTATTAATTATGCAATTTACGCGTAACGATTACGCACGGCGATACCGCTCTCCTGTTGGTAGTAAGATCATACTGATGTAGTTGGTTGAATTCCTCATTCTCTCAGCTTTCTGTAGCTATAAAGTGTGTGTATGTTAGATAAGTTTCCCACATATGAGAGTGATTTTGATATGTGTAATCCTCAAATAAAAAGTATTAGATTCCTTCCCAATGTGAGAGATCTGTGTGCAGATTTGAAATAATTATTTGATTATAGATTAAACCTCTCTCTCTCTCCCTCAAATAAGTCTCTCCTGTTCCACATAATTATGTATCAGATATAAACGGTAATATGACCAAATCGAGTCCATTGAACATATTATATTTATTTGAGAATCTCAGATATTTATCTGTATAACAATCTTAACACTTATATCAGAAAAAATATTTTAAACCCAATCCGCGCCCACAACTACCATAAAATTATACAAAACAATGAGGCCACAACAGGCCACAATACCTGACACTGCAGACTCACCTGGCATTCACACTCACTGTCGCACATCTGACTCTCCACTCTCTGTCTCTAACACTGAGTCATAGAAACCCCTCTACACGAAACAAAACTTAGAATGTTGAATTAATTATTCCCCTTCCCGTTCTTTTACAATTTAACTGTTATTCCAAGCTGAGTATGCGTAACATATACGCACGGCGATAACCCTCTCCATGTTAAAGTAAGAATAAAATGGTGCTGCATATGCTTATAGATTCCTTATTTCCTTAGCTTTCTGTAGTTATAAGGTTTGTCCATATTGATAACCTAATGTTACTGTTTGATGCAAAATGAAATATTAATAATAATAATAATATATTTTTTCGGGATAGGGATGGGACAGTTAATTTTGAATACCCTTGAGGATGTAATAACAATATCCAAGTGTCATTTTGGTCTTAGAAAAGTCTCCACTGCATATTCAAAGTTACACTAGTCCAATTACAGGCATTAAAAATTAATGGCGCAATTGAGAACTTATTTCCTGTTGTCTTCATTACAGATATGTCATACAATGTATCTTGCTCGCACATATATGGGATATGCTCAGTGTGCTTCATTAATTAAGTGCCACAACAGGCAATATTATTTTATGAATGAAGATCTCTGAAGCAATGATGAAATAGATATATAGTATATAGATCTACATTATTTCATGGATTCAATAACCGATTCAGACTGTTATTAACAGTTTTATAAAGACCAACATAGATAGTAACATATACGCACTACCTTTCTTTCTGAATCAATTCAAACTAATATAATATTATATATATATATATGGCATGTGTTACAGGAAAATGAGTTGCAAGTCGATTTTTTATTCATATTTGAAAAGATGAGATCACGCCGATTCCAATGATGGTAAACATTAGGACGCCTAATAATTATTTATGTATGTTTTATGCATGAAAATAATGTTCGCAATATTTCTTAATCAATCCTCAATCACTAAGAAAGTAGTTAAGTAGTTAATTAAAGTAGTTAATATACTCCTTAGGATAACCTCAGCTAAGCATAGATACATTCAATACAGTCTTGAAATATGGTACCTGTATTTATACTACTAATAACGCAAAACAAGAAAATAAAAACATTCTGAGGAAGGATTCATTTGGAAAAAAATATTTGAAATTTATCTTTTTGTGCGACTTGTGTCTCAATTTTCTGTAACACATCACATAATGTATAGCTATAGCTATACATTATGTGATGTGTTACAGAAAAATTCTATGTGTTCCCTTAATTAAGAATTGATCATAATGCTGTCAATCATTCATGGTGTATCTTCCCATAGGCCTACCATTATGCCACTTTTCTCACCAGGTGGCGATACTGTTTTCACCAGGTGGCGAAACTGGTAACTGGGGTGCATTTACAATTTCTTTAACAATAAAAGTGCTACTAATACACTGTATATACCACTATAGATATTCCACATCATGTACATAGGAATGTTATAAGTGATATACTCCTATAATGTATGTCTGTTATATACCTGTTTGATATTGGAAAATGCTGTGGTCAAAACACCCTAATGATTGTACATATAGAACGCTCTAGTAGCTTGGGTGAGCCAGAGCCTACATACAACTGGAACACATCAAATGAGTGGTGCTATGCCATCAGTCTCATAAAGAGGATGGTAGAATTGATGAAATTAAATGTTGCATATAAAGAGAGGGCAACACATGTACTGCCCTAAATTTAAAAAAATGTTGGGAGTATTGATTCCCATCAAACCTTTCTGTGAGAAAAATATACCTCTCCAACAGCACAATGAAAGTGTCTCACTGAGTGCATCATAACTGCGTTTTTAAACCTGGTCAATAGTGCATTATTGAGAGCATCATTTAAGAGCATTAGATATCCTGGCCAATAGTGCATAGTTGAGAGCATCAAAAGTGCATTTATAAATCGGCTCAATAGAGCATTGTAAAATCAAGTTTGAGCCTCACAACTGTTTACGATTTCCACTAGTAAAGCACCAGGTCAGTATCAGGTCAAAAGTTTCAGGTCAAAACTAGGTCAGAATTGCAATCATGCACATCGGGATGTTACACTCAGTAAGGGGATTATTCCTTGTTAGATATCTTAACATGTATAAATAAGAATTCAGAATAATCCAAAGCGCAACCGACTATTCAATTTCTGAATATAGCTGGTGGATTTATCTGTTATGAATAGTTTTTGGCGTAGGCCCTATATAGTTCATATACTTATAAAGACTTCAGAAAGTCTTTTGCTTTTGATCTGAAGTAATTAATGTAGTTTGGCCTTATAATTAGATCTAAAAGCACAACACATACAACGATGACACTACATTTAATTATCATTTAAAAGTAGCCTACCGCACAGAAGGCTTCGCGCGGCCGTTAAAGCTGAAAGCGAGCTCCGAGGTGAGGCGTTAACTGCACTCACCACGGCAGCCATCATACTTTTCACCGCGCGGGTATCTAGGTCATCCAGCAACCTAACGTCTAGCGCGCGCCCACATATGGCGATACAGGGTGATGATTAGTCAATTAATAAGAAAATCAGTCAGTTTGCTGCCCACTTGAGTATGGGGCTGGACTCTATATCGTGGCTAAAACCTTTCCTCTGTGATTTGAAATGGGTAGAAACTTCTGGCCCATTCATTACACTTATTCAGGAATTATTGAATGAAAACAAAATAGTGATGCTCTGTACTTCAGAGATTGGCATACCTAAACTATATGATCAAGCTAAAAATATTTCAAGCAATTTCGTGACCACTGATTTTAATGAGAATAGCCACTTTAATGGGTATCTGTGGTCAGGTGTGCGAGGTATCATATGGTATAATTCCTAGCTTTAAACATAACTGTTTGCCCAAGACTGGTTGCAGGGCCCGGGCTCTGTGCCCGGGCACAGGCCGTCTGTCTGCAGTAGTTTAATATTATGTTTGAATTAACTTGACGTGATGTCACGTCCATATAACATAAAATGTGGTTCTGCGGAGACACAAATAAAACGGATTCAAACAAAAGCGGTAATAACAAACTCAACAGTGTTAATCGACTTTTTTATTCGTTGATATCGAGGGGATGTATAACCTTTTCTTTTGAGAAACAGCTGTGATAAAATAATGTAGAGTGGTTTTTATATAATAAAACACAAATGCAGTATTTATAACCCAAGCATCGACATCCAACAATAATTCATTACAATTATTCGCGCGTGGAGGTTCTTATTAATGCATAAACATATAATTTTTTGAAAGAATAAAAACACTGTGGCATCAACGGAAAGTAACCAAGTATATATATTATTATATATATGCCCTATATCTAAAAAGCACAACAATTATACATTAAATAGGCGATAATCGTACACAAAAAAACAGTTTTATTTTTTTAAATGGGAAACATTAAGAATCTATCATTGCGCAAAGAGGGGGGAGATTGTTGCGGAAAATTGTTGGTTGAATACTGTACAATCATATGTATATATGCTGGAAACAATGGATGCGTATTTTATAGATGTGAACTGTTTGGTCGCTTGAATTGATGGAGTGGTTATGTAAGTATGACGTCTTCATAGTAAGACCACAGTATATAAACCATGTATTCCAAGACATATCGTATGCAACTCAATTAAATTCATTTTTACGATTGGGTTACAATTCTCTTTGATGCTTTCTCTGTCGTCACTCAATTCGTTGTACAATTTGGTCTCGAATTACTTTTTGTATAGCAGAATGGTTACTTTTGTACCATTATTTTTCATCCACTGAATTACTCACTCTTCATGGTCTGATTTAATTGGTGATACGAACGAATCCAGACATATGATAAGGGACACATCTTGATCACACATTTGGTAATATAGTAAGTTGCAAGTCTTAAATCACATTGATACTAAGACACCATTCGCTTATTATATAAATCCTGAATAATGAAATTCACATAAATTGATGGACGTCCGCGCATCACCATTAAAAATTTTACAATCGATTCGTCATGTTTTTCCAGACAGCCTCACAAGAAGTTCTAATTTGGCCAAATATTTCATCATGCAGTATTTTGCATCCATAAAAATGTGTAACTAAGTATTATTCAATAAGTAAACTGAACCGTGGAAATAGATTGAAAATCATAGAAATACCTTTCGAACAAAAGGAAGTTAGATTATCTGTTATATTTGGCACTGAGAACTCTAATCGGATGTTCTACTAAAAAAGATCTATGGCTACAGAAGGGACTTCAAAGAAATTCAATTAGGGACGAAATGGAACTTTGCAAGTATTTGTCGAATTGTGTAGAAATAAATCATGAACAGAATATGAGAGAAAAGGAAATATAGCTAACAGAATGCAGGAATTGCACCAGTTTCATGATTATTGATACACAATTAAGTGTTGATATACGTTTTAAAGTACAAGTATGAAGAAATAAGAAAAAAGGAAAATATTCACAAACGGATGGTAGGAATTGATTATGAGGATTTAGGAATTTACGTGACTTATAATCAGACAAGTGTGATAAATAGCTTCTTGCACCACCAAGGGATCCACGTTAGCGAAACGTTTGCGATGTTACCTAAAAAACGTATCAATTACACTCGAATAGCATTTCATATTCTACGTTCAAGCTTAACACTGAGGTGACATACAACGCATATAAAATAGTGAAAATTTCCTCAACAACTGTCTTCAGTGACAGCATCTCCCAGTAAATACTTATATAACAATTGACAGTCACATAATGTTTTATAGAAAAGGGAATCCGTCAAAATCTGTCATACACTGATACCATAATACGAAGTATGTTGCATATATGTCCCAAAGTGGAATGTCTTCACGATGATGAGGACTCATATACATGAAATAATTCTCAAGTTATATATAATATATATTATATATTTGTATGGAGAATGTGTGGGGAAAACAACAAACCTACGCCGTATAAGCTGTGTTGTCTTTTAAGCTCACCTGCTGCCCCTGGGAAATGTTGATTGATTCATCGAATCATATCAACATATTGGCTGATGAAAACTGACGTAGGCCCTCATGGAAGTTTCGATAGCAATATCTATTCGGGCCTCGGGTCCACCAGCAACACTTAGGATGAACAGCACCTATCAGTTTGCTTCTTTGCCGCGTTTTTGTTCGATGGCTTATGACTTGGAGAGTATAGTCCACGATATAGGTTGGCTTCAAGTCGTTAATTTGCACCTGAAGAATCACGCAGTGGGCACCATATTGAATAGCACCCTCAGGGTATGAACTTGGAATATTATGGTGTCAGGGGACCGCAGGGATCGAGTTTATATATTGATACGGAGCTGTCACAAATGAACTAGTGAAATATAACAAGTAAAACCTCAAGTTGGGAATGCAAGTTGATAAGAATAGAAATAAACATATTCGTGACATGGTAGTTGGCATTATTGTAACCCAAAGTTTTCCTTTTGAGATGCACATGAGTAATTGCAAATCATTGTTTTAAACCAAATCTACCATTCCGACGCGATATCTTCTTAGGTCAAGGGCGCAATCACTTCCAAGTGCATGGCAAAGAATATACCACTGTAGCACTTGCTTTGCGGCTATTACAGGCACACATCCTTTTTCATACAAGCATAACTATGAATGCTGAGGGCTTTTGGATGACTGAAGAGAACAAAACGTACGGCATTGTCGTGAAACCTCGTAAATTATAATCTTCCCACATGGCAGTGTTAGTTTTGAACACTGTTCATTGCATATCGACTGTCAGCAATTGGGGGTTTTATGTGTTTTGTCGATACACATAAAATTGGCTACAGCTTTTTTGTGCGCAGTCAGTCCGAGCTGTTTTGGTCAAGTATAGAAATCATGCATTGTAGTTCACTACTTATTGCATTCCCATGGTAATAATTGTTTTTGAATGCATGATAGACATCCTATGACAACCCGCATACATTTTCAAGGGAAGGATTCATTCATGTCCACTGACAATGATATTCCGACCAAATGGATGCAGATAAAATTGCCATTTATTTTCTGGAGGCAAATTTGTCCTCTAAAATTCCTTTGTGCGTATGGTTTAGCACCGACCAGGTCGGATGAGTATGCTGTCAATGCCGATATCACCGGAGTATTCACCTCCCCTGATTCCTCTGAATCCAACCTGAAAAAGAAAGCATGACTCCATGAGAAAGGTATATACGCATGTTTTGGATGGAGAATCCCTAGTTTCGTCGGGGAATTGGAAAAAATACCAACGTTGAAGCATGAATTTACCTTTGCTCCGGACCTGACATTGGATAGGTTTACTCTGGCTTGCAGCCACTGATTGCCTTTCTGGCCTTTCTGTGTCCACTGGACTGCGTCTGTGGTGAAGGTATCCCGTATAATGACCTCCAATGTGTCGACGTGGTAGCCATACATGTGATAGACGAACTCCAGGCACATGTCACCGTTACGGGTAAGTGGAGGGGTGAGAAGTCTGTCGGATAGATTTAGTAATTTTTGGAAAAAAAATATCATGGGTTAATTCTTGACTTGAATAATCAATTCACCATATTCACGCTCAACGTTTTCTCATGCTCTCACTATTTTAATTTACACCGAATGCTTTTAGATGTGATACATTAGTTTGCAGAAGAAACGCCTGCAGATTGATAGATAAACCCATAATTACAGCAACTTTCTTACTCCCATTGTAATTGATTGAAATGAAATATCTAATGCTTTTGGATAAACAACTATATATGCGATTGTTTTATATGATTTAATGTATTATGGGCTAAAACTAAGATGTATTTATAATTATGTACAGGGAGCAACATGTTCTATATTTGAGTCTTATACTTTCCCCTTTTCATCTCTTACTTTGTTCACCAACATTGAGAAAATACTCACATGGCAAAGTCGCCTTCTACTCTTGGCTTGCTGGCTTCTATGAAAACAAAATACGAGCCCGAATAGGCCCGATCAGGACCAGTGACCTGTGAAGGGGTGGGGCCCCGATCTAGTGTCCAGTCGAACAAATCATTTCTGTCTTGTTCCATGTTACACAGGGTTGATGATCCGTCTCCGGTTTCAAAGTTGCATTCAAACACGTATTCTAGAGAAAATAAAATCAATGTGGTTGATGTACGGTTTTTGCACTGAAGAAACACCAACTATATAAATAAATGAACAAGTTCAATTCTAATATGTTATAATTGTAGGTAGAATCTTGGTCCACCATTCCTTCATGATAAAGTTGGCGGACATTCCTATGGATCATCCATTATCTCTGATATGAAATTTGATTTCTATGTTGAAAGGTTAATTCATTTTACTCAAAATCGCATACTCACGTGAAGGTGTGGCTGTAGAAAAAAATGATAAAACAACACATTATGAGTCTCACAAATCAACGTTTGGGGGAACATTATATCATAATAAGATGGAAAAAAATGCCATTGTCCAAGTAGTTACATACATTATGCTCCGAGTAATACAGAGGAGCGAGTAAACAATTCTTTTAAAAAAACAGTGCTTAGATGATTTAAGATGTTAGATTGTTCTATCATTTGGACCATTATAGGCAAAATATTCTCGATATATAGCTATAGTAATTAAGCATATCCATTTACATACATTACAGGAGTAGCCTGGATTGTATACAATGTATTTAGCCAGGTGATGTCTGCCAAAGCTACAGATATAACCAAACGAACTGAGAGTGCTCTGAGCATATACCACAAATATGCGTATATAATAAGCAGCAATATGATTTGGCTCTTATTAAGTATCTTTGTGTTAATAAGCTTGTTAAATCCTTGCGTGTTCAATATTGTATGGTTGGATTTAACAGACAGACTAGTTTCTTTTCAGACAGCCCCTTGCTTTTATTCAAATATCAAAGATATTCATAAAGAAGCACCAACATGATCCTACATACCACCAGAAAAGACAGTAGTGAAAGATATAGGAATAGATCAATAGATTAATATCTTGACGTGGAAGCATATATAAAGTCACATATGGAATTTCAGACACCAAAGGCAATGTACAAATTTGCATAGTGTAGTGTTCCAAGGAATCAATCTTAGCCACATTGATATAATAACGGAATATTTGAAGAAGAAATTTAGGTAAAACTCACTTGTACAAGTTCCCTGTGGAAGTTGGATGTCATCCAAAGCAATGTCCCCACTGAACTCTCCCTTTGTCGTTGCTTCAAAGCCCAGCTTAAATATGTGAAGAAGTAGGAGGCAATTAAAGCAAATTGATTTAAGCTTAATCATTATAAAGCTAAATAAAATCTTTTGTATAATGTGAAACTTGTAGTTGGTTGTGTTGCAAGAAATAAACTTCATTCAAAAATTCACATTTGTAGAAGCCTGATATTTGATTATTTCTTTTAAATGACTTTATGAAAAAAGTAACCAATTGTTGGTGGTACTTATTTAACGAGGAATCCACGATTCACATAATTTAGGAGCTTTTATATTTTCATAATACACATCACCAGCTTTATTATAACCTTGAGTGGCATCAATGGAATTTTATCCCAATTTTACCAACATTTCAGTGTGGTACTTCCATCATGTTTATTGGCGGTAGTCGAAGGGCAGACAATGGGAAATTGGGAATTCTTTGCACCCAAATTACCACCCAGCCAAGTGGACAAATTATACGTACCTCACTGATGCCATTGAGGTTGATGTCAACCGCGGCGCGTTGCCAACCCTGCCCTCTATCGCCTGCCATCGTCCATTTCACGATCCTGTTACCACCACCCTGCCTAGTAAACACTCGCAGCTCCCCCGTATGGAAGCCATTCATACTGTAGTAGAACCTGAGACACCCCTGACCACCTCGGCTCAACACATCTCCTTCAACCAACAACCTATATAAAACATTGAAATTGATTGATCATTACGATTTTATTTTTACTGTTTAAAAAAAGACATATTTTTGGTACAAAATTCACATGACACACCCCGCTGAAACTGCTACAGATATATGCTTCAGAGGAGATAGCAGTAGGATATATATATAGTTAGACATTGGTCACTAAATATTACTATGAAAACTGAGACATACCTTTAAGAGTATAATTTTTCTCTATTCGTATGTGGGTATTTCATGCATTTACAAATATTCCACTGGAATTTAGTTGCTATGTATAATAATATGAAGAATTCAAAATTGATATTTGTAGTACCTTGCAACAAGGTCTCGTGGTTTTCCTGAGGCTTCAATGTAGAGATAATACAGTCCTTGCTGTGCAGCTTGAGGTCCAGTCACTGGGTACAAATTGTTATTCACTCTTCGGTCATAGAGGGCACCACTTGGAGTCTTCCCGGACCCCCTCGTAAAATCGAGTTGGTCTTCGAATGAATCCTGCCTCAACCTACAGTTTCTTTCGCCTGACTGCACTCGTTCAGCATCACACGAAAAGCTATCACCTGCACCAGGAATATATATGGAACATAATATGTGCTCTTTCTATATATAGAGAACAAATAACAATTTACAGAACTTGATAGAATGAGTAAGAAGATCTTTTTTGAAAATGGACAATCAATTGTGTCTTGATTGAGTGTTTTCAATGCGATTATTCATACTAATCGAACTTTCCATTATATTATGGGAACACTAGACCAAATGAATAGGTACAAAACTGCGGTATATGAATAATATTATATATAACCTACCACCGCTTGGGGGTTCAAAGGTTGGTGGCACCGTAGTAGGTGTAGGGTTGGTGGGTGGTGGGCCACCGCCACAGTCTCCTGGTCGTACAGTGATATCATCTACTGCTATGTCACTTGTGTAAGATTGCCCGCGGTTGGCCTCGAATGTGATCTAGATGGACAAATAGGTAAGCAGCAATTGAAGATCGTATAATATAAGTTGAGCGAGATTTATGGGGAGAAACTGTAACAGCAACTCTAGACAGATAAAGAATTGCATTGCAAAACCGGCACTGCACAAAAAAAACCCTTCACTGGTGAGCGAATTGTGAAAATGCTCGATTTCAAATTAATGATGAATGCAGCTTTTTATCATGGAACTGATAATGTAATAAGATATAAAATGTATTTAATAGAATACCTGGTCGCCATAGTTGAAATTTCGCACGGTCACCCTGGCGAATTGCCATTGATTACCCTGGTTGCCAGTCCGCTCAAATACCTTGTATTGAGAGCCTAAGCGTGTTGGGTAAACTGCAAGGGTTCCCATTCCCGTTCCATACATATGATAGTAGAACTCCACGCAAAGCGCTCCTTGGAAATTAAACATGGGGGTGAGTGCTCTGCAAATCAATAAGTCAAGGTTATATTCAGACATACATGATGAGATAAAGGAAATTATATCGTTATAGGGGTTATATTGCAATTGCAAGAAAGTTTTTGAAGAGTTTTGGGGCACAAAACCGAATATAATATAACGAAAAGAATAATTAACGTCTCACAATGCTATATCTCCAGGGATTCTTGGGTCGCTTGCTTCCGCGTATATGTAGTAGTTCCCTGATCGCGGAGTATCCGGACCTGTGCCAACAGTGGGAGTTGACACTGCATTTCGGGTCCAGTCAAAGCGATCGTTTACTGGTTGCTGCATCCCACAAAGGTCCACCTCAAATCCACAATACCATGGAACGTTTCGCACTATAAAACATTGGTTAGATTGTTAAGCAACTACTCTGCTATTTTGGCCCATTAAATTTGGATCTGGTGCTTAACTTTTCAATTATATGTAAAACTACCGGTAACACATTAAATCTTTTTCCCAATGAGATGGTTTCTAAAACCTGGAGTCATATTTAAATTTATATCACGCTTATCCTTAATCTCTCTGTATAACAAATCGAACTTTTGGTTCGAATAGCAACATCAATATATCATGCAAGAATTGCCTAAGCAAGGATAATAACATATATATCACAGAAAATAAAATTTTAAAGAATAGAATAGCAACACCGATTAACAGTGAAAAATATAGATTTGCTTCTGTCAATTTCCGAAATATTTATCGATAGGTCAATAATTGGCAAGTCCTTAACAATCTGAACATGTTTTTCATATACTGACACCAATTTGTTAATGTCCATCAGAATATGTACTGCAAACATTTAACTTGGGCAAAGCAGACGGGAAACAGGTTTTCCCTTGCTTGACGTACAACAGCAATGTTACATTTCAGGTGTAACGATATTTTATAACCACAGTTTAGAGAAACATCAAAGACACCACAACCAAATGCTTCCTTGTCTGACAAAACCTCTGAAACAAACAATCATGAGTCGTGAATAATATACAACCTCACTTAATCATCTGCATATGACTCAAATTGGATAAATATATCCCCTTACTGTGATTTTCTTTTTACTTCTTGAATAAATTTGATAACTTAAATAAATTCTTCATAGTTGTTTGTTTCAGAGTAACTTATATACATGCACACTTTTTTACCACTCCCTCAAGATACACACAGTCGTGACAGGACAGAACATTGTGACATAACAGGACATGGGGTTACATAAACAAACAGCACCTCATGCACACATGAAGGCTTCTGTAGGCTCTCAAACCTCCATTTCATTCGTTTGAAATTTCTATCATTTCGGAATAGCCCATTTTAAGATAAAGAACTGATGTGTGATCGTCTTATCTATTTATTTTAAGTTGTCACTGAATGCGGAGGCGCGCGACCAATAAAGTACTGGGAGATTCTGAGTTCAATTTCTTTTCAAAGCAGTATGTGATGATAAAATTCACTAGGGGTTTGGCTGCAAAGGTACACCATCCTTGCGACGCTTTCTGTGAGGACCACAGTCAGAGCCGTAGCATGGTTAGCAAGGGATTCTAGCATTTTATGAGTGAATGTACATCTTAAATGCATTGCTTAGGATGTACTATGTGAATATGAATGCATGTTCGTCCAAGTCAAAGGGCAAATGAAAAAATATATCAATCCTCCTGTGAGTATAGTGAAAATTAAGGTAGGTCAATTAATTGTAATTAAGGTTCCTATGTTGTGACGTAATAGATTCCAGGTAAATTGCCCTCAAAATTGGGCTCAAATTCAAACCCAGGTACTTGGGCTAATTGCGCTCAAAAGACCCTGGTTTTTTTTGTTTAAAAAGGAGAAAGAAATTGATATATACTTTACATCTAATTGGTTACAAAATCGGGGGTGGGATAAGTCCACAAGAATCACTCTACGGTCTGTGCAAAGTCATAATTTGGATTAATAACAATTGGATTGAAATATTCCGTCACTGTTTTGGAACTTTGACTACATAATTGATGTTATGTCATTTCCTCGGTTCTGCGTGACACAAAAATAATCTATATTGGTTTGAATACAAACGCCCTTGGGGAGGAGTTGGCCCCTGCGTTGGTATTGTCACAGGAGGGAACGCTGTAGTTGGTCGAACTGTGGGAAAGAAAATAACATACACAACGTGGAAGTTAAGCTTGAGACAACAAGTAGTATGCAATCTGATACAATAGGGTATATTGAATCGTATGAATGCATCGGTCGCGCTGAAAAAGAAATGTGCCACTCGTCTCCTATTTTCCTTTAGGTCTGACGTCAGTTAAGGGCAATGGATGTTAGTGAAACTTATTGTTCAACCGTGTGGTATCACGAACTCATATCCTCCAATGTGCTCGTAAAGTGGTGCCAGTCTGATCCCGTGTCGTGTGTGGACCACTATGTTTCAGATCATTTGTACACTTCCACGGTCAACAGTTTTAGAGGTTGAGAACATTTTAAGAACAAGACAACGCACCAACATACACAGGTATAGACACAAACCAGGCTATCTCTCACACCAGAATAAATATACAACTATGTATGATTGAATATAGGGGTTAAGATGGTTAGTAACTCACAGAAACATGTACATACTCTCAGGATGATGGGATGCTTACCCAAAGGAGGTCGCAAGTTTTCAGAATGCGTGTTAGGAATGCCAACTAGTCTTCTAGTCTAACTAATACTCAAGTTAAGGCGGCTTAAAAGCTAAACTAACTAGTCAGAGAGTAAAATAATACGGTCTTTAATCGGCCTGGAGGTGAGGTGGACATATATTTCTGACATTAAAGTTCATGATGCAAGGTTATTGGATAGGGAATCAATTACCCACAGACCCAGTGGGAGAAGGGTGGGATACCTAAATACCCCACATATCATATATAATACAGGTGAGGGCAGGAGGGCATATCATTTGATACAACCTTGATTTTCTGCAGTTAGGACGAAAGGGCCTATAGGATAGAATGGACGCAATCAAAAAGGGTCTCTGTAGGGGTATATAGATATTAACAAAGAAGATAGGGAATTATCATAGAATATGATACACAGGCTGAGATGAATAGGAAGACAGAGAACCAATTATTGGGAATTATAAGCATTCACATGTAGAGAGTAATGGAATCACTCCATTCATTTGTGTTAAAGCTAGGGTTAATTGTGCAAAGACTATTTACATATCCTTGCTGACTTGTTTACCTGGTGGGAATACTGTTGGTGGTTGTTGCGTTGTTACAGAAACAACTGTTTTGAGGTAGATAAATTTAATTTGAGTAAAAATAAGGCATTGAGACATCTGTGTTGATATTTACAAAAAAAGCAAACAAACAATGAACTATATCACTGTATTACATAATCGTGACTAGGCACTAGACATTATGATGATATATGTAATACTTATATCAATTTTGTGATGTCAAAATAAACAAACATTAAGCACTGCATCATAATTATAGTTGTATTGGCAGTAGCGATATACTTGTATTGCTGTATGCATATCTCACAGAAGGTCACATATCGAAGAAGGATCACACAGTGCAAAATTCGTTCAATATATTCTATCAGTAAGAACCAATGCATTATATATATATCAGTATAAATACTGATGCGAGAAACTATAATTTAACGATTAACACACGAAAGAAATTGATCATATTTGATATTATCATAGATTTTATAATCCTAATATATGCTAAATTCATATTTAATAATTACTTACGTCATGTTGCGTAACCTTATATGATCATATTTAGAACATCTAATTATGGGGTTATGAGTATGACAATCCTTATACTATTGTGTGTGTGTTGAATGAAAAAAGAATAAAAAGGAAAGGAAACGTACCGCTGCATCGGCGTGGGTCAATATTAATGTTATCAATGGCGATGTCACCCCGAATGTCGCGTCCACGGGAAGCTTCAAACACAACCTTGGTGAAAAGAAAACAACACTCCAATACATGTATTTCCTTCCAGTTTAAAAACAACTATTAAGAAACTATAGAATATAACCACCAATTACCTCCATACAATTGTTCTAATAATCAAATGTTGAATTGTTGGATTGCGTGACAAAGCTTCGAGTTAATATGATTATCTATACTCACTGATTCATAATTATTTTCAAAAATGAAGTTGACTGATGTTTGAATCCAGGATGTGCCTTGGTCGCCTGTTATATCAAAGATAATGCGGGTACTGGGCACCGTGTAGATAAGGAGTCTCTCCACATCGGGTCCATTCATATGGTACGCAAACTGGAGACAAGCTTGTCCTTGATAGGGGATTGGAAGTGTCTGGATTCTACAAATCATAATGCAATATTCCTCTGTTCAGGATATTTTGTGTACTAATAACTATATAACTTCATGTACGTTCAAGTCACTAATAGGTAATGTAATTGAAATATCAAGGCAATGGAGTGATAATATAATTATGATTAATATACGAATAAATCCTCTTTATTTGATCGTGTAAATTAGGGTTCTGATCCCTCGACGACACCCCAGCTAAAGTCTCCCAGGACGCCAACCTGTTACCATTGGGAGCTGGTTAATGGGCATTGTGAAATAAACCATGCTGACAAATAGTTGCAATTCTGAGATATCTTCAGAGTAGAAATTAGAAATTGTTGTTTATACTAACAGGAATCTATCTCCGCGCACCCGAGGCTCGCTCGTTTCAATATACATGTACCAGTCTCCCTCGAAGGCTCTCGCTGGCCCGGTCCCTATTGTAGGTGTGCTCCCTCTTTGTCTGGTCCAGTCAAAGACTCCAGGAGACCCAATACCAAACATTCCACAGAGGCTGGTCTCAAAATCACATGTGAATGGAAATGGAGCTGAAATAAAGGGATTACAGAAAATGATGTTCTCCTTGTATCCAATTCCTTGTCATAACTTAAAGGAAAAAATGATTCGTGTTGATCTTTATTTTTTGAATTAATTTCTGTGTTTCTATCAATTTTAGAGCAATCATATATGAATGTTAGGATGAATTGTTTAGTGAGTTAATAAGTGTGCATACACTATTTTATATTTAAAAAACTAATGCAGTAGGTGTCGTATTGTGTAGTTTGTTTGAAAAGGCGTGCGCTGTTATTTTTCTTTACGTACGTTGCAAATGTAACTGCTAAATTGCTTCTCTATTCTGATTAAATGAAAACATGGCTATAGATAATTTTGTCTTAGACATTCAGATGACGTTGAGTGCAATTCAAACTAACATTTAGAACTTTATGAAGAATGTTGGTGAATGAATGGTGTGCATATTTTTAATACATCCGAACATAAAAAGGAACAATCAGAAATATAAATATACTGTTCAACGGGGCTTGATTAATAGGTGCTGAGTGAAACACTTCCTTACACCATACCAGAATGGACAATTCTTGGTAAACGTACGTTTTAATGTGGGATAACATATTTGATAAGAGGGATTATGATTGACGATACACAAGACGAGACAATAACATATACATTTGAGACAAAATTAGCCTACACATAAGCAGGAAAATGTTGGTATTGCATATAAAAAGCTACGTTACATATTGAACACACATTTTCGCTCTCAGTCACTCACAGTTTCAAGTACGCATCAACATCTTTCGAAGAACCTTTCTATATCCTGTGCCATAACATTAGTCCTATGCCATCATAGTGACATTGCATTCAACATAAATCAGAATTATCAAACGGAGGAAAATCAAAGTTCATAATCTTCACAAATTCTCTTGCATACCAAACCAAGGATTTTCAGTCCAATATCAACTTGTCTGATAAGAACATGATTTCTTATATTTTCTATATTTAGTGCAATCTAACAACAATTAATGGTGCACAATCGTTTAATAACGGAGGACTTCGTGATTTCCGATATATTTCAGCATTATAATTTCCTCATTACTTGGCTTTGTATGTCAATTTGTAACATGATAAAATGATAAAAACATTATATACATATGATCGTTAATTATGATCTCCTAATATGGTACTCCGTTAAATATCTCAACTTAGTAAAATACGTATCAATCTATTAATTACATTCCTACATTCTGTATTCGGTAGAGTAAGTAAAAGGTAGTTTTTCAATATATATATAATCCTGGCCCTCTGAAAAATTTCAGAACGATCCTATCTCCAGGTAGTTGTAAAATTGAAGCCAAGAAATAAGGAGATATAAGGCTCTTTAGATGTCAATCTTTTAGGAAGATTACCCGTATTTGGACCTGTTGTGGACGGGATCCCTGGGGTTGTTGTATCTGGACTCACACGAAACAGCACATGGACAGTTTTAACAATCTTTTGCACATGTTAGGGAAACGCATACATCACAAAAAGACAAGTACAAAAGGCAGACATGTATAATCATTTTTGGGGAAAATATGGTAGTTGTATGAAGATCAAACGTAAATGTCATCTTACATAATTTAAGAAAAAATATAATAATGGTAAAATTAAGGAACATCACAGGCCCAAGAGTTTACATATAGGATACGGGATCACAATATGGGGTTAACATCATATGGAAAAATGCACGTATCAATCTTGAAAGCGACATTATTACACAGACTATTCAGCAACACCCAGCACCTCCCTCTTATCAGAACCAGGTGATGAGCACATTCCCTAAAGGGAGTTTCGAACACACGTGAGTTATTCCAGTCGTGAAAGGGGAAAAGTTCAGGAATTTATGTGCATATATTTATGAACTAGAAAAACAATTTTATACTGGGAAACTCATCTCAGATTTATGATTATTAAAATCAATTCATATCTTAAAGTCAAAATTACAAAATTACTTTAAATTTCTTGACGATATTATTATTCCCTACAAAGACAAACTATATAATTAACTAGGTATACTCTACTTTAACGCATCAATTAATTGTCTCAAAGCACTAAAATCATGTGCATACTATACAGAGATATCTTTTACTGTAGCTACTATATATATTACACTTGCAGTTAGTCTCTGACATTTGAAAATTATGAAAGCTGAAAACTTATCAAAATACCTAAAAAAATTTAAATGTTGAGAGTTTATAAAAGTCAAAGTGTTGTGCATGTTGTCAGAGTGAGTGTTACTTTTTGTTGTAGCTGACCACAAAACGGACGCAAAACTTTCTGGACGTTTCAAGACCAATAATTAAGTGAATAATTGGCGTGGATTAGTGGGTTGGTTGCAATTACCATTAATAAAGGTCTTGACAAGGCACTAAGGGTAGTAATAATAATATCATTATTCTTTACTGTCTATCAAGACTGCGTAGACAAGGTGATATATTCCAAAAGAACAACTGGAGGAAATAATACTTATAATATCCCTCTTTATGGAAGAGACGCGAAGAATAGTGAAGGAATAAATTTAAATCAGTCAATCACAGAAATACATAGAAGTGTTTAGTTGCTATGAAAAGAAGCTTCTGGCAATGTTATGCCATATAATATATACAATAAAGATATTTGGATAGTAGTTTGCCGAGGAACAGTTAAATTCACATCAATATTGGAAAGCAAACTTTATATACAGAACTTATATAGCTGGTGGTAGACTATAGATACTTCCATAAGTGCACGACTTTATATACTCATTTGTTAGGAAAGTTTCTCGGGAACATCTTTTAATCTATTTCTCTCAAAAGTATTTGTTCATATGATATGCTCTGTGTGAAATGTGTGGCTCAATCAAAGAATATGACTGTGCACTTTCTTGTCGCTTTGTATTGTGTAAGGTGTGTCATTTGTTACCTGTTTTTTACTGATAATTCAAAAAGTACAATTTCTGATTGTTCTTACCTTGCCCTACAGTAGGTGTAGGCGAGGGAACTACTGGGTCACCTTCGCATCTGCCCATTTTGATTGAAATTGTATCAATGGCAAGATCCCCTGACCATCCATATCCCGGTTGTCGGAATCCTCCTCGAACCCCTCGGAACTCAATCTATTATTAACATTGAGTTAGTGCTTTGTTTTGATAATATATTTGTTAACACAATTAACTGTGGAATGCGTTTTGATTTGGGATGTATTACTTGACGTTAACTGTAACCACCTGACAGCTGGATACTCATTAAACAAGTTAAAGGCAAATAATGAGTGGACAGGACACGAATCTCCTGTTGAATTTCAAGGGGGTAATGTGCCTTTCTCAAGCTAAATTTAAACATAATCTCAATTTCAGGTCTTTTCAATAAAAAGCTTATCCATTTGACCAACCTCATCTAGTGAACTTTGCAGGGTCACGGTCTTAATGACCCGGAACCAATTATTCCCCATGCTGGCAGTAACATTGAAGAGTTGGTCGACGTAGGTGGCGTCACCATTGCGACGTTTATAAACGAGCAGTTGACCAACATCTGCTCCAAGTGAATGGTAGTAAAACTCCAGACAGACTTGACCGATATATTGCAAGGGTCCAGTTAACAACCTGAAATATATTACATAACATACATCCCAGGCACTATAGTGGAAGACAATGCTAATATGGTAAAACATTCTATTAATATCCCGCCTATATTGCACGAGTTGGTGGTGAAGAGCATTCTCAGATTGGTTTCAATCACATATTTTATCTGTAATGAGTTTAAACATTTTCTCCAATAGCCATTAAAACATTTACTTTTCTAATTTCAATAGACTCACTTGGCCTGATCGCCTGGCTGTCTTGGGTCACTGGCCTCTATATAAAGGTAAAACTGAGAATTTCCTTGTCCCCCTGTTGGCCCTGTTTTCTGATTATCGTCAATGTGTAGATTGCCGGACGGTGTTCTCCCTCGTCCTATCGACCAATCAAATTGATCCCGGGTGTCTTGTGTTAGCTTACAGAAGCTATTGGATTCGAAGTCACAGGACCAAAGTGCTAAAAGTCAATAGCGAGTGAATAATGAGAAAAAGTTCCCAGAAATTAAGAAATGAACTATCTATATTTTTTTTGTTGGAATGGGGCCGGTACACATCAATGGTAGACCTTACATTAACTAACAGAAGGAATCTTCGGAAACACAAATAACTCTTGATTTCTTACGAAACCTATTCATTTCTTTTTCAAACGTATTTCCGGTAATGTATATATGTAAATGGTAGTTCATATCATAGTGAACTTTCCTTTATTATAGCTCTATCGGCAGGAATGGTGAATACCAGAAAAAAATATGGTCTTACTTGATGTATTAACAAGCTCCATCAGACTTGCTGTCATAAAGACAATTGCAAGTATTCCCTGCAAGTTCCTTCCTTCCATTTTGACTTTAGTTCAGATTCCTCTCTGGACATTCATATACCCTGTTCCTTCACGAGCTTTAGAATGTCACCTATTATACAAAAGAAAAACAAGCAGATGAGATTAATAACCAGGACAAACATAATATATTTTATTACTATAATACATTTTATTACGCACACACCATTCACAAGTTGCAAACTTCTAAGCAATATCCTTTTCCAGATCTACCCAATTTAAAGCTAATGCCTACCACGTCTTTATGATATTTTAATATTTCGTGGATTGCAAAGTCACAGTCAGCGCCCAGTGTGAAATTTATTCATCCAACGCTTTGATATATCCTCCAATGGTAACATAAATCCGATATAATGATATTCATACTAATGCTTTAGGATCTTTAATGGCCTATTTTTGTCTGGTGATATTATAGGGAGGAAGGCTGCTTTAAGCAAAAATAAAGAAACCCTGGCTATAGCATTTGACTAAAACACATCAGAAAGTCCGAATGGCAAATGTCATATTTTTTCTAGGGTTGATATACCGTACTTACCATCTACACAATTCCTTGGTATAGGAAATACAACATTAATTGTATGCCAATCATATGATCACGTAACTCATATCTACCTATATTTTAACCATGTTCTTAGATATTGATATTGTATCTTATGGTTTATATGTGACTGGTATTTTTTTGAGACCAAAACACCTTCTATGGTATAAGGGATTGGTATTGATCCCCGGTATTGACCATGCACCCTTAGAATTATATCCCTCTATAGACGTCTGTTTCCGGACACAGAGGTTTGAAGGTTTTCCAACGTTAGAGAATAAATGTATTGTCTTGTACACCTGTCTTCTTTTTCCCCTCTCTTAAAGAGTCAGTAAACCCCAAAATGTTATGAGAAAATCAACTTCTTTGCTATTATTCTAATGTAGCGGCCCCATGCAGTGGTACTTAATGTAACCTTATATTTAGTGAGTTTTACCCATTTATATGAGGGAAAAAGTAGTTCCACAGTTTAACACTCCATTCAGGACGCCACTGTTAGCCTACGTCACAAGGTAGTGGAATCTTGAAATGAACATACAATGCACAACACACACGTCGGGAGAGGTGTTATGTACATTTCAGGTGATACCTTGTGACGTCACACAAGACACTCAGTGCCCTCTTGTGCTAAACAGATCTACCGTTTCAACTAAGCTTTCTCAATATGCGCCCGCGAGTGACTATAAGTTAGACATAAATAGAGGTAAAAAATTGGGGCTTGGGTGTTGTACTTATGGCTCCATAACGTTTGTTGACCTAAAAGTGACCATGAACCCCTTTACTGGCCCTTTAAGCAGGGCCTGAAAATAGTGCCGCCTCCTCGAGCGTAGGATCACTACATATTATATGTAATACATGTATATATCAAAATATTTCTAGATTCTATTAGTCTGGCTGTCTCCAAAGTATCTGATAATTGTCATGGTGATCAGTTGACCTTCCACTGTTACATTTTGATAAGTCCTGTTGTACATGAAAATAGGTTTACTATATGAACTATACAGGAGGGACATTAATTACCTGGGTTTATTTTTCAACCAAGTATTGAGGGAGCATTCTAGTGAAATCTGTAACACATGCCCCTTCTGTGGCACATTTTTGTTTTATTTGACTTGAGCATATCACGATGAAATCATCCCAGTCTGGAGAACTTTCACGAATGTCAAAATCCAAGTTCTGTATTGTCATAGGGCCCGTATTATAACCAATATCTAAAAACCATGATTTATTTGAAAGCAAGTAATTTCGGTTCACTTCCTCTTGGAATACATTGTCGTCCAGATCAAGGTTTAGAAAGCCTTCGAATGGGTATAGGAATCCCTATATCGGAATGTTGCCATACAACATGGTGATCGCTGGTGCGCTTGAGTGGGTTTATGTGTGTAGAGGGAAGCGATCACCGCAGCTGCCATCATATATGATAAATGGCACAACATCTGGTTGCTGGCATGTCCTGCATAAATAAAACTACTGCCTGGGTGGAAGCCTTCCGGATTTCTACCTGTATTCCTTTCGTGCAGAACTAGGGTGGGGGAAGCCATCTTAAGCCACATACAATGTACAATTATATTTATCTGGCTATATCTGGGGGATGTCAGGCAGTCAGTATAGGTTATTTACGTTTCGTCTAATTGTCCGTAGTATGTGGGTAAGAACGAGCGGCAGTGGCATTACGGATGTGTTGATGAATGTATGATACACCAATAATCTTCAATATAATTAAGCACGACAAATTCATAAATATCATTAGAAACTTCGATTCTGGTTCAAAGATAAGAGGAAACTGACAAAATATCCAACTATGCATTAATAGACGTTAAATATGGGTGATAGAATTTGTTCGCTGCGAACTTCTTACCTGATGAATTGATTGTTCAATGTCACATCACTATGCGTTAATTCACCCAGTTGTAAAAGTGATCGATTACTCCTTGTATTATTAGCTAATCCGATAAAATCTCATCCCAAATCTTTAAAGTTTCCTGCGTAGTTACTTGCTCCAGAACAAATATTTCCGCAATGACCTTCCCGATTAGTTATTCACTTGACAGAAATATGACTGCTAGTCCTTAATCAAGGCCTTCATTCTGGATGGGAGAACCCTGTGAATGATCCACCCATGGGATCCTTAGCCCTCCCACCCGCAGTTAACGATGCTGCAACTGCTGCCAGCTTCCAGCAGCCTGTTGCTCCAGTGAAGAAGCAATCCACGCCACCTCCAGCTTCACATAGCTTTTCCCCTAGGATCATCCCATCCGACCTCTTCCAACTAAAGTACTCAAATTCTCTACACCCTCCCTATCTTTGCGTATATTATATAGTTATTCATACATGACAAGTTAGAATGTATAGCGTTGGAGTAGGACGTGGACATTTTTGGCAGATGCTGAGTTTTGGGATGAAAAGGAGAAACAAAATAAATAATTGAACGGTTGGGAAGTTCTGCATTTGACCAGAGTTTGAGAATTGATTAATTGCAGAGTCAAGATCAATATGGCTTCATAATTTCGATGTATATTCAACCGAGTATACATTTATATAGGGAGTGTTCCTTCTCTATAATGCTATGCACTTGGATCCATGCGATATCTTTCTCACATGCAATTATTTAAAGGCAATACACCCCCGGTTCAAATGGTTTAATTTCTAAGTCGCTGTTCAGGAATGGATCAAGGTAGGTGAAAACAAACTCATCGCATCGATTTTTCTCCAAGGTTACAACCTAGTTTGGGAACACGAACTTTATTGGAAGACGAATAGAAGCATGAGCAATTCCTTAGTATCCATAGACGGAACGAGTCCCATAGGACTTAGCTTACATCGACACATGCATAACTTGGGAAAAGATAGTTGCAGGTCATGCCTTTTTACAACCCCACTGTGATGATATTTTAGAAATACTGCATTTTTGTACACTCTCACTCTCGAGATCGATAGTTATTGAATGTGATGCAGTTAACTTGTGGTTGATCTCCTGCACCACTCCTTCTTTGTCAGATTATGTTTGATTTAGGCCTTATATATATAGATATTGAGTTATGAAGGTATGACAATACGTTAATAAATAACAGTCGAGAGTCTATTTTCATTATCAATCTTGATCGACCCAGTGGCAATCTAGCTTTGATTTGAATGGAAGGCTAACACTTCAGAAGAAGGTTGGGTTATAAAGGGAAGAGGGTCAAAAGGAAACTAGCCTGTAACACTTTCCCTCTTTAAATAGAGCTCAGTTGATGCACATGATTAGAAAATCTGTTTCATTACATATTAAGATCAAATAACCTATGTCAAACTAAGTAAAATGAATAAGAAAATACTTGCATCAATCTCCGTCAAGAGACTCGTAGCTAAATTCGATGTTCACAGATGATGAACGCTTTCCTGAAGAGGTGTAATGGGGTTCCATCATATCGTCATGGTTTACATAATTTATAACCTCCCATCCAACGATGGAAGATCAGTGGACGCACTCTCACTAGTAATACCACGCCCAGTATATTACATATATGTTCATCCAGAATAGGATCTTGAATAGGATGCTTGACTTCGAACGTTCCCCCAAGAGTCTCGACTTGTTCTCTCGATTTAGTCCATACATAAACAGGCAATACAATGTCCTATGTGTTTCCAACAACTCGCTACTCCATATTTCGTTAATGCCCCTCTTTCTTCACTCACCACTCATTCTTTTATATTCAAATATGCCAAAAAATTGGTATGATACTTAGTCGCGATCGGGGGCGTCGGTTCCTTGTGTGTGAACAAAGCTGCCCTGAGTCTTAATTATCCGACCTTTCTATCGCCAAGCCCGATAGATTCTGTGACTATCAATAGTAGAAAAACTAGCCATAGTGTACGGGACCTGGAATTCTGGCTAAGAGAACTGAGTTCGCCCAAGGCAATTCCATTCCCCGATGTTCCATTGATTGGTACGTGGTTGAAGACACTAAACTCTTAGAGTCACTCAAAAAAGCAGGATATGCAAATAAGATTATCTAGTCGCATGCTCTTATCGTTCAACTTTCATTAACTACACTTCATAGATGTGGGTGGTGAATAAGAATTATCGATTTAAGTTGTTCATATTCTCTATAGATAATGCACATCGCGTGATCGATCTAAGGAACTTTACTATGAGACAAGCATACTTTTCCCTACAATATTCTAATACAAACTTTCCTAGAAGATAAACATGAGTGTATAGAAGCTTACCTATATTTTTTCCGTAAATATCTGTGTAAGATGATTTCCCCTGAATCTAACGACATTACTATTGACTCCCACAACTTTTAACTTTTTACATGTCTACCTGTGTGCCTATAGGGCACAATCACATGCAGTTCCTGGGTGCCTGGGGACATGTGGGTTGTTTGACGAAGTCTTACAACGTGAATTCTTTTGCAGGGATAAACTGACACTAACAGAAACCATGTTTCAATTTTCATATAATTGAAAAGCTTCCAAACTTCTTGGAATATGGGAGTTTTCTCTCGAGTATTATTTCGGATATTTTATATATTTATCCTGCCTAAATTGATTTCATCCATGTGAAATAGATTTCTGATATAATTTACTCAGGGATATCAAATCATGGCAAAACGCAGCACATGCACATGTATGTCTTCAATTGATTGAACATACCGATCGAGGGATTCATGCAATGGAAAGTCGATATATAACGGTCGGAACCAATTTGATCCCAATCTTTATGTCTTGTATAGAACCTAGGTTGTAGAACGGACATAATACCTGGACTTACTCACTTTGAATACCATCCACATGACTGTTTACTGCCTCCAGTCAATAATATATTAATGGATATTACTAGATGTGTCGATCCATTGATCAGATATACCTGCATGTAATACGAATGCTACATTGATTAATTAACTGGAAAGGGCAGTCAATACAGACGGAATTTGACCACTGTCCATCGTTGACCGTCCGAACCACCGCACTGCATTTATCAATATCTAATTTGTTAGACAATGTGCTTCATATCAGCTAAGATTACTTGAGGAACTAGAAGTGTCTGTGAATCAATGCAGCTTACGTTCATTCACATAGTATCCTCTAATACCACAACATCAGATTGCTGTCCTAGGGACCAATGCAATGCATTTACATGCATTTGACCTAATGACTCTTATATATTGATTTAATTATAAGACCTTATTTAGGATGACCCATTGGCGATGCACATAAAGAAAAGCACTGACCGTGTAGCAAGAATAATCATTCTTCTACATGGGAGCAGCCTAATATATGACTGGGGATCCCTGGGGCGCAAAATACCTTGAGCTATATAAATTTCAGAAGACTCCAAATTGAGAGCGCACAATTTAGGTTCAATGAGTTCAAAGACTTCCTGAATACAAAGCATTACAAGAGTTTCCGGTTTATTTATCGAAAAATGAAAAATAGTTAACGTGTCCGTCTAGTCTGATTTATTTTCTTTACAAATAGTTGTACGGTTTATTCCACATTGATTCACGACTGTGTGCCGCCATCGCAAAGACATCAGTATGTATACGTATCACGCCTTATTCATTAAATATGCTTCCTCAGGCAGAGTTTACGAACAATGTTGGGCCTGCTTTAATTTTCATAGAAATTTATCTGCATTTAAAAGGCTGTAGGGTATGCTATGGCACTCTAAAAGAGACCGAAGTGCAATGGAAATTAAATGATAATGTATATGCAAATAGTGAGTCATCTTATATATGTTGTGTACAACTAGGCCTATGTATTCATTGTCAATGATAAAAGTATGTTAGTGCTCGTTTTCTTCGTCATCTAGTTCTCTAGATTTTAAAAGACAAGACTCTTTTAAATTAAAAAATAAGCCCATTTCAAGCAAGTCAAAGATTATCACACGGACTAGAGTATGAGCTCCTGGACTAGGAAAGCTTTTTATCTGAGTGATTCTTAAATGTATTGATCGAGATGTGAATATTTAATACATGAAGTGAACAATTCTCGCTTTAATTTAAGCGGTATAGAAAGTTCAATGATCCCAATCGATGCATCTTGAACATTCTTCAAAACTAACTATAGAAGGATCACAATGAAGGGACTCTGAATTATTGAATATAGCCGCCCCTTTCCTAGTCTACTTTCCATTTAAATATGATTCGTGGCCAAAGCTATATTTGAGCCAGGAATCCTGAATAGTATATAGGCTAAATTATCAGTTTTATCCTATAACGCTCAATCAATGATGGGAATCGATTGACGTAACATATATAAAGTGGATTGATCAATAAGGCTTCCAAATGGGAGATGGGTGCTAAGCTATTAAACCTCGATGAATCCCTCCTGAGACATTAGTAGTGGCAGGCGTAGCATTCGAGTATTTAATCCTCGATAAGCAATCATATCATCGGATCTTCAGTTGGAGTTCCTGATGGACTCAAGGTACTCGGTCGACTTGCAAGTGGGGGAGCCAAAATAGGCAAAATCCATAGTTACATTCCGACACATGCAGAATGAAAAATGAGTTCCTCATAGGGAAAAGGGTTAAAACTAGATCAACGCTAGTCAAAGCTCCCTCGTCGTTTCTTTTCACAGTTTATTCAGGTTCCTCTGACCAATGTGTATCCTGAATATTTTAGAAAACGACAAATCAAAGCGGGAATTCTTTATCTAAAATTAGAAACAAGGCCGACAAATTCTTGAAAACGTGAACGGGAAAAAGCTTGACAAATTGAAGGATCGAGGATAATTGGGAAATACCAAAATGCTGGTATTCCTATCACGTTTGGGGCAATATACATATGCAGTCCATGCTTGGGCCTGCACCAATAGGGCCAAGCCATTTCCGTGACAGCTCCCTTCCCCAACCTAACCCTTACCAAACATTTATCGATTATATTGATTTTATTGGTCACTGATCGATTGATTTTCCCCCTCAAAGATAGAAGTGGCCATGCGCTAAGCCCAAATCTTCCGCTGCATTCTGCTCACATATTAAAGAACAAAGCTGGGATCTGGGAACAATTCAGAAACAATATGATGGCGGGAATATCTAGCCCCTAGGTTGGTTTCATAATGTAATTAAATGTGACCTGACTCTGTATTGAATCATAGGGAGAGAACCGTCTCCGCCTATTTCCTAGGAAGCATTCTGATATTTTGGTCTTGGCAAATAATGTTGATGTCTCATTTCACAAGAGTACTTGCTATGGTTCCTTTTGGAAGTTTAGAAGAAGTATAATAATTCCTTCGGAATTCAGATAATAAACCACGAATTTACGAAATTATGCATATTCGAATATATCCAACTCTTGGACACTGAAGTATCTCTCAATACATTTCTCAATAAATCCCCTTGTCAGTTCCTTTTATTCTCGTTGGTCAGTTATAGGTGTACTGGTGGGACCTGCTTGTATCACTATACAATTTAAGGCCCAGAGAAAAAATCTATTTTAATACATTCCATAAAATTTGGAAATATTTACCCGCCAAACGTATATTATTATACATCAAACTATCAGCTAAACAGATTTCGAGCACATATGACATAGTTATTCGGCTGTTGAAGATTCAATCAAAGCCCATCACCAAAATACAAAATTAAGACGATTGCCACTCATGTTGGCAGGTAAATGTCAATATTGATGTTGGGAAAATAATTTCCGTACGTCAATGGATGAATGATAGTGCAATATACGTATGTACATAGTCCAATTACGGTATGTGACGGATGAAGAGTCTATACTAGTTATTATATAACAGTTAACAAAAAATAAATTCCGATGGCAAGGAGATAATCCCATAATTGGCAGCGCATAATTTCTTCATTTCCTACATAAAAATAGCCTCACTTTTCTGGTACTAGTACTTGCTACTCAAAACCTTGCCCTGTAACACTTACTCCTTACCCATTTCATTACTGTTACCAAAATATTATAAAATACACATCTGGGCAGCCAGATAGTCTCGTGTGCGCCTGAGGCAAAACGTTACACAGTACAAGCAGAAAAAGGGTTCATATACTAGCACTATCTTGAAAAAGAAAATAACGATAAATCCACAAGCCGGAATAAAGATGTTTCTAGAACAACAACCCGCTCCTACCCCTACCATTGTCTCTACAGATGGGGTGGTGGGGGAGGGGGGGGGGGTGAACCAGGATGAGGAGCATGTATCCCTATGATGCACGCTCTCCACGCAAACATTATGGGGATATGAACCTATGCATACCATCTCACTAGATGGCAGCAACGGTCACACAGAAGGATTTCGCTGACTAGTATGCAGGATGCTCGTGATACCTAGCAGCAGCTTTAAGAGAAAATAAAATGTGTTGTGTTTTTTTTGTTTATAAAAAAGTGTCATGTCATGATGGTCTGAAACAGGATATGAGATAGTTTACATCGTTTATTTTGAACCTGGGTGTCCTCACTAACTATATGTTTGATTCTAAATTGGGTCTGTTGATATTCATTCGTTGTTCCATAATGTTCATAAAACATGGGCTCTACCTCCTTTCTACATAATATGCATTCCTATATAAACTATAGAATAATCAGAAGTATATCTGTATGTACCTGAGAGAATAAGATATAAATACAGTGTCAATCGATTAGCATTGATAGCTGCTTTCAATTTCCTTCATATTAACCTCGGGTATTGATAATCTTTGGGGATTTTCTTTTTAGCGGAGCACACCTGGGCCTTCAATAGCCTCTCTCATCTGAATGCGTTTTATACCATGAATATAAGAGTGTTATGATAATGTATCTTTAAACAGGCAGGATCCAATCACCCTGTTTAATATTATCTCCGTATCTGGCCAATTTAAGGCCCTACTTCATCCCAATAAAATAACCAAACTTTTTTATGTATCCAAGGAGAGTAATAGGAATCAAACATATTGATGAATAAAGTAAACTACTGTTAACCGCGGTGCACTGAATTAGTGTTCGGTTACATGGAAACATCATGCTGTAAGACAGACTGTCAATATTGTCTGGAGCGTCCGCTCAATACTACAATTGTGCGTGAGTTAGTGGACGGAATGGAGTACATTGCAGTATATTGAGCCTGTAAAGCACCATACAATTATAGCATATTATGCACATCAGAATTATATAACTTATCTGGGGATACAGGCTATGATTCACAATAGATGTATTCATATCTAACACAATGATCCAAATCGATCAGGCGTGGCTTGTTGATAGAATTTATTTTATCAACAAAAGAAAAGATAAGTACACATAATTCCACAAGTGGTGACATGACATGTGGGGGATGCTGTCTGTCGGGACTTATAAAGATATATCACAAACTTTGAGTCTGTTAATTAGATGTAGTCAATCGACTCTGGTATATATAGTTATATGAGGGTAACGGAATACAATATAACTGCATGGCTATTCAGTGTCAATGCTTTTCACACCAAATTACGCCAAAGACACCACTACGTATAGATATGCTTAGTTTTAATCCATTATTGTATGCGCTTTACATTATCATTAACCAAGTGAAATCAATCGAAATAGGCGTATTTGATCACCAGTGGCAACCCTTATGATTTTCAGTACATCGAATTACAAATATGACCCGAGCATCTGCAGTGTCCATATAGATGATTGAAATAGATTTCTGTCAGAATATTTCCAATATTAGTAGGACAGGATGGCAAACTTTATTGCTTCATGAATCATAAAGGACCGAGTGTTTTGACAACAGACAAAGCTGCATAATGATCAAACCCTGCATGGGTGTGTTTTTAACACCTGGTCGAGTGGCTATGGATGGCGCCATTTTTTTCGTTCCACTTTTATCCCACAACATCTGAGACAAAATGCTTCACCAGGGATTTCTCCCTCTTGAAATAAATATGAGCTGTGCCAGAATTTTATTACAAATTGCAAAGAAAAGTAAAAGTGGAATAGACGCCCATATAAAATATGTACTTTTCCTAGCTGGCGCTTATCAATTGATAATTTTGGAAAGCCATGAAAATTAGGAAATAAGTGTATTTTGAGGAAATTAAATACCAAATCGTCGACCTGTACATATTTTTCTCAAGCGCATACTTGCGAATCAAAGCGGTGTCATACTGTTAGATAGATATGAAGATATGAAGTGTATACTTACCCCATACATCATTTAATTAAACTTCAGTCCAGTTAATTTATGTCTTTATTATCTATTGGAAACGGCGTACCGTTACCAGGTTCTTTACATGCATCTTTTATATGAGGAACCCAGGGGTTTAAAAGGTATGATAATATCATAGGGATGTTGCGACAGCTGAACTGTGCACTGACCCATGCAGTGTTTGTTGACGCACCAACAAGCATGACAGCTTCATCAGGAAATACAAGCCACAGCAGTACATGTCTCCCCATCGGCTCTTCCCTTCCCGTTTATTCATCAGAAAATCAATGGCTTATTTGGTTTCCTTTCCAAGCCATGGCAGCATGGGTTTTCCTAATTTCAAGATAAGAGCATTATGTAACTTCTCTGCGTGGGATGATTTATTTTTTTGTTATCCGATTGATTCATATGCATGTTACACTACAGTCGCATGCATGCTTTCGTCATAATGGCTTAAGAATGTTCATCTCTATGATGTGGGTTTTCCTAATTCACGTTTACCAAGTGGCCTTATATGCAACTGAAAGGCATTGTAAATGTTTGTTTGTGGGAGCAGCTGCAAACGTAGGACTCAAGGAAAGCATGCATGATTATTTACAATTGATATATCTCTGACTGCATAACAAATCATTGCACGCGCGTGTGTTGGCAACTGACCTCCATTTACCAGTTCGATTAAACTTTGGTTGAATTAATTGGAGTTAAAGCAATGCAGCGTGCAATATAGGGGAAAATACCCTATTCATATTTATAGAAAACCCCGAATTGGAGTGACAGATTTAACGACAATAGTATGCATGTTTATAGTGCAATGTTAGTTCAATGCAAACTATTCTCAGTATGTGTTTAATCTGTCAACATGATAATAGATATATACATGTACATGTGCAGATATACATGGAACTCGTTGATGTTAAATTATACGTATTTTTTTAATATGAGGAAATCCTGTATTTTCGGAAGAAGCTTAATTTGGATTTTCGTTGTTTGGAAAATATTGTATATATTATATGCTCGTAAGAACCAAACAATAATAAGGCGACGTCATTTGGCATTGACATGTTAACGACAATACCGTATACGCGCATGGCCTCCAGACAAACTAGAAGATGAAGAAAGGCTTTAATTTACCTTAGTAGTAATATACATGTATATTACTACTAAGGTTAAACCTAGGTCTCACCATGATGTTCATGTTAGCCAACCATGTGCTCGTGCACGCTACGTTACCATTTGCTCTTTATAACCGCTATTCTGGCCTCATGTAAAATTGATGACATTTTTTACAACTGACTGTTGCGATTAGATTTGGGGTTCGCTCCTCGGAATTAGATTAAAGTAGATGATTTTGCGGCGCCTTGGTTCAGATGCTGCTGAAAATGGTCTTATTTTGTTGCATTAACCGACGAGAGTAGATCCCAAGCTACTCCCGTTGCATTCTGAATTTCTACTCCAATTACTATTAAGTATCCCGAAGATTCAATGAAATATGTGGGCAATATAAAATTCTGACATGGGGCCGGAGCTCTATTTTCAGTAAATGTTCCAGTATCAATAGTTCGACCTCATTATTTACGAAATGGAAGATCTTGTCAGATGCAGGCGCTAATGAAAAGTTGTTATAGAGACACAAACTAAACAGTACACACTCCGACTATTACCAGGATCCAAACACCAGAGAGAATCTACACCACAGGGACTCAGACAAACGGGGGTAACTTGTGTTTAAATCCCATCACGCTCTGGCATTTCCCCTCTGATAATGTCATCAAAGCCAACAGTTCTAACGAGAACTTTGCTGAATGGGGCTTTCTTAGCCTCTATTATTGTGGCCTTTATTCCGAATTATCAAATGATACGGTTTGAGTCAATGAACCAGAATTGTATTAGATATTAGCTTAGCTAGATGCTAAATTCCATGCTCAATCATCCTCATGCACCATTATGAGTCTATTCGGGTGCACGCCTCAGAAAGTGGACGAAACCTGTTACTGGCGAAATGTCATGAGGTAATTCATTTCAGGTGCAACTAACGCACAGCACCAGTTGATATAAATGCTATTAAGAGTAGAAATCAATTACCACAGAAAACCGCTCCAGTTTTATACATTCTAATATTCATGTTCTATTATTGGCAAGGGAACGTCAACTAATCAATCCATGGGAAACCAGGGCCAATTGATCCAAGGCTACGACTTTGTTTTCTTCAAGTGAAGATGAACAAGCGGTTATGCCATCTACGCTATGTACATAAGGCCTGCGTTTCCAAGGCTATGCACTTTGTTTACCTTGGATACGGACAGGATCGATGGGAGACCAATTTCTCTGCTCCCACGCGATCCCATATCACTAAGGTGAAATGCGTGAAGAACCGGATAATGTTATTGGATGTGTGCAGAAGATAATGTCAGCTTTTCATCCAGTTTATTCATTGGAGGGAGCATCCTTTTCCTTTATATGTCTACCTGAACGGCAAAATCCCAATACATAAATGCATTGAATTATAGGATGCATTAATTCATAATGAATTGCTATTTTTAAAAACTGATTTTATCTCCTAAAGGATTTACATGTATGTTTGTGAACATATATGCTCAGAATGCACTGTTTCCCCCAGAAAAATGCCGGTTCTTCCCTGGAGATATTTTATATCGGGCCGAGTTTTAAAGGATGGCAAGTAGGATCTCTGATCCTGTTAAAATGAAAACGATTCATCGGAAGATGCTTGCCTCACCTGTATCCGGATTGTATCGATCGCATCAAAACAATTGTGATAGACCGTAACATGTGTGGAGGTCAACGTATTCTATATACTTACATAATACTACACCGACCTCCACGGGAATAATTGGTCATGCATACCTATGTCACATATCTCTAGGAAATCAGGCAATGTTTGAGTCTAGCACAGATTTAATTACATATATATTAGTGTAGTGCATTAGGTACTGATTCGTGGCATGATGAGTCTGGGTAGTGTTCGCCAACAAAGAGTAGGATAACAAAAAATACAAAAGTGTAATTATGGATAATTGGACGATTCTAGACATCTATTATACCTACCTTTGATTCACCGAGATTTAACCATATTAATTTAATGTGCTCATAATGACATTCCGTAAATAGCCATGACAAAAGTGACACGGGCCAAGGTCAATAAATGTGGGAGCGTGACAACTATAGGATTTGAACTTAATAGTTGAATACTTTGTTTAGAATATTAACAAATGTAAATGCTAAATTTACTGAATAATAGCCTATAAGAAATAGTTTCTTAAAAGGAATAACTTTAAAACTCATTTTCGGCTAAACTCGATCAAAATGTAATAGAATATGAACGAATACTCCCTGATTTTCTTGATGACAGCCAAAGCTTTTTAGCCGATATTCCTTCAAGGTTTTTTTGATTGAAATTGTGTCGAGATATCATGGTCAGCTAGTGAGAATACGGTTTTTAATTTGAAACGCCCCAACCCCCCAACCCCCATCCCCCATGTTTGCTAGTTGGCGGTTGGCTAAAAATGAAAAAGTGTAATTTCACCTTTCATTGGGTTATTTCCAGGTTCAGTGTTACATCGATGTGTGGCAATGAATTTCGGGTACAGAACAAAACGGGAAAAAGCATGTAGAATGTATTAGAATGTATTTTATACTTGGAAGCACATTACACACATTAAGAACACTTTCGATGACAAGGATCTCATTGTGCTCTATATGGCAAAGATTTAAATGTGAATTTCAATTCTTGTGGCTCAATATCAAAGGTCAGGATGAGTTCAAACGGTGTTATACTATAACAATTAAGGGAATCAGCTCTACAATATAGGTATCCTCATCTCTACTACGTCTGCTTATAAGCACATACATAAATCAGATTACAGGGCACACAAATATCGACTCAGGAGAATGGCCGAATAGAACAATTTTCAACAGAGGTATTTTTCATTCTGGATAAGATGCTAAAGCATGAGCTATCTCCCACCTGGATATTCCACATTGATATTTTGGTCCAACCACAGTTCGATATATTGTAACACGAATGTCGGTGCAAACGCTATTTATAAGTTATGACTTGAGAAATTCCCCCTAAAATGCTATACCAATAAATGTCAATACGTCATTTATTAGAAAACATTCGTTTACTCAGTTGCCATTCCTAGAGGAAAGTCAAATGAACCTTGTCGTAAATGGTGAACCCCTAAATGTATAATCAAAATACTGTCGGGCAGTAATTAGAGGTCAGAAGATGACTTGGCCATAAAAGGGATCAATGTTTCCCAAATGAAGACCTGAGTGCAATTTGATGAGATCTTGGCATGGGAATTTAATTAGGTCGATTTGAATTCTCAATGTTAGCATGAGTTATTACCATTCTTCAGGTTTGTAGGGCTGCTGTCCTTAGTTAAATATTGATGTACCCTCGCCCGACCCTTACCCACATTTGGACCACGTGTATGTAGGTAATGTGTATTGTATACATGAACACATGTTATAATTCCTGTGTTCCTTAAACAAAACATTGATAAAATGTTGGGGGTTGTAGTTGGCGATACTTCTATCAATTATGTGCAATAAAAATGCAAATTACAATTGGCATTGTTTATATTTTGATGGTTATTGGTGCAAGGCTGGTTTCATTCAATCAATACTCGAGGGCGGCAAAAGTCAATAATTTAATAGTAGGGTGGGTATGGAGTCGGCCCAGTGGGACATTTCTTGCCCGTTTCTACCCTAGTTATTACGCAAACCATACAGGAAAATAATCCTCCTCCTTGCATGAGAAGATTTATGCTAAAATTGCAGTGGGCTCTTGACCTCGCATCATTGGGGAACTACCTATATTAGGAAGATCAAAGATATTCTTTCAACCATGACTCACAATCAGATACAGACCGGTGACATATGTTGCACATTGATCTCGTCGTAGCTGGGGGTTTGCGTTGTGAAACGTTACATCTATCGCAATGTTGGGTACATAACATCTGACATGGTAGATCTATTTCTCTCAATGATAGCCCTTTAGATATTCGAGTACGGAGAACATAAACAGAAATAAACTCATTCATCTTGAACATTAAACGGGATTATTAAAGGGTGTATGTATTAACATTAAACTATGTTGGCAATTATATCTTTTTATCAAAGAAAGGTTCTAAGTGCTAACATAGCACATGGATTACACGGTTAAGTAATAAATAATTATCTTTGTACCTCCTCTCCAAATTTGCGATGCTTAAAGTCAGTTAAATATTAAAAAACACAACGTTATAGCTTGTTTTCAAAGACACTTCCAAATTGTGTATATATACGCTTAATAAACTTGCGTTTTATTAGTGTTTCTATGTATTTCTATGAAGATAAAGAGCGAAACTTCTCAGCGCAAAAAGAACAGTAAGAGCTAGTAAGGATTATTTTTACATTTTGGCATCATGCTTTGTTTGTTATTAAAGGCATAAAAGAACTTATCGCATTATGATATATAAGGTCGTAAAAGGGACTCCCATTTAGTTCAATTGGCAATTTGCATGACATATTTTACTCTCGACGTATACCACTAACAAATCGAGCGTTACATATTCTATCTCTTCCTGAACAAACGAATTATAGTAATATTATCTATTAAAGTTGATTGATATGTAGAAAACCGTCAATTTTGATGAATTATGTTTGAAAAGAATATTGATTATAACGTAGGTATTGACTTCTTACGTGATGGCTAAAAGTTGAGAAGAATTGTGCTTTTGGTCTGATAAAGTCTCGCATGGTCTACAGCACTTCTGACTCTATGGCTATCTATTTTCAAAACGGCATAAGTAGTCTTGTATGGCAAAATGTTGTATAGCATGAACATTTTCACACTGGGAGCACAAGTGGACACAATTAGATATCATCAGTGTATAACAACCATCCAACTGATGTCGACCTGCTGAGCGATAAAAGAGTGTTTAGCATGTTGAAACACATGCTCTGGCTGCATTGGCCTGTTGTGCCAGCTGTGCATATTGCTATATATATGAATGCAGTCCTATATCAGAACTGTTGTTGGCCTGCTGAAAGATGCAATCAGCTTTTGACGTATGACTATGTCGATACAAATGCAAGCAGTCACGCCCTGTCGTCAAAACTAAAGCCGTTACAGGTTTTATTCGGTTATTAACTAAATGATATGTGTCTATGCGTATGAATTCATGTATATACTGTAGCCAACTGGTCCCCGCCCATGAATGATATTATTTTAGCAATTGCAATATTACTATACACGTGGACCTTTTGTAATGGTATGCCTTGAATTTTGTCGGGTATGTTGAGAGCCCAGTAATTACATATATAGTCGACATTTTAGTGTTTTATGAGACGCTGTCTTCAATTCGTGTACCAAATAAAATTTAATGTTTTTCATTGTTTTTTTTACTTCGAAGAATCGGTTCTATATACTTCACAAGATCGAATGACATAAAATCCATCCTGGTATACTGGAATGATGGATGAGCTAAAGTAGTACTGGTAAAAAAAGTGTTAAAGAAATGTAATGTTATTCTGTTGTCCCATACCATTTATAAATTCCTAATATACGACACTTTACTTAGTTAATTACATTAAAATCATAGGCATAGGCATAGGCATAGGCATAGGCATAGTGGAATATCCGGTTTTAATCGTGCTGTTTAAAAAAAAACAATAGAAAAAAACCAAAAAAACGGTTCTTCTCACATTCTTCAACACATTAAAAAAAGTATTCATAGGTTTCTGTCCCATATGATCAACATACTTCCCATGAGCATGCAGAAAATATGCTTTTCCATGAGGGATCCCGGCCCGGTCCTGTTTTTTCACCTTCAAAAGCCATCCAAATACCGTGCTTTCTCGAACAACATGTATGTTTCTCAGGCTTCATCATAATATTTTTTTTTGTGAAAGACCACTATTCGTAAGTATGCCTACGTACCAGTATCTGGCACAGCGATTGGAGTAATTGTTTTTGTATGAAGTGTGTGTACATGTGGGGGGGGGGGGGGAGAATTTGTTTTATATAGAATATGAGCATGAAGGAAAGGTCAGATGTACCGCCTTCGTATGATTTATTTCTTCATAGGACTCACCGTTCCCTAAACACAAGGTTGGCGGAGGGTTGTTAAAGCAAAAGATAGATACATCGCTATGAATAATTTGAAGTAAAAGATTAAGTGGCAGCCCGTCTTCAATAAGAAAAATACCAACCTTTAAAACGTTTACAATTTGTTTTGGTCGCTTAAAACACTGTTGAATACAACACAACATTTTACCCAGGATTTAATAGTGGACAATGGTGGGAATGATATTGCCGCTCGGTCTGTGATCTCTTCCCGGTAGAAATCGTTGTCTGGCCAGTCTATTACAGTTATATATGGGAACAGCACCTGATCGGCATGCTTTACCCATTGAGGTGTGTCTTCTGTATTCATTCTATGACAGTATGTAAACTGTCCGACTTGGCACCATTACCTGGTCGATATATGCACGCAGATAGTTCAATAGGTATAGGGTTAGGGTCATGTATATAGTTTATAGCTCCCACACTTGCATATTTATACACATTGTATTATTCATATACACTCACAAAATATAAAATAACATGACATAAATCATATACTTAATAATTGTATGTAGTCATTAAGTATAGAAATAAATAAGATAGCTATTACATCAACATCCGAGTGACCACATGCAGTCCTTCTAACCAAGTTATAATTATTGATAAGAACTGTGCTTAATATATTATATAACATACAGCGATAACTATCGACATGGACAAAAAGCTGTAATTTGGCGTAACAATTAATTAGTGTTATTAATGGTTAGAGGAACGTGAGACTTACCTTCGCCGAGTCAATGCGGAGAGTATCATGTTTTAATGAGCACACTTGTTCATTGGCGTTATTGGGATTAATCCATGGACCAGTGTTGCCTGGGTAATGCCTAGATCCGCAAATGGGGAACAGTCCCAAGACAGACAAATCTGGAGAAATGTATTGATCGATGTCTACTTATAGTGTCTTCTGGATCAAAGTCATGTCTTAATGTGATGGAAATAGATCCTGTTTGTTTTGGAATAAAGCCACACCGCCAGGCAATTTGTCAAACTGACAATTATTGTTGCAGGTGGTCCCTGATTGTTTGAGAAGTTCTCTTGGCTTATTCAAAAGGAAATAAGTTCAATTGGCACTTGTCCTCGGTGGAAGACCTGTTGTTTTGGGAATAACTAGGAGATAACAGTTGGTGGTTAGCCGGACTTGTCGGTGCATAGACTATAGCCAATGATGTGTGCAAGTCACCTCTCTCTCATTGTTCAGTGACACGGTCGAGCAACAGAACGTGGAGTAGGCACAGGTATCTATCGTTGGCAAACCCAGTGAACTAATGAAGCAAAGACGTATTCCACTGCCGCCCTGGCTCCTTTACCGCACTAGGCTCGCAACAGGCACTCGCTTACATATTTATAAAATGAATGTAAATGCAGGTAAAGCACAGAGCAATGCAGCTCTAGTGATTTTAGTAAAACTATTGGCAATGTTTTACCAGTTCTGGATCAGTGTTGTTACCTGGTTGTGTGACACCATGTACATACATATATCCTCCAGGGTTTATAGGCTGGTTGGTAGGCAGGCAGTGGTGGTAGCAGTAGCAGAGGTAGTCAGTGGGAGGAAGAGAGCTAGCTGCTGGGGCCACTGTTGCATCCCCTACATAGGCTGGGTAGCTGAAGTGGGCTGGCTCGGTTCTGTCGGTCGCCACGCCTCACTGGTCGCAGCCCTATCGTATTGGAAGCACCCACACAAGGAGCATTTGCACGTGTGCTTGCAATACTCGCCAGCGGATCGATAACCCGGGAACAGGGGGCAGACAGAAGATACCTAGGCGGGACAGATGTAGCGGACAGATGGTGAATGTGACCCAATATTTGGATTTTTTAGGGTCTGCTTAAGAGGTTATAGAATATTGTTGATATTGCCACATTTGAAACCATTAATTGGTAATGAGTCTTTTGATTTTGAATTGTTAAAAGCCAGTGCGTGTTAATATTGAAACGGTATTGGGTTCAAGGTTTGCGCAACTCGGGACCTGCATATTGATGGATTTCTAGGTTAATGAGGTCTGCTAAGGAATTCATTGGTTGGTGAAGTAAGAAACGGTACATCATGAAGAAATTAATCAAGCAGATGTTCTGCAATGACATGGCAATGTCAGTAATTGGACACTATTAAGATCATTATGTCACCGATACAATTTATATATTGCGATACTTTTATAGATATTTAGTTTACGGGTGCATTTGCTCTCTTGATGCGGCACGTGATATATCGCCATGATGCCAATTAAACACTAACATTTTGAATAGAAAATTATCATAAATGATGCTATCTTCCTGGTGATCAACATACAACACGCAAATGTATAATATCGTTCACATGTTTAGATTCCCAAATCATTTTATTTTTGGCGCATCCATATATACGTCCGTATTTGGCCATAGATTGGATTGATAAATATATTATGTTCGTGTCGTTTGTCTCGGTTACTAGCAATACTACGCATTCTTGACCTCTGAATGGTGATTTTGAATTTAACTTGCATCATATATATATCCATATATATTTCAATTTTTGTTTCAAAATTCGTTCATTTGGATTAGGCTGTCATATTTTACATACAGGTTAACTATAACGAGTTGGTTGAAGGAGCGTGAATATTGCACGAGTTGCGTAGCAACGAGTGCAATATTCTAAGCGACTGAAACCATGAGATTGCTGCCACATTTTATATCAAGATCTGGATTTAAAAAGTGAAAATGTTCACCCTATTTTCGTCTTTTGAGCTTGTCTTCTTTAGATGCATATATATATATATATGTACATGCATATATTTGAATTATTATAAAAATAACGCGATCTAAAATGTGGTGGAACCACCCCAGTGCCTTATGAATGGCTTTTTTCCAGCGAGAAACAAAAACCCAACAAAAAATCTATGACGTTAAAGCAAAAGAAAATTATCATACCTGACCTGCTTTAAGTAAAAAGTTGGCTTTTATTACGCGTATTACGGCTACAGCTTTATGTGTGTGCATTCACTGAAATCGTCACTCGATGTCACATGAAATTTCTGATTGACAAATCAAATTAACTTTGCCAATGACCTGGGAGGAAATTAAAAATCATTCTAGAATATCAACTCAGACTCAAACCAGCGAAGCGCACGAAAGTCGCGGTTCCAACGCCCTTGATATTCAACTTCGAATTGATTGGGGGGGGGGGGGGGGGGGGGAAGGAAAAAAAAACTATTTCCTCTCAGTGAATCGGACAAACTTATCTCAAGATCAGCAAATGAGAACCATGAGATTGCTGCCACATAATCTTTATAAATACTTAAGGTGTTAAAGTTATGAAGGATGTTTTTTTAAAAATTGAAATTCGCCAGGAATGTGTTTAAGTTTGAAAGGGGACGAGCAATTTCAGCATTAACTTTCCCCAAACTTTTCTTCCAGATCGACTATAATTAGAAAACCCATATAATATACTTCACATCTCAGTTATAGTGCATGAATTGGCGAAGTTCGGGAAAGTTGGAAATATTTTATAGAGTTTTTGCTACAGCTCCTTTTTATCAGTTAATGTTGATTTTTAAAAAAAATGCTTGGAAGGCGGTTGAACCTTTGGGGGTAAAAAGGTGTTACGCGATCAAAACGATTAACATGAAATCATTTCACAGGATCGAATTTGCAAATGCATTCATGTCAATTTCATAATAATGGATAATTTGCCCAATATTCTGAATTTTATCATTTATATATATCGTGCTTGGAAGGGGATGGGGGAAATGCAATTAAAGATATATTTTTCCGTTATTATCTTTGATAGAATAAAAGAATTGAATACAAGTATTGCTCATGCCATTTAGTAATGGGTAATAAATATTTCAAAATCCCATTGATTCTGGTCAGCATTATTTACAACTTAAGGCCTTTTCTTAGAAATAGCCCCCGGGCATACTGTAGCTTGATTTCCACCAATACTGCTCTGTACCCTACCCTCTGAAGTCCTGTTGTTTCTTGCATCCTCCACAGCCAATGCCTTGATACTATTTTCAATCACCCATGCTTGTAGTTATGAAGTTTTTCCGCTTGGCTCGGTTTGAGTGCTGCATTATCCATGCGTGCAGGGCACGAGGCACCTGTCAGACGCCTCAATCGCGCGTGCGCGTGCATGCCAGCCCTTGGTGTATGTATGACCGGGGAGGAAATGGTGGAATATACATGTACATACCAACATTTGCAAGAAATATTATATTCCTCAGTGGCGAGGTGAAACACAATGGCCATTTTTTATTTATTTATTTATTTATCTATTTATTTATCTATTTATTTATTTATCTATTTATTTATTTATCTATTTATTTACTTATTTAATAATATACTCTAACTATTATATTTCCCATACCTATTTTAGGTCGGGTGGCCTATATGCCGAGTGAAGATAACGTGAAGACAACGTATAGATCTAGAGTGAGTTATGCAAAGCTAGTGCATATATCACTAGTGAGCTACGTTTGGTAGTCATAACAACCAATAAGTTTACAGGCGAAATTCATCTTCATGACTAAAATAAGTTTTCTAATTTTATTATTAAAAACATATATGATAAAACAGTTAACTAACTTGTGGTTTCAGTCACTTCAGGAACTCGCAACTCGTGCAATAGTCACCAACTGGTTAGTTTGTAGATAAATAGTTATGCGCCATACGTTCTCCAATCTCATTCTCATCACATCCAGAATATTCTGTGACTGAACACTCTTCCAGAGGGTAAACATTGAGAATTCTGTAGCGTGCTGGGAAGGAGTATATCGCTATATAGTGAGGATCTCGGTATATATAGTTGTCGTTTAAATGGTTATAGTTGTGAGGACAAATCCCAAATATTCAGGTTTTGTGGGTGATTTTTATTTCCACTAGCTTTCGAGCGTTCATTTAGAATTTTGATTTAATTATCGGGTAATCTAAAAAGCATACTCATACCCCATGGAGCTATTTCCATGCAGTACCATTCATGCTGTCCAAAGACATAATGGTGACGAAGCAAGAGGAGGATGGATTGAAAATATTAATTTATTATTTTGTTTCCCGCAAAAAACATTGGCTGTGTTTTGAGGAATTTCAAAGAACCGTACATGGAAGCATTATCAGTCGGTTGAATTCCTAATTAGATGAATGCCACATGAAGAACTTCGCAACACCTCAAAACCATCCCCATAGATGGATGAAGTATCGATTAAATCACATTCTCCTGTTCCTTTGTATGGGGCATTCGGGTGTGTATATTTTGTCATGACGGATGTGGAAATGGTATTTGGTGCTTTCCCGCAGATTTTAAACCCTTCGGGCCCGTGGGCAACAATTGTTGCTGGAGCCATGTGGCCAATTGTTGCCCATTTGGGCAACTATGGCACATTTTGGATATCTATGGAAATTTTGTGTTATAACACAACATAGTGTATGTGGTATCATCTAAAAGCATACATCATGACAATTAATATTCTAGTATTTATTTCCATGGTAACAGATAAGGAATAGAATGGTAACCATGGAAACAAGGTAACAATTTAGGGCTTATTTTTGTCAGTTTTCTTCTTTGTATTTAGGAAATCTGACTAATTCTTCCTTACAAAACCACTAGATTTCAAGTACTTGGATACCTTAATATTTTTCAATAAGAAAATCTGTTTTACTCCAATAATTGTTTCCATGGTAACCGATTTTTAATCAATTACATCATTTTTGGCTGGAATGAATCATAAGATTTTCTGCTGAACCATTCACCCTCATATGATTATACTTTCAATTCTCGCCCAACAGACCGAAATTAGTAGTATGAATCATTTTTTTCCCTGTATCCTAGAGGGGTAACCATGGCAACAGGTTAGGGTATATAACATTTATTGAGGATTCTAGCAAAAAAATGATTTTTTAAAAATGATCTGATATAGTCATGTGTGGTATCAGGTGAAAGCTGAAAATGAGGAGAACTCAGAAATATAAATTGTTTTGAAGTTGGGCCAGAATTGTTACCATGGCAACCAAAAATCTAAAATAACTTCAATTTCACTAATTTCAGTAGTCATGCTTTTCCATTTGGTTACTATGGTAACAACTTCATGAAATCGTGTAAGACTCATCTAATTTAACTGTTGAATCATTTAGACTGACTTCCGCATAAGAAAAAAGTAAGGATCAAATTTAAATATTCAAATTCTAGTATTCAATACAGGGGTATCTGTTCCCACATTTCTGCATATTGGTATCTAAATAAATCCAATAGAGGTGCTCAGAGCTAGCTAGGAGCATATGGCGTTTCCAAGGTAACATGTATGGAACACCTGTAGTGTTTGGTATCAAAATGTTCCAAATGACAAGACCAATCTTGATCAATACCTATTTAGATGATTTATCAAATATTAATCTTCATATTTGTTTGAAAACAAAAAAATAAAAATAAATTTTAAAAAACACAGTGTGTTGCCATGGTAACCAACAATTCATACATCACCGTTTCAAAATTGGAACCTCCAGCCAAAATGCTTTTAGATGATATATAGGTTTTATGTCTAAAATCAGTGTCAAATTGTTGTTTTATTTAAGATAAAGGCATAGGAATAATTAAAAATTAACCTAAAATTTCCTGGGGAAGCTGGGCTTGAAAGAGTTAAGATCTACTGCAAGCTATTTATTTGATTGATATGCTATTGTATCTATTGTATATAATGATTTAATTTTTTCTAAAACTTACATTCATCGTACATTTCTAAGGATGTAAATTAAGATATGGGAAGCCTTTTATATTGATACGGTTGTTTAATCAATTTGGCAGCTATGATTCATCGTCTGCTGCAGGATCTAACGAGAGTAAAACAAAACAAAAGAATATTCATGCACATGACACAATGATCAAAATATTAGATTTAACGCGTTATTAACCGCTATAACTGAAATAACGTGGGTTTGTAGTTGTAGAGGAATACATGATTCGTCACAAAAAAGGAAAGGTATCCTTGATTCAGAAGAAACCTAGAGTATCACTGTCGTGGGGTTATCCTTTCTATCTACATTTTCATTAATTCATCATAAATATGAGTCATAAGAAAATGTTATGCTTGCTTATTATCCGCCGTCTGCTTCCTTTCTAAAATAGCTTATCAAGATTGAAATCAATACCTTCCAATATCACATGTCAATGAGATCAAAGGCATGGCTTCGATTCGAGAATGGTGCTGAATCTTTAACATGCATAACCAATATCTGGAAAATTTCTTTACAGATTTCTTTTTATCAAGCTTCAGATATTAGTCATTGCTCATACAACTTTCATTTAAGGCTGAACTAATAATGGAAATCGGAGAAATTATAAAACTGCATAACAATTTAGGTAGGGAATTCCATGAATCATTTTTCACGAATAAGTATACTAGTCGTAATCATTTCATTTTAAACGCGAGAAGTGAGATATTCCCTGAGTTATAATGTTGATGGCTCGGTGTATTGTGTCTATCACTAAAATTCTCGACCAAAATAGATATTAATTCCCTTTATCAAAATATGTCCAACATGCTTCATCAACACGTATTCTTACTAACAGTAGTGTGGTGTACCATCCAAGGAAGAAGTAATTGTTTCAGTCTCGTGTTACCACACTTTAATCATTTTTAAATGTGTGTTAAATTTAATTATGAACGAATACATAAACCTCGCAAATGTAGCCCTATAATATTATGTTATTTCTAAAATCGATATTTATTGAGGTGTTATTGTGGAGCTTGGAACTCAATAAGATTTATTAATCTGAATAATTTAAGACAGTTGCCATTGGACAGGACAGGGCCCTTCGAAGCACTTTGCCTTAGACTTGATATTCTAACCTAAAATGAGATCAATCAACATTTCTTTCTTTCTTTAGAGAATGTGGTCATGGACCAATGCGCGTTTGCATTGCCCAGGCCCACCCTCTCACATTACATACTCACACATTATCCACCCACCCTCAGCAATCACAAGATAAACATACTCACTTCACTTTCACCCCTCGACCACAAAATACACATCCTACAACCCAACCACACACACCCCTTTTCATCATTTCTTCCTTGTCACACCTATCAAGTCAATTTTCTAATATTATTTAAACATTTATCTCAACCATGTTTGATTTAATTTTTAAAATAACTTAATTAAATGAACTATATGGGGTAAATAATTCCCCAGGCCTACCTTTTAATACTGCCTGCCTTTTGGGGTAATTTTACTCATCTCTTCGGATGCTCTAACATTAGTGACCTTATGAGAGGTTATGTACGATAGAAGCATTTCCCATCCAAACCATTCTCATCTATTGAATGCTCATCTATTGAATGGGAACAGAATAAATCTCCTGGGGGTCATTATAATTTGATGTTTTGTTTTCAGATGTGTCCATTGCTGCATGTACACCCGTGTTATCGGATTACCAGTCGTACATACTCAAGCAGCATCAGGAAACTCTCGTGCAGGCGAAAGTCAACCAGAGAGTCGCCTTGGAAATGATTCAAAGAAGGGTGCACGCATAGTGCCAGATCCGGTATCAATGGAGCAGATAAATAAATTAACATTTTGCTTTTACACTTGGTCTTCCCCCTAACATGGATGATGACAAAAAGATTAAGGTAGTCGTGACCAACCCACTGTCATTTATTCCGAACAAGGAGACGGAACAGGGTGAAGGAAGTACGTGTACCCACACCTGAATGGTCTTGTCTGTAGGGAAAGGGTCAGTGTCGTTGATGCCTGTTATCGTAATATTATGAAAATACGAAGCAAGGAAATCATTATATCTATTACCGATCCATGCAAATTATATATATTAACACAATGTATCCAATCTCTCTGTATTATATAGCTGTCTTGTCATTTATACGAAAGTAAAAGAACCATTTCTAATTATCTAAAGAGTAGGGTATCGCATCCCGTTATCGTGTTTTTATCTCTCGCCCTGATATGACCGTATGTATATACGAAACTATAGTGTTAAAAGAGGTGTAAAGCAACCAACCAATCCCCCCACCCCCACCCAACACAACACACCTCCTCTTGATTAATCTTTTAATCGCAATTAATCGTGTGAGATCTTCCACAGGTAAACCAATATCACGTCCAATCGTTTTTCTAGGAGTAAAAGCCTTCCCTAAATTCTAATGGTCAGTGACTCTCATAATAGATTTTTTTCTCTCTCTTGATGAATTGAGCGTATATTGACATCTCATTTGGTCGCTATAGGAAGGTATATCTAAACAGGTTTCCCACCTGTTACCATGTGAGCCAAGAATGTTTATTTGTTTGCCGCGGATGAAGAATCGGTTGTGATGGATACGAGAGCGCGCATTAATACATTAGTAGCCCTTGGGTCCACTCCTTTATTTACCCCCATCCCTGGGGTAGAAACCACACACAATGCACAAAAGTGGGCATGGCAAATGTAAGAGTATACAGATTAAATGTGGGTAAATAATAAGGTTAACTCTTAATTGAACAATATTGAAATCATGATCGATCAATATATTATATCTTTGAGTCTACCTTTTCCCTCCAAGTAATAAATAGCAAGGCTATAAAGAGTATATGAAAAAAAAATGATGAGAATGAAGAACATTCCAACCGAGTTTCGCATGTAATTTTCTCTCGAACATCATCGAACCAGCCAATATTTGGGAAAACCTCTCATTACTACGAGTTCTTCGATCGTATAGAAAAATAAATTGGATTTTGAACCAAGGTAAAACTCAGACAGTTGATTTGATTTGAAAATATTTTACTTGGGATCTAATACATTTCCACACATAAAGCACGAATGTTCTCAGTATAGCCTGAAATACAAGCGGGCCTAAAAATCATATATTATAGACCCATTATTACAGTAGGCCTACGAGAGTAAAATACAATCTCCTGCTGATATAACGAGCACATGATAGCGGCTGCCATCTAGTGGCTTTGACTGACAATATGGTTACCTGGTTTGGTGGATGGCACTGCATGCATGTGGGTACATACAGTTCGTAGATTGCGCTATACTGGAGTGGGTTAATAAATTAAGGTGGATGGGCGTTGCCTGCTCATATGCACCTAATGCGTTCACTGTAAGAATAGGGTTGCTCATTGGCCCCTGCATGTAGAATGGGGGTACATTTGTCTCAACAAATTGTGTGAATCCACACGACACACTATATATTACCCAGGCACATACCATTAGTAGATTCAAAACAGGCCAGGCCTGTTAAATCATCTCTTTAAGGAGCCTCCATGACCGAGCTCTGAGAGAGTCAGCTGTTATACCATAACTTAAGTGTTAATTCCCGTGTATGCCATTTGACTTCATGATCCATTGCCTTGAAGTTCTCTTTCCGTGATTTGTCAAAATTGTCCTGCAACGTAGTAGAGGTATATATGTAGTTGTGAAGTACAGAATGTGAAGTACAGAAATCCTCTTAGAATAACATCGGCGCCTTGTTCCAAGGTTCCTATTAAACAAATGACAAATGTCGCCAAACAAAAATAGCCATGTCCCTGGCTTATGCGGTTTGAAAAAGAGCTTTTAACTCTTAAATAAGTGAAGACACTGTTAGATAAAATATGTGAATAGGCCAGGCGTTTACAAAACATTGCGATTTTTATTCATAAGAACAAACCTCTAGGATACTTAGAACCAAGCTTTAGTTATCATTTTTCACTGTTTAAAACAAACCCAATGGCAGTTCTGGAGAATATAAATGTTCTGACGGCTACAAAAACAGTTTCACTGAATTCTGTAGCCCACTGAAGTTTGACTACAATGATCAATGAACCGCGGACTTAGGTAAAATATTTGTATTCATTTGATTTTTACAAGGAGGTAGAATTGCAGGTCGGGTGGCCTACTATTATGCCGCTCCTGTTCCAAAAATAGTAATTCTAGAGACTAATTTCGGTTGTACATAAATTAATTCAATGATGTATTACATATCATTTGATCTCCGTACCATGCATTCACTTGCGATCAGTTTGACCTTTTTTTTGATAATTATTTGTTATTGATTTTCATTGCAGAAAAATAACATACACAGTATCCTGTGGATTGACGCACGTTCTACCGCCTGCCTTAATTTCTAGAACATCCATGAATGATCAATTCAACCAACGAGTTTAAAGATAAGAGAGAGAGCCCGCGAAACCGCTATGACGCACCATAGTAGACCATGCATGTAAGATATAGCTGTACGATAGGATACAGGACAAATACCAAATAGGAAAACTCAACTACCCCTACGTAAATATCTCAAGGTGTAAAATAAGACAGATCGAAAACTGGAAACCAAGTGAAAGGGATATAGGAGCAGAAATACTCGCCCACAATACCCAAACGCTGACACAACAAAATGGCGGCATTGCTAACGAGTATGAAAACAACAACAAACCTCCAACGATCGAACTCTGTGCCTGTGAACCTGTGCCAAGAAGAAAATCAACAAACACCCATTGATATACCCTCAATTATATTAGAGGTGAAACAACAAGTGCTATTGGAATTAAGCCAACATTATGGGTCACAAGTGAACATTGTCCCAGTGAACAACAATCATCGATCAGGTAAAGCAGGGCAAAACCCCTTTCATAACCCGTTTCCCCAGTCAATGAATGAGAATGAAAATGAAAATGAGGATAGGGATGATCATGGGAACAAAAACAAGATAGGTCCAAACGACACAACATATCATTTAGTCAGGGAAAAGGAAAGTAACGAGAAAATAACATCTGATCTAGCTAGCAATATTAGCCAGACCGCTGACCTCCACTCTAGACTGACATACACGCAACGCCAAATGGACAAGATGGTCCGATTACAGTCGCAAAGAGATTTTGACCTACAAGCTGAACTCAGCACTTTCAGAACGCATATGACATCATACGCACTAGAAGAAAAAGGAACAAATGACCTACAATCTAGAATCTCCTCCCTAGAAAGCACATTGGAAGAATATAGAAAAGTAGGTACTGACCAATTCCCATACCTTACCCATGCGAATCAGGCAAATACAAAGGGGAAAAAATCAAACCAACCTAAACCAAATGGAAATCCCACAAAACAGGGACAAAAAATGCCAAAACTAAGAAATTTAAATGCAACAGCAACACAAAATCAAACCTCAAAACCAGGTACAAGTTCAAATGCAAACACAACCACGAAAAGAAATAGCTCAGAAATAAAGGGCACCTACCTATTTATAGAAGGGATCCAAGAGCCATGGCTCGACTCAGAAGGCAAATTACCCGCCCATATATCAAAACAGGAGCACATCAAAAACTGCCACACCCAAGAGGATTCCAAATCTAAAATCATGGAAATCCTGAAACTGGCCCACCCCACTATAGGGAAAATGATGTAAAAACCGTGTATAGGATAGGTAGAGCCCACATCCATTCCACCCGTACGATGTTCATCGAGCTCCAGAAAACGGATAACAAAATCTCAGTAATCAGTGGCTGGAGATCAGTGAGATCAAAAAACAAGTTCCAAGCAGTCTGGCTAAATAAATACCCAGTACCAGGTGGCCGCAAGAACAAGTTTCTGCTAAAAAATTGTCACACGTTAGTTCAGCACCAGAGACCTGAGGCGAAACTAATCCTAAACCACATAGCCATAGGAGAGGAGATTTTCGGCGTGAGGGACCTGGCGGACCTCCCGGCGGGGTGCACACCAACCGATGCCCAACAAATAAAAGTGGGGGACAAGGGACTAGGATTTCAGGGAGAAGCCCACTTCTGCTCAAATTTTTATCCAGCAACCTTCGAACACAAAGGGCGTAAATTCACTTCAGTGGAACATGGATTTCAGATCCTAAAAGCAGAGGCAGCAGGCATGACTAACCTCGCCACTAAAATTAGGTCAACAAGCTCGCCAAGTGTCGTAAAATTGCTCGCCAAATCAATCAATACCAAAAAGATTGACAATTGGAAAGATCAAGAAGAAGCTTTGCTTGAAGAACTGGTAACACACAAATTCAACCAGAATGACGACATAAGAGGTAAACTCTTAGATACCGGAGCCGAAACCCTATATGAAATAACACCATCAAAGAAGTGGGGAGCCAGCTTATGGCTGCCCCCAACTTCCTTCATCAACAACGAACGAAACGCACTCAAGGTGACAGATTGTATCAGGGAAAACAGATTTGGATTAATCCTGACTAGGATAAAGTCAACACTGAAAAGATAGTGATAGCAAGCAGATAAAACGCATACTTCCAAACTATTCATATTTTAACGCTTACACCTAACCATGGCTCAACGACTAGACGCACTCGTGCTGGCGGACTCAAGGGGAGCCTCTACGCAGCAGCTGCTATGGGAAAACCACCCAGAACTCCGGGCAAAAGTTGTAGTGATTAGAGGGGGACAAATCGCCGACCTAGCAAATGCAGCAGAACCCATAGTACGCCTGAGGCGTCCCAAAATTATATATTTCACCGCAGGAATATGTAATATCACCAAACGTGACAGATCAAACCCAGGCAAACAAATAATATTGAGATACAACTCAATCGCCACCTTTGAGGACGACATAACCGAAATCCTGTCAATAGCAGCCAATTCCCTCAAGAATGCGGTCATAATAGAGCAGGAACGGCCCAAAGTAGGTTTTGCCACCATACCTGGAGTAAACATGAACATGTACAATGAACATTTAGCTGCAGGATGGGGCGATCAGGCCAAATACAAGAGCCCCCCGTATACCACCCAGGGGATGCTGAACGACTTAGTCATCTCGTATAACAACGTGGCAGCATTTCTTAACGCCACAGAAGGCCTACCAACACCTAGGATAGGTGAGATAATCCATAAGAGAAAATCAACAAGGAAGTCTAAAGCCACAGGTAAAACGAAGATGATGCATTCGTACTCCAAACTATCCCCAGATGGCTGTCATTACACACACGAACTACACCTGGCAGCAACAACAAAACTACACGGATGTAGCGCAAGGGCACTGGCAAACTAGCACACTACCAGAAACAGAACCAACACACCCAACCAGCGGTTTTGAAGGACGGTGTTCATGAGAATGCACCTGAAAAATCCACAGGAAAGGTGACAGGTACCTGTAACTGTTTGTTTGTTTACTAGCATAGGACCAGTGATAACTATACATATATACATAATGCAACCCAGGAAATACCCAATCTATCTCATTCACCGAGGTGTAGCAGGAAATGTGACTACCAAAAGTTCATATATAAAAAAGAGCAAATTGGGTCTGGGCCTGTGTTAGTTATAATGCAACCCAGAATACCAAGACTATAGTGAAATGGACCTGTGTTAATTATAATGCAACCCTAAAATATCCAACCATCCAAATCGGATATACAAAGAAATGGACCTGTGTTAGTCATAATGCATCCAAAAGCAAAACCTAAATAAATAAATATCTAAAGATATGGAACTGTGTTGGTTATAATGCAATCCAAACCGAATCAATTCAAGTGTGAAAAGCTTAAGTGCTGTGATAAGCCATTATGATATGATATGATAGTGTAAAAATATGTGAAAAATGGTGTACCAGGTGTACCAGGAAATGTGACTACCAAAAGTTCATATATAAAATAGAGCAAATTGGGTCTGGGCCTGTGTTAGTTATAATGCAACCCAGGATACCAAGCCTATAGTGAAATGGACCTGTGTTAATTATAATGCAACCCAAAAATATCCAACCATCCAAATCGGATATACGAAGAAATGGACCTGTGTTAGTCATAATGCATCCAAAAGCAAAAGCTAAATAAATAAATATCTAAAGATATGGAACTGTGTTAGTTATAATGCAATCCAAATCAATTCAAGTGTGAAAAGCTTAAATGCTGTGATAAGCCGTTATGATATGATTTGATAGTGTAAAAATATGTGAAAAATGTGAAATCTGCATGAAAATATATATAGCTATGTAATATGAAAAATCAGTGAAAAACAAATCATATCAAATCAAGCCAAAATCAAATTCAAAATCAATGTGTAATAGCGGATGTGTATAATTATATATATATATATATTAAACAAAAACAAGAAGAGGAAAAGAAGAACAGCAGGACTGTATCCAAAACCCAAAATGTGAAGTGACTATGAACTAACAAATGACTACCAACCTTATATAACCATTAAAAAATATACAGAATATATGATGATACAACAAGTAAAACGAGGACTGTATAGTAATAATATAGACCAATACAGACTGATAGTTAACAAAGTTAACCCATTCAGGGCGGGGGCAGTTTACACATATTTTTGCCTGGTGGACGGGGGCCCTTTTCCCCCTTTTTGGGCTTCAGGATGGGTGTTTAACATGAGGTTTAGGGTTTAAAAACACTTTAGGACTATTTTCTTCAAATGATATGTGTCATATGTACATCGTTTAATAGGTGTAAACAGTTATGTATCATATTTTTTCATAATTTCTAGAATTTGGTCTTCAATAATTAAAATAATGGGTCTCAATTGGGTGCAATATGGGGGCAACCTTGCTCCAAATTCACTTTCCAGCATTTTCATATGTTAGTTATGACGTCATCATTATTGTCTCCATGACAACACACCTATAACAATATTTCTAATGTGTTTGTATACATATATTTCAAATTTCATCAAAATCCGTTCATTTTTTATTAAGTTATGCCCCCTTCAATTTATATAAAAAATTGATGCCTTGAGGCAACCCCCCTGTCCCCTGGGCCAAATTATGTGTGATGCCTTGAGGCATCAGCCCGTCCACTAAGCCATTTTGATGTTGATGCCTTGAGGCATCAGCCCGCCCTCAATGGGTTAACAAAGTTGAGTAACCACGACTAAATTAACTTAGTCCAATCCGATAAATATAGCGATATCTGACTCAAAATACCAGAGAAAACAAGAAAACAGTATATAACAGAGAAAACTATATTACTGTATATAAGTGTATATAAGAAGAAAAGAGAAAATTTAAAGTTGTATAAGCTTAGTTTAGCTTAGAAGCATCTCGCCACCCCCACCGTATATGTCTGGGAGTATAGAGCTAGATGCAGAAGATCTGGGGAGAAAAAAGGGGGTCACCCTTATATCATGGAACATCCGTAGTGTCCTCCCCAAAATAATTTACGTAAGAGATATGCTGGATGTAGCAAAGCCAGACATACTTGCATTACAAGAGACATGGCTGGGTGACAGTGTCACAGATGGCCAGATACGGGTACCCCAGTACCAACAATACAGAGTAGACAGGAAAACTAAACGAAAAGGAGGAGGCCTACTCCTATATCTGAAAGACGGGTATGAGGTAGATGATCAAACGATGGCTCATTTGAATTTACAAACTAAAGATCTAGAAATACAAGTGGTCACCTGCGCGAAACAAAAGGCAAAACACCTTACGATTGTAAACACATACCGCCCCCCAAGCGGTAGCCTTCCAGTAGCGCAGGACATGTTGAAACACTTATTAAATAGCCTAAACTTCAAATCTGAAATTTATGTGGTAGGGGATTTCAACCATGAGACAGATAAAGAGAGTTGTAAAATTACACCAATATTTCGGCAAAACGGGCTCACCCCAAAAATCAAAATGCCCACCAGAATCACTCATAAATCAGCGAAAACAATTGATCAAATTTACACAAACGCAATGTACATTAGTGATACAGGTGTATTAAATGAAAACTTGAGCGATCATCTGCCTATATTGACTATAAAGAAAAAGGGAAGAAATACATATGAGCGCACACCATTAACCACACGGTCTTGGAAAAACCTAGACACGAATGGTTTATGTGCGAACATTGTAAATAACGATTGGACAACACTCTACCACAGCGAAAATGTAGATCAATGCTGGGAAGAGATATCCGAGAAAATCGATCATTCCCTAAATGAAATGTGCCCTGTCAAGCATATAACTAACGCAAGGGTGAAGCCACCCTGGTATGTAGATGAATTGAGGCGTTTGGCGAAGGAGAGAGACAGAGCTTTTAAGAAAGCCAAAAAAAGTCACACATTGGTCTTTTGCCAAGATAATCCGGAACAGGATGAACTCCAAGCTTCTGAAAGCCAAAAATGAGTATATATCCGCTCAGCTAGCAGAACATTCCAAGAACCCTGGAAAATTCTGGGATATCCTCAAACCCTTGATAACTCCAAATAAAACGAAAATAGAGGAGAAAATTAAACTGAAAAATAGTAACGGAAAATTCGTAGAAAAAGAGGAAATCCCAACAGAGTTCAACCACTTTTTTACTAGTATTGGACCTAGCTTGGCTGACCGGATAAAACCACTGGCAGACGAAGAAAAGGATATGTTCTCCTGTAAAGAGATTGTAGATCCTGTGACCAAAAGAATCACCGGAGAGACCCCAAAACTCAGGTTCCCGATGATATCTCATCAAACAGTCTTTAACATAATAAGAAAGACGCAAATCTCAAAATCTTCTGGTATACCGCTACTTCCTACAAAAGTGCTCAAACCGGTACTCCTAGCCGTTTCACACCAATTTACCCACCTTTGTAACGTGTTGACACGGACCTCGAGAGTCCCCGAGAAATTCAAAGAAGCAATAATTACGCCGATCTATAAATCTGGCGGGCGTTCTGATCCCTCGAACTACAGGCCTATTAGCTTAGTGAAACTACCAGCGAAAATTCTAGAAAGGGTAATACATGGCGTGATATACCCACACTTGGAGGAAAATAACCTCCTATACCAGTATCAATATGGTTTTAGAGAGGGCCACTCCTTGGAGCAGGCCCATAACCCGACGGGCAAATGAACGCGATTCTACGCGATTTTTAATGCGCAATCATCTCGCCATAGTTCTGTGATGAGAGTGGACGCTTTTCACGCAATAATTACAGCGCAATGATCGCGAGATGGTCACGCTAAGGGTATAACGCAATATAAGTGCAAAAATGAGTAAATCCTTATGGCATTTTGAGCGGGATATTTGTATACTACTGATTCCTTATATCAGTAGCATCAGAAATAAATGTGAAAGGTTTGAAGTTTATCATAATTCCCTAAATGTTTTGAGGAGAATTTAGTGCATGTGTTGCTCTCTTTTTAAAAGCATGGTTTATTTTCATCAATTCTATACCATACTAATTGTAAGCTTGACAGCATAACAGTGCTCACCTAATGTGTTCCAGTGGTTAGTTAGTCCTGCCTCACCCAAGCGACTATAGGGGCAATCTATATGTACAATCATTAGGGTGTTTGGATCACCGCATTGTTCAATATCAAACAGGTATATAACATACATAAACTATAGAAGTATATCACTTATACCATTCCTATGTACATTATGTGGAATATCTATAGTGCTATAAATGCCACATAAGTGTATTAACGTCACATTCATTATGAAAGAAAATGAAAATGCACCCCAGTTGCGCGCCACCTGGTGAAAACTGTACCATTACCTGGTGAGGAAAAGTGGCATGATGGTAAGGGCTAAGGGTAATGGGCTATTCCCAATGTTTCGAACATATATAATTAATTAATCTAATTAATATAAATAATCAATTTACAAATTTCAGATCAAGATTCTTTATCCAGTAACCCTGATAATTCCCCGAGCTCTGCATTAACTCTAATATTAGTAATACAAAAGTTTTATAAATTAAACAGGCCAGATTTTTGGATATATAATGCCTTATTCTCCTCAACCTGATTTTTAGGTTTCCTGCTTTCATACAAATGGAGTATGTGCTGCTTCATGTTAAGGTGATAATCTAATAGATATCCCAGATATTGAAATCCATCAACACAATCAATTACATTCCCTTCATTATATACAATCAAGTTATTTCGAATAATAAAATTCTGCATTTTGGTCTTCTGGGTAAGTGCAGATTCGAAATGTATGTGGGGTTCTTTGACTTGGTGTCAGAAATAAATTATTATCTTTGGTAACTGCTCCATCATATTGAATATTATTTAACATGCACAAACTTTATAGCTACAGAAAGCTGAGGAAATAAGGAATTTAACCATATGCATCATTTTGGTCTCACTAGTAGCAGGCGTGCGTTAGCGCCGCGAGTATCTGTTACGCATATTTACTTATGAAATAATGAATAATTTTAAGCAATTATAAAAGGGTGAATTAAATCCGTGGGAGAAGTTGAGAAGTAATAATTATTTAACTAATATGGAGGTACCATTACATTGTTTAGTTGTGTGTAGGGGTTTCTATGACTGTGTATCAGAGACTGAGCATGTGTGTCAGAGAATGGAGTCTCAGATGTGCGACAGTAAGTGTGAATGCTAGGTGAGTAAGCAGTGCCAGGGGCCCATTGCATGAGGTATCGTTAAGTAAAAATCGTGTCCTTAAAATATCCTTAACACCTTACTGTTGCACCAGCCAATATCATGTCCTTAAGTCATGTTGCGTGTCCTTAAATGGGGGTCTTTTAAGGAGGTGCCTTTGAGCATGGGATATCCTTATCGTAGCACTAAATGATTTCCGTTGTCTGTTATACAATACTGTGAGTATTTTCAAAAGTATTTTTTCTCAGAAATGGTGATGATACATATGATTAATAGATTTCATGATTTAAAATAATTTTCTTATGTACAAAAATGACAAAATGTACGGGTATGTTGCTACCCGTCGGGTTACGGATACGACAGGTCTCATGCAACATTGGCAAAATTGTATTGTTAATATATCCTTAACGTATCCTTAATATAATGTTAACGCTACGATATCACCAAAAAGTGGTGCAACGGGCCCCTGGTATTGTGTCCTGTTGTGGCTTCATTATAATGAGTATTCAGATGCAATTCTGAATACACATTATATGTGCGATTGAGATCACACCCATATTATTAACTTCTGAAGAAAACATGTATTTGTAGAGGAAATTGTTTGAGTAACACATGTTTAATACAAACATAAATGAATATGAATGAGAACTTGATCCAACACAAGTGTGAGGCCACCAACAACATAGGAGGAAATAGACGCAATGGATTTCACATAATGGTTGCTAATGGCTTGTCCATTTCACTGTGATTCAAAGCCACAAGTATCACACTTCACTAGTTTGCAGTCAATCACAAAATGATCGCAGTACTATCACATTCAATTGCACTCAGCGCCCGTCGGGAAGAGATTGTTTGAATATATCTACGGGAACAAAGACAAAAATAACCAAGTTTCACTCATATATTTGGACTTCAAGAAGGTGTTCGACATGGTCGATCATAACATCCTTCTAGACAAATTATCAAAATTCCATCTATTGAAGCCAATAATCGACTGGGTTGGGCACTACCCCTCGGGAAGATTCCAGCAGGTAAGGGTAAATGGAAAAACCTCGGGAAGGGAAAGGATAACATGTGGAGTCCCCCAAGGCACGGTGCTGGGCCCCTTACTCTTCCTCCTGTATGTGGATGATCTGCACATGGCCGTCCGCGAATCGCAGGTGCAGCTATTCGCGGACGACACCGTCATGTACCACTCGAAGAAAGACGAAACCTCCCTAAAAACGAACTTCAGCAAGATCTAAACCTGATAGGTCTGTGGTGTAGGAAAAATCGAATTTTGATTAACGTGACAAAGAGCAAGGTTATGGACATTAAATTTTGTCTGAAAACCACTAAAAACAAAACAACACCACATATCCTAACCCTAAACTCGGCCAGCTTGGAACAAGTATCCGAGTACTGTTACCTTTGCTTGAAAATAGACCAAGCCCTAACATTTAACAGCCATGTTCAGGGGAAGATCGAGCAAGTGACCAAAAGGCTGAAAGCCACATTCAAAATTCGAAAGGCATTAACAGCAAAAAACACCATCCTGGTATATACCACGATGGTCCGACCTGTCCTAGACTTTTGTGACATATTTTATGCACCAGCACAGAAGAGGTTGCTGGAGAAGTTTCAGACTATCCAAAACTCTTTCATTAAATTAGCCTATAATTTAGGTAAAAGAGATAGCGTGAAACAACACCATATCCGACTAAAACTCCCTTTCGTCGAGGAGCGAAGAGAATCTCGCCTCCTACAGCTGGCGCATGAAATGAGTTGCGATACAAAATACCTCGATGACAGGAAACTCAACCTAAGAAATTTGACCAGTGGTAGACTGTTAAAGATCCCAAAGGTCAAAACAGAGAGGATAAGACGATCCTTTTACATACAGGCCCCCACCATATATAACAAACTACCACCAAAAGGGCGAAATTGCCCCACAATCACAGAATTTAAGAGTTATATGGACCAGGAATATTTTTCCTATTCCCCAGGACAAAGGGGCCCAGTACCAAACCAAAACTGAGAAAACGAACCCCCCTCTCTCTCTCTCCTTCACCCAGTAAAATTGCAGGCTGGCTCGACCAGTGTTCGCCAGAATGCTACCGACCCAGCCTGCAAGGAGACACACACCCACGAGGCGGTCAGAGTGTTCGTTAGAATGCAATGATCATTTTACCGACTGGGTGTGTGTCAACACTGGAAATAAGTGTAAGCATGAATCTAGGCATTATTACTAAGCCAGAATAGTAACCCATCCAGATCCTCGTGAGACTCCATTAGTGTTTGTGAGAATGCAACCGACTCACCCGAGGACCATGGATGAAGATGCTATAAATATAGCCAAGTCCAAATTGGATAAAAGTATACTTTATAAAAAGTACATCTATGTGAAACTAGAAAATGTAAATAGTTAGGGTATAATAACCCGCAGGAAGACTACACATTTTAACAAAAGTCTTATTTCTCACCCTACACCAGATCAAAAAACCTGGCGTAGAATACAACCACTGCCAAAAAACCTCTGCAAATGTAACCCCTAAGGCTAATCTTGTATTATAATATGTAGTATATTCACAAATGTATAGCATAGTGTAGCAGGACTCTCTGGAAGAGCTATGGCTAGCATAGATGTGAGCACCTATCTCCAGACAAATTTCGTATACTTTATATTTATGTAACTGTTCATGTTCTGGAAATAAATGATATCAATCAAAAAAAGCTCGTTCATATGACGGGAATAATTAGATGAATGGTTGTGGTCATTGCTTAGTAACAAACTCGGCATAAAAACCTATACTGTCATGCAGCCGACTACCTACATGCAACTATATACCACTTACTACATTAACCATACACATTAATGTTGAACTCTAATTTCTTCTCATGATATAGGAACCATTTGAAACTATGGGTATGTTATCTTATCTCTCATTCCTATATTTTGTTACCGAGTGTTTATATTATGTTAGAATTAAGGTACCAGGAACCTTCACAGGCATGTGAAGTGCGTTCAAATGTATCATCCTGTAGGGACTCACAGTCCCTTTTATCCACCTTTATGTATATCACGGTGCTTGAATGTTTTTCTGATGATTATCCCCCTGGTAACTCGAGAACCAATGTTTATGTTACGTTCCAGCAGTGGATTACCTGGTGTGCATCTTTGATGTGATAAGTAAACATATACACAGACATAGGTACCGGTATGTAGGATTATTAGCTTATATATATATAATTATGAAGAATGGTTTCTGTGCACGATTATTGCTCATGATTCTATGACTGATAATTAAACACAGGAGCCAACATGTTTGACATGCTCACTACGTTTGCCTTGCATAGAAATACCGTGTAAACGTGCGTATATATGAGTCCTCACAGCCCCGTGCTATTCCTGAAGAAATGAATGCATATATTGATTAAATCAAGTAAGATTTCATTGCAATTAGACTTAATGATAGGTCAACTAAGTTATTACTTTAGACTTCAAAGAGACCATTCTCCATCTCTCATCGCATCTCAAGCTTGCACTTGTAGCCAGTTCAAAATCCGACCTTGAGCCAAATTCTATGTGCGCACGCATGGAGTGGTGATTAATCACTTCCGGCGTCGGCTGTTCATCTTCAGAACCAGGTGTCTGCTTTCTTAGGTATACTGTGAGAAAAAGGTTTGATATGATGGAAGGCCCGAGAGAAAGAACTATTCAAAGATTGTTTTACATTATGAACTCATGATTGCATAAATTTCCCTTCAGCCGAAAAATCACTTGACTTGTAATTGCTTGATATCAAATAATATATATGTTTTATTAACCACTCACAGCCTCTATGTTCGCAGAACCATTCCGAAATCTAGGACTGTGAATGGGAGGTTTAGTTCATGACGCATCTACGAAGGTCATTCTTAGATATGTGTATTTAATAGATGCCTGCTTGAATTGAACACCTCGAGACACAAATAATAGCTCTGTTTACTGCACGAAGTTGGTACCATACTGCATGCGTAAATCAATGGATGTGGGAACGTGCCGAACCTTTTCCAAATCATCCAAAAGCTTCTGAAATAGTTCTTCAAAATCATTCCCACATTATAATGTTCAAGTAAAGCGGTGCCATAAGGAGCTATAAGATAAATATTTACGATTTAGAACCTGACGCTCTTAAGCTTAGTATAGCATTTATGTTGTTTTCTGACTTGATACTCCTTTATATACACAACGATACCTTTTTATGGGTAATCTCCCAACAGGTATTCGCCCGAATTTATTTACTTATTATTTTAGTAGAGCTGCCTCCATGAGGATGTTTCTCTTGTTATAAATACTGTATGTTCGTCGAGGAGGGTAGTTCTGGGAAAGTGGGGGATTTTGTGTCGGAACTCAAAATATCTAGATGGATAAATATATTTTTGACTCCAACTGCTGATGTTGAGAAAGAAAATAGCATTGTGTTATACTACCACACCCACCACATCTAGCTAAGATGAATACATATTTTGGAGGTTAATTTTGTTTAATGCTGTTGGAATCGTAAAATCAAATGGACGCCAATGCAATACAAATTCATATAAAAATAATTTTGCTGTGTCTTCCCTTTGGCTATCTTTCCGAAGTAAATTATCTAAATGTTTTTCATCAGTCCCAATTTTGTATTATAAGTCATAGATCATCTACAATGGACACCACTTTTCCTATACAATTGTGTAGAAACGTAATACATTAGTTAAGAGTTATTTTGTCTTCATGTACTATTCAAAAAAGATCCTTTGCATTCTCAGCCGAAGTGAATAAGACTCCAGCAGAGCTAATGTATACAACCTGCTCAGTATTTACTGTATCAATATGTTTTCACGTTAATGGGAAGCCATAGTCTTGGCCCAGGACTTCCAATGTTTTATTGAGAAAACAACACCTTGACTGCTATTTTCTTTTAGACTCCTTGTCAATGCAAGTTGGATTGGTTTATCTGTAATCTTAGTGTCACAATACAGGAAATATAGTCGGCTTGCTGCAATATCATGTTCTGTGCCCATTTCCACTCGTCATATATGTATAAGTATATCTGAAATTCGACAAAAGTGCGAAAGGAGGCTGGCGAAAATTGTGACCGCACCAGGATTCGAACCCACAACGCTCCCATGCCACTGCATGGACTGACACATGCAGCGCATTTAGACAGCTCGGGCACCCAGCAACCCTGATTTTACTATACTCTTAGGTTTTTATGTATTTGTGCAGATTGCAATGCCACAGCTTAGAATAGATTATCCATTTATATCTGACATCTAAAAGAGATATCTAATATCTAATATCTGACAGCAGTCACCTAGGGTGAGGGAGCGAAAGTATCCACGAATCAGATAACGATCTATACCATTGCTCCAGCAGTATGGTTGCAGAGCAAAAATGGTGCCTTGGCCACTTAGTCCTGGACATTGATACCTAGGGTGAATACAATCCAACTTTCTCTTAGACATGTGCCTATATTCTAGGTATGTTAACCCCACCAATAGTACTGTTCCAGTTCCAAACAAACAATGTTCCCCAGGAACGTTGCCAGGTATTCAACAAAGGCCCGCGTTCAAGAACTGCCGTCGCTACTGTATGTCGTTATTATCAAATCATTATCAAATTAAATAAAGAAACTAATTTAACCACCCCATCGCAAATAAAACTGCGGTCCATCTGAGATAGTTAGAAAAATATCTACCATTTTCAGCATCCAAAAATATAGTTAGTGATAGTCATCTTTATCTAGACCCTGCCATGTGACATCAGCGCCTAAGTAACATTCGTCGGATTTCATTTAATGCAAACATGACACCAAAGATAAAAATAATGATTCCCTCAAAATCAAACGGTGCCCTGGATGATGCAACCAGCTACTGGTTGTCTCTGTAGACATGACACAGGCGATAACTCTCCCATGTGACTTTTTTTATGTTTGCATTTTTTCCTAGGGTTGGATCAGCTCATACAGCTGCCTATATATATTATATATATGGTCTTTTTTTGTGCGTATGGAGAGGAGGTAAAATCGCAGTCGCACCAGGATTCGAACTCTCATGCCAGCTGTATCCAAAGCCAACACTCTGCCACACCGCACCCCCCTGAGAATTGCATCTAATGTGGATATAAAAATTCATCACATCTCAATAAAACATTGAGTGTGGTTGTAAATTAATATTTGATATGGTGTCTATTTTTTTAAAATCCTTCATACAGGACATATTGGTTGTATACCCGGTTGTGGAGCCTATTTTTCTTTAAAAAAAAAACTCATTTTCAGTTTTAGCTCTGGAGAGTGAAAAATAAACAAGCACCTGCCAGCCTGGGAGAGGAGCAGCCACACCTCGATGTGATTAGGTGTGGGGTGAACATACACTACCGGCAATGAGGGTGTATGACCTAGAAAAGGAATAGCTGCTTCTTTCTCCTGTAGCAACATGGCCGAAAAGCAAAAAAATCCTTCTAAAACGGCTGTAAAAACGCGCATATTTGTCTTGACGCAAACATAGTTGGGTGGCAGTCTACTGAGCAGTGTTCACGGGAATTCGATGCCTAACTGTCGGGTTGGAAACGCAATGTATCATGTACGTATCATGTGTTTCAGTAAATGTTAGATATCACTCCAGTCATCCAGGGACATATTGTTATTAGGTCCATCTGTCACCACTCAAGTGGAAAAGAAACTGCACCAATATCTGAACTGGTGATTGAGTGTCGTCACAGGTCCACACCAATTAAGGAACTTTTAAACACATGTTATAGACCCGCGACCTAGTATAGAAAACCCATGTTGTTTCCTTTATGAATTGGTATCGAGTTTTCTTGATATTCAAGACGAGCTGTTCATGATGTCGATAATTATCACCATCATCGCATTTGTAATTTCATGAAACAGTTGGACGTGACTTTCCATATGATTGTCAGTTCAACAAAAATCTAAAGTGAACACCATAAATACATTAACACTCAAACCTGAAGTGCGAAGGAGAAGCTCTTCTACATACAGTGAAATTATTATTATATGCCCGGAGCTGCAGCAGCCCTATAAATATGTGGGCTCACCTACACGTGGTCTGCAGCTTTACATGTACTTATCCACGCCGGCTTATTAATCTAGTTTTTATCTTCAGGATCCTAACGCCAGGGGAGAAGAAGAATGACTTGTGAGCCACCCCCTGACGCCCCATTGATGGAAGATGGCGGTGTGCACGATGGAAGATGCACTCTTGCATGCCAATAACTAGATCGGAGCAAGCCCCACCAAGATGTGCGAACAGTATCCTCCGATTATACACGAGGGCCTAGAGTATACCTTTATATTTTTATACGACAGTAAACGATAGTAAAATATGACAACTAAAACTAAGTGCGCCTTCAAGTTTCTGTACATGGGGCAGATTTTTAGAAAATGTACAATTCCCCTTTACCAATCCTCTCAATTGACCCACATTTGAAACTACAATGAGCTTCAAAACATAGTTTAGCACAGCAAAACTGATACTTTAAATCAATGCGATACCAAATATACCCAGATATACCCGGTACTCATAATTTTTTCAGCCTAATTTTGCAAAAGTTCCTAAATGTGTAGAGCGGACAATTGTACATTTTCTGAAAATCTGACCCACGTATACGCAGTCACAGAAAGAGCCTCTTCTATTTCCTTCCACAATATATTTCATCATAAAGTAGGTCTTCTTTCAAAAGATAAATTTGTAATTCTTTAAAGCAGTAATGATTAAATACGCATACGCTGATTGTATGATATTGGTGATGTATAGAACATATATACATATATACATTTATGTCAGTTTGTGTTAACATGGACCTATTAATGCCTTTGTGTTTAAGGTATACAGAAATAGGTACAAGATTTAATAATAGTACAAGACATGAGGTTAGCTTGAATCATCTTGATAGGAAATGTATCACGCAAAAATATTAAAATAAACTTTATTCAAGGTAGGCCTGTGCATGTCTGCATGAGTGTTAGCATTGTGCATGCAGGTGCCTTCCCAAATACTCGACCTGTTTCTGACAACCTTGATTAAGAAAAGTGGGAGGATGCTAGCATCGGTTAGCCTATATAGTCAGTTCTGTATGGATCCGAGCCTAACGTTATCCGTACACAAACTATCTTGCAACATTAAATAGTTGCGACCACACGATCCGTATTATCACCTGGTTCCTTTAACATGCAAGGTTTTACTGCAATTCCCGCTAAAATGTTACTCTTGTATCACTGATTGTCTTGTATTGTTAGGTATGCGAGATCAATTTCAGTCATATAATTTAGTCTCATCCAATTAAGAATGACCTTGTGGAAGGCAGAACATAATATTTCTTTCTTTCACTTTCTTCTCTCATAATATTTACTCCACAGGGCCTCTGGTGAACATGTATACTTACACGTATACTGCGCATACTTCTGCCCTTTGCCTAAACATCTTTCAAGGCATTTCTTTAGTGTATACTCCTCAGCACGAACTTCTCCAATTCCAAATACTTCTTATGTGGATGCTCCTCTTAAATACCCGAGATTCACGAGTATCAATGAATTGATTCACTCCATGCTGCTAGCACCATATTGCTCTTTGCAGGGGCTGTATGTTGAGGCATCATAATAATTATAGGCAAGGCTAACTGCCGACCAATATGTATAATTGCATGAAGGATACTTGGAGTTTGGAAAGGGTTATCTGCCAACTTGGGCGTAAGTTATGGCTCGGTGACATTTGGGCATGTTGAGGAAAACTGGTATCGGTTTGCCTCTGATGCTACAGTCGCTGGTCTATGTGAACGAAGTCAAGGTTCAATGGAAACCCGATTTGTCAGTCAACCCTGAACAAAATCGATCCCTCACGATTTTAGGGGGCAACAAACTTACGGATCGGATTGCCGAAAGGAAGAGAGAATGACCATTGCTTTCAATCACCTGAACGTTTGAACGACACGTATGCTGTCTCTACTCTCACATTGAAACTCATTGACATCAGCAGACCTACTGGAGTCGTTTAATTAAAACAAAGCTTTTTTAGATGCACTAATTTTAAAAGTTATTATTATGTATATTATATTTTAGAGAGAATGAAACGATGTGCTCGTGATTGAAAATGTATTGGTCAGGCCGAATCCAATATAAATGAAATTATTAGCTCCAAGTTCCATTCACTATTGATATGTAAAGAAGAACACCAAAGAAAAATAAACCTTTGTTTTTCATTCTGATACCCTATAAAGTAGCTAAAGGTTAAAGGAAGTACAAATTCGAACTCATATATATGTGGGACGTCATCATGAATATTTCAATGTACTTCATGGGTGTATATAAAGACACAATTATTGTAAAATACTGGATATGAGGTGCAGAAGTTTCATTTTGTTTTTTCTCTCCACTTGTCTCTTTTGAAAACCTGTGCGAGGAATTCCTAGCTATAAAAGGTATTTAATAACAAGTCTTATATCAATCTACCGAAGAAATGTTGCTTTTTAAGAACTATTTTGAATAAATCCAAATTCAACTACAGTTGTATTAAAAAGAATTGAAACTGTATAACTAGCAAAGTCACACTGGCCTGGGCAGTGGATATGAGGCTTTACACTCATCTTTTCCTCGATTTTATTATTATTTGTCAGTGTTACTGTGTTAGTAACATACAATCAAGTCAATTAGGTAGGGCATCTACTGGAAGACCTGTGCACCAACAGATGTAATAACCCATTGTCATAACATCAGGCAATAAAGAATATTTGATTTGATTTGATTAAATATCCGACTGTCTTAACATATTATGGGGAAACCACCCACTCAGTAGGGCCTGAGAGGCTGGCAATTGTGTATATCCAAGTGCCCCTCACCTGTAAATCGGGATCGGGGGACCGCCCAGATGCACAAAACGTGTGTTCTCTCCAGAATGCCTTAGACATCTTGCATTGCTTTGCAGATTCGTGTCAAAGGTGACTTAGAAAGTATACCTGCGTGCTTTGGTGTATACTCAACTTTTTTCTTCGTGAAAACTTTATGTACTGGAAGCTTCAAGGAAAATATTTCTTACACACAAATTGTACTGTATTCTTCTGTATTCACGGAACATTCCGATTCACAAATTTAAATGTTTGTAAACATTAATTTATTACTATAAGATTTATTAAGCAAAAGATATCGCACATAGAAAACACTGTTATCTATTTTTGCTGATTATAAATCTTCTAAAGTATGCAAAAAAATAAAAGAATGAATAAGATTAGGTATAACGATAGACAACTAGTGTTTCAGTTTAAACAGTTATTGACATACAGCTTATATAGAATTCGATATTCCCCTTGAAGAGCACAATTCTATTAGGTACTATCAAGTTAAGGGGCGGTTGGGGAGCACAGGGGTACTTACAGTTTGAAGTACAGGGGTACCTACAGGATAGAAATTGGTGTTATAATAACATTTATTCTCTTGTTGCTCAATGTTATGAGTTGTATCGTCGCAAAGAAATGTCAAAAGGCCTAGGCATATAGTCTTACTGCCCTCAAGGTAAACGTGTTAACGAGCTAGTATCTATGTTCCCCGCTGTAGGTCAGGGGAGGAGGTAGGGAACGTCAATTTTTATGGAAATCCAATATGAATAAAATTGTCTTGTATTTCCACCATCTTTGAAAGTTTAATCAGGAATGGTACCTGGAGATTGTATTGTATAGTGTTTTCCAAATATAACATAACATAATACAAAAATAGTGATAATTCTGGAAATGGGTATCCCTTTCTATGATGGTCTTAGCTCTTCCAAGGTGTCCCTTCTACATTGATTGATTAATCTACGCGTTAAGGTACCAGATGGTACTATTCCTGATGCTATGGTTCCCTTACCTTAGATATGCAATCATCTACATATCAGACATAAACTTATGCAGTGATTTTCAGTCAGAACAATACAATGGTGAACATTACCAGAACTCTAACACTTACCTTTCGATTATTATGATATCATAATAAACTATTTAATAATAATGACAATGATCTAAGTAGTTTAAATGAATGTTTTCACTCAATTAAATACATACTATCAATTATTTGTGGTGAAATCATAAACATGAAATTAAAAATAAATAAAAAGCAAATTAACGTTCACTCGGTTCATTCTAAAAAAAGGCATAAACATATAGTGGCTTGTAATCTGTAATTCATTTTCGAGGAGATCCCAATGATATTACATACAATCCGGATTTTTAAGGACGTCAAGCGGTCCACGTAGTAAATTAAGACGACTAACGTTGCTAGAAACATTCCAAAGGAGTTTTTGTCATATTTTTACTATCACAACCGCTTGATGGTACACAGAGAGATTGTAAGTAGGCCCTATTATCTCTCTACTTTGAAAAATAGTTTGTAGTCACAGTGTGTGTGAAGAAAGATATACTGATCAGTCAATGCCACTATGAGTTGCTCTGGAGAAAAACCCTTCTGCTCATGCAGCTGGTATGCCTCTCACTCTATCGGTCAGACTGTGTGATCATTATTGATGTCTTCTGAATCGCTGTGAAGAGGAAAACTGTTTGAATCGCGTGTCTAACATGTCTAGGTCTCAATTCATTAGGTTCTAACACATTTTCAGCCCATTATCAGCCCCGTGAGCGATTGCCATTATACACTACTGATCGTTGGACCATCCAATGGCTTATTTGTATTTGGAAACATACCTATTCTTTACAATTATGCATTCATACACCTACATGCCATACCTGCAATTCTCTGCATGAACAAACTGTTAGTACTAGATTTGTTATGGCATGCACAATTCAATAGGTGAAAATCAATTTTGTCTGTGTGTGCATTTTACATGGCGTGGAAAACTATTTCTAAGTACTTCTAGTTACATCATATTTTATGATTACACATTCATCCCACCATACGTAGGCTATAGTACTGCCTCCACCTAATGTTTTTTATTTAGATGTTATGTGCAAGAAAGAGCGGCATGTAAAATGACATCAGCTACTGTAGAGAGCCTCAGAAAATAGACACTTTGAAAAAGGACCCAGTCACAGTTTTCGCATTATGAATGTATATAGCAGCATTCGTGCTTCGAAATGGTGACATAGATAAATAAATCACTAACATGAATTCTCTAGAATGTATAACCATTGCATGCTAAGTTAATACCAAGAGTGACCTCGGTCATTTCATGGGCGCTCAATCATACACTCTCTGTAGAAAACTTGAAATAGTTCAGTAAATTGGGCCAATTAATATGGGATGTACGTACATTATTAAATAGTGAAAAGGGGGATATTCCTTGGGGGAAGCAACAACTGCGTTACGCCAGAATGATGGAATGGTAGGCGTACATATATCTACAATCATTCTATCTTATCCAGTTTATAAGCAAGAGCAATGACCTCCACCAAGTAAGAGAGCCCCTCCCCCCAAAGTCTTGAAGACACATATCCCGCCCACACCTTACTACCAGTACTACAGAGCCTAACGCCCCTACTACCTCCACCTGGAGGCGGCAAAGATTCCTCCTCCAGTGATCCAGTTCTCTGGCCTTGAATGACGTAGAAGGAGAGTCCTAAATGCTCGATGCTGCCTGCAAGAGCGCCCCTTCCTTCATTGCGCTTACATTGGCCCATTAGTGAACACGCCTCTCATACCAGCAGCGGTACCAGGTAAATATATATCATTTCATCATAAACCGTTATCGTCTATTCTTACATATATTCCAAGTAAGCAACAGCAACGTCATTTCTTGTTAACTATTAGTCACCACAAGTATTGCAATTATTCCAGAGGAGTCAGTTTTGATTTCTAGTTTTAGCATTCGATGTAGAAAAGCATTTAAAACATACTGGCATTGAAGGAAAAGACAAACAGTTAATAGAAGGATATTGTAAGTCATGCAGACTGTTCACCTATTAGCGTCCTTAGTTCGAAGATATTTAGATATTTCAGATCATTTAGATTTTCGACCAAAACATCAGCATGTAAAGCATTTAATGAGTCACGACAAGGGACATATTATGGACCTTGCATCACCATTGACAGGGCAACGGAGGTTCGTGATTAGAAAATATTAAGGAAATTAAGCCACTGCTTTTCGACCTATTCCCCAATGTTTGAATAGATGTTGGGCCAAGCGGCACAATTCCAGTAAAGACTTTGGCAGCAGGTCAGAACATCTGAAACTGATCTGCTCGCCTGGAACAGCCGGACCGATCCAGTGATTTGTTTTTATTAACGATGACCTCAGACGGTTGTTAATTATATTCCATGTGTATTACAACACAGTTACGATAGTAAGCCGATTGATTCAGTGTTTCTCTACCAGCACTTAAGAAAAGTGAAATTTGTTCCTTTAAAGCCCCAGGGGCAGCAGTGTTGCAGTGACTCCCCCTTTTCATATTTGCATTACAATTAACATAATTGCATTCTTGGTGACTTATAATTGTAAAATTAAAATGTGGAAACCTTGTTTCTCGGAGGGTATTAATATATATATGGTTAAACTATGAATTAAACACTGACTGAACATTGGCTTCTTTTATTAATGGTCTGGTTACAACCGACCTAGCTAGTGGACTCACTCGTACAGTTCTTACTATGCCATGAGTAATGGGGGGAGCAGTGCCTGGGCCTGGAACTGAAAGTGATACCCTGGTAATGCATACGCCCCAATCCATACAATTCAGTCATGGGCCTTCTTTGCCCATCGCCTGCTAAGAAGTGGCAATCTTGATGAAATGTGTTTGAAAGGGTCTCTCTTTGACGCCAGGCATCCAACATTAATGCCTCTCTGTGAATCTAACATGTAGCAGAAGCCTGTTTCCAGAGTTATGTATATAGGCTGGTAGTGTTGAGGAGGGCACTGACAAAGATAACGACCAAGGTGCTAGAAATTGTCGATGTACATTCAAGGGAGGTGTTTCTTATTCGGAACTTCATGATAAAGTATTACTCTTACAAGCATGTGATATCGCTGATATGCAGAAGGGGTAATTTGTAGAGGAGTACAGAAAGGGGAACATAATTCTATATTTACGAGCTTACAGCCGGAGATTTTTGTCAAAGGCATAGCTTCTTTGCAGAACATACGCCTTGCTGAAACCTCGAGGACGGCCTTCTGCCCAATCTACTTCCACATCTCCGGCGTGTACATACGGCATATCCATTTCAGCCCGATTTTATCAGGACTCATGGCAAAATAAACTTTTCCACTTAACATTGATATAAATCCGAGGGAGATATTATAAATAGATAATAATATTTTTGTCAGACGTTGAACCGGGGAATAAAGAATACAATAATAATATGCTGACTCTGAGCCTTAGTTGATTCCTTTGGTGAAATTTGCGAGGAAAGACCTGCCTTAAGTAATGGGCCAATTTGCATCTTTCGTCAGGAAATAGAAAAAAATAGTTAACTACCTGTGTGGATTGGTATTGCGGCAGGAAATGCCATAGACCAACTATATCCCAGCACATGGCATATTGGCCAGGGAGCCAAATATTATTTCCTGGGTGGCTATTCAAATCAAGGGTTTTTTGTCTGAATGGAATCGAATATATATTATGTGTTTCATCTACGTTAACACAGGTTAAGTCATCGCTAATTTTAGCTCTTTATCTCAGAACATGACCTTCAAATTGGATATTAAAAATTCCTCGTGTCTATTATGATTTGTTGGTAACTTCACCACTTCAGTAAAAATGTGTAGCATTTGTGAATAGATCACATTTCTATATTGAAATGAATGAAATAACCGCCATTCCCGCTTCAAACTTCAAATCTATTACACATTTCTGGAGCTGAGGGGCTATTTAAATATGTGTGTAAAAGTATCGGTTACATCGGAGCATGTCTGAAATTCCATGTACTATAAGCTAGGCTATAGTTTCTGGTTCATTGAGGCACCAAGTTTTAAAAGTGCTCCTCCAAGTGTATTTCCGATTATTAAGTACCGCAATTAATAACCCTCTGAATATAGGAGATTGGTGACAGTTTACTATGGTCAATGAAGTATTGGTTGCAGCAGAAGTTAAAAGGGAGCTAAAATGCCTGGTAATTCAGTTCTAGTTACACAGGCCATGCAGGTCATAAGCTAAATGCAACAGTTATGCAAATACAATCGTCGATCAAGGAATAGATGGTTCCTAAAGGAAGTGCACCCTTATTGAATATTCGGAAAGATAAGGAATAAAAGACCGACGCAATGTACACATGTAGACTATGTGGACACCATAGTGTCATGAATGTAAATGCAAATGTGAGTACAAGCTTCTATTGCCAGCAAGTACTCATTGGCCTCGTTACCATTGCGTGAAAAATGTTGTGCATCTCCAGAATCACCATGTTAATAGGTATTAATAGGTAGCAACATGAAGGTGGTGAGAGAGGACTTGTCCATCAGGAGACGATTGATCCATAAAGAGAAACTCCTTTTAGTCCGGAGCAATGCGCACTGAATCTGAACTGATTTTTTGTTTCTATTTGTGATAACATGCTTGCACAAGTGTATGTAGGTAAAGGGTATTCTGGCAAGATGCGGGAAAAAATGCCCGGGGCAATATTTGACGTCGCCCTTTTCATAAACATATCGTGTTTTGGGGGAAATATTTTGTTCAATTTGATTCAGCCAATAAACACACTGTACGCCTCCACACCAAATGTGTTTTCATCTGTGTTCCATTGGCAAAAATCATATTTCTGTTATATATGCCTGGCAGCCTCCATCATCATGCGATTAAATTAACAAAGAACTAGGATGATGTAGAAAACAGAAGAACTTTAGTACCTTGCACCTCGCATATATATTACCTCCATACATATGGCATTCCTCAGGTAAGGTGAGCCACAATGTCAACAATTTCGGGTCACCTTCGCCTCTATACACTGTTGGGCGGGGCTAATACAAAGTTCACTGCTGGTCAGTCTGCATAGGTGTTTCCAGTAGGCAAATGGACGAGGAAGATGATTGCAAATTGTTATTGTGCTCCCACAGAGAAATCACCTCTAACCTAATCATCAACACATGCTTCCTCATACGATGCTTTGCAGATGATGAATTCTCTCAGAATTCTGCAAGCGACATGTCTAGATCATGAATTTTAGTTACTAAAATTTCTATTGCCATAACCTAACTGAGAAGTCACTAAATTCATAACCAAAATAACTAACTGGTATTGTATATTGCCAATTGTCAATTTAGTGAAACGGCATCCTCTGTTAGAACAGTACGCTAGTACAAGAACCAAGGTTATGAAAATGAAGCTGGTGAGTATTTGGAACAAGTGGTTCTATACAAGGAATGTGGGCCATATAATAGAGAGACCCCATTTGTAAAAACTAGGAGAAAGGATGCCATTTATTCTACAGTGCCCCATAAAATTAGACCACCCCAGAGAAGCACGTGTCAGTGATGCATAAGAATATGTATGCATTTGTTGTTGAAGTTGAAGTATAATTAAGAGACATTTTATTTTCTTTATGGTAACAACTGCGATGGATTGTATTCAGCACGTTTGCAAACCTTAGTTCCATTTTATTCATAATGGTATGTTAGGACGTCAATGCTTGGCTTGATGAGCATCAACCCTAGCTGCATGAATTTACTGTCAAAAAGATGGAGCCAGTGACTTCCTCGTATTTTCTGTGTATGAATCATTTGCAGGGAAAGAATTCAGTCTGCAGTTTGGCAACCGAAATGTTGATTCAGCCATTCTAGTTCCATGGGTCATTAACACTTTGTTCAAGACACATTGGTGCTTTCAAATAACTATTAAAACACTTGTGATTAAGATTAAAAGAGGTGGTCCATCCATCATGAGTTTTTGACGGAATTCATTCTCTTCTGATGCAATAATAGGCTAAATGCTGTCATCTCCTCTCCTGAAACAGATAATAACTTTCTTTTGCTGGTCCATCAATTATTGGTGAGATGTCATTTTGAAACACAAAACAGACAGCAAATCTGTTGGTAGAGTAGGGGGCATGTAACAGCCTCTGGCGTGCCAACAAGATTGCCTGTTTCCTTTCTATTTCCACAGAGTTCTTTATCCGAGTGAATTTCGGCGGCTCCTTCCAAATATCTTAAACCTTAGGACAGCTCATGAGAGAAAATTAACAGCCATAGGCAAGTGCAATGATATTCTCGGGATCAGCGTAATTTAAGAAAAAAATAATAAAAAGGCTCTTGGTAAATATCCAATCAGATTCGTATGTCAATTGTGTCATCAGAGCTAACAGACTATTTTCTCCCTCGAGAAAAAGGACAAATTAATCACTTTTAAGTTCGTGGCCATTTGGAACAAAGTAATAAATTCCAAATTTCGCTGACACGAACCTTTTTATTTTCGGCTAAATTCCATGCTATTTTACGGCTCAAACGTTCTATTACCCCTGTTCATAACTGCCTATTTATTTTTAAAAACATACGGAGTAGGAATCCAATGCCAAAATAAATGTTCACTTGTTTTCACAGCTTGAGAAAGAAAAGAATACAATTCTTCGACTTGGAGTAAATTTCCACAAACTAACCCTGGGAAGTTGTCCCATCCCAAAAGAAGAGAGGGAAGAGGAGTTGTTGTGATTTGAATGCATACCTCTAATTCTGTCTCTAATTTGGCTATGGGACAAAGGACAGGCTATAAGGTCATCTTTGAGACAAATGAAGAGAATGATACTAATTAGCTTTAAATTATTTAAACTACATATTATTATAGATATACAAAAGGTTTGGGTAGGCCAATCTGACATTGGAATAGTCGAAGCCAGGATCGCGTTTTCTTACCTCATAATAGAAAGTTCCAAATGCTCTTGGCATTGGCTGATGGACATTGTTCCAGGACCAATATCAATCGCCAGAATTACTAGTGAACAAGAAGAATCCCCAGTGCATCCCTAAATATATGCCCACAAACTTTTCACTTCACGAAAGAAAATCAACTGCCAGGACTTTCGTGAAAATGATGATGAAAAAAATGTCATGTATGTTCTTTGACCTACTCAGTCCAGGTATGCAGTCGTTCACTAGTGGATCATTTTAAGTATTTGTTCTGTTTATATCGACTGAAAACTTTTGTAAAATAAGTAATAACGATCAATTTGCTTCTTTGTTCTGTGGGAAACTTTTCCCATGCCAATGCATAATGGGATGCTGTATAGTTGTACAGGCCCAAAAGTAAAAATATCCTCAATTTTAATACAAGTGAAATCACCATGGAACGCTTTCCCACGGTTATGAAGGCTACGTTATGGGAACTCGAATATACAGGGGATGGTCTGACTGTAGCTTTTACATCAACACTGGCAAAAGTCAAGATTGCAAGTGAGCAAGAAGGAACTAATTTCAACTCTGTAGTCTCAGGAGCATCGTTCAATTAGAACTACATGTCGTACTGAACTGAAGCTCTTCCTCGGGACATTCACATGTTTGCACTTGTGTGCGTGCTTAAGCCATTATCTACTATCCCCATGAATGCTTATGGCTTTGGGTTCATTCCTGATTTATAAGTATTGTTTACTCTTATTGTGTACTTGAATCAGTCCCTGGCAGCCCATTTTCTTTAAACTAATATGACACATTCATTTCCAATATTTGATGCTGAATTATTTCACACTTTCTTCCCCTATTCATGGCCATACCAAAGGTCTTGGCATTTATACATAAAAAAGAGCATGAAGGCGGTGTAGAAAAAATAACAATCGGAGGTCAAGTGGTACGCATTAACTCTTTTATGGGCTTCAGGTGCAATAGGTAAATACGTATAGCACTATTTACTTAGAAGATAGACAGTACACTTAAAGAAAGGTAAAGTCATCCACAAGGTGTATTTAAGATGCAAGTGGATCAACATAAATAGTGCATTCAGGCAATAAAATAAAGAAGAACCTCAACAGAGTAACTGCAGAACCATAGTATGGGCAGTGTCTAAAATGTAGTATTGGAAAATTGTGTGAAACTCTAGTTCTGGTTTGAAAGGGCCACACACAAATATCTAAATATTAGATTACGATAGGAAGATCCTTGTTCATCCAGGTCAAAATCCCTAAGTAAACCAACTATACCATGGAAAAAGATTGACCTTTTGAGCAGCCCATGGGATATGATAGTGTAGTTTAGGAATACATCGAAGGGTTCTGTCAGAACCTAAAATCCAAAAAGGTGTGCTCGTCAATGGCGTCAATGCAACCCAGCCAACATTCAAATATGTTGTCTACTTCCGTTGACTCTGGGGATGAGAAGCTCTATTGCTATGATTCAATTTTAGTTGAATAATTATTTAAATCAGTTAAATTTAAGTTTAAACTGTTTAATCAGAAAATATATTATACACGAGGTATCATCCTCAGTATTCGCTGAAGAAATATTTGAAAAGGTAAAATATAATTAGAAGAGAAACATGGGTCGATTTAAACTGAATGCCAACGAGTAGATGACAATAGGACTTCCCTCATGGCATTTGATTTATGGAGTCCCTGATGTATTACGCTGCTGACATACACTCTCCCCATATCTCACGACTTACTTAGTTTGTACTCAGCGCCACCGATTGATAGGCAGGGCATGTGTTTCACTATAGATGTATTTTCCCAGGGAAAAGCCTTGTTTGCAGGAACTGGGGTTTTACAAGTATCTTGCATCTAGAATAGGGTTACACATATTGTTGGCAGGAGAGCTGGGGGAACTGCCAAAGACCATTAACTGTGTATGTACTGCTTAATCTCGCCTATCAATATATAATCCACACACATGGGGATACATTCTAGGAAAACGTATTAGATCCAGTTAAACCTTATATTACTATTTTCTGCTAGATATCTTTGGATTATTATTACCTAGTAATACTAGCGTCTACAATAAAAGTTATCTTAATTTTAACGAGAGAGTGCTTATAGATACGCTTTCGTGGAGGATTAAAAAATACCAATGCTACTCGATTAGATTATAGATTATTATTCGTGGTTTGCTTTCTAGTATGTGATTTTGTAAGGGTTTGAAGTCATTCTTACCCATATATATAAACTTGTTTCAACAATTATAATTGAATTAGAATACATGTATACATGATTGATAAGTCGGGGAATGTCCTATTATTCTGTATGGAATATTGACAATATCTAAATATCTAGGAGTATATGTATTGCGTGTGGACTTACACCCCCACTTCCCCAAATGTAGTTGTTTCTGTGATCTCCAAAGTTTCTAGCCCTTCACTTTTCTCACCCTGTACCTCCTGTTTCTGCTGGGCTGCACCTGTCACTCATATGGATCATCATTATAGCAGTAACGTCATGCGATTTTGATCCCTTGCTTCGCATGTTAAGAAATCCAGGTTACTGCTTAAAACGAATGCATGAAAAGAACACGGTATCACATCAGATGGTGAGATTCGTCTCACCCGAAGATGAAAACTATCACCTAGAAGTAATAGAAAGCAAATGTGTGCACTAAAGAATTCACTGTAAACTTGGAAGTCGCATAAGTGCGTATAGATGTGTAGGTTTATTCTTACCATGTGGACGCCAAATTTGGTTAGTATGAAATGAAATTTACTTAATTTTAAAAGTGGCGTTCAAATACATGCAATTCATTTTCATATAGAGATAAATATAGATCCTGGAGAATCGTATGCAGGGAAAATGAAAACACCTTAAACAGCCCGTGATAAAAATTCTACTCTTCTCAGTTGGTATCTTTCGCCATTCAAGGTAGCTTATAAATACACATAATGTGCAGAATGCTTCAACCACAGATGCTATTTATGTAACATATAGCCTTCCATAATAATGAAAGCTGATAAGATGTGCAAAGTGTGTGGGCATAATTTATTTTGGAGGCCATTGATGGATATTCCTTGACACCGCTGTTATGTGGAATGCAGGACCCGCCAAGCAGATGCCTTCTCAATGGGTAGAAGACGCTGGAAACGAAAAGATAAATGGCTTGGATGAAAGAAATCCACGTTAGAAATTATTTGGCGGTGGGGAGGGTTCTATCTCATCTCTGAGTCTCGATTGCATGGATATCACTCCCCCCAACCCCCGCCCCCTCAGCTGTGTGGTGGAGGGCAGTTACCACGAGGCCAGAGCCTCTTGCACGTGCCCTGTTTGGGGGAAAGGTGGGCAAGAATTTCCAGCTGCTATCTTGGTTATAGAAAGGCTGGTGGATCCAGAATCCTCCGACCAGTCGGCTGGACGTAGAGGATGCTGGAAGAGAAAAATACATAAGCGGTGCCAGATGGCGAAGGGTGTCAGAGAAAAACCCCAAATAACAGCATAGAAAAAAGAGATGTAGAGCTCGCTGCGCTGAAGGAATTGTAGGTCCCTATATTATCTGCGCGCAAAAACCACTTTTGGTCGTATGAAGAGTGGAGATACTTCTCCCTGGTGAAAAACACAAGATAAAGCTCAGGCAATGCACTTCCAAGTTTTCCGATAAAAATTATGATTAGAAACAGATTGAATATCATAATAAATCTTCATTTGCTTTCGATTAACGCAATATTGTTGAAGCGCAGAGAGAAAAACGAGACATATGTTGAAGCTCAATAGGAAGCATTTTGAGTCTGGTTTAGGAGCAGTGTAGATATCAGGTTTCTGGACAATTGCCTGGATGCACAGCAGAGCTGAACTCTCACACTTTTCAACCATGAATGGTGGTGTTAAAAGGTGAATGATGAGCATGAGATTCTGGCACCTGTCTATCCTCTCCTCTATCCCCTAGATCCCTCCCTTTTAAAATGGCAGAGCTACTCGAGTATCTAGGTTAGTTCACATTGTCCGGACCGTTCTGCTAATGCTGTGGTAAAAGATTTAAGGCCTGGCAATGGCATATAGATCCTCATTATGTCACATAGATCAGACGCTTAAGTGGCATCTGGTTTTGGGCGATTAGCTGACGTTTAATTTACACAGAAGATGAGTTAGAAGATGACACCTCACCCACACGGTGCCCAGGCAAAACCCTGCAGGGAGAAACCCCCCGATCAGAACCACCACCCCTGGAAGGACCCATCTAGGGCAAAACCCCGCACGGGTTAGGGTTAAATGTTCAATGGTGTATTACTCCTTTGCTGGGTTTTGCCCTAGATGCATGGGCTCTGCCCATGGGGTTCTGATTGAGACAACCAAAGTCTGAGATATTGGAAATAATGATAATGCAATTCACAAGAGAATTTTACAACCCTAATGCCACATCATTCAATTGCCTTCCGGAAAGGTTCGTGCTGGGCTAACATGCATCCTTAAGACCCGGTTTTCCCATTCTGAGTGTCTGCTTAGTATGATGAATCTCTGAATGAAATTTGAAATGGAGGCAAGAATGATGTGGCATTAAGAGAGCTAATTTTTTTCCGAACCAGCTGTCACACACGAATACCGGAGACACGAAATTGCACGAACACGGCAGGCTTGGGGGTGGAGGAAGAGATCGAAAATACCATGAATGCCTAGAGCACACGGTCCCTCGACTCACCTGGCATTTGGGTTGTAAATTTCTCTCGTGAGTTGTAAACCCATAACATTATTGTTCCTATCAGGAATTAACGCATGCAATAAGTAGAATTGCCTATGTACTTTTGATATAAAAGCCTCATTCTTATAAATTCCGCATTATGCTGATTGCTATTTATGTGCTGAGATATTAACCAGCACATTCCTAAGTTCATATCTGGGAGCTTGAGCGAAATCTTGTTATTTGTACCATTCGTATAAAGAAAGAAGCATAGACTCTCAAGTTCTTTGTAGAAGGGAAACACGCATAGAGATCTGAGGAAGATCGCTATATTTTTTAGACTTGATGTTTCTCATTGGCCATGTTCTCCCAAAGTACACGCACCTGTTGTTCTTGGCTTTCTAGTATAGAAATTGATACTGAATGTAGGATCAGAGGAGTGTCACACTATATTTGACAGACCAGGCGACTTACATGAAACTCAAGTAGAAAAATAATGTTAGCTTTGGCTCGGTTAATATGGATACAAATCTAGTGGTAGCAATCTCAACACGTTTTATAACGATGAAAAAAGATTTCAAGATGTTTCCTGGCATTGAATTATCTGGATCCACACCCTTTCTTATCTTTGCTATCTATACCATATTTCTGTACGCACACAACGAAATAAGCTATGCCTTGTGCCGGAAATGCACCCTGCCAAATGGATAATAACTAGCAACATGCACGATCGAGGATGTCTTCCAGCTGCTCCTCCTCACACTCCAAGGCTTTTGTCTTGAAATAAAGAATATTGTAAGACGTTTGAGAAATCTAATATTTAATCTTGCTATGGTTACTGTTAATAAGAGAAAAGTAAAAGGAATCCCATCTGTATAAGGTCATTAGCAGTGGTCCGCTGTCCATGCAATCTGAATCTAGCACCTATAGCTGTCATCAATGTATTCAGTGTTGTAGATACCTATGGTTCCCCCAGCGTAATAAGGGGAGGCCACTGTCGGCGAATCTCTGAGACTCCTGTTTACATTCATCTTCAGTGTCTGGAAAATAAACAGCCTCAGTGGACCAAACAAACCTTTGGATCATTTACACAAGTCGTCTCCAAAGATCCCCTGGTGGGGGAAACGTCGAGGGTAGAAGCTTGACAAAAACTCGATGCTTTTCCGGGATAAAGTAAATAAATATTGGACTCAAGACCAGGAATCATTACATGAAAATCAATCTAATATTTTGTCTCCTACATAAGATACTTTGGAACAAAGATTACTAATTAATAAGGAAGTGTAATAAAAAAACTATGCATATATGAATGCAGATCAGATAGCAAACTAAGCTTTATAAATATATCACAGTTCAAAGTATAAACTCAATCAAATCTTTGCTTATGATTAGCTGCCTCGGCTAAACCTACACATCTGTTTCAAGGTTTCATTTCCTGGGCAACATTTCGCTGGCTAAGTTTATTTTTTTTATTCTCGATGTCGAAGCTAAGAGCGTTTTTTTTCATCCTTGATTCAGGTGCCATCTCTATTTTTCCTACCAGATCCAAAGACATGGATATGCCACATCTTTGAAACCACTACCACTGTTATATTGCTTTGCCTAATGATGCTGGTTTTAATATAAAGTGACTCTAACGCCCTTCCCTTAATATAATGGACCAACCTTACTGCAATAAAAGCGTATATACATTTTAATGGAAGAAAACCCTCAAAGAAGATTACCTCTTTACCGAAACGCAAACTACAGTGAACAGTGAAACTTAAATGATCAAATATGATCAAATAAAGCAGACCTCAAAACTGCAATTATCAGATGATTATTTTAATTTAGGATTGCCTGTTTCAATCTCCTTCCATGTACTTTGCAATCCTTTACATTAGCACATTTGTTGTGTACCATTCGCTCAATCCATCTAGAAAAAACAGCTATATATATACTTTATATGTCCTTTAATAACAAAACGTTATGATATAATTGTTTTTTAATCCATCAGCTCTCAGCGTGTGTAGTAGACAATATGGATCTCATCGACAACTTCGACGTGAAGCTTTGGTCGAAAGGCGATGCTAACGATGATACTGGTAAATACATTTCAATCATTATTTTGATATAGCTGCAGCTGTAATTTTTACCTGGTATTTGTTATCTCATATGCATGTTTACACTGTGTGGACCACACACATCCTACTTTTACCACATGCTTATTATTAGTTCTGTATATCTACTCAGCAAGTCTTCGACACTGGTTGTTTCTATATATGATATTACGGCTTTTAGGTAATTTTTCCTCTGAATAAGTATAAGGATAAGGCATGGAATATAAACACTGACATAGATGTTAAGGAAAATAGTAACACTATGATAAATTGGGAATTTTATCTTGCAGGATTCCAACCTTTCAGAATAGCTTCTAGGAAGGTGGTAGATGCCAAGAAGGGCTTGCATCAATATGCAGTTTTCAATGAGGATGGAGATCTTTATCAGGTTTGTAATAGTATGATGAATTGTACCGTTGATCATCTATTTTTGATAGCGTCCACTTTTGGTATACGATAGGTGAATAAATTTATATTCTTATGAGAGTCGGATACTGATCTTTGCCAGTAAACCCCATGATGATGAGTTCTAACAAAACATTCTCACTGCTGCGACATATTTAAATGCCGCAGTGGTTTAGCATATAATTTGTTTTATATTTGCTCGCCGCTGTTAGGTTTCACAGCTGAACTCTATAAGTTTCCATTCCGTTTATTTGATTAATTTAATGCAATAATAAATTTGAATTCGAATTCAGGTAACACTGTCTGGAGGGGGAGCCAAGGACCCATTGGGAGGTGTCGGAAACGTTGACTTGAAAGTGGACGGTGACAAGAAAATCATCACAGGTGTAATTCTCCTAGACGAATGTGTATTATTCACTGAGTAACTGTACATCTATGAAACCAGCTTTTAATATATTGACCACCGTATTATGGACATCCATGGAATCAGGGTATAGATTGAATTCTACTTTCAAATGGACAAACAAATTAAATGAGATGAAAACCAGAAAAAATATTTCACAAGATTTAGAATCACTTTCCTGATTAGCCGTTAAAAGCATGGATGTGTGTCAAATATTCGGTGGACATGTCGTGTACCTTGGTAGATGCAAGAAATCATCACTACCTAACTGAATTTTATACTCATTTTATAGATGTGCTAAAAGGAGACATATTCGGCTCTTTTGAGGCTGGTATATTTGATAAGAGTTTAATTCCAATCAGTCCTATGCAATCATGGTCATTCCTAGTTCAAGATACCCGTGCCAATGTTAATTCCTGGGATCCAATTTGAACCCCGATAAAATATAATTACGAGCAATCCAAGGAGCGCGAACCATATGGGTATAAATGCAATGCCATGAATTCAGTATTTATTTTGTTATTAAGTTGTATCATATGTTTATTGATTTCCCTTCCCTTTTTGTTCCTATGCAGAGATTTAAGTTTATTTAAAGCAATTATTGTATAACCAAATCTTTTGTGCGTTTTTTTAGAAGTTAATATCCAAAAGAACTACGGTATTAACTAAAAAGCCAAGCATGTTTTTTCACTGATGCTTTGAACTATTAGATTATAAGTATATGACCAGCAATAGGACAAAGGCAGAAGAGTGTGCAAAATTAAATTCTAGCCTATGTAAAGCAGACTGTCAAAAAGTAAAGGATATATAGGATACCGTACTTTAACACTGGATAACGAAAACGAAAGATTTAAATCAGGTTTGGATAGGGTATTGACCGGTAATGGGAAGAGGGGACATTCATTATCCCTGCGTATAGGCCGTAATTCTCTGTCAATCAGTATTTTTGCACTATGTACTAGTTACCGCTGTTCAAGCATGCACTCCATGATGGTAGACTTTAGTAGAATTGCTGCAATGTTTCCCCCGTGTACCTGCAAGAAATTATACTTTATGTTTCTTTAGAAAAGGATCTATGTCGATGTTTACTATCATATGTCTGTACAATGGCCAATGTGCATTTTCTTTTCGGAAATTGGAATGGTTTATTGACAATTAATTCAAAGATGTGTATTTCTTTCCTCAGAGTCTTTTGAGAATAAAAGTATGTATGGTCATCGTAGTGTTCGATTGTCTTGTTTTCAGAGAGGAATTCACAGATTCCAGGGTTCAAGTCCATAAGAGTCAGTGCATGTTTTCACATAGATTTATACATATTAACCGGGAACATGAGAGGCCAAATTCCAAGCAAGGGAATTCAAAGGTATAAGGCTCTGCATGGTGTACCAGCTGTTGAAAACGCCCAATCCCTACAATGATGATATTCAGATTTCCCCGTGTGCTACCGAGTGAAACTTCAGGAGGCTGGTACTTGTTCGATCATTTAGGCCAAAGATCCATCAGTAAATGCGCCCCCATTACAATAGAGGTTGTTGTCATGAATCTCCCCTCATGATTTACGTGGGGTATGTAAAGGTTCTTCCTAGCCTTCAATATGCGCGTGCCAGGTGCAAGAAAACGTAGCTCGACTACACAGGAAAAAATAGCAAGATAAGAATGATCCTTAGAACGCAGCTAGGGAGGTCTCCATGAGACACATGTAAACATGAACATTCCCTTCTCAGTATTTTATTATCTACGGTTAGAAATGTCGATAAAATAAGCTGCTGTACATATTTAAGTTCCCGACAGGTTGGTTCTTATAATATTTCTTAACAACTCAGGCCCCCACCCCCAAATGAGTTCTGCCGCCACAAACGTCTTTAAATTTGAGAAATTACACAGATGAGCTGTAAAACTAAAAAAAATGCAAGAAGTATAGATTGAGGTTAAGAAAGGAAAAAAGTTGCACGTGCATGAAGTGTGCGGTGGCAAGTGCCAACTTTTGATATCTCTTTTATCATATAGTCTAGCTAGTTGTTGGAACGGTTTACCTAATAGGTGATGAGGAATATGACATATTCCACAGCGAGTAGCGTAAAGAAGTAATTACTTTACGGACATTTTGATAAAAACAACAGATTAGTCGGGATCTATTTATGTATATATACACAAGCAACAGAAAGTAATACTAAGCCCTTTATTTTCACCATTCTCTATTAAAATCAAAAGACCCTCTACTGAAGGCTTAGCTTTTTTCTCACAGAATGGCGTTGACTTCCATTGCAACTTTGGTTTCTCCAATATCAGTTGTACTGCCGCCTAACATTTATTGGCTGCGTGTAGTGAAAGGCATTTGCAGTAATTTAATGGAATATTACTTGTATATGGCTTGGTCATGGGCACATAACAAGGCATGTTGATGAAATCTACTCAATGTCTAGCTCCTTCAACCTTCATTCTGACGGATACCAACATGCATGGGCGTGCCCACTGCGAGAGATGAATGTTCTGCCTGTCTCTCAGAACTTTTTGTATAACACTCCCACAAGGATCCAATTGAGAGAAGCCAGCTGATGATACCGATCGTCAGTTGTTCATTTTTCCTCTGTTTTTCTTTGGAAATTGTATCGAAAAATAATCACTCCGTAGAATAGGACCAAGGCACCTCGGTTGTAATCTCCCGAGTGTTTCAGCAATATAAATGCTATATATTCTATAATTGCTCTTTTCAAATATTCATCCAAGACTGGTATTTGAATATCAACATTTCTTTGAAACTAGATTTCTAACGTTCGCCCATGCACACATGCTGATTAATGATTTGTATACATGTATATATAGTAGCCTTAAGATCGTCCTTTATATTAATCTTCCTTATAATATGGTAAACTATCTTTAAAAATAGCTTTAGAAGACATTTGAATATGTGTATGCCGATAATGCAGTGTTGATATGGTCACAACAGGATAGATATGTATATATGGACTTATGGTAAATAGCCCAGGAAGATATAGGATCTATAGCCTATTGTAGATGTTGGAAGAGAAACGGACAGTGTGTGAACCCTAGAAAAACAAAGTACAACTATTTTGAACATTAGAATGGCATTGGTATAGGTTTAAAGTTAACGAGTCAGGATAAACCAATCATTTTGAACTGGGTTTATTCTTGGTTAAAGAATATGGTATGTTTAATTGGGTGTAAAGTTAGATTATTTTGAGTGTAACATAATATCGATTATTTAGGTTGTAGTTTAATGGCAACGCAGGAAAACTACCATTTATATAAGGTTATGCATCATGTTCATCTGATATGTTTAAAATTGTGGCAATGGGTAATAAAATGTGTTGGTCACTTGCAATTAGTAATGACTGGGCATTGCGACTCCCACCAGGGTCGCGACCAGAAGCACCACATGCTGCCCCCTATCCTCTCCTCTCTTCACTACCTCCTACCTCGCAACACGCTCCTCCTCTCCCCCTCACTCTCCTCCGGACGCCTAACCATCAACACCTAGTCACCTTCTTCAATCTTCAAAATTCTTGGCTCCAATCAAATGTTTCACATCTATTAAGAAACAGTTGGGCAGGAAATACATACCACCAACAGGAGTATACTTTAAGATAAGAACATTTCGGGAATAACATTCAATATGCCTAGGAATACTAGATCGAGAAAGACCGGCAGTCAGCAAGACGACCAAGAGAGTATAGACAGTAACACCATCTTCAAATTCCCCGACCCGCCGAAGGCTACGTGTAAGTCTCTACAGGAAGGTCTAATCGGGGTGTCCGGAGACGTAGCAGCAGTGAAGGAGCAAATAGCGGGTCTGTCAAAACAATTCGCACAGATTCTAAAATCAAAAGGTATTGGCTCGGAATCATCGGAGGCAGATAGCTCGGACGCTGGGTCACAATCATCCAGACGCTCCAGGTCTACCACGAGGTCGAGTAAGAGCTCCAAGCGGGGACGCGAGCAGTCCTCAGAGACCGGCAGCAGCGGGTCCAGCGAGGGCTCAGCGAAGCCACCCAAGAAACCACAACACAGACGCGTCATTAAGTGGGTCACAGACTCCCAGCGCAGAGCACACTCCGCGCCGAGGATTATTCGCCGCCAGGTCCAGGCAGATGACTTCTTGGAGAGGGAACTGGACCGGGAGAGATTTGCACACAAGTTACATGGTAGGGTAGATATTATATCAGACATTCATAACTCTAAAATTATGGCTAAACCCTACATGTACATGTGGAGTGCCGTGAGAAGATGGTCCCAGTACATCTGGGATATGGTCGAGAGTGGCAAGATCAGCTGGTCAGACAAGTCCACTATCCAAGACGAACGAGTAAGGATTTGCCTGACAGGTGGGGGACAGGGATACAGTGCCCCCCACTCAAATGACCGATCTACAAAGAGTCAGAACAACAACCATAACAACAAAGGAGAAAAGCAAGTGGAGGCTATATGCAGGCAATACAACTCCAGAGATGGTTGCTCATTCTCTGCCGACCACAAGGAGGGTCCCATCTCAATGATACATGTCTGTACATACTGTGACTCTATAGGTAAAAGGAACAAGCACTCCATCAGAGAATGTCAGAAACGGCTAAAACACCAACAAAGTCAGATAGATGGATCTTATACACCAAGGAATAACATTCAAACACAAGGTGGAAGTGGTCCTAGACACAAGCCTAACAATGGATACGATGCCAAGTCCTCCACAAGTTCAAAAAACGAGTAGCGGGCGTGGCGCACGCGGAGGACCTGCCACGCCCACTGGATGTAAACATACGCGACCTAGTTGATCATCCAGGGGCGGTCCCAGGGGCCACAGTGGCGAGCCTCGCTCCACGCCATGTTCCCGGCGAGACTTCCGCCGAGAACCATCATGGCGGACCACAACAGACATCGAACGGTAACACAGATTATTACTATGTTAAATTCTATCGTTTGTGAAATATGGATTTCCTATGGGGTACCTGGGCCCAACATCACAAAACTGCGGAGCTAACAACCACCCCAGTGCTAACAAGTTCAAAGAAAAGATTGACGACTTTATTAAGAAGGAGATCGACCTCAGAGGCCTCTTAGGCCCGTTCGATCAGCCCCCCTTCGTGGAATGGTCGCACACGTCACCCATGATGTCAAGGGCTAAGAAAGACTCAGACGCCCGGCGTGTGATAATTGATCTCACCTTCCCCGAGGACAATTCAGTTAACAAATACATCATAGAAGCTATGAACAATGTTGAGTTAGAAGAATTTGATTCTATAAAAAACAAATTAGAAAGTATCGAAAGATATAAAGCCAGAGGGGCACTCTTGAGGTCGAGGGCTAACTGGCAGGTAAACGGTGAAAGGGCCTCAAAATATTTTCTCAATTTAGAAAAATGGAACGCGGAGAAGAAGGTGATAAAAACCTTAATACATGAAAACAAAATTGTCTCTGACCCGAAAGAAATCCTAGATATAGGGAAAAATTTCTACAAATCACTCTATTCTAAAAGGGAGCTGGAACACCCAGACACCCACAATTTCATAGAGCTCGAAGAAAGTAAAAAAATAAGTGATCAAGAAAAAAACTTGTTAGAGAGGAATATCTCTGAACGTGAAATTATTTCCGCATTAAAAGACACAAAGTCTGGCAAATCACCTGGATCAGACGGTCTAGGGGCTGCTTTCTACAAAGCATGCTGGATGGAAATAAAAGATCTCTTCATGGAGATGATGAATGAATGTTTTATCGATGAAGAAATGTCAAAAGAACAAACAAGAGGGTTAGTAAATGTTATCCCCAAAAAGGGGGTAGACTCCAGACGCATCGCCAACTGGAGGCCTATAACCTTACTTAACTCAGACTATAAAATTATTTCGAAAGTTGTTGCCAACAGGCTAAATTCTCTTCTTCCAAATTCAATTGACCAGGATCAACATGGTTTCGTGAAAAATAGATACATAGGTGATGCGGTAAGAAGAATCGATGATACAATATGGTGGCTCCAAGAAAACAGTCAAAAAGGGTTTATTTTATCCCTCGACTTTTCTAAAGCCTATGATTCTATTGATTGGGAATTCTTATTTCGTTGTTTAGAATCTTATAACATAGGCGAATATATCATTAAATGGGTTAAAACCCTACTCAAAAACTCCAAAGCCTGCTTCTGCAATAATGGTTCAATCTCGACATCTTTCGAGATCAGTAGAGGAATGAAACAGGGAGACCCCCTATCATCGACTCTATTTACATTAGTCGTAGAAAAATTAGCAGACAAATTAAGAGTGGATGATGAAATTGACGGGATCACCATAGGTACCCAGCACAGCAAGCTCGTGCAATTCGCCGACGATATAACTTTAACCATTAAAAATGAAAATTCTTTGATAAATGCCCTAAAAACAATCCAAAATTTTTCTAGTGTGTCAGGTCTCAATCTGAACATCGGGAAAACCAAGGGTTTCAATATAGGAAACATCAACTGTGTCAATGATGAAATAAGAACAATACAATGGGTACAAGAAATGAAGGTACTAGGGATAGTGTTAACATATCCTCGCGAACATCAAAAGATAGTGGATAAGAATTGTAAATCCCTATCAGATGAAATCAAAGAAATCGCCAACTCCTGGGGCAACAGAAGCCTAACAATCAAAGGGAAGATAGTTATATGTAGCACATTACTTCTGTCTAAAATCCAATATATCTTATCATGCATAGCAATAAGTAAAGAAACTGTCAAAATCTTTGAAAACACTCTCCTTGATTTCATTTGGAATAAAGGATCAAAGAAAATTGGTACAAAGTGGCTCACCCAAAATATCGACAGAGGGGGCCTGGGACTTAGATCCCTCACTAACATAATAAAGGTTAATAGAATAAGATGGATACAGAGAGCACTGTTAGCTCCAAACGACAAATGGTCATGCATACTTAGATCTGTAGAAGGTAGATCGATCGACGATATCTTTCTGTCAAGAGAAAAACCTAATAAAACACACAATGAGTTCTACCAAGACATGTTCGAGGTGTGGGCGGAAGTTTTCTACAAACATGGCCCTGAATCCTCTGCGGAGGTTCTTAAAGAAAGAGTATGGAGAAACTCTCATATCAAATGTAACAAAAAAACCATCTGTTTTAATAACTGGATAGAAGCAGGGATTACCCAAGTGAAAGATGTGTACGATAACGATTTGAAATTCTTAACAGCCCCTCAATTAGAGGAAAGATACGGTATCCAGGTTCATTTCTATGACAGGCTGCAAGTTATGCATGCCATTCCTATAAAATGGAAAAGAATGATTAACGCCTTAGAACTTAATGTAATCGCAGAAGATGTAATGATCAAAATTGGTGCAACTAGAGTCAATGTATTAAAAACGAATGCCAAGGTGCTATATAACATGTTTATTTTAGGCACAAGAATAGACATCCCAAAACTGGCTAAATGGTCAGAAATCCTAAATGTACAAGATCCCCTAGACAATGAAGAGGAATGGAAACATATATTCCAGTTACCATATAAGATCACAATCGATGTCAGGCTACAGGCCCTACAATATAAAATTTTGCATAGAAACATCTGTTGTAATGTAATTCTAAAACACATGGCCATTAAACTATTTAATGACTGTGACTATTGTGGCAGACGTGACGATATAGTTCACTTTTTTATCAAATGTAAAAAAGTCGAAGATTTCTGGATCGACATTAAAGATTGGATCACCAACTTAATAGGGTTCAGCACGATGATAAGACAACCTTTTACTCCCCGACAGATCTTTTTTGGTCTAAGAGGGAAAGGAGTCAAAACTAGACAAATAAACTTTATTATTTTGGCAGGCAAATCATACATACATCGCCAAAGGCTTTTCGGAGCTAACCACATTGAGTATAACAATTTTTTGCCAGAGCTCAAAAAAAGATTAAGTGGGTTAAAAGTTGCCGCAGAGTATAATAACACTGCTAAGAAACAGTTCAAACCATGGAAAGATATTTACCTTCAACTATAAGACATGTTTCTTAAGGTCTAACTACATTATCGTGTTAACTGTGTGTCGAAAAAAGAAAAACCTGAAAATCATGAAAAAAATACAAAATGAGGAAAATCCCTCAGAAAAATAATGTCCAAATAAGTCAAAAAAATGTATCTCGTAACCTTGCATTGTAAGCTATTTCTATGTTTATTTAGATCAAAGGCCATTTCTCTGCATCTTTTATTGTAAGGAGTGTGGCAAACTACGAATCTTCACAGATACGCATCGTTTTCTCTTGTTTTTACTCATGTTTCTGATGAATAAAGATCCGATGTTGGACAAAAAAAACAAAAAACAAATACATCATTAAAAACTCAGTATGGGGAGAACAGAGGGATCACTCTCTCCCCACAGTTGAGTCACTGGTGTCGCACCTCAAGAAAATAGGCACTGGCGCACATGGCAGTAATAGACATCTCGCGCGCATACAAGAACTTTTACAGCGACCCCCTCGACTGGCCCCTTCTCTGCCTCGAATGGGAAGGCGAATGGTATTGTGACATAACTATGCCATTCGGCAGCCGAGGATCAAGTGCACACATGCAAAGGGTCGCCAATGCCATAGTAAGGATGCTTAACAGAGATGGACACACCGCTTTTATATGTACCTGGATGACCTCGTGCTGATCTCCAATAACATCAGCCAGGCATCACGGGCATATGAAAGTGCAAGGGTAATACTAAAGAGATTAGGACTCGTCGAAGCTGCATCTAAGCTACAACCACCATCACAACATGTCACTTGGCTAGGTATAGAGATAGATGCAGAACACATGACTCTAGCCATGCCTCAAGAAAAGGTCAGACAGGCTGTAGCAATGACCACAAAGTACACATGCCGACGATCCATCAGCAAGAGGGAGCTGCAGTCACTCATAGGCACATTGATACATGTCAGCAAATGCGTCCCCCCAGCGAGACTATTTGTGTCTCCCCTACTCGAGGCCCTCAGAGGTTTTAAAGGGGTACATACAAACATCAACTCAGACATGAAAGAAGATCTAAGGTGGTTCACCGCCTTTTGCTCGGAGTGGAACGGCATGTCAGTGATACCAGACCTCTATGCAACAAAGGTTATGTTAGTAGACGCCTGCTTATCAGGCGTCGGTGGCACTGATGGACAGTTTGCCTATAAGCACCAGATATGTGACATATCAGACCAGGCAATAAATATATCAGAAGTAGAAGCAGTAAATGTGGCGATCGCGCTACACACACTGGTCAAGGAAAACGACAGAGGCATACACATACACATCCTATGTGACAACATGTCAAGTGTACAAGTACTAACAACAGGAATGGGAAAGAACAAGGCAATGCTAGCAGCCGCACAAATGGCCTGGATGATGCAGGCAAAATATGAGATCAGGCTCTCATATGCCCACATCCAAGGATCTATTAACAACGTGGCTGATTCGCTCAGCAGAGCGCACCTTAGCAGGCACGATTATGATAAATGTCAATATTGGCTAAACTATTACTCTCTTGAACTTGTAAATACATGCACCTATGCCCTTGAACAATCCATTATCTCTTTCAGGGACTCCAATGGAGGGGCTCGCGAGACAAGCGACAGAAACACAGGAGAAAGCCTGGGCGCCAGGAACAACCAGCAACAGAAGGTCAGCAGCAATGGCTTACATAACGTTCGCACATGACATGGGCTTTGACTACCGCCGACCAAGGGTGGCCCACGTATGTGTATACATACAGGCGCTAGCCAACCGCCTGGGATCCCCCAAAACAGTGAGAAACCATATCTCACACATAAAGACATTTATGAAGAAAAGCGACCACGACATAACAAACTTCCAACACCAAAGGGTCGGCTGGACCATCGAGGGCTTAATGAGAAATAAGTCCTATACCCCCAAGGCGAAGAAGCCAATACAACTATCAACCATAAAATGGATGATCAAAAGGCTGGGCCAGGATCACGACTCGATCATGGTTGCAACAGCCGTTCTAATGATGTTCTATGGTGCAATGAAACAGTCTGAGGTCACACCACAGTCCATTAAGAAGTTTGACCATCACAGACACCTCACAAGGGCTGATGTCACCGTACACAAGGACTACGTCACCATCAGAATAAAAGGGGGGAAGACCATGCAATCCGCTTTCCAGAGTAGGACCATCACTCTTAATAAAGCTGACGACAAAGATATATGTGTGGTAAGAATGATCAGAAAGCTCATCGCAATGGCCCCCACTAAGCACGCTGACCAACCATTCCTTACATTCAAGTCTTCACTGCGACCTGTCCCCGCCTCATACATTGCAAGGCGTTGGAAGCACCACCTACAAGCCAATGCAGTCGACGTGAGAGCGCTGTCGCTTCATAGCCTGAGGAAGTCAGCGGCCACGGCGGCCTTCTGCCAAGGAGCGACCGAGACAGAGGTCAAACGCCTAGGTGGATGGGCGTCTGACGCATTTAGGGTCTACATGGGTACAGACCAGTCAAATACCAATAAAAAATTAGTGAAGGCCATTCAGGCCAGCCAGCCACTATAAAGTGGATTTCAGCACGCGGACAAGTGCCCTGGCTAATATATACTTATCCATTAAATAACCCAATAGTCAAGAGCTCGCAAACTGACATAATACAAAGCAGATGACATGACTCAACGAACTGTCTCCTGGCATAATGCAGAACTCTTATAACGCCTACTCAGCCGTACATGAACAATCACACTCATATATCAATAACTCACGCCCCTGATATACACCTCACCTATTCCCACATCTACTATTCTTTTAAACCCTCCCTCCTCTTCCCATTCTATATGGCTCTTGGCCGTATATTAAATAACTCAACTCTTAATTACCTCGGGTAATTAATTAATTAACCCAATTACCTATCATCTTAATTACTTATTGTTTTTGTTTCCCATGTATACTACCACATAAGCATTGGAAAATAAAAACAATTTCCCATAACTCGCTCTCTGGTACTCGTCACTGGGGGGAGAAACTCGTAATGTGTTGGTCCCTTGCAATTAGTAATGACTGGGCATTGTGACTCCCACCAGGGTCGCGACCAGAAGCACCACATGCTGCCCCCTATCCTCTCCTCTCTCCACTACCTCCTACCTCGCAACACATGCTCCTCCTCTCCCCCTCACTCTCCTCCGGACGCCTAACCGTCAACACCTAGTCACCTTCTTCAACCCACCCTCCCACTCCTTCTCATCAGGTGACACGGGGGCCGTGTATATTAAATAACTCAACTCTTAATTACCTCGGGTAATTAATTAATTAACCCAATTACCTATCATCTTAATTACTTATTGTTTTTGTTTCCCATGTATACTACCACATAAGCATTGGAAAATAAAAACAATTTCCCATAACTCGCTCTCTGGTACTCGTCACTGGGGGGAGAAACTCGTAATGTATACATATGTTCGTGTTAGTATATGATCTATGATGTAAGATAATACAGCAAATGGATCACCCTCCAGTAATCGCATGGGACGTATGGTACGAAGTAGCACTTGATAAGCTCGCACAAAAATATGGACCTGCATGGGAGTAAAAAGAAATTGAGATTATATTAGCTTTTTCTGGAGGAAAATATCAGATCATAGCACTTAGCAGGTACTCCACCTCCATCCAGCCGAATAAAATATAATACATGGTTAAGTAATATTCCATGATGAATGGAAGAATCAAAAGTATGGAACATTTCTTCTTTAAAACCAACAGCTGATATGAATTAAGTTGGTGAAGAAAATAATGGTCGTTAATACAAGAGATGACACTAAAGGTTTTTCCCCATAATATTATTGCTGACTTCGAAGAAGGGACACTAACTGGACATCTATCTTGCAATGCAATGCTTTGTTTTTTTGTGTGTGTTCGTCTCATGCACCAGGGTGACCCGGGATATTGTATTAAGTTGAGGTTTGACTACATGATCAAGGAACCGACCTTCAATTATGTTATACCTTGTAAATTGTATCATAGGAAATGTATACATGTATGCCGTTCGCCCAACTATTCGAAACTTTGGTTCATGCTATTATTCCGATTTCATTCTAAGTCTGTAGCCTATATACATTCTTTCCAACGGTTCACCATCATACACCTCTGAGGACACGACACATACACACACACACATACACGCGCGATAATTCAGAGAATCGTTAATAACTTATGATGCCTTGTCAGGTTGACCCGAAACACAAAAGATTAACGGGTGTCCGTCTCTCGGCACAAGGGATGACACAATTCGCAAGGGCCTGGTGTACAGTTTCATGCAGTCAACTGCGGGTGCATTTGTAGTGATGGCAAAAAGATGTTCAACAGACCAAGATCAAAGATACATCTTAGATGTACTTTCCCGATGTTATGATAGACCATTACCAGCCTTCCGGGCTTTCCATATTCGAGGGAATCATATTAATATACACATATGATATATACAAAAACAGTATATATAATATGTTGACCGAGAGTGGCTAAAACATTACTATAAAGCCTACCAGTATTTTTATTGCAACTTGTAAGTTTCCTATAACCAGGGCGAGAGCTGGAAGACCTCTTATACCGATTCTCTTGACCCGTTTGTCAACCCACCAAATAACGGCTACTTCAATTTCAATCATAAGTGCGTGGCACGCTGTCTTCATCCCTGTTCATACTGTTCCAGGGGAAACTGTGATGGCCCTCTGCAGGGATTTTGTTGCACTAATATAAGACCTGCGCGGTGGTGAACCTTATTCTCGCCCCCAAATCATCCCTTCCTCCGAATTTTAACAAAAACAACAATAGCAACAACTCTCATAGGTTGTACTTCAGTTGGGCCCCAAAAAAATAGGTGTGTTTCCTAGGTAGGGGGGTAGTAATTTTTTTTTTGGAAACCACCTCCCAGGAACTGAAAAAAATGTCTATTGCATAACAATAGTTGTTCTACACATGGGAAATGTGCTTTTTGGCAGTTCTGGGTTAGGAACATCCGTTTTCCTGCTTTTGTAAGCTTTTTTTTGTCAAAAAATCCCCAAAAAGTAAGATCTGATTTTTAAAAAATCAGGTATGGTAAATTTTTTTTAGGTAGGGTAAGGTTTTTCTAGGCAGTGGGGGGGGGGGGGGGGGGGGGGGGAGGGGGGGGGGGGGATAAATCGGAAACCCACCTATTTTTTTTTTGGCCTTGTCGCTCATTCTAGAGTATTTCCATTGGTTGACTTTATTCTTTAATTGGCATTTTATTGAGATTCCAGTCATATAAAGCAATAAAAACTGCAAAGAGATTTCTTATTTGTGGCTCACTCGGTATATATATATGCTATCGTTGGCATACAGGGGCCCGTTTAACGGAACTTAACATATTAAGGGACATGACATACTTATCTCTTTTTACAGTGCTAGAGGGACTTTATACATGGCCGCTATGGCTTATAACACACCAGGCGGCGCACCCTTACCGGGCCTAGAAGGGATGAGGGGACCTATCAATTAGCACTAACAAATACACAATGACCGTTGACCAGAGTGGGTAATATGTACAGAAACTGTTTGTCTAAATGGAGAAGAGCTTTATGTGTGTAATATGGGACTTAAGAATGTGTGTACTTCACCAAACAATACTATCATGGCGTTTAGAAACTGATTTATTGTATTTTAGTGATACATCAATGTACCCATACCAGTGCTATATCATGATATACAATTATGTGTACCGTATATATATTATGTATACACACATATAAACACACAGGGTGCAACAAGATAAGATAAATTTTTAATCTACACGTTTTGGACGGGTAGATTTTGGGACTAACATTACTGTACCATTTCCTATTTCCAAAGTATTTAATTTTCACCAGGCCTACCGGCAATAAAATCTACAACATTGATCGTCATTTCTTTGAATCTTCCCCTGTATAGTGGCCGTTTCCAACACTATTCCAGGCCTTGAATTCATTTATTTTCTAATAGATTTTTCCAATTTCGAAATCCTATTTGTATTCCTCCATTACGAATACTGAACATTGTGTTAATGCCTTCTTTGGTTTTAATGCGTTTAATTACATTTACCATTGAGCATGTGTTTATTAATTATGTTTATGTATTACCAGGGGCGGATCCAGGATTTTCAAAAGCTCTTTCAAACTGTATTCTAAAGAACATATTTATATTATATTATAATCATATATGACTAATTGCTCAGCAATTGTTCTATGGTTTAAATATTCAGATATGGCACTCACTTATTTCAAACATAAAATCGATCATGTCAGATGAAAGTCTTAGGCTAAATAATCTTAAAATCACCCAACAGGAATTTTCCTTCAGTGCGAACACTTTGCCAGAAATTATTTGTTAAACTTAAGGGTTTGGGTTCTGAACCTTTCTTAATTTATACAGCTTCAGTTAGGCCAACTCGCCATTCAAGGATTCATGAGCATTCAAGTATTTTCCCTCTGTAAGAAACTGAGAATCCCCGAACATTTCAAGGCCATTTAAAAGATTCCAACAGGATTCAGGCCATGTGATATTTCAGGCCTTTCGACCTATATGTTAATTTTCCAACCCCCATTATTGGAATACACAGTCTAGGTCCAAAGAAGGGAGAGTCCCTTCAAACGAAGGGAAAGCCTCTAGCCTCAAACCGCAAAGTGCCATTATAATTCCATTAAGACCGCAAAATGTCATTATATTCCCATTAAAACGACGAGTCTTAGGCGGGGAGACCGATTAACGAAGCAGGCTGGCATACCATTCTTATCTGATCTGAAGGTTTGAACCTAGAGTGTACAGTTGAGTGTAGATACATATTTTATAGTTAGTGTTACATGGATTTTTTCACGTGTCTTTTGCACCACAGAATACCCTAGCTTGATTTGATTGAGTAGGATGACAGTGGATTTTTGTCTCTCCTATTTGTTACATTTCTTTGTATCAAAACAAGAGCTTTTGTCTTTATGTCTTGAAATCACTTGAACTTCTTTCCTTGAGGTGTCATTTTCGGGCGGGTAAATGTATCTGTGAGTGGGTAACTGGTTAGCCAGTCGAGGGTGTCGTTACGTTTTCTAACATTGTTGACGTTGTCTTTTTGCATACAAAAGTGATGTATCAATTAACGTTTTTTTAAAAAGTTGTATCTGTGTCACCCAGTGTATGGTGGGTGTGGGCCGGGTCTGGTTAAAGTGTACAGTAAGAAACAGAGAATCTTCGAGGCCATAAATTAGATTCCAACATAATTCAAGGACCATATGAGGATTTTCCAGGCATTTCGACCAAAATGCCCATTTTCCCGTGCTTATTTGAGGTTGTAAGTGCTTACCTCCTACAGTCATTTCGATAAATATATATGACCATACGTTTGTAAAATCAACTGCTTTTGAAATATTTAAACAAACTCCAATCATGAGGCATCTGTCCTAGTTTTTCGTAGGTGAAGAAAACACAAACACAAGGTCGTAGAATTTCGGCTTTTTATTGCTTGGGTATATGCATGGTATAAAAATATTTGTAAGTGTCATGTTCGGTTCTCAATGATCATTCATTAACCATGCACTGAGACGGATCATCAGTTAAATAAGATAATTTCATTATTTAAAACAAACCATCAAATTACACACTTTACACCGTTGAGGAATATTTGCAAGATCTGTATCAAGTTCACTATTAATTTGACAGGCAGTATAATGAGCAGTAACAACTGATATCCAACAAAGAAAAGACTATGCGAGGGAAACGCTGTTTTATAGAGGGATCGAGAAAATCTACACATAAAGATGTTTGAGATGAGACAATTCAAATATCTCGGGTAGATTCCAGTTGTACGCAAATAATTATTTTAGAGTGAATGCTTTAAAAAATGTTCGCAATAACAATACAACCAGCAATAAAATAATGTCAGATGAATGGGACTGGGCGAAACGCATTTGAAATCAGTCCCTGTATTGTAAACCAATCAATCCGGATAGATAGGCAGTTTGCTAAACATGGCAAGTAGGTTCTTTGCTAAAGGGTCAATTGGATTTTAACACTTTAAACTCTGATGCTTATTTCAACCCACTATTGCAGTATCCTGATTTCAAGAGGTCGCTAGCTCGTACCAACATAACTGTAGGACGGTAAAGGAATTCAGAGGAACAAAAGCCCTAGGAAAGTTTGAGTATACTTTATGAACAAATAAATAAATGAACACACGTATACATACACAACACAAGACTAGTGGTGGCAGTGCATGAATATACATCTATCTACAAGGTGAACAATTACATGACACAGGCCCCTTTAAATAAAAAGAGACATCGATATATGTGCTGTACAATAAGGTCCGTGTAGATAAATATTATCATTTAAATTTAGCATTCTTTTGAGGAATTATTTTTTGAAAGCAATGGTAAATGGCTGATTTATGATCACTAGGGTGAAACTTGCCAGAGGCTTACAGTTAAACGTATCACAAAACAATGGAATGTGGGATGTATGAAATAATCGTAAGCACCACTTATAACTCAAGAAAGCCTGTGATTTATGCGCTAATGATCAATGCAAATTTCCGTCAAATTAAAATGATGTCTTCAGTCACATGCCTATAATATTCTGGCTGTGGGTTTGGTTTTGTTAACCAACATAATCACAGTAGTAAAAATTGACAGACTACCATGGAAAACATAAAATAAATAAAGAGTGGGTACAAGGCCGATAACTGTACAGATAACCTTAAAGGAAAGGCACGATAAGCTCAGAGGAAACTTTTCTGTAACATGTATATCCCTAGATTGAGCCAAGATAAGCCTTCATACACGATTTCTTGACCATCTCAAAATGCAGATCTATATTTATATTGATGTTCAAAATGGTGAATACCAAAATACGATAACCCTAGATTTGTTTTGCGGTGGATTTTAGGCAGACATGTAAGATCTTGATAGGCACAAGACTTGAGATAAAGGACTCTCCGTTGATATGTCAAACTAAATAATATCCCAGTAAGTTTTATTTACAGCTTGAATGAATACCTTCCTAAATGTGGACAATACACCAATAGATCTACAAATACTTTCACATGATCCTATTATAAGTCAAGGTTTCAGTTTAAATTTACAGATTTCTCGTATAATTCTCCTAAAATATATTGATACATGTAACATTTTGTCACTGTTTCATCTGGATGGACAAGTGCTATAAATTCATGACTTGTATCAGATTTACCCCATGCAGTTTCTAGTAGTTTGTGACTGACAAAGCTAAAAGGAAACTGTTAAAATAAAATTACAGATGAACTAATACAACAGCGTGTGGATCACTTTACAGTAGGCACTTACTCGGCAGTGAAAGATTTAGAGTGTTAACATCTGGACGAGTTACTTTTATACAATCTTTGGTGCACTTTTGCCCTGATCTAGTAGAGCTCACAAAAACCTCAGGTGCAACAGTACAACAAAACAATATAATTTAATGTGCATCATGAAAGTTCTCCGAAGACAAAGTCTCAGATATGAGAGTAAGTAGTAGTAATAATGGTAGCTGACAATACTAGGCAGTTTAGATTTCAGATTGATGTACACGGTATAATGTGAATATTGGTTTAAAACCTTTCATATCCTCATCGAAATAAATAAAGGGAACTATAGGAAACTGTTCCTAAAAGTTGTTTTTCAACGATTAATACCGTACATGATAGTTCAGCGTCATTATATCCATAAATATTGACTGGCTTTCAATATTCCACCCAAAGGGGAGTGTATGGTATAAATACAAGTTAAGTCTTTTAAAGTATAAATATATGTCGAAGTTGCATGTTTCATATGACATCAAACAACTATTACCATATAACCCAGAGACACTTTCACTTTGGCAAAAGTACGGCATCTTACAGGCCTTCCGACGATAAATTACATGTCTTCATAATCAACAAGTTTATTACATCAGTACTATATAATAAGCCATCCCAAACATGACACCAATGGCGGGCGAATTTTAAATCAATTATCAGTAAATGTGACCTGGGACTCATGAGAAAAAACACAATAGTAGATCCGAATTAAATAAATATGATGTACAATTTTAGCACCAAGCACGTCAGAACTTCAACTTACACAAGTATTCCAAATACGGACCCGACGAGGAAGATTAACCTTTCAATCATGCCATTCGATATACTATTCTTTATGATATAGTAACACATGACGACATAAATATGTTCAGCATTGGCATTAGCATACTCCTTCCATACATTCCATTAGAATAGATTATAAATATTATGAATCCTCTTAGATTCTTTAATATGATAGTAATCCGGTACTGACAATGCTGGAAATGTATTGATATACCGGTATTCAATACAGAATAAAACTTTTTCAAATTAAAAAAAGGAGGGGTGCTCCATTCATTTAGATTTCTCCATGGTGATATTATGAAATGAATACACCTCAATTTAGGAACATTTATTTTGTTTTAACTCATAAATTAATTGGAAACCATCAATATGATAATAATTAGAAAGCGCACATGTACAATTAGTTTGGATTCTTGACTGTAAGCTGAAAACTGACAGCGAGATCCTATTCATGTCACACATAGCCATTTTATGCATCACATTTATACTGGGTCTTTTTGAATAGTAGCCGGTGCTCCCGGCCTTTTAATATACACTAATATACATGATTTTATTTCAATACATTTAAAGATATTATAATAGTATGTCCCATGACAATATGCCTTCGCCAATAGTACGTAAACATAGTCAAAGCCCAGAGAGGCTGAAGCATAGTGACATATCGTTCGTAAGAAACCTTTAATTACATTTGATGTCAACCAAATTTCTGTACAAGAAATGGATCCCAAAATCCAAGCCAAATTCTAACCAGAAACATGATATTCTGTCATCTTTAAAGTTGATCACAGACTATCGACTAATTAAGTTATCAGATCGTGTACCTTTCCAGGTGCATACACACGTAGAGTTAATTTCTGGTCGGCCCAGCAGTAATGCAGATGTATGATATAATACATGTGTCATCTACACAACACATCGGACCAAGCAGTTTAATGATAAGATGTGTTATAGCTTACCCTTACATATCCTTTTATCACTTGCAACACAATCTATTTTTTAGAATCTACAGCTCACCTTCTTTAAGAATCTACACATTAATCCTTTAGAAAACAATCTAATAAAGCCTGCTTTCAACATAGTCGCCCCTGTCTTATCACACTACATGTATATATGAAGAAAATATTATGCATTTCAAATGTTTTGGCTTTCCGTTCGAATCGAGACAGGTTCACATTATGAGAGTTTAATCCAGCAACACTGTTTACAAGTGGTTAACTCTAATAAAAATGTACAAGTCCAATTACTGGACGAAATTTCTGTCTGATTTAAAAAAGTTCAAGTGAAGGATATTCTTTTGATTCAACTTTATCAAAACGCCATTATACATGAGATGTTCCTCATTTTTAAAATTACACAATGAGGTGTACGTTCTCCGAGGGAACCATATTCCATGGCCGCAACTCTTCTTCGTGTCATAATTAAACGATTATCTAAAAATACTTCCCTCAAAGGGAATCCTCTTCAATGGTCTGCTGTCAGAAGCGGGTGTTTCGTTTTCCATCTCCCCAGGTGTTGGTGAAGACCATGAATTCTAAGCTGTTTAGGTAAGCATCATTATCTAACGACACCATTTCATCTTGCACATCCTAAAAGTCAAACAATGGGGGTCTCGTTAAACATTTATAATCTAAACATTAATACATTTTACAAACTACATCCATGTCAAAGTCTCACAAAAGACTCTTTGAAATGGGAATAATGCAGCACCATATATGAGTACGGAACAAAGTAGTGTTATAATAGTTCATAAGGTCACTTACTTTCTGGAAAAAGTCGAAATGGTTGTTTATATAGCTGAGCGTAACGCTATCGTCCCATAGACCTGTGTAGTGGTTGGTTTGTGCTTTTGTTGTGTCTAATTGTCGCGACTTGTTCCTGTGGTACAGTGCAAGTCCTATGGTAATTCCTGCAACTTGTAAAGAATATGGAATATAATAATGGAAGACGTATCCACTCATGGACAAAGAAAACTAGATTATGGGGGACTGAGTTCAAGTCAGAACCATATGATTTGTAAGATGTGGGACCCTTTGTTTCACAGGTCAAAAATAGTTTCCTACAATAAGAACCAACATAAAACGATGAGGCAATTATCTTAGATTTATCAATTATTGAAATGGCAACGCGGGAAAGCAACATTCACAATGCAAAGTAAGTGAAATAGAATAAGAGAAGTAAGGTATGTAACCCACCTGCCACAACGAGGAGCGTACATGCAAGCGCAATGCCAACAATACCACCCACAGTTAGTCCTTCATCATCGCCAGGAGGCAGCACTGATGTCTGGTTCCACGGATCACTACTAGGTGTCGCATGGGAGTAAGTCACATTGTCTTGTGTGCCTCCCGCTCCCCCTCCACCTGTACCTCTCTCAGGAGAGTCACTTACATCCACTGAGTCTGTATAGGAATTAGTGGTGGGCATGCTCGGCTGCATATAGTCCATGTTCTCTTGTGCTAATGAGCCAGTCACCTCAAGTGAACTGCTCAAATACTGACTAGATGAACTGGCCGCTATCAATCCAAGGGAGAGATGAGTGGCACTGTTTGTATTGGAATGGCCTGGATCGGCCCTGTGAACATCCAGGGGTGATAAATAAGAGGCTGGAGATATGCTTATCACTGTGAATGTGTCTGATGGGAGGGATGGGGTGGCTGTGGGGAGGGGTGATAACAAATGACGAGGCGATTCCACACTGGGACTTAGAGAAGGCCGGGGGATTTCGGTGTGTGATGGAGGTACTGAGGTAGGGAGGGAAGGTGATAGAATATTGCTATTATCCAACAGACCAACTAAGTCTTGTGTTGTGCTGATTTCTGTCCTTGAGCTGAGCCCATGTGTTGGTGAGGCAGTAATAATACCCCTTAAAGATAATTCTCCGTTGGGTCTAGCATCCTTAGGAGTGGAATTGGGTCTGCTATTGTTTTGGATGGTAGAAGTCTGATTAGAGGCAAGGTTATTAATCCCATCTTGTCCAGCTAAGGTACTAGAGAGTATATCAACTGGTGTTTCGGTGGTGCTGGCAGAATGAAGCGGTATGTATGTGGGAGGCAGTGGTGTAGAATAGAGTTTAGTGGGACTGGGCCGTTCATCGTTGGGCCAGTCTGTTGTGACACTTGCCCCCAGGACGGTGGCTTGTTGCAGGGAGGACGTGGATCCCAGGTTGGTGGATAATTGTGTGGGCAGTGGTGGCGACGGTCGTGTGTCCCGACACTCGGCTGCTTGAAATAGCCATAGTAGAATCGGCAGCACTGGAAAAAGAGAGAAGTATGTCATGTCACTGCAAAACAGGCACACAGATTGATGCTAACACACATGATTGACTCTACTTGGCTCCAGAACACCAAAATATGGCACAGTTAACACAATTTGATCAATGTAGTCAAGTTTTGCCATTCAGGCTCAGCAAACAATACAAGCTTAGCAGTTAAACATGGATTTCATCCATCAGACGCCAATGTGTCGAAGTATATTAAATGAACGAATAATTCTGGAAGAATCAAAGATGCGTTGCAACGAAAACCAATAAAAAAGTAAAATACATCCACTAACAGAATAATATAGGGCAGGGCATGTGTTAAGATGTAGAATCTTTCTGAACCTTTCCTTTAAACAATACGACTTACCTTCTCCTCGGAGTCCTCCCACTGGGAATCGACACATAATATTGACCATACCAGGCATATTAAAAATTAATGTAATTATAAAATTATGCCCGCCCTTCTAAAAAAATAGAACTTCACTACTGACAGAATGTAAAATGTATAAATTATATTGCGTTTGTGTAAAATACGATTTCATACAATGTACATAAACATGCTTTCAAGGAGGTATAATGACATAGTACGAAAAGTGATTATGAACGTTGGTAGGGTACATGGACAGTCGAACTGGTGGATGCCCTTTTGGGGACAACATACTAAGATGGGTGAATGGCAGTTGGTAGTGTAAAAATACTGTAATACTGAACCGGACAATGCTTCTGGGCAGAGAATAAATGAGTATCCGGAGGTCAACGGTAGACCTCTCCCCTAGTTTACGTTATGGGAACAAGCAGGCCATTTTAAACGAGATCATTTTGAGGGCTGTATTTTCATAGCAAGAAAATAAGCATGGAGTTTCATTAAATCATTAATACCGAAAAATATCTATGAATCACGACAAAATGATCTATTTCCTGATTTGGAAGAAATAGGATAGTGGGACTTCATGACAATCTAAAAATAGCCATAAAAAGATTGTTAAACTTCCTAGGACATAATTATGGAACTAAAAGCTTGGATAAGTGCCCAGGACAAAAATCCAATGTATATTCGGGCAGATGTGTGGAGTAAAGAGCTATTGGCACTGAATGCTGCCATTATGTTACACTTGGCCGACACCCACATGTTTAAAGTCAAACCACGCATTTTACCCTAACATAAATGGTAGACAAATGAAATCCAAAAGAAACACTCAGGGGTAGAAACTCAAAATGAAACAAAAACACTAGAAAGCCATTGGGAGAGAAGGGGTGGACTGGAAGAGAAGAGAGCAGCGAGGTTGATGGCCATTTCTGGTCAAGAGGCCAAACCGAGAGGCAGTGTGGTGGGGGCAGGGGTCGCGACGGACGAAGCAGGACAAATGAAAAGCGGAAGAGCGTTTTTATTCCCACGTTCAAAATGATAAAACTCGGCCAATCAGGCAACTAAATACAGCACGACCCAGACCACGACGGATGGGACCCATGTAAGCAGAAAGAAGAGATTTACTTGGTGGTTTCCCGCAGATAAATGCGGAGTATATCCAGATTAGCGCGGTAAATAGTGCAACCTTCATCAAACAACAATTTGTTTGTCCACACGGTAAGTGCGGGTCGTCATGTAGGCGCATCATATAGGGCCCCATAATAAGTCAGACAAAACCAATATTAAACAAAGGCACCCACCATGAAGGTTAACAATGGCACATTAATCAGTGCTTTTAATCATCTTTTATTCGAGATTCAAGTGGATTATGTTTTAAATGAATATATATATATATATATGAAGACACTACGGTATACGAAACTGCCCCCGCCCTCCTCTGAGTTCTACTCCGAGATCGGATTTCGACGTCGCTGGCCAAGGATGATCAATTAACTAGTGATAGTGATACAATATCAAGGACAATTATGTACTCATCATTTGTCTGATTCCACACATCACATCCGTTGGATATCTATTACATGAGTTACAGATTTCAGAAGCTTGGAATGGATACACTTATTTATAATTGCAATTATTTCAGTTGGACATGGGTATGGGGCACCCCACTACTAATGTTCAGATAAGACCTAATTACCCTGCTGGGCGGCGGAGGTCATGGAACCTAGATCCCATCTTCGGGAGTGCGATCTCTGTCTCTTTTACTCTGGTTTTAATCTATCCTCCACCGAATCAGGGAGGAATAATAATAGCAACTTTCGAAGTGGCTAAGAAGGGGCTTATTTGCAAATTGAGTGGCAAACTCATCACCAATGCTTTTCGGCAAAATAATACAGAAATACCTAACTATTAATACAGGTACCGAACTCTGACACCCGAGCTAAACATACGGACACATACCAACATGGTATGGTACATGTAACATATGGCGATCATTATCTTTCTGCGCCAATCATCGAAACAAACACATAGCTCATCTTCGTACGCATATTTTGTGTCAAGTTTTTCTTCTGAATCAGGTCGCTGGCCACCCACCAACGATCCCTGACCACCCACATGCCAGTCAAGGGATTTAGTGGAACGTTCTTTCTTCTCTAAGAAGCTGATTCCGTCAGCCCTTTCGGAGGAAGGGATTCCACCACCAATGACTCATGTTTTGGGGTGAACACTTTTTAATGGGGACAGTCATAACATGCCTATTGTAAAGGAGATCGAAAATAGCGGTTTCAGACAAAGAGGATTACGTAAGAATAAGATCGAACTTGGTTATTTTCTCAGGGTAATCCCCCAAATCCAGTATTTCAATCGCCCAAATTAGATAGTGCGGATAGTTTCCTATAAAAAAATAGTTTCCTACATCACATTACTAAATTAATCTATGCTTGAAAATCAAACCACCGATATTTACAAGTTAAAAGACGTTCAGTCAGATTTAATGCACACATTAGTTTCTCTCGATATTTTCACCTACGCAGAATGTCGGGCGTGGGGGTGGGGTTTACCTGGCGTCACAAGGAGTTAATGTTACATGTAAGAGGGAGAAATAAAGGTAGGACCAAGCTGTCGGTTTTCTAAGTCAAGCAGCTGTGGTAAGATGTGTGGGTCAAGAGAGGGGGCAGAATGAGGGAGTACAGGAGGCAGTGTCTTACTCAGCCCACATAGCCTTGGGGCGAGTTGTTTGGCTGAGGACCAAGCACTTCGCCAGCACCACACACCTAGGGCAATGTCAATGTAGTCGCCTACGGGTGAAGTAAGAAATTGTGGGAGGAAATAAAAAAAATAAGTGACCGCTATATCCAACAGGAGAGTGTACACTTGTACACCAACAGGTGTATGTAGAGGCCATGAGTGAACACAAATACACATTACGATTCTTGCGATATATAAAGTTATGCTTCACATACAAAACAAGGCGATTTCTTATGAATATATTCATGACATATGTTAACACTAGGATGTTACTGTTTCGTTATTTCGTATCAAAGATAACAGTATTTCACAACAAAAAGAGTGAAATGCAGATAGGTTAGAGTGACACAGATTGCCAGGTGTTCAACAGCCGAATTACTTTAGTACAGATCCACAAGCAATAGTACAGCTCTTCCAATAGAATATCTAATACAACAACAGCATAATATAATCAAAGTAGGAGTAGTCGGACGCCCACCCTACAGTCTACAGGTACATAAATAAGCAGGTTGCACAGATTTCCAACATCAGGTTAACCATGAGTGTGAGAATGAGTATTAGTAAGAAATCAATTACAGAGAGCGCAAGGCGAGAACAAAATACACAGATAAAACCCATCCATGAGATACACTATGGTCAGGTGACAGGATAATTTGTCAAACGGTACAGCAGTGATATGAAGGTGGAGCCGGGTGAAGTTTTAGTAACGTAACACTTTGATAATAAATATACGCAGGAATGGCCTCGCCCAGGCGACTAAGCTGTTCTTAGATTCCCAGCATTTGGCATCAAACCCTATCCCCTCCTCCCGAATGCACTCCTCTTGATTCAGGAAAGAATCTGTTAATTCCTTCCAGCTGTGAGAAAATCCACAAGTTAATCGTTGGGATATTTCTGCTTAGAACATGACCTTGGGTGCGATAGGAATGATCACAAACGCGGATCTACAGGCCTGAGTCTGGGAACCAAGATGTGAGATGTGAATGTAAAATTTTATGATAACATGGAAGATGTACGGTATATATTCACGACAGACATAATCACTTATTTTGTACATTTGGGTGCAGGACGATTATGATAACCGAGGTGACTTAGATTGAATATATTCCTAATTTAGAGTGACACATGAAGTTGCAAGAAATGTTTATGTATACATACCCTACGTCCTGCATTTTCAAGGTTGCAACACAGATCGGATGCATATTGATACATAGCAAATACTACGCATAAATGAGTTCAATGAAAATTCCGAGATGGAGAACAGTATACATGGTTATCTAGGTTTATTAGCTCACAAAAATAGGATGCAAATATTGCTATGTCAAGAAGTTTCCAACAGCTAAATACGGGTAGGTACTGGATTTACCTTCCGGGTCTGACTCCATTCCGCGATCGATTATTGAAATTGATTTTAAAATATTGACTGCCCCGAACCAATCCATCACATTTGAACGCCAGTCGCTAAAACATCTTACATGCACGACTGAAAAAACATTCCTCCTTCACAATAGTTGTTAGTAGGCTCCAACCAAAATATTGAGGAACTTCAAGGTAAATGTTTAAGAAATCATCAAATGATGTAAATGTTTGGCCTAAATTGCAAAAAAGATGAGATAACAATAGTTTTGGTTGGTTACCAAGTAAAGGACATGGATGCATTAGGTATGGGAGTTATCATACATCATGCCAGTAATATAGCAAAAACAAACACTCGGGGCAAACATGACCCAAGTTGCTAATGTCTTCCAGGGACTTCACATTACCGGGGCACCGACGTCAAGACATACTTTGCAATGGGTCTTGTCAGAGTTTTTTTTCCTCGCTCCAAGAGTTCAAAATGAAATACAGAGAACATGGTCAGGGGAAATTTGTTTAACCTTCTCGGCTAGAAGCCTGAGACGGGAGTTAAACAAACAGGGGGAAGAAGAAATTGGATATCAAATGAGGAAAAATTGCAAAAAAACGTCCATTAGATTTCGAGATAAAAGGGAAAAATAAAAGAGCTGCTATTGTTATGGGGTGGCTTTGTACCAATTTAACGCCGGCCAGCCACAGAGGATTTGTGGCACTTTTTAGCGGACCATTCACATGCTATGGTGGGTTGATCAAGTGCACAATGGGCCAGCCTCCACTGGCGAATCAGTCAATTAGAAAGGAAGTTTCATATCAGTTCAGATCCGGCCGTGCCAGATGTCCCATGGCGAGAGAAGTTAACCAACAATAATTGATATTATTATTGCGTTGTGCGCCCAGCGTGAACTAGAACAGCGAAGATGCTACTGATAAAACAAACAGACAAATCTGTCATCTCTCTAATTGAATCCCTTCGCTTCTCAATCTATAATGCAAAACCTGTAAAGGTGAATTTTGCTTGACACCCCCGGCCAAGTTTTCTATTGTTACCAGTGCGAATACTTATTACTTTTGTCTACAGGGGTCCCCGGCATTGTCGCTCTTATCACGTAACTTATCACGTAGACAACATTTCTTATTAATCAACGCTGTGAGAACAGAGGAAAAACAATTTGGAGCAACCCAATTGATTCCAGTGTCTTCACCGTGAGTATAAATAGTTCTAAGTCGAATCATTGAATGTAAAGTTCGGGAAAATTAACTCACACAGCTGACTGGGAGTGGCAACCCAATGAAGAAAACATCACCGCGCGAATGGGGAAACAACACATTACTTTCTTCTCGTCTACAATATCGAGGAGTGATAACTAACACTGAGTCAAAATGTGGGGCACATCATGAGGGGAAAGTATTTATTTTGAGTATGGCGGTCCTAAAAGAAGCAGGAAAAGGCAAGGGGAAGGAAAGGCGAACAGGGTCGAACATCTTCAAGGGGTAACTGGAACCGCGCCCCTTGATAAGTACGTTAGAATAATACCAAACACATCATCATACAGGGGATGTACCGGGATGTAATCTGGACACAGCCCTTTGTAATCATACCCTTTACACTGGTGATGGGCAGATAATTCATCATCAGCACTGGCAGTGAACGAAACGAAGTTAATCTGAACAGCCATTTCCCTACAGGTTATATAACAATGAAGAGATGGATCATCACGGTAGAAGTGTGGGCAACTTCTAGATCTATCACAACCATATTTAATATGGCAGTTGGTGCACTTAATGGTCTCAATGCTCTTAAATAAATTTCGCGTTATTCTTCATACATAAGAGATCCGGCTACAACAGGAACGGTTAAGAAAAGAGGAGCTTAACAACTAAAAGGTGGTGGGTATAAAGGGGCGGCTAACTATGCACACAGTGTAGCGGTTCTCTGAGAGAGAACTCCAGGGAGTATGGGGCCAGGGCGTCGGAAAGTGTACAATTAGCCTTCACCAATCCTCTCAAATCACTCAAGTTTTAGACAAAAGTTAAGTTTAACAGTTTGACATAACCAAACAGATTCTTTGAACCAACGCAATACCATGATAAACCCATATATATACCTATTATTGATCAATTTTGAGCCTAATTCTGCAGAATTTACTAAATGTGTATAGCTGCCGAGTGTACATGGTTCGACGCCATGACCCTATAATTGCTGGGGGAATAGAACAGGTGGATCTTTGACAAGAAGCTGATCACGCCATACCACAGACATAACCACGCTTAACTCTTCACATGCCACACAGGCTACAAAGGTCGCCATTCATGCCATGTCATATTCCTAGATAAATCTTCCAACTTCAACCTGCCATTACAGGGTGTAGCCCTGGTATTGTTTCACCAGTGTTTATGCTCTGCCATGTAAGGTTTGTTTATGCAGCACATAGAAGCTTTCTGTCCTATACTCGAGACGCTGAGTATAATTCCTTATGGGGCTGAAGATCTACGTCCGGGAAAACTTGTACAGAAATTAGCCAAACGCTGGCGAATGTGAAAGAATAGCTAACAAATTGAAAGTGGGAGGTTGATTACTAGCTGTTGGTATTAGAAATATATCGAAATAATGATATGCTATACACGTCTCTTCTATATGGTAAATAACATTGTTGGAATAGACTGCAATGACTACCACCAGGTAGGAATGCCGGGCTATTAAAATGAGTCTATAGATATAGAAATATTGATTTTCAGACTAGATTACAGGAGAAAATACAGACCTCCGTGTCATTAATAAAGTTCGGGTATATTTAAGCAATCCGTCAACAGTTTTTAGTAAAAGATCAGAGAATCTGATGTATATGTACCGATGTATATATTCAGCAATTCATCTAACGAAAAACATGATATGTTAGGTTCAGGCTGCATTTCTCTCAGGTAATCAATCTAATGACAGAGTTAAGTGCTGCAGGCCATATTAGAAGCCGAAGGTATAATGGAATCTTCCCTCCACATAATGTTGGTTCCATCATGCCTGTGGCATGTGGCGCAACAGCCTTACCATCGTCTTTTTGTGTTGTACATGATAGATACGGGTATATATAGCCACTGTCTCATTCATCATCAATATAATAGCCATATATAAAAGAGATCCTCTTTCCTCTCCTGGCCTGATACAGTAGATAGGCCGATTCTCATATCAGTATTAGTAAAATGAAATATGACAAAGAAGCCAATGAAAAATAGGTGAGTGCATAGCAAACAATTAGGGAAGTGGATTTCGAGATAAGAGACAGCATTGGGTACGTATAGTCCGTATCGATTGTCAATAAAAAAACATTTCAGTTAGTCCAGGGAAGGGCAGACCGTATGTTCTACTTTAGGTCGCTAGGGGGTAGGCCTGATGGTGTGAGTAGTCAGTACCTCCACTAGAACGTTAGTATTTCCGATTATGGATCAAAATATGAATGTTCAGGTATCAAGATATGAAAAGCAATTCTTATATAATGTACATTAATATAAGAAACGTGTGGAGACTCACCTGCACAGTAGAGAACACATGGTAGTTCTCCTTTGGTCTGGCATTGCATCGTTTCCAGCACTGACCAGAGGAAGGAGGGGCTGGGCTTGTGAAGCTCTCTCCTCTTCCTTATCCGATGCGAGTACAAATGCAGGCGCTCTGAAACAAATAGCACCAAGAGTGAGCATGACCTGAAAACCTCTCCTCCCACAGCTGAATCATAGCATCAATAAAAGAGGCACAATAAACCAGCATATTTCATGATTTAAAGCGTGAATGTTTTTAAGCCGAAGAAAATGTTTATTTTTAAATCATCTTTATCTCTTTTTACAAAAATAATTGCTTTATGGATAATGACATACGGGTATTAAAAAATCCCCCAGAAACATACAGCGAAAGCATATTACTTAAATTTAGTCAAATGATGCGTTCAGCCGCCTCTTTCAAAACAGTCAAACATGATAAAATAAGTACCTATCTTTATCGATCAGAATACTCCCAGAGAGAATAAGCCTTGGTAAAATCTCAGCGAACATCAGAGTTCATATGATATGAAACACATGGAAAATGTTTTTACGCTGGAGTGCACTGTTGTAAATAACTAATGTGTATCTACCCAACGAAGGGTAGATTGGCACAGGGGGGATTACTGGGTATGATACGCCAACGTCGTGATAACAGACAAAAATCAGAGGGCTATCAAGTGTGGTATAGATTTTCCCTTCATTTAAAACGCATGACTTGCGACGCGTCCGCCAACTACAAGGAAGTATTACTAGTTTCCTCATTCACAGATAATGACATGATCAAAAAGGTTGTGGTGAATCCAGTCCATATTTCCACTTACTTTCAGTTTGTTTATAGCATAGCATGATTGAACGCACAAAACGATAGTGATACGAATACTGCCAATCATGAGATCATATTGAAGTGAAGTCATAACACTTATAAACATGGACATGGCACTTTCGTAATATCATTATCTGTGTAACGAAAAGAAAATAAGGGTAGAGATAGATTCGTAAGAGGAACACTCTCACTGAATCCAGTGTTGATATTAATGGTATGAGCAGTCAAGGCGAGACTAACAGACGGTTTCAAAGCACAGGTCCTTAGGAAGAAGATGACTACTATAAACGTATTTATTTTCGCGCAGATACATTTTCGCGCAGTACTTTGACACCTTTTCGTGCAGATTTAATTCGCGCAGCAAGGAAGTCTTAACAACCTTGTTTATGCAATACTAGTAATTCTACCTTTCGCTCAGGATTTATTTTCACGCACAAAGGTGAGTGCGCGAAAATAAATACTGCGCGGACATAATACGTTTACAGTATCTATATAGAAAATCTCTGACGATTGTTATTTTACACGCGACAGTTGTTCATGAGAAATAGTGATACGGTCTATATACCACACACACCTGCCAAGATGACACTTCCATCGTGACTCGCCAGGAAAACGTGACTAAGCGATCGTGAGAAAAGAAATGTAATCGCTGGGAAAATTGCATCAATGAAAAGAATTTGTTATGATTCTACTATAAAAAAAACACTGTTTCTTGACCGGATACTACAACCAGCCGATTTCTTAGACAAAATGGAGCAAAGTAAGATTGGGGAATCTGTCGAAAGTTATAAGACTTTAATTTTGTTTCAGACCAAACATCAAATAGTCAAAGTTAAAAACACTTTTGATTTCTTAACGAGTTTATTAGTTTCATTCTTTATAGAAAAAAACGTATACCGTCTTACACGGCGGCCATCTCAATAAAAACTGAGATGAAAGTCATAAATGATAATGAAATTCTCTGAACACGAATACAGCTCATATGGAAGAAGTTAAAAGTATTGCATGTAAGGATGCTATTGGTAATATAAGGAAATTAATCGAGATATACTTCATAGTTCATCCCATATATATTACACTAGCAAAGTACCCGTCCTCCGGACGGTCACCCTCTCTCCCCACAATTATTCCTCTCCCTCTTATCTGACTTTCATACCTGTTTTTGTCTCCCAACCACATCTCTGATTTCCTCTCCCCTCTCCCTCATGCCCCCCCCCCCCTCCCCTCTCTCCCTTCCCCCACATCCTCTCCCTCCTCTCTTTCTCCACCCCTTCTTTCCCTCCCCCTCCCCTCTCCTATTCCTACACCCTTTTCTTCACTCTCCCACTCCTCTGCATGTAGGATTGTCACCCTCTCTAACCATACTTCCTCCTCTCCCTCTTTTCCCTCCACCTCTTCTCTGTCTTTCATACAGGTTGTCTGTTTTTCTCTCCCAACCCTATTTCCGATCCCCCCTCTCCCCCCCTCTTCTTCATGCTTCCCCTCCCTCCCCGCTTTCTGTCCCTCCCCTCTCTCCCTTCCCTACATCCTCTCCCTCCTCTCCTCCTCCTTTCCCTCCCACTCCCCCTTTCCTATTTCTACACACTTGTCTTCACTGTCCCACTCCTCTGCATGTTCTCTCTGTATAACCAATATAAATACTTTTAGAGGAAAATCCCCTATTTCCATGTCCTTTAATAGAATAAAGGTATACCTCTAGGTATCTCCTCTGTGTATATAAATAGTCGTTTGTCCGATTTGTTCAGGACATTTTATGTCTATTCAATGCATAAGAAAAAAGAAAAAGTTAGGTCCCCCTGGACGTAGGTTGTGGGAAATGACGTAGTATCTCACAGGGGCTTTCCCAGGCTATAAATAGAGTGTAGATATCCCAATTTAAAACAGGCTTCAAAATCATATTTCCACCCAAAATACCCTCACAAACCACATACGACGACATCCAGAGAGGGGGGATTGACATCTACAGATGAGTAAAGTAGTTTGTAATTCAACAAATTCCGAGAACATTCCGGACAAAGAAAACCTTCTTTCTACCATTTCTTTTCTACCTCCTTTCCTAGAAATCGCTCTAGCTTTATATTATATGGATGGATGGATGATCTTGGAGGGAATTTGCTGCGAAGTACCAGATTTGACACCTATGAAATTAGGCCCGGGGCGCCTATCCGGTATTGTGGAGAAAGTTCATCTTTGTGATTCCTAGCTATATCGAATCACTAATAAGTTGACAACTAAGTAATACACTTACTCAGGTCACTTGGATCACTTTACCCAGACAGATTAGGAGAAGGACATTTTGTTTGTTTTATTTACTGAGATAGACCGCAAGCAACACAGCAGGCACAGTGCACAATTTAATCAGTTCCAGTGGAGTTACAACAAGTGAACTCCTTTATTGCCATATCTTGATGACACAAGTGAATCATATTGCCTAGTAGGACAACAGGATTCATTAGAATAAATAATTACTAAAAAGTTCAGTTACATGACGATGTCCGTATAAATATAGGTGTGTAGAGTGGAAGTGTAATCAAATGGTGGCATCATGCTGAGGTGTGTACATGCATAAGATACCGGTATCATATCAGCCACTTGAATAGATAAACCGTAGCTATTTCTTCCCCATGCCCATTACTGGCATTCAAGGGACTACATAACAGGGGCGGTACCAGAAGGCTGGTCTAGGGGGGGGGGCACACTTGAGGTCAAAATTTTCTGAATTTGACTGTTTGGAATGTCATTGCAATGTATGACAGTTAATTTGCCTAATGACAATGAAATAAAGCCCCCACAACTCTTATTTGTCTAACAAAAATGACAATCCAATTTTCTTGCTTCACAAAAAGCTTTTGAGAAAATAAAATTAACGAAATTAATTGTCTCTAATGAGAACGTCTTGAGTCCTCACATTTGAGGCATATATATGTTTATTCTGCCCAGAATTTAGTTTTTACTGGACCCTGTCATATTTCCTTTGGGAAACGGAAATAACTGAAAACCCTGAATTGTACAAATTATCAACAAATCATAACTGTAAACTGTTCACCCTCACTGATTCTTGTTTGAATACCAATTTTGAGACCATCTGAAATTTAAAACCCTGTTGAGACATTCTGAGTCTAAAAATGCTTTTTGAGTAGAGGCCCTGAAACTAAATTATGTGATGGAAAGTAAGTAAAATGTAGTTTAATGTTAAACGAATTATTAAGCTAAAATGAAATATGGGGTTATTGGGAGTGTTGTACATGTAGAGTCACCGGTTTGAAGGAAAGTGCAAATTGTGGCAGTGCTTTAGGGGCCCTCTGCCCCTCTGAGTTAGGGGGGGGGGCACAGGGACCATTTTAAGGGTTCTAGGGGGGGCCGGTGCCCCCCCGGCCCCCCCTGGTACCGCCACTGCATAACATTAGTATTTTACTCTAATCATTAACCAACTAATTATCTAAATGAGCAGATCTTTCATGAAGTTAACGAAAATGATTAGTGAACACTACTAATAACTATATAGAAGTAGGACTAGGCCTGTTCCACAGGTCGGAATAAGCCTTACGTCTCAATCGGTTTTAATAAGAAACAAGCACATTGGTTTTCCTAGGTTTCCATAGGTTTCTCACGGAAATAGATGCTATTCAGACCGAGCCGAAACGACCATAACTTGTCACAACTGCCCGAAACGTCTGTTCGGCTTCCATCGGTTTCATAAAAAAACGACCGAAACCGATGAAAATCAAACCGACGGTGCTATTCCGTTCCGATTGTGGCTGAACGGGACCGATGCCATGTCGCCAACAGGTCAGGATTAATGATCGGTCTTTAGAATCAAACCGAACCGAACCGACAGCTATATCACCAACAGGTCGGAATTAATGATCGGTTTTTTGAAAACCGATTGAGACGTAAGGCTTATTCCGACCTGTGGAACAGGCCTATTATATACCCAGTTTAAAAACAGTTGTTTAAGGACAGTGTGGAACCTTAGAATAAAAGACTCTTTTACGGCGGACCCCCCCCCCCCCTCCCCCCTCTTAGCCCCCCCATACATGTTGATGGTCTTATACATTCAGAAATCTAGTAATACACTACGGTATAATAGATAAGAATAGTGGACCGATGATGACCATTTCATACATACATTTTTTTTAAATTCATAAATGAATGATGCCCCTAAAGATAACGAAGTTTAAAGATTATTAGATATATCATAGAATCCTGTCTATCAAAAAGAACATGTCACAGCTAGTGTACATGTTTAAGGCATGACGTATCCGGTTCTAAAGACGGGAATGGGTATCAAAACCACCATGACCTCCTCGGGACATTTCCCTGCACACATTACCTGAGATTTAGGAAATGAGTCATTGTGCCAATTTGTGGTTTTCTAATCTTCTGTGACAGTCCCTGTTAATGTTATCCCTTATTCTCAATATTGACACGCTAAATAACTCCTAATTCTTTATTTCACATGCAGACACTGAGACAGAATCGATTTAAATCGAAGCATGTTATTTTCTATTGAAAGTTGGGCCTATAAATACCCTCATTTTACAAAAAGATTATCGCACTACCAAACTTCCCTGCTTAAAATCCTTCAAGCAAGGGAATCGGTCAATTTGGGCAATATTTATAAATCATTAGGCTTAACTCTAAATAATGTAGCCTAATTATACTATGCCCTAGGGCTGATGTAAATAGTTTGAAACTAGCTCGATCTTAATTAATCGACTCAATTTCAGGCTCGAGATAAAATACAAAATGAAATTCGTGCACAATTTCCATGTTGCCGGATAAATTCACAACACAGTGAACCGCAGGTAGAGCAGGCTTTGCCGCCGCTTATCATCCGTGTCCGCTGATGACTGATGTTACTTCTACCCCGCAAATATTGTGATAGGGAAATCACGACCCATCATTGCCATGGCACAAGAAAGACCACTCAATTGTGCGCGGGTATTAGGTGAATTTAGATTAATTGACGGCTACAAAGATGTGGTCCAATGTTGATTTTGGACCGATTTCCCACATCGGACCCAGCTGACATTGGTGAAGATGGGGGCCTTTGTTTTCCTCACAGCATCAAATCAGCAGCAGCAGCAGCCCCCATCCGTCAACGGGAGCAATGCAATGGCAATCGACCAACCCCAAGCATATTTTCAAGTCCCTACATCAATTTAGGTCAAAAGTTCTACAGTTACGAATGACGAACAGTTAACCGGTTGCAAGAGTCTGCTGACCCTCGCATTCTATCAATAGGGAATTGAAATTATGTCAAAGCGTTGTCCAAAATAGCTCACACAATGTAACTTACATCTCGCGCGAAACGTCTCAAGATCAAATTATATGCTCAAATGGACCAAAGGAATCCTCGAAAAGAAAGTATTGGTAAATAAAATAAAACACAATGATTTGATCACTCACCTCAAATTGGAGTGAAATCATGGGACAGCAGCGGGTACATTTCAAAGAATATTTCTCCTGGTGTCGGTATTTTCCCCAACGTGCTCCCTCCCGAGCTCTATAAATGAAAACATTGCTTCAGCGCCTCTACCGGAAATTGTTACTGCGGACCCAAAAATAAGTCTTAAGTTGCCTGCAATAAAGATTACCAAAAGACGCATTCTTGCTGAACATAACCCTAAACTTGTGAAACATGACCAATTTTCAATCTGTTTTGCATTTTATAAATAATTATATAATTTCTAGTTTCTCCGTGTCTACCATCACTTCCGGCAGAGTGGCCGTCAGAAGCAGAAGAATGGCATCTCTGGCGAAAGTTGGGGCCGGTTTGCGGGCTTCCTTAAGTATTTATTTCTTCATATTACTCTGTATATTGATAACAAATATCAAATAGACCATTAGACCAATTATATATGTGATCACGTGAGAATGCATCCATTTCAGGGCTTGTTTGAAAATTGACCTTCACCCTGTTTTGAATGGTAAACTTACGTCGTCAGTACTGCCAGCCCAGTGCCTAGGCTGTGTTTGACGACTGTCGTCTGAACTTGAAGCATGACAATTTAGCACTAACCGTAACATATCCTCAGTGCAATCCTTAAATGATAAAATCCTATGATAGGATAGAAGTGAAGCTCATTCATGCTGACAGTGTCCTTTTTGATAGAGATACTATAATTTGTTGGATTTTTTTTTATGATTTTGATTTGGGACCAGGGCGACTGGCCCAGGCCCCAAATGAATAACTTTTGTTTCATGCCTATTAAATATCAATTGGTCCAGCCAATAGATATTTAATAAAAAGAAAAGACGCACTATCCATCACATCATGTCATGGATGTTTTCAATCCAGACGTTGCTAGAAGAAATATTAGTTAACTTAGATATGTGCATTCACTCAAAACATTCCAGCAATAATCTAGTCTGGTCAACATTATTTTCCTATGTATACTGTGATATGATGAGGTCATGGTGCATTTCTTAGTAAATAATTTAAACAGGTATCTCTATAATATACTGTTATAATACTTAAATGGTTATAAAACGTGTTATATAATACATTAAAATGATACAGCATATCCTTGAACGATTATGAAATATAATATATGGTTCCCAGTTATATTTATGATATTTTCATCAAGCCCCATTTTGTAATTATCCGTTTTAATTCTAGTTTTCTATCTTATATTTCAGTCGGTTCCCGTGGCCAGTTTTTGTGTGCTGTGCGATACAACACCACACAGGCTGAAGAGAAGAAACCAGAAAAGGTAAAAGAAGTGAAATCATTACATGAATATAGATTTCTGTAGCTGAGAAGGGCGATGATCTTGTTTATCAGCCACACCAATGTGACTAATGCTAAAATATGTTGTCTGTCACAGTTAAGAAAACGAAATAAATTAATAGTGACTTCGTTTATTCTCTTATCTGATAGGAAATAAGGCCCTAGCTACCCCGTGCCTGAAATAATCTCTTTCATCAGGTCTATTTATTTATTGTTTATATAGAGGTACCAATTAAATACGCGTGAAGCCTAAGCGGTTAAGTAACTTTGTACTGTTATAATTATGTCTTTCCCCTCTAGACCAAGTTCGGCCCACTCAAAGATGAAGATAGAATTTTCACCAATCTTTACGGACGACATGACTGGACTCTCAAGGGAGCTATGTCCCGAGTGAGTATACATATTATATGTCCTGTGTATCTTTTTTAATCTCCACCCTTGTATTTGTACATGTGCCAACCGTATCGATTTCGTAATCGCTAGAATTGGAGGAGGGGCTGTGGTTCTAAGATTAGTGTGGAACGGATAATTAGTACTTGGGGTTAATTTGGGGCATTCAAATCCATCAATCTCTTCCAAAGGACCTTAGGCTCATTTCGTGACTAGCGGCTCTCTACTACCTTGTAACTTCTTCATTTGTATTTCACATCCTCACATATTGCCTCCTCAGATTTGTTTTAACCTCAGAGCCGTTTTAAAGCGGGAGTAATGCTAGTCTTCATGGCAACATCAACAGTATACTGATTTTTAAAAATTATTTTCCAAACATTTAAGGGTGATTGGTACAAGACCAAAGAGATCATTCTCAAAGGTGCAGAGTGGTCTCAGAAGGAAATCATCAAATCTGGTCTCCGTGGACGCGGTGGTGCCGGTTTCCCTACGGGTATGAAATGGAGCTTCATGAATAAACCAGATGATGGCCGGTAAGATTTTTTTGTTGGAATTACCCTCCTTCTTATTCGCGATTCCCTATTTTTGTGTGGGAATTTTTGTGTCAACTAACTAGCATGTCTATAGCTGTCCATTTGGGTTTGGGAGGCCGGTAGGTTTTAGTGACAACCTTAGTAACAGACAGCTTAGAAATACTGGAATTACTAGAGTAGAGATTTAATGTGGGAGATCCCTGTAGCTTGCAAAACCGTATGGAGTGAGCTACACGAAATACAGAATTTTACAGGGGTATTTTTTTCACCTTCACAAAGTAATCTATGTAATTCTTAAGTTTTAAGACTGCAGGTTATGTACTAAAATTATTATTGCTAGAAGTGATGAATACATAAGACAATGCATAAGGCATCCCGAGAGAAAATATGTGTGACGCTTGATACACTGAATCACTGCTGGTTCTATATTAAAAAACCCACCAAAACCCTGATGTGATTATCACCGATAGTGAATAGTCACCTTTGGTACTGTAATTGTGCCATTACCTCTCCTTGCAGCCCAAAGTACCTGGTAGTGAACGCTGATGAGGGAGAGCCCGGAACCTGCAAGGATAGAGAAATTATGCGTCATGACCCTCACAAACTTGTGGAAGGATGTCTTATAGCTGGAGCTGCCATGGGTGCCCGCGCGGCTTACATCTACATTCGGGGAGAATTCTACAATGAAGCTTCCAATATGCAGATCGCTATTAACGAAGTAAGTAGAATATTTTGTGTACATTTCTTGTCTGAGCTCCACCCTAATAATATACACCCATTTGAAGGTGGATATGTGTATCCATGCAGTAATTTCCCGTTTATAAAATATTGGTTTTATTGAATGCACCTATTTGCACATGGAATTGTGTCAATATCAAGTAATTAATATGTTACTTGCTTACCTGATTTTTAAGGCGTACAAAGCTGGTTTGATTGGAAAGGATTCCTGCGGCTCTGGTTATGACTTCGATGTCTACATGCATCGTGGAGCTGGTGCGTACGTTTGTGGAGAAGAAACGGTAAATATCATTTAGCTCATGATATGGTTACACCTATTCTCTCGTCTTCGCTACTACATACCATCGCACGCTTGTTAAAGATTTTCACTGAGTGCAGAAATGGTTGAGGCCTCCAAGTCCAAAGCAACTTAACAACAATTATTGAATATAGTTTGGAAATTATCTATTTCGACTAGAACAGAGTTGTTCTGAGCTAATCAGCGTCGTGCAAGATCTGACCCACTATTCCTATTGTAGTTGACATGTTGTCACCAGTTGTTTAGCACACTTACATTATATACTTGTCCCTACGTTTGTACTTGAATGCATACAAAATAGAGCTTCGGCTTTTGATTCAACTTTTGATTCATTACCTTTATTTTTATACCAGTCTCTCATCGAGTCCTTGGAGGGTAAGGCTGGAAAGCCAAGATTGAAGCCACCATTCCCTGCTGATGTAGGCGTTTTCGGATGTCCTACCACTGTGAACAATGTGGAGACTATTGCTGTCGCGCCAACAATTCTTCGCCGTTCTGCTGACTGGTTCGCTAGTTTTGGTAGAGAACGTAACAGGGGTACAAAGGTAATTATTCACACGCTTTTCCACACACAAATAAAAGGATAAAATTGTAGTCGCGTGTCATGAATACTTCGATCTGAATAAGATTAATGAACATAACATAATTATATTTGTTATGTTATATTAATTTAGTACTAGACGAATGTTTTTTTAGACAGGCGACGCTTGAAATAATCTATGGCGGATAAAATACACTTATTGAATGATTATTTAATGTAATGGCCTTCAAAGAAAAAACAACATATATTTCCATATCCATATCCATATATAGAATAAAACGCTTTAGGGATTATGTTATCATTTACTCGCTTCTATTTTAGCTGTTCAACATTTCGGGTCAAGTTAACAACCCGTGCACATTTGAAGAGGAAATGTCCATGCCATTGAAGGAGATGATCGAGATGCATGCTGGAGGTGTTATTGGCGGCTGGGACAACTTGTTGGCTGTTATTCCCGGCGGATCCTCCACGCCCGTCATCCCCCAAAGGTGAAATATGGAGGCCACCATCTTAATGATTACCTTTCCATTTATTATTTTTTATATCATTTAATTCTTATATCAAATATCACAGTTGTTATTGAAACTACATTTCATTCATCACTCTCTACCCACATTGTTTTGTATTGTACTGCCCAAATAAAAGTCAATATCCCAATAGCACTAGAAATATTTTGACTAAATGATATATGGACAAATGGCGATAGGAGGTCAGCCCTAACGATATTGGGTTTTTTTCAGTGTATGCGATACTGTACTGATGGACTTCGATGATCTCGTGGCTAATCAAACTGCCCTTGGTACCGCTGCCGTTATTGTTATGAATAAGCAGGCCGACATAGTCCAATGTATCGCCCGTCTCATGGACTTCTACAAACACGAGAGCTGTGGACAGGTACAGTTTACTTTAGAAGGGAAAAGTATCGCTCTATATCGGGGTGGGCCGGAGATGAAATGATGATTTTATGAAGTAAACATAATAAAGTTGGCGTTGCTTTTATTAGTATTTTAGCCACCACTGTAATGGCCCTTTTGAAATCTCAGTCAACGTGTCTCATTATGTTTGTACAAAGGTCGATGCACTTTCATCCTATTTTACTCCCTTTACAGTGTACACCTTGCAGAGAGGGCATTTCTTGGCTAGCCAAAATTATGCACCGCATGGGTAAGCTTTCTTTCTTGCTGTATCAAGAGTTCCTTGGTGACATTATATTTGGGAGGTGCATTGTACCTCTGTAATATTACAAATGTGTCCTCCTATATACTTTTGGAAAATTTGGATTTAGTTTCATTTTTTTTATTTTCCATTTAGTGACTGGAAACGCTCGACCTTCCGAGATCGATATGATGTTCGAATTGAGTAAGCAAGTAGAGGGACACACCATCTGTGCCCTTGGTGATGGAGCTGCTTGGCCTGTTCAGGTAATTTATTAAGCCCAATTCTAACCTTGATATGAATAATCTTTTGGTTTATTTTCTTTTTTGATTAGTAATAAATTAAAAGAACACTAGGGCTAATTTTCTGTTTGGGTTATTACCCAGAGATAGTGTATTTTCAGAGAATAAAAAAACGGCGTATTTTCTGAGAATTAAAAAAAACAGCGAGGCGTTCTATCTCTGTGATTAAGCTATCATTCAAAGGCAGCCTATTGTACTCTATGAACTGCTGTGCTTTCAGGGTCTCGTGCGTCACTTTAGACCAGAATTAGAAGCCAGAATGAAGGCATATGCTGATCAACATGGGCCACAGGAAGTACACTTATAAATTGTGTTGGGGGATGTCTCGTTTCGTCAAAGGAGTCAAGTCATTTGTCGTGGAGATGTAGTGATCGGCCGTGGCTGCGTGGGTCGCGTATTAAATGTAAATAAGTATTTTCTGGAAGGTGACCTGATGAAAACTAATCCACTAGATACGTTGTGGTGACCGATGGTCAGAACAGTTTCTCGTGAATACGAGGATATAAACAAATCCCTTCGAATGCCAGCAGGGGGAATGTTCTCATGTGTCTGCTTGGCACTTATACTATATTCTTTGTAATATATTTGCTGTAATAAATGTTATGAACCAAACTTAATTCATTGTTCGCGTTTACCACATCTCGAGTTAACTTTACAGCTATGTTCCAGTTCCTTTATTCGAAATCTCAGCAAAATTAAAAATACATATTCAACTTGAACATAGTTCCCACAGGTCATTAAAAATCATTAAATTCAGATTTACCCTTTTAATGATCATTCAAAGTCATTAGATTTCGTATTTCTTATAAAAAAAAAAAGCTCAGCACCTAGCTTGGGGAAACAGAGCAGAGATGCAAGTTCTTAAATTATTGTCTGAATTCGGATACCTTGGAAAAACTGGAAAATTGACAATGTCCCCCAAAATACCCCATTTAACACCTGTATGTACCAACGTTTTGTTCAAATTCTCATTTGTCAGAATTATCGTCGGTAGCTTTGTATGGAAGTGCCTATCATATTCTAAGGAAAAGGTTATGTATAGAGTAAATAATGGAAAACATTGAGAACGACTGTAATATCTCTTTACAATGATTAAAAATCATGTAAATTAGTCATTAAAAGACATCAAATTTAATATGCTCTGGGCCGCGGGAACCATGTGGGAGTTGTGAGAGAATCCGCGATCTGTGATATTAATTTTTGGATAAAGGAACGAGACTCCCAACTGAATTTTAGGTTCCACAATTTACTCCTTGATTACTAAATCTGTTCAGATGTTTATTAAATAAGCCTGTCCATCGGCAATAACACAATTAGCCAGTTTCATTGAAGACAAAGTCACAATCTTTATTTCAATCAATTTATCACATCTGACATCACAAACCGAGGAAGTGAGACCGTGTTAAAATCATTTAATCAATGTGAACAAATACAAATATGTTTGATACAGAATCCTCCTAACTCAAAGGATTTAATAAACCCTGATCACACATATTATGCTACGCAACTTTCGGAAATGAAGATATGCCACTATACTGTTTCAAATTTCGAGTTAACATTAAAATACTGCTGGTAATGCCAAACTTCCACGCATCCGGACTCATCAGTCCCTCTTGACATACTCTGGACATGCAACATACATTGACTGCTCATATTTTTACCACGCTGCTCGATTCTATTGCAATATTCCCACACCTATGCAATTTATAGGAACTGATTTGATTTTGGTCAATCAATTAATATACACATCGGGACCATAAAACGCAACAGACAACCTCAAAGATTTTCTTGGAATATTTCATCATTTCCTGATATACTTTAAAAGCTGGGAACATCATTCAAGAAAAAAATTATACACTAATAGTATGCCGTAATCTCAAGTACAGATACAGGCAAGACTGGGCATATTACCCAAACCCGTCACACAACCATCTAATAACGTGAAAACTTATTTGTATACTTCTAATACAACCATACACGGCATAACCACTCCCTCTAAAACTCATTCTCCCTTTGCTACTTATAGCGGGACGTGAGGGGTCAAAAGATGAGAAAAACACTCAACCCAGTAAAAAGTATATAATTTTAATTTGCTTGCATCTGGCTTGATAACATAAGTCAACACAATGGGTTTCTATCGTCTATATATTGTAGTCTATGAGGTACACATTTAAAAATTGATACCGAACGGAAATTAATTTCCACTTTCCTTGGAGCAGCCTTATGCATTTTGACACCATAATGTTTTGATATAATTACTAAATATTTCTTTGGATAACATGTCAATCCACTTATGCTATATGATATAATAATCTCGATATGTAAAACCGGTATGTAAAAAAGGTTTAAAAGGTTATTTTCATCCAAAAAAAGGTTTTTGCCCCAAAATTAGAAAAAAAAAGTTTTGAGTACCCAAAAAAAGGTTTAAAAGGTTAAAAAGGTTTTACTTGGGAGCCCTGTAAATTACTAAATATTTCTTTGGATAACATGTCAATCCACTTATGCTATATGATATAATAATCTCGATATGTAAAACCGGTGCATTCGGACAAAACAAAGCATATACGTGAAGGTACAAAGTGTGCAACTTTACACCTACTTTTTCTTTGTGGAGATAGGCGTCTCACCGGTATTTAATTAGGATGGCCTGGTCCAATGACTTGACACCAAATACTGATCACTACAGAAAAGATTTCATAAAAGACTCATAGACTTGGGTCTTGGCTAACGAAAAAGTGATAAGGTTGAGAATAAATGATGACCTGAAAAGTACGCTATGATAAAGAGAAACACGAGCAAATTGGCCTATCTCCTTACAATAACTTCTGCAAAATGTACCCGTTAAATGCAGTGAAGACAGATCGACTGCCTGAAAAAGTCTTTTTTCTACTATGAGGCATTACCCTGTATTCATGTCATACAAAATAAGAATAACAAGCTCCGCTTGAGTAACATACAATCATTGCGCTTTTTTTACGCTCTCGTTTTTTTTATCTAAGAGCAAATAGGCGATCATATTTTCGTAAACCACAAATGTGATGCAACAGGCTGGCACGACCCTCACAAGGCTCGGAGCCAGGCCCTTGTAAAATGACTTCGCCCCTTCTTTCCTACAACAAAGAAAGATAATAAGCCTAGAATTAGAAATGAGCTATGGTAATCTACGGTATCTTATAGGCAGAATAGAATCAATTTATTCGAATGAATAACTTTGTTGAAAAATAGCAGAGGCGAATTTTTTAACGAGATGTTCTTTCCGATGCTATAACGTATAACCTGTCGGGTGGAAAGGTGCTATAACAAGTTTTTGCAAAGAATGCCTGGCTGTTGAATCGAGCAATAACAGTGCACCGGTATAGCTAAGCGCAGGCCAAATTACCTACTGGTCCAAGCCCTTCCCATGAAACAAGAAGTATAACACCAACTCCTTATCCATTGTGGACGTATGAACGGTGGGTTTTTCAAGATCCGAAGTCCTCTTTTTTGCAAACGCTATTTGGGTAAGATTACATTTCTTTTAGCATAAGAGCAGTGAGTATCATCGTTAAGTCTTTGATCGCTCTTACTATTGAGCAAAGGTAAATAGTCAAAGTGGTATACAATATTTAGATGCAGAGAAGCATGTTTAGAATAGGGGGCATTAATATTCACGGAGCCCACCTTTTTCACTACGGACACCCGTCTGTCGAATAAAACCTCATCTACAGGGACAGCCATTTGAAGCCAGATAACGACAAAAAACACCTCAAGTTTTAAGGCACCTGTCCAAAAACAGGACCAAGGAAATGACCTATGGTACTATATGCGTGGTCAATACTGATTTCAAAATACTGGAGTCGAATGTCCTGTTCGCAGTCATTGCGATCGGATATAACATACATGTGACAGGTCATTTCATGATTCTCTACTTCAAGAGGCACCTTTAGTTTTCGAAAAGAAGTAGCGCTTCTAGGGAATCGGCGAACGAAACAATGACAATTTATGGGTCAGTCCGTCAGAAAATGTACAATCGGCAGCTCTGCCCATTTAGTAAATTATGCCAAATATGGCTGAACAATGATATCTACTTGCTATATCTGTGTATATTTGCTATTGCGTTGTTGATTAAAGAAATCTGTTCGGCTATGTTTTTGTTTTGAATGTCTTTTGTCTTTAATTTTTGTTATTTGAGAGAAGACGAATTGTACATTTTCCGGCAAATGCACTAACTTACTTAGTGATCAAAGAAACAACAAATTTGTTAAGATCACAAAGATTCTTATATTATGCACACGACTTTAAATGCTATATAAAAGTCAATACTATCCCAGATATATGGTCAACCCCATAAGGGGAATGCAATATTTATAACGGCATTAAAATATAAGGGACCCAATGAATAAACCTGCATGTGATAGGCATTCCTTCGTTCCTGGTGGCCCTATTGTTTTCGATGTCAGCTGGCATGAAATTCGTTTTCAAAACGAATGAAAAATTAACAATCACAACTGATTTTTGGCTACTTCAGTGACTACAGCGGTTTGGAAAAAACGCCGACGACCACCAGTTGGTCACCAGTCAAATTCTCTTGCACTAGAACTTTAGTTTAAATAAAATTGATATAAGTCTAAGCATTTAATGCTACAGTTTAATACACCAGGGAGGTATAAGATAAACAGTGTGTGATCGGAGGCTAGCAGATTCAAATTTCCACCAATATAACAAACGCCTCAACAAAATTTAAGCTCAGAGTAGCAGCTTGATACAAATTTATCTACCGATCTAATTCAGAAGGAACAAACTATTTTATTCAACATTTTGAAATATCTACGGGTCACGTAGAAAATATGTATACAACAAACTAATAATTTATTTATACCTGTACATATATGTGATAAGTATGAATTTACATGGTCTCTGAATTTGCCAGATCCACCGATCACACACATCTTCCACACACTATACATTATGTGTATACATAAATACTTCCCTGATTACACTTATAAACAGTCTTTTGGCACCACGAATTTATCTTTAGGCTTGAAGCTAACAATACGTTGCAAGGCAAGTAAATATGGCCATGTAGGAATGACTGACCCATTATAAATATGATTTTAACTTTTAAAAGGGCAACAACTCAGGAGTCACCTTGTGTGCTATAAAATTACATACGCTAGTTTTCGATAAAGACCATACACAAAATCAATCCCATTAGATGATATGCGGGACTGATATTTTGCTGTGGGGATTAAAAACCGTCATAAAACCATGCCCTGACAAAATACATATTTCTCTATAGCCAACACAAGTTGTTGATTCAAGTCCTGCAAGAAAAAAATCTAAATTCCCACAGCATCACAATTCTTGCGAATCTGTCTGAAGACTAGAGTCGGGTAATGTGTCGGCAGGGAGTGAGCCTATCTCTGGGGCACAGGCTGGTGGTTTGAGCGTGACGAGGCTTAGCTCGTCCTGTGCGCCTGCCTTCGCCTCCTCTCGTAGTTTGCGCCTAGCTGCCACGCTGTGCGTCACATGCTCATAGACGAGGAATACAATACATATGTTGGGCGTGACATGCAACAGATAGGGGCTGAGGCCTTTGAAGAAGCCTCTCCACTTCTCACGCCTAGAGCAGGGAAAAGGTACGGGGTCATTTATATCTAGATTTCCAAACCATGTTTAGCGACAATCGATGCAATAGTCAATCATCCTCTAATTATGCAAACTTAAAGGCATCTATTCGCCGTATTGTTGAAATGAAACATAGTTTAAATAAAAGAAAAACATTTTCCCCGGTAATATGCTTCAAGAATTTAATAAATGATGCCAATCCGAATGTTCGACATTCGACATTGACATTCGGTCAATCCAATTACAAGAATTTATGCACGTTAAAATAAAATCTGCCCACCAAACTCTTACTTTCGTAGGAAAAGAAGAAATAGCATGTACTCGTATTTAATATGTAATGGTCAGAACATACCTCCACGTTTGCATTATGACATCTCTGATGCCTTGATACTCCCGGTGTTGATCTTGGAGTCTGGACCGCACAACCTGGTATGGATAGGTTACTGAGGCAGCGAAAACCTTCGATAGCGCGGCAAAGCTTAGATATTCTAGACTTGACTGTAAAGGGAATACATACACGAATATAGAAGTTTATTGTGAAATGAACCATTAGGCAGGGGTTGGGCAGCAATCTTGAGCAAAGGCACACATTCTACATACATGCAGTCAAAATGGACTTATATAAACCCCAGTGAGAGGGAAATACAAGATGTGTCAATATAGCTGCTTTCATTAAATAATCAAGACTACTCAAAAACAGCTAACTTACAAATCTCGTGTCCAGAGGAACTTGTCTGTAACTATTGTACATTTTTTTAAGTTCTTCATAAGCTACAAATTGAATCGCTCCATGAGAAACCCCAAACATGCCTGGCAGAAAACCCTACAAAGAGATGGTTCACAATATTGAAATGAAAAAACATGACATTCACTGAATTTGAGCAACGGCAAAAAAACATCGAACTGGGAAATGAGCAAGATTGTTCTCTATATCATTGGTTATATCTCTATAAGATGTGACACAAGTATTTTTGGTCGGGCCCACATTATTAGGTGTGGCACAGCTTGTAGCTGTATATAGAGGTTCTGTGAGACAAATTAAAATGGTTACCGAAATTCATAGCCAACAGACTCACCTTATAAAGGCCCCGGATCCCTTCCAATCGGTAAGTTTTGGCAAAACAATCCATCATACCCCTATAATAGACCTCAGAGACAGGTGCCCCTTTATTACCAGCGGCAACCTGATCATATTGCAAACAAAGTCTTGTTTTCGCTACCCATATAGGGTTGGTTAGCACCAATGTAAAAACGCCAGCCTCAGCGGCGCATAACATATGTTGACCAGGGTTAAGCACAACACTATTTTCATTTTGCTGGGTCCACTGTTTCAAAGCATTATAACTGCAAAGAAAGAAGCCTGATTAATGAATAGTGCAATATTACATAAAGTAAAATAATATATAGTGACCTTTAAATTGTTAACTAGAAACCCGTCATTTTTGGTGGAAAGTTGAATTAGAAATGAACGACAGTTAATAAATCGAAAATACAAAGAGGAGCTCACAAAAGAAAATATAGTCCCCATGACGATCCTGCTCCCCATACATTTGGTAAAACGCCTTGGTATAATCCTTTCACACCGCCCTGGCGTCTGATGGTAAGAAGAGCATCAAAGATTCCTCTATACTGGGGACGGTTGGGAGCAAGAGAAGCACCCTCGTTCACTGAAAAAGCGTGGAAATATGTATTCCTATTAGAGAAAATAAATCTGGCGTCGTCAATCGAAATGAAGTGAAAAGGCATTAAAATTGTTACGGATCTTTTAACTTTCAACAAGTTAACAGTTGACATACATTTGTCAATGAGATCAGGGGGCTAGTGTCGGTCGCAGCCACATGTTTAGTTCTAGTAGCTGTTTGTCATAATTGCGGTGGTGTTTGGCACTTTATTTTTAACTTGAAGGCTACGATGTCATATAATTGTTTCGTAACCAGAGGTCATGGGTAAGATTGTATTTACTTGTGTTACTGTTGATAGCCAAGAGACCTTATTTCCCATTGCATGTATTGGCAAAAAGAAAATCCAGGCTTTACAATCTAACCAACATGGCAGGCGATATGCAGGTTTTTTCTTATCATATCTTAATATGCTACCATGGACCAATTACTGGCATCTCTTTTATACATTCAGGAAATCGCAAGGCCATGGATAGAGGACAGACAGAGAATTTCGAAGAGAACACATTTCCGTAATACAAATTAATATGGGTTCATTTTGATTGGAAATTGGATATTTTGATTTCGAAAAATTGTTATGAAATGGGTATATTAAGTAATATTTTATTTTACATTAGATGGAGATACCCGCAATTGTTTTGGTATATTCAAAATGGCTGGGTTTGGTGGGTTTTTTTAATTAAAATCATTTGGGGCATACTAAGGGCTTTTCTGCTATCAGATCTGTGGGCAATTTCTTCGTTAATTGAATAATGCATTTACATAGAATTTACGGCTATGTATCCATTCCACGAAAGAAATTTTAGCTTTCAACAAGGAAAAGGGACTGCTCTGGCATCCTCAATAAATATCTGGAAAATAAATCAATACGGTAATTTAAATTTTCAATGAACCACTAGCAAAGTCTACTGTATTAGTAGAATGCATTTATCTCAGATATCATTATCTGCCTATCTATCCCAAATAGTCAGAATAGATAAGAAACTAGTCTAATCCAGACAAGAGGATGGTCATGAAAAAAGGACGCTACTGAGAAAGCATCTACACTCTCCGAACAGGCCTAATCTAACACAGAAGTAGGGACAGGTCAGCTGATACTGATGGACAAAATAGGACGAAGCCAAGCTTTAACTAATTAGTCTAATAGTTTAAGCTTTGAACAACTTCCCTTCGGCTTCGGTTTTTAAGGGAACCGATCGAGGCTAGCTAAGCTGGCTAGTCTGTTGACTAGGCCTACATCATGATTAGCGGAGGAAATTTATAGGTATTTCTTCACGAAAAAAATTGACAAAATAATCGACTAGATCTATAGATTAACCAAGGGTCAATAGTCAATAATGACCTGTCACCAGAGGCACTTCAGCCGGCCTTCAGGCTTCAGTGGAGCCTGACGTGCGTGCCGGTTCTCATAGCTTTTTAGGCCTATAATACTTGTATAGTGACACATTAATGATGATTAAGGGATCTAGTCCAGTCATCGTAAAATATTAATGAAATGATAAATATACTGCCGATTGGCTTTACCTTGGAATCTGACTTTGACGAGATCTAAAGGGTGAAGAACAAGTGTTGACAGCACACCACCGCTCACACCGGCTATGCAATGCTCCCATTTTATATGTGAAAGTAAAGACCGCTTTGGTCGCGGCTTCTGCTCCATCGTTGATTACTATAGATACTATCTTGACTGAAGAACCGATGTGTTGACTATCAAGGCGGTAGACGTAGGAGACACCATCTCGTCACAGACAAATAATATGTGCTGTGCAAGGCCTATCCTCACATGCGTGCAAGGGGTTCGATTCATTAGTCCTTGACCTTGAGAAAAACAATGGTAGTCTGCAGAAGCGAAATATTCATACGATGGCAGATGATATGCTGCATTAACTAAGGGAAATTAATACAAACATAATGGTAAGCCTTTACAAATAGTTATTAGGCCACATCTGAAAGCTAAACAACACGGTATGAAATTAGGTATTTTATGCTGTACTCTTTTACTTTAATAACTTGGACTTTATGTTTATATTGGTCACATGATATCCATCACATGACAGCAGACGGCCGTCAACTTCCTCTGCCTCATCTGACACTTTCTTCATCGATAGAAAACAGTCGAAAATGACGAGCTTTGGCCCCCGACTGGATGCGGTGATTTCTCGTATCGATGACATCGAGAAAGCAGGTTAGTATGTCCTTTCATATTCAATATACCTCTGGATAACGTCGATAACCCTACATTTGAGCCCATTTGAGCTAGTGGTCACTTGACTAGGCACTGAAGTGGGATGGGCTTCTTGCCTCAGGCCCGAGAGAACATTGTCGATATACGGGGTTGATTTTCTTGTTAAATGGCAACTCCTATCAAAGGAGGAAAAGCCTAGTGATGAAGCTAGCTGCATTTAGAAATAGCCCACTAGTAGTATGTAGACTTCCACTTTATACTAGTTTCTACATTATGACTGAGACTTGCAATGATGAGTTAGGCCTACAATTCTATCTGACTTCACTCTCTAGTCTTCAGTTCACTTCAGCTACGTATTATTGTCTATTGATGAACACTAAACAGTGATATATCGAGCCACCCATTACCCATCGGTACTTAGTACTGGTTTTGTTTTGATGAATGATGCAACCGGCTCATAAAAAAAACTACGTGGCTATGATAATATAGAATATAGTACTTAGTAGGTCTATATGCCCTCCAGGTAGTAGCAATATGTAGACTTCTCTCCTGTGAGATAAACTGAATTAGTCTTTGCTTTGAAGTGGATGATTTTTTTTTACATATTATTGTTCTAGATGTTTTTTAAGATAATCTTCGGACTTCCCATATTTTAATTGGAAATTGTATTTAAGGAATTCTTTATTCGAGACTCGAAAATAAACCAATTATTGATATTCTAGGTCTTCCAACATTTAAACTGATATTTGGTTAATGACCATATTAAGCCTTTACTTGATCAGAGATTTTCACCTACGGTACCTACATCTTTTAAAAAAGCATCTCATTTGCTTGGGGAAAAAACCTTTCGAGCCAATTTCAACACGAGATAATGAAGTATTATTATATGATATGTTAATATTAGTGACTTTTAAACCAATCGTACGGTATTGTCCCAGTATTAGCTGAAGGTAAAAAAGGGCACAATAATTCTCCATTCACACTTTTACCAGGTGTTCATGTTGCAACTAGTCCTCTACAGCAACGCGCCCATGAAGTCCGTGCAAACCGTGTCAACTGGCAGTCTTATCTTCAGTACGTATTAATTCTATAAATTATTGTGAATTTCTCTTTTAAAATAACTTGATAGAGCTGCGATTCAAAACCATTCGAATTTGTATTCCTCTTCTGTGTTCATATAACTGCATTGTAATTCATTCGCTACAGGGGGCAGATGATATCCCAAGAAGATTATGACTTCATCACACACCTCGACAATTCAACCCCTGAGCAAAGAGAACGCTTGTTAAAAGAGCGCCCATACCAATGTGCCAAGACATTCCTGAACCTCATGGGGCACATTGCCAAAGATCAAACTGTACAGTACATACTGACCATGATAGATGACATGTTACAGGTGAGAGAAATACTCGAAATGAAATATCTATATGTTACGTAATATCATAATACAAGTCACAGGGTCACTCAGGACAACTGTCATGTACTGGTAGTCATTAGGTGTTAATAGATTAAATAGATTTGTAATGATTCTCTAATGAAGAGCACACACATTCCAAAACTTAAAAATAAAGAAAATCTCTAAAAGAAACCTGTCGGTGTGGATATTTACGGCGTTCCTCCCACTTCCCACTAATACATGGCCGTTCTATCGCTTGCAGGAAGACAAATCTCGTGTTGAGATTTTCCGTGACTATGCCCGGAAGTACAAGCAATCTGTATGGTCCCCTTTCCTCAACATGCTCAACAGACCCGACCCATTCATTGAAAACCAGGTAGGTTTTATTATTTCCCCGCCGATATATATTTAAATTGAATTACTTTATTCTTATACCATCAGTGTTTGTACTCTATAAGCATCCCTATGTTCCTACCATGTCTTACTGATGTTTTAATCATCATCTTTTCATGAAATTCTACTTTGGCTTTTAGACGAGCAGGATCATCGCTAAGATCGCTTGTTGGTGTAAAGAACCAATGGAGGGAGCTGATCTTCAGTTTTACCTTACATGGCTAAAGGACCAACTCAAGGCTCCTGTAAGTTCATTTTCGTTGTTGGACCGAACCTATATTGTGTACGTTTTTGATGAGTTCTTATCTGTATGTTTTTTTTATGTTTAGCAATAGCACACATCTATTATTTTGAATTTATCATACTTTATTTCTCTACGATCGATACACGTGCTGTCTATTTATTCATTATTTAAATAGCATATGCGTGATTATATATAATCATTATTCATATAGCACTTCCTCATGTCTTTAATGTAAATCTCACCAAATTTGTAGGATTAATGTTGATTTTGATGTGTAGTGCTGTTCATCTGTCATTCAATTATTTCTTTCGATATTCCTTATCAAGTGTGAATGTAAAGATTTCTATTTCATTTATTTTCTCTATAAGGCTAGCATTGCTTTTCTTCCAAGTCAAAGTGTGAAGTTCCCATGCGGAATACAATTCTTTTTTTCTTTCCTCTAATATATCGGACATCGATCATTGCATTTTCTGTCATATTAAAGTAAAATAGTATAGAACAAGTAAGTCCGTTCTCAGATCTAATTTTGTTCTGTTGATATATGGTCTAGTCGCCAGTTGATCACGACACGGACGAGCCCCTTGCCCCGGCCCCAGTGAGTAGAGTGGCCCTAGAAGTGGCCCGAGAATGCCCACTTGAGGCGAAACCTGAATGACATTTTAGTCAGCTATATATATGATATAGCCATTTTATAGAACGCTGAAGTGGCATTAAGTCTTAAGATAGGTCGGGGTGTTTGATGGTTATGGAAAACAATGCCATTTCATTAAGATCTTCATTAACTACATTTTTCATTAATAAATATTGCCATTCTTCTAAGCGTGTCGTTAAAAAGGATATATGTATTTGGGTATATATCCATAATGATCAAACTCCATCTTATTTTAAGATTTCAGTGTCTCAGTATCTGTTTAAACCTCAGGCATGTTGTTGAAACCTGTCCTTGAAGATAAATGATTTCTTTTTCCAAAATGAGTTGTGTCACCTACTTTTTACATTTTTGTAGCATTAAAGGTAATTTTGCTTCCATAATTCACTGGCTAGCGTTCTTGCCAAGAGAGTCGGTCGATTGAGTTTGAATAAATTATATGTTCCGACTAATCTTATTTTTGAAATGCGATGCTCTAAAATTAAAAATGATATTATATCTTCGGACTATTATCGTGTACAATATTTTACATTCATAAAATTAAATGTATGCATGATGTGCATGGTGTTTTGCAACTAAACTCCATTGCAAACACGTCTAGTGTTTTCGTATTTTCGAACCTAATTATGTCTAAAATTTGAGGCCATTAAATGGTGTAACCCATTAATATGATATTTGTATCATGTTGCTTATCTTTAACAAATATTCCCGCTCTCCTCCGATTGAGACCCATTTAATATTTATATTGTTGCTGACTCTTAATATTTTGGAATGTGAAACTCAGTTCTAGGTTGCAACAGCATTCCTACTTCTAGGTTGATTGCATGTATGTATTTTATGTTTTATTTAACTTTGATTTGTTTCCTCACTCGCAAGCTCATTTGCCAGGGTGAATCTCAATCTAATATTTCTTGCGACCACAGTTAAGTTTCTTTGGTCCCACTGTGACTCTCACGGTCATTTCTGGTATTTCGACGGTCAAGTATTTAGTCAATGCGAATTTCTCGCCAAGAAAAAAAACATTAAGTATGTCCTGGATCAAAATTTGGTGTTCACATTTGATAAACGTAAGTCTTGCTGGTCGCACGATTTCACCTAATAGGATAATTTCGTGTAGTTCGTATTGAGCTAACATTGCTTACGTGTATGTACATTTCGCACTTCTAGAACAATGAATATCTTCAAACTGTGGCCCGTAGTCTACAGATGATGCTCAGAATCGATGAATACAGATACGCATTTGTAAGCGTGGATGGAATAAGCACGTATGTAGCTTCCTCAACATAATCCGGTTACCTAAGCTACATCTCCCTTATCCAATACAATGAACGCATGTCCCTTTCAATGGAAGTTCTTTGGATATCAACAATTGAATTATCTACTTTTCAATTCAAGTACAGTCTGAATGTATAAAATTGTGGGGAGTGATGTTTTTCATGCTTTGCCATGTATATGTAACCAAGGCAGTTGATTATCAACGATGTAGCCCATTAAAAATATTATCTTACTTTCTATTTTTTTAACATGTACTGGTATATCCTGCTTCCATTTGATAATTGCAGGCTCATCTCGGTCTTGGCTGGTAAAGTAGGTTTCCAGATTCAATACCAACTCACCTTTTGTCTCTGGTGTATGACATTCAACCCACAACTCGCGGAACGTATGAACAAGTGAGTTTGAGCTGATATATTGACATATTTAAATGAGGTTTTTGTTGACTGTTTGATGAAAACAATTCCGAGAAAAATATCTTAGAATATCATTCTCCAAAACCACATTAAGTATTACGAAGTTCGAAGTGTTGTGGGAAAAAACGTGAACAATGTTTGTGGATGGTTTCAGGTACAATGTCATACCAATTTTGGCCGACATTCTGAGTGAATCTGCGAAGGAAAAGGTCACCCGAATCATCTTGGCTACATTCAGGGTTTGTCTCTCACTTGTTCTTTCTTTTTAAAAGATAATTTCCTTTTTTGAAGAAAATGCTTTATTTCCAGCTTCCTGGTCAGTGAATAATATTCCAATTAATTTGTAAATTTTAGAATTTGCTGGAAAAGCCCGCGGAAAGGGAAGTGGAACAGGACAATGCACTTGCGATGGTTCAGTGTAAGGTATTAAAACAGTTGCAGCTACTCGAGGGTAGAAAGTTTGAGGATGAGGATATCAATGAAGACATCACTTTCCTCAATGAGAAGCTACAGGCCAGTGTTCAAGATCTCAGGTTAGTAACAACTGTCTACTGTTTATATGGGGACACTCTGTTGCTGCTCCTCCTGAGACCAGTTCTCCCCTAATAGTGGGTCATTAATGAGGGCCTGGTGTCTTGAGTGTGAATAAAGTTAACTTTATGATATTTCCATGGAGATTGAACTCTATAACAATGATATATCCACATTGTCAGAATAATGAAACGAAGCTACAGACGTCCCGACCCTCGGGCAGCTACCATGTGAATGAGGACTTCGACGTTCTCATACGTGGGTTACCATGACCTCACTTGTTACCTCGGAGATGTTGTTGCAACATCTCCAAGGGTGCCATTGTTGCTAGGAATGAATTGCTAGCCAGTTTCCATTGGTATTTCCGTATTAGGGCAATATAATGGAAGAGAGTCAATAAAGCAGAAAAAATTCATAATACCCCAGTGGGTTATTTTATAAATTATTTTTGCATTGTTTAAAGATCTCCTTCCCAGTAAAATTTTTTACTGGTTTGGCACTACATGGTTTCGCTAATAATAGCTCATCAGGCTACTGGGTCCCAAGAAAGAGAGCCAGTGAGGGTGTTTTAGATGGATTACCCATCTTTTTCAGATGTGGGGAAAATGAAATTAATAAATAAACAATGTTGTCTATTTAGGAATTAGAGAAATTTGATATCAATATGACATCAGAGCCCATGTTCCTACCTTTCTCAGCTGTCAGGTGCCTCAGGGAGGCACTGGTGGCTGGATAGGTCAGTGGGGGTTTCCTACAGGTCCCCACTGTTACCAAAATTGGAAATGATATTATTGCCAATAGAATTGATGTTATAAATAACAAGCTGATGCTTGTGTAGTGGAATTTATAACAGGTAAGCAGTGAATCATTGGTAATGACTCTTAGTGCCTCTGGCATCAGTGTTGATGCCAGTCGGCAAAACGTGATGTCGTCGTGGGGCCCAAAAAGTGACGAGTAGTATGCCTTTGTCCATGCTATCAGAGTTATGTAAAATTTTCAACGTGGCTAGATAGCTGGGGCAAAGGATCCCCCGTGACACATTGTCAGAATACGTTTAATGTCTGAATGTGTCTGGTCCTGGGTATGACCATAAAGTGCCTTTCTGTCTCTTTCCTCTGTCTCTCTCTCCCTTCTTATCTATTTCTTTTTCCTGGGTATGATCATAAACTGCCTCCCTCTCAGCTCTCCCGCCCTTGATAAAACACTTAAATGTGTTGATAAGGGCGTAAAGCAACCAATCTCACTTACTCACCTGTTTTTCCTGTGACGATTTTAATTCACTTAAGACCTTTAGACGAGTTAAATACCAAGACTCACTCATAGAGAGCAGTGCCAAGACTCACTCATAGAGAGCAGTGTAGATTTGATTAAATCTCTCTCTCTCTCTCTCTCACTCTCTCCGCCCCCTCTTTCTCATCTCCCTCTGTGACTTCTTCCTCACTTCTCCACCAACTATTCCCCCTCTCTTCCTTTCTTCCGCCTCCTCTTCATCTGTCTCCCTTCTACTCGCCCTCTTTCTCTCTCGACCCCCTTCTCCCCCTTTCTCTCTCCCTAGTAAAGGAGAAATTCTTAGAATAAATTGCAAGTGAATAAATAGGATGACTAGAAAATATATACAACGAAATCTCTCTCCCTGCCCCTGTCCCTAGATCAAGACCATGCGCTATACATGTAGATGTTGGTGTTAACAATGGGTAATGGTCATCTGAAGTTCTTTCTTTCCCAGTCTCTGACTTAGTCATGTACCAGCTCTGAAATAATCTGTTATAATCCTTGACTTGTTATTAGTTCCTTCGACGAGTATTCATCTGAAGTGAAGTCTGGACGGCTAGAGTGGAGCCCTGTACATAAAGCTGATAGATTCTGGCGTGAAAATGCTCCAAGACTCAACGAGAAAAACTATGAGCTTCTTAAGTATGAATCAGTTTTTACGTTCCCGTGATCTTGAATTTCAATGATAGGGTTTAACTCGCTGGGTTGATTATTCGAATCGTCATATAAATATTTTACCAGGCTGTTTAGTTCAGCTCCATAGCCGACTACACCCACTCCCGGAGTTGTAAACTATCATCTATTGTTGAGAGTAAACATGCTAACTCTAAGCTACTCTATACCCTATTCTTTCCGAATATTAGTGGTTTGAATTTAATGCCATACCTTTGATGAGAAAATTATGTTTTTATGGCCTACTCGCGAAAATAATACAGTCCTTAACTTAATTATAAACATTTTTACAGGATTCTGATCAAACTCTTGGAAACAAGTCGTGACCCCCTGATTCTTTCTGTGGCCAATCATGACATCGGCGAATATGTTAGGCATTACCCTCGTGGCAAACAGTAAGTCCTCTTGAAATCTATAGACGGTCATTGTATTTTATCTATTTTTTAAAACGAATATATCCCCAAATGTGTTCCGTTTTTCTTCCCTAGCGTGATTGAACAACTTGGAGGAAAGCAGCTCGTTATGCAACACCTGTCCCATGAGGATCCAAACGTTCGGTATGAAGCACTCCTCGCCGTACAAAAACTCATGGTTCACAACTGGTAAGTTACCCAAGCACCTCCATGAATAACTAGTAGTTGTCCATTCTTTCTTCTCTATTTTAACTGCAATAGTTTATTGCTCTGATAAAACCAAATATCCTGTATTCGCACCAGGTGGCACGTATGATATACATTAGGTAACACTTTTTATATACTTTGCAACACCGTTTTGTTGTTTCTGGGTTCTATTCCCTTTACTGTGATTAATGGCGTGGAAGCGAATTATGTGGTTGAATCTACTACTTTCGAGGGCTTAGCTTTTTTTTAAATATTTTTATTCAGGTATTTATTGGCAATTTGCTGCACGCTCACCCCAGGAGTGTTTTTCATTGTGCGCTGCAAAACATATTCATAGCATATAGATCTAGAGGTGTGAGACATTATTAGATAAATCTGAATACATAGAAGTGTTTTAAGCTGCTTAGGTTGGTTTTTGTTGTTATAATTATTGCAGCACATTTGGGTTATAAATTATAACGATATCAAGCTATAATTACAGTTAGTGTTACATAGGTGATAGATGAGTGGGATGGGTGATATGGAATGGGTTGCTGATGATGGCCAGTGGTGAAATTTACAGTCTATTATTGCAATTCTTTAACTTGCATATCTGGTGGCGTATAGTTGACCACATAGGTTTATAACCCGTTAGGTTATATATAGCCACTCTATATCTCTCTTTTTTTTTCTCTCACACATTTCTATCTAAAGATACCATTGCGAAAAGCTTATTTTATTAGGTGGTATATTGAAAACTTTGTATGCCCGACTGTTATAATAATAAATGTTTTTTTTCTTTGTAGGGAATATCTTGGAAAAGCATTAGATGCAGATAGAACTCACAAGGAAGGAAACGTTGCTTCTGCTAAGGCATAAAGTTTGATGGATTCAAACGTAATTCTATATGTAAAAACTAGTCAGAAAATGGTTGTAAATGAATGTCCTCAATAATAACTAGCCAATAGATAAATCAGTAACGCAAATGTTATTAATACATAGAAAAAGTAGTAAATTAGAATGTAGGTCTTTTAGCCCTCTTTTGAGAAATGAATTTGCATCCGAGGAAATCAAAGATTATGTCTCAAATTATGTCCCAAATTCCCATTTTCTGATATCTGTAATGTATGCTGGGGGAATGTGTTCGAGTTATATTACCCCACATGCAATTTTCAGTTCGTTATGATTTGTTTACATGATACGGTTGTATGGAGATTATTACTGGAGAAGAAGCTGGCGTAATCTTCCTAATGTATATCAAAAAGTACTGTTTGTGTGATCGAGGTGGTAATTTACATTTTGTTCATGGTTCATTCGTGGGGGTATAACATAATATATTTTAGAATAGGAATACGAGGTAGATAATGACCCGAGGAATGGATACTACTTGTGTGTATGAGGAATCTATGTACTTGCATTATCAGATTGATGAACTTATGTGTAATTAGTGTATGATATATAAACTGAACTGTATTTGCAGGGGCTTCTCTAATATGAAAGTCATGCTGTCCAGTATGAATCATGAAGTGCAATCATTGTGCCCTTTAACTTTATTAAGAACAAGAATGAACATTCCATTACACCCAGCGATGTATATAATATAGTTCTTACATGTATGTATCACATGTAAATTCGTGCAAATAAAAACAATAATAACGGCATGTATGGAATTCTCTTTCTCTCTTGCCCCCTTCTCTCGCATTATTTAATCATTAAATTAATTAATTAGAGGAGTTCTCTCATCTACTGATTGTTCCTCTTCGTTACTAGTAGCACCATCTTGTGAATTGTCCCGCCTGTTATATTTCATGTATATCTGGGCTATAATTAGAGTGAAAAGCAGGAATACACTGCATCCTAAACTGAGATAGATGACATCCGCTGCACTGTGATACTGGTACAAATACCCTGAGAGCCACGGTACAATGATTCCTGCCGTCCCTGTACCTGAGTCTATAATGGCAAGTGTCATTCCTTTCACTTCCATATGTTGAGATATCCAGGAAATACCACCAGGGAACATAGGACCACTGAAAAGGTTAAATAGGAGGGACAGTATCCAAAATAGTACTACCGACTTCAGACCTACAAAGCTAATAGCCATTAGTACAGCTACGGTACCAACTGAGTAAACAAAAAGCAGAGCTGAGGGAGAGACCTTGTAAGATGCAGCACTGGCAAGAAGCCTGCCCAGGGAATACGCTGCAAAGAAAGCTGTATTCCAATAAGAAGCTAATGTCTTGGAGAAGTGCAGTTTACTTTCTACAGCAATTGTGAAGAGAAACGTGCCAATTGCTAAATCTTTTCCAACAAGGCAAATGTAGATTATATAAATTAGGACAAGGGATATCGCCCCGCCTCCAGTCTGCCTTCCAGTGCATGATCTCAGCGAAAGAATATCACGCAGTTTTGTCCTGTTTCCTTCGGGTTCAGATCCGAGAAAGACTACACGAGGGCAACAATTTAGTAATATAAAGGTTATAGCCACATAGATAGCCCATCCCCCCAAAACAATGCTGTATGGCACATAAAGTAACGGGTGTTCTGTAGTGTTTCCTTTGGTAATATCTACCAGAAAGTCTGATTTAGTGTCAGGATAGTGGATGGTGGTGTTGCTAGTCTGGTTCTGATGAGATAGAAAAGGCTCTGCAATTAGCGGAGCTGCCATAGTGCCTAAACCGTAGCCCAGATGGATTAGTTGCATTGGTGCCGCAACTTCTCCCCACAATTTTACTATCATCACATTGGATGCTGGAAGAAAAACGTAATGAAGTACTTTCAAATTTAAACAATTTCGAGATAGTTAAACTTTGTTTGCAATTCTGTAATCTCCATATTCCAATCTTACAATGAACCTTTGTCTTTTTTCAGTACCGTAAATATTCGTAATTTAGCTTAAAACATTTATTTTTAGATAACATGGATAAACACTTCATGAATAGAAATTTGAAAATGATTAGGCTACATAAACATCCTGCCTTCCTAGAGTAAGAAAAGATTATTGCAACTATATTTATCCTACATGTAGGCCTATAATATCGGCAATAACTATAAAGATTTATAAAGTGAATGCAAATGTATTTTCCTCTCGGGAGAAACGGTAATTCTTGCCCTTCCTTTACATTCAACTTACTTGCACTAATCGCGCCATGGGAAAGTCCTTGGATGAAAAAGGCCAAAGCCAGTTCCCATAAACCGGGCATCCAAGGCACAGAAGCTAGCCCAGCAGCCATAAACAGAAGGTAGACACCAATGAGCCCATCCCTCTGTCTTACAAACCGGTCGGTCAGCGCCCCTCCAATATTTGATCCAATAATCAGCCCAGCGAATTTAGCTGACAGTGTACGGGAAAGTTCTTCGTAGTTACATCCTGTGAGATGGCTAAGATCTATCAATGTTGGTCCGACAACAGCGCCTTCCAAACCCTATTCGTCAGTAGAATCACAATTACGGTTCTAATTAGTTGATAATTTTATGACGATGTGTATTTAAAAGGATCCATATTTAGCATAATTAAGGAGCGAGATCGAAGCATCGCATAATTATATAATAATTTATAGTTCTGTATGGGGTTGGGGCAAATATTCAATTATGATATTTGGGGGACATCGGTCTCAACAATATTCTTATTTACTTGATATGATATATACGAAATATATATGAAATATACACATATATTGTATAAAAAGTATATTATATCACGAATCATGAAATGGTACCTACCAGTGTAATAAAGAGCTGTACGAGACAAACTGTTTTCACAACTCTATAAACTTTATCGCCTCGGCTCAAATTGTCGGAGCCTGATGTATCATTTTGTTTCTCCCCATCTGTCCTCGTGGGATTTCTGTCATCAATTGTTTCATCTTCATTCATCTTGACTACGTTTTCTCACCACACCCCTGTCAAATATATAATATAAATTTATAGTAGCCTATTGTATTATCCTGTATCTCATAGCCATGCAACTGCAAGCGGCAACGTACATTGTGATACGACTATATATATTATAATAGTTATCATGACATATATATACTTTGCAAAATATTTAAACACACATTCCTCTCAAATTTAGATACATTTTGGATGCATTATTTAACAAAAAATAACCAAGTCCGTGTACTGCCGAGGGTTTGTTTTCCAATGCAATTTAATGTAACAGTGTTTGATCCAATATTTGATAGGGAATGTGCCCGAAACGTCGCAACCCCAATGAAACAAACCTAGATCTAACGTCATCAAATCGTCTCTTCCAATATTCATGGACCGTGTCAACCCAGGTAAACCGAACATGTAAGACCTACTGACCCAGCTAAGTGTAACAGAAACTAGGCAATGGTGTATATTTAAGATAGGAACACTATTTCTGATTATGGAATAATGTATTATATATTTCTTTTTTGCAACCATTATTTTATTCAATATATCCTGCTTCTACAATGCTAATATCCGAGTATTATTTTACAGGTTTCTCATTCGGTATCAGAAAAATACTCATACTTATGCACAAAAAATAGAATATTGCTGAGATTTAAGACCTACGTAGGGCCTACTGACCCAGTATAAAAGAAACCAGTCACAGGATATTGCTGAACCACATAGTATATATCCGTCTGCCTTGTCGACAACACAGTCTCGCTGATCTATCCACTGGATCCATCGCCATGACTACTACAGGTGTGACCCCCCCCCTATTATTATATATAGATCAATTGAACCAGTCCCTATAGGCGGGATCGAATAGTTAACTTAGATTGAACAATAAAACAATTGGATAATATATAATCCAATATTATTGCCGAATTTAGATATCGAATTTTATTAGACTCTTGCCACCAATGGAAAAGCATACACGAAGAAAATGTTACAAGTAGCCTATATGCTCTTCCATTTGACCGGGATTTTAAAAAGAAATAACCAAATCACTGTTTAATGAATACGTACGAGATATAAATTATATGCGAGGTGCCGCGATGAAGTAGTTAATTCTGAATGTAAAACGCGATAAAAAAAAAAGGTTGTGACACTAGTAAAAGTATCATGCATTGTTTACTGTCCCTTGTTCAATCGAATGCGCCGAGAGCAGACGACAAATCAATATCCTTGAGTATGGTACTGCAGAAGCAGGCCAAGCCTATCTAGGCATCCAATGTTAATGTTATAAGGCTCCATCTATCCTCTTCACGAGAACATCCAGGTCGGCAGACACCAAAGATATCACAACAAGTTCAGAGGATAGGTTGGAGAAATGAGAATGGAGTTCGACCTATCAAGACTTGTTATTAACTCGGAAGCGCATATATAGCCCCTGCTGTGTCTGGGATTTAGTGCTTGGTGATATATATGTAATTGTACACTACTGATTGTTGGAGCATTCAACTAAATGGTATTTGAAAATGGTAATACAATTTAAGTCAGTCATACTCATAAACCGTTACAACGATGTTGTTATTATGGTCACATTTGGCAAACAGTCAACAAATAGTGCCTATACTAGGTCTATATGCATACATATGCCCGGCAATGGTCGTTGATCTAAATATCATTTTTAATAACAACCTAACAACTGATCCTACGAGTTTATGAGGCAAATATTATTGCCAGCTTACGTGGTTTGGATTTCTCTTTCGAGAAATAAGACATATGGGGTCGGGGAGGTAGTGTCAGCCCTAGTCTACTGCTGTTATATATATGTCTCTGAACGATGCCACTCTTCTGAGTAGTATATGGAAATGTCCGCTGGTTCCAGGCGTTTGTAACGCGCGCTATCACTTCTGTTGTATTTATAAGCTAAGGAACGGAATTTTGTGTGGGAATCCCTTCACCTGTAAGACTGAAAGAATTCCTTCCTACGAGAAATTCCCAGCTGGTAGGAATATCCTACATGTACACATAATGGTTGGTAGCGTTGTTATTCCTACCCACCGGAGGAAGTGGGGAAGTTTAAAGGCAAACGCTACTATTCACTGCCACGCCCCCCTTTTCCATGTACCAAATATGCGGGCATTTTACGGACTATTACTTTAGCATTGCAGTCTATGAGAAAACGGTCCATTTCATCACATTTTATAGAATAAAACAAACAATTAATGGCTACTCCTACTGTCCCAAAATTTTCTACACATATAGTTTAGGTTATATACTACAGATAAAAAAGAAAAAAAATACATGTCATCGCGTTTTTAAAAAAGTTGTAGCTGTCTGAAATAGACATGTTTGGGAAATACTGCTAGCTGTGGGTACTCTCAGTTGTACCCATTTACTATGCAAGTCTATTGGGGAATGCTGCATTTTTCTTTCACAGTTTTGGGAATAAAACAAAAAACGGAAACTCCTATTGTCCCAAGATTTTCTACACATATAGTGCAGGTAATATTCTACACATATATAGGGAAAAAAATGTATGTCATCACATTAAAAAAATAATTGTAGCTGTCTGAAATAGACATGTTTAGGAAATATAGAACACTTTGAAAGCAGCAGATTTTTGAGTTGTTAGCTATGTTTCAATGCTCTGTAATTCAGAAACGAGCACGGCGACCCATTATTTTTTTTCCAGTTTTATGAACACACATACTTCAAGAATCATGTACTAAAGTATCAGAAAAATGACATTTAATTTTGATGGGGAGAAAAAAAAATGTTTTTATAAAAAAAAAGTGAAAAATAGTGCGTTTTTTCGAGTTTTTAATTTAAAATTCGCATCAGGTATTTGTTGTTTTCAGAATAGAAATAACAATTCACTTTATAAAAAAGAGGCATAGAATTATTGGCCACATAATACTCTCTCCAAAACTATTAACTATACTTAAATTGAGTGAATATAAATAGCAAATATGAACTATCAAGTCGAGGTACTGCAAAATGAGTCCCCCTTTTGGTCCTCATTGGTTATTTTGATATACCAAATTTTGAAGCACTGTAATTCAAAAATGAGCACGGTGACCCATTGATTTTTTTCCATCTTTATGACCAGAAACACTTCAAGAATCAAATACCAAATTTTCAGAAAAATGACATTTATTTTCATTTTCCACTAGATAGTAGCGTTTGCCTTTAAGTGTAGGAATTGTCACACACAATTTTCCTTTCCTTAGCTTATACAACAGTCACGAAGTACATGTCTACAGAGGAACACACTTTGGAAAGCAAGAACGCCTTGTATCAATATATCGTGCCATGCACTATATAAATTTAGAATTCACCTGTTAAAAGACTATATAATAATTATATCGTTGGGTGCTAGTTTCTATTTTTTCAATAATTTACAATATTGAGAATTAATTTCCAGTCGCATCTGTCTCACCTACGGGTGGGGATATAACACGATATGTTAACAGTTCGACTAGCCTAAACAGTTGTGATTTATTGGGGTTGTCATGGCAACCAATCTGTTTTTTTTACTAAGATTACCAGTAAAATTCAAATGTATGGCTCATTTTTTTTCTATTTTCATGATTGAAAGCATGTATAATAAATCTGTTAACTAACTCGTTGGTTTCAGTTGCTTAGAATATTGCACTCGTTGCTACGCAACTTGTGCAATATTCACGCTCCTTCAACCAACTCGTTAGTTAACCTCTAAACTCCTTCCTCGTAGGAATATTTTGTATAACATCGTCGAGGTTGTTCCATAAATTTGGGAGTGTAAACACAAAAGGCCTTTTAAAAATTTCATTGTTTGGGTGCGGAAAGTTGTTTCCCCTTTTGTTAGCCTTCTTAAACATACTTTTCTATTATCAACATTTTCAACCTTCCTTGAGCGAATGAAGGCCCTCTCCAGAATGTGTTTTGAATGTTGATAATAGAAAAGTATGTTGAAAGGTTGAGCAAGCACAGCTACAACCTCGACCTTGAAGGCCGACCCGGTTATATAACAGTTAAAACAACAAACTATACTAGACTTGCGCTGATCCTCATATCCACTACAATCGTATAATTATACGAATTTTAAGAATGGGTGTCTCCCTCTGTTGCCAGTCCAAACTGTTATATAATATAGATGCAACTTTTTTTTATTATGTATTTATTTTACGGCCAAGACACTTAATAAAGTTCGAATGTAAATACACTTTGTCCACCATGGATACCTTCGAGTGTTGCCTGTTTACATAAATCTGATTCAAAACTTGATACTTATGGATAGAATTTTTAATTAAATTAAAGTTGTTGTTTTATTTTCTTTGGTCAGAGTGACAATCAAGAATTCCTCGATGCCGCATCAGCAGGCCGCAATGATATTCTCAAATTCCTTATCCAAATTGGAACATGTGATATTAACATGGTAGACATTGAAGGTAGAACAGCAGTCATGCTAGCAGCTGAAAACAAACATTACACGATTGTACAAGAGCTTATTTCATTCTGTGATGTTAATATCCGAGATGCTCATGGCGTCTCATCCCTCTTGCAGGCAGTGGAATCGGATGATTTATGTCTTTTTAAGGTAAGTGATTTTGACTATATCAATGGAATATTGTTTAATATTTATTGTTAATTGTTTACAAATGTGCACCTCGGTCCACACATATGTTTACATGGTCGTAATCAATAGTGTCAATAAGATATTATATGTAATCCAATCTGGATCATCGACCAGTGATTCTCTCTAGCACTTTGTGACTAAGCCATATAATCTGTCCATTTGTGCTTAGTATGTATGACGTACACCCATAGCCGATTTTTATATTCGATCCCTTCCTTTCCATGATTATCCTTATCTAAACGTGTCATCCCGTTCTTCCATAATGTCTTAAACATCCCCAGATTCTTGCATGATGTGTATCTCTGTTCGGATATGGGGGCATGCGTTCATTCATATCGGTTCATGTATATGAATTAATCAATACGGGTCATTGATTGCATTCTCCGTAGACAAATGTTGGTAGGTATATGTACACTCCACATGTGATACTAATTAAAGTCCGTTTGCTTCAGATACTTCTAAATGCAAAGCATATTGACTTAAATATTAGAGATAGTCGGGACCGAACACCATTGCATCTGGCTACCCTGCAAGGTAATGCGGCCATCGTAGAACTTCTGCTGAAAGCAAATTGTGACCAGGACCCCAAGGTACATTGCAGTCGACGCTTTGAATTATTTTCGAGTACTTCTATAAAGAAACTAATGTTATATATTCTGTTTATTTCCAATTACTTTTATTCTAAAAATCACCTTTAGTGTTGATATTTTCAGGTGACATGGGTCATAATTCTGCTTAAAAAATCATTTAATTGTTAAATAATTCTTGCATAAATTCGTTCACAATGGGTATATATAATTACATGTATTAATTAATATGTAAAATAGGGCACTAATTGCTGTAAGCATCTACACATGTGCGTACATGTATTTCATACAGGACGCGGACGGCTATACACCGTTATTTCTTGCGGCGTGGAATCCGCATGGAACACATTTCTCATCGGGAATCTTACGGATGCTCGTCATGGCAGGATGCGATCTAAACGCTTGTGATAATCAAGGCAAACCACCCATTTTAGCTGCTTGGAGTAATCTGTCCAACTTCAGCATCATTGTTAAACACGGTTGTGATTTGAACTCTCACAAAGTCAATGGTCGCTATAGTTTCTTGTCTCTAGCAAAACTGGAGGAACGAGGCGACGGTTTCAAGCGGGACCTCCTGATTTTAGCCGGGGCAAAGTCTAGCTTGGATCATGACGATTCGACGTCCACCACAGGAACCGGACGTGGTTACGGAAATAAACTCAATGAAATCCGAGAGGACGTATTCAATCTACTCACAATAAAGGCAATGTGTCGAATAGTGATTAGGAATTGCATCCAACACCCTTTAGTAAATGGTTTGAATACATTGTGCCTTCCATCGTCTTTACTGAGTTATCTAAAGATGGAGATACTATGACATAAACAAAATGACTCATTATTAACCTTAAAAGTACACATTTTCAATAGACTATGAATACATTCAAAATTGGCATAGCATAATATGTTTACCTGCTAAAAATTATGTTTGATCTTCTGTGGTTGTCAATGGTAATAAAATAATTGAGCCAAAGTTCTACTACAAACAAAATTTAAAGTGTTGTTGCAAATTACGACTGTTTACATATCATCCTATAGCATTGTTCAGTGCGATGAAGTAAACAGTAAGTCAATGTGGGATTGGCTTTGAACTCTAGTCACGATTTTCTATAGGATATATTTAGATCCACTAGGGATTAATAGTTATTGTATAGTAACAGTAGAAATCTCTGTTCAACCTGCATGTACATAGTTTCACAATAGTTTTAGAACTTGGGTTTGTGGTGACAGCTATAACTGTCAGAAACGACATGGTAAAATGTTAAACCCTTGATACAAAGCCTTCCAGTATTGGACACGATTTAAACTGTGTCCACAATTGACCTTTAAAAGCTCCAAGCGGTCCAAGATTATTACAGAAAGTGATCTAAAATTAACTATTCCATTCATTCATTAATTGTGACCTCAGTATTAATGATTCACAGTTAAACGTTACTTGGTGTATAGGCATTTAGAGATAAACACGAAGCTATATATATACACAGATCTGGAATTTTTAACCTGATATGAGTCAAAGGACATAATTCAAGCGAGAACCTAATATTCGCTAAGCCGTCGCTAAACAAGTGAAGGCGTCTCTAAAAATCTCGATTAAAATGTTGCAACAATAATTTCTGGAAATAGCTGTTAGAGTGACCCTTAAACTAAGTGACGTCATGAATAAGCACCCCCAACGCAGTGAGGGATTGGTTGAAAGTCTTTCGTGTATTTAAGAGGCCTATTTCTGACGCAGGTGTTTGAAAAGGTTACGTCACTAAAAGGAACGCCATTATACATGTGTACACATATACGCTGACCACTGCACGCAGTCGAGGCACAGGCATTCCAGAAACACAGGTATACAGTAAGCAGGTGAGTGAGGTTACTTACATTGCAGGGCTTTCTCATACCCCAACTTTTATGCTAGGTACAATAGTTCTTTGGCCGATTAAAACCTTTAACCTGTTGCAAATTCCCGTCCTAATTGCCTTTAGATCAATTGCTACTAAACTATTCTAATAACATCAGATGGTGATTGTTTTGCTGAAGAAGACAACAAGCCTCATGTCATGAACAATGGTCGTGAAAATTAAGTTCAGATAGATCTAAGAAAGTATGAACAATTACAATTTAGAACAAACTATTCAGTCGCTTGATTTAATGACGTGTATGTCCTGCAACAGTGCAATGTGTACTATTAGGCACTGGCATATAACATTATAGGCCTTGGCATGCTGTCTTAGCCTTAACATATATTGGTGCAATTACCGTTCTGTATTTATAACTCTTCTATAACAATCATATATATCCACTTGAAACATGACTCAACCTATTGCAGGATCTGTAATTTTCTATTGCTATTACTACCACAGCGTCATCCTATAATTTAATTATTCCTCAAATCGATAGACCTCAACGATTCTAAAAAGAGTAACAACAAGTTTGCCCCTTTTCGCCAAGTCTGTGAAAACTGCATCCAATTGACCGTACACCAAATGGAATTAAAAGTAAATACTACCCGTAGTCCATGAATGGATCCATGCATTATCGTGCTAAGCAGACCAGGCAGAATAGCATATACTTTCAATATCCCATGAGCACTGGTCTTGACAAATAATCCTGTCTTGCGGTACAGGAATGTCGAATGATAATAATTTTAAAAAGTTATAACAGGCTCATTTCCATACCAACAGGAAAGAAACGTCCAATGAACCGTGACAGCACTGATTTAAGACCTGCCTACCACGCCCACATATATTTCCGCATACGTGTATAGCGCGCAACCCAACCCGCAGGGTTTTTAGTTCCCGCTGTTTATCTTGACAACCAATGTACAAATAGCACATGTGGGTGTTTTGAATGAAACTACTGTTCACTGCTATGGGGGCAATACCCAAGAGTATCAGATCGGATGACAACAATTCGGTCAATCGTTATTTAAAATACTATTTCCTGGATCCTTTGGTTTCGTCGTAAAGCATCGTACATTTCCTCCACAAGGTGGGCAGTTTTTTCACACCATGCTTTGTTATAAATGAATTCATGTGTATCATCATCACTTCATCCATCACTTCATCCATCACCTTAGCATTCTCTAGTCCTTAGATAGTTCCTTTCCTTTCTCTATACAGCTACATGATAAAAGTCAAGGTCTATTAGGTAATGGCCAACTTACCAGACTTAGCCAGACTAAGACTGAGGCTATTTCCTACTGGTTCAGTATACTATCAGCTTTATCTATTGATTGTCTTTATGTTTGTATCACATTGTTATTTATGTATATTGACTGATAAACACTCCTAATAAAAAATGGATGGGTAAACAGCAATATCAAGACAATGGGGGCACTGATTCACCATTTTGAAATCAATAATGTCCTAAATTGTAATCATCATTGATGGATTGTTTGTTTACACTAAGTCACACCCATGCTGTTGTCCAGCGGAGTTGACTTCATTCATAAACCTAATAGGCATGAATTAATTGTATACATCATATTAGCAATGTAGAAATCATTCAATTAATTATTTTCTAACAACAGATTCTAAATAATATGACGACGAGTGCATTCACAAGAACAAAGTATACATTTAAAGGATCATGCTTACCCTGTCCTCTGTTAATGGAAGGGCGGCTTGTATGCATGCAGATGTCTTTGATCGCAAGAATCTTGAGAAACATGTTGCCTTATGTATTGCGCACACCTACTCTGTCCTTAATTGGAACTGTGGTTACCGGTTTCTTAAGATCGGGAATGCTGTTCCAACTCAGGTACAGAGCATTACCCAACACCTCCATGTCTGGTGATCGTCCTTGTACTTGAAATATGTGTGATTGGTACTTTCACCTCTTCGATAACTTGTATATTATTTGAATCAATGAATTCAATATATTAACGTTCATTCAGAGTTCATCACATTAAAAATATACCCGTTGATATAATTTGTGTCATTTTTAAAAGTGTCTACCACATTATTTTGTATATCTTAAACACGTACTAGACACATAATTATATTTGGACTATAACGTCAGGATGCCCTACACACAAAGTGTCACACCTCCCGAATAATACAATATTTTACATTTATGTAATTATAGGCATGAATTATGAGTTATCTATCAAACATTCTATGCTAGGACACGGAATATACATGTACTTCCAGCAGGGTTTAGCATACGAGAAACGACGTTTGTGGTGCATACTTATATGTTTACATAAATCCTAGGGACCATGTGGTATTATTGATTGAACCAATATATCCTCGCCAGCAATATGTTACTGGCAAAATCAATCAGCTGCACATGTTTGTATTGAAAATCTCACACTCCTCATTCCCTAGATTAGTTCAATCGTGTCCAACTGCATGGAAGAGATCATTCAGTTACTTCGGTTTTCCCCTTTTTCCATGTTCCCTCAGATGAACTTTTGAAACTGTAATTTGCCTTTCGCTACTTCGAGGAGATTAATTAGTCACGGGATGGATAGACATATATCATAATGTGTCAGATCCTGGTGAGGTAACCCTTTGAAGAATTTATATCACTTCTAAACCATAATCACGACCGTTGATCCTCTAACTTATTATAATTTCGTATCACATATAAGAGAGACATTCATGCAAATTACTGGACATACAACTTAGCGCTCTCTATAGAAAGTCGCTCTATAGGAAGTTACTTTTGTTTTTAAAATAATGCCATATGTATATATACCATACGCTATCGTCTAGAACATATATTTGTTTTCATTCTCTAGTAGATAATAATGATGAAAGCTTTGTAATGGTGTAGATAGACCTGGGTTCAGATTTTTTTTAAATATCACCAGGTGTCCTAATGCTACAGCGTTCTCTGGCAACAAAGAAATTATAACCGGGGTTTTCGCGTTCGCGCTGAACGATGCTAAACAAATTACAGCGTGGTTGCACGACAAACTGTGAATTCTAGTACTTAGCTTGATCCTAGCTTTTGAAACTGCTTAGAACGTGAGATAAACCGTGGGAACTGCCTATATAATTCTGACACGATGTTTTCAATTCACACTCGATTGATATGGTCACTTGGCATTGACATACCATTGGAAACATTCATCCAGAATTGAGGAGAGCCAATTACCACCGAAAAAATATATCTTCTTTGTCGGTAAGACAGGTTTCCTATACAAGCTTTATGGGTAAAATTACTAGGTAGGTAGTTTAAATTCAGAAGTCTAATGGTGTACCTTAGTGAGGAACATATATGCACCCCTTTTCCCTGCAATAACTGCTAGCTTAATCAGTATTACATGGAATTACAGTGACCATTATAGCTTTGGATTGGGGCAACTTTGAGGTTGATCCTAAGAGTCAATCGGGAACTTTCGACAAATTACCTTAAGCCAGGGTGATCGGACCAGTATTTTTATCATTTACTCAACACGCAACACACATTTTCTTTACGTGCAGAATCATTATTAGGAAGTCTGGAATACCAGTCTGGTATTTAATTCCACTGTAAATAGATTGAACCTGTCCAGGCAGGCATCATAAAAATGTTCGTGGCACCCAGTTCACCATCGAACATCATTATCCGGGATTAATTGTATCGAGAATACGATATATCCTTGACGGTGTTTTTTGTGGGCCAATTTTTCCCAGTGAATTAATACCTTTTTACTGGTGTCATTCACTCGGTTGAACTTATTGTCTGGTGACCAATGTATACGTGCACTTGCAACTCAATCGTGATAAACAGCCACATTTAGCTTCGCTGTTGAGAAGTGAATGTATTATCAAGTACAGCTATGGTCCCCGGAACATTATTACGATTCTGATAACAATAATATATCCTTTGCAACATGTAATTGGATATAACGAATGTCTAAAGTTGTTGGTTGAGATTGAAGTTTCTTTAGAATAAATGAAGCATCGGGGTTTTTGTAGCACGTATTTCATAATGTATTACATCTTACACCTTTGTCATCTAGTCTCTCTTGTCCATACCAATAGATCTGTAAATCGTAGCCTGATTCCAAAACTTTACTTTCAGTCCCACCGTAACATTTCAAGATGTGTTGCAACAGCAAAGTTTCGAAGTGTATCCTCATTACCTTCAATACAATATTTTTCGTGAGTATATTCAGTTTTCCTTTATTATTGAATGTTTGAAGTTATTTCAATGTAATACAAATTATTATAATGCATACCATTAACAAAAACAGTATACACACTATGTTCCGCTTGACCTCAACTCGCTTTACCTGAATTTGCGGTTAAACCGAATTTATTGTAATTTCCCTGCAGATTTCCATAATATCTTAAGTCGCTTTAGCTGAACTTGACATTGAGCTTATAGCTTATTAGCTTATTAGTTTATAAATGTGTTAATATAAATTATCACATTCAGGATAATGGCGGAAGACAGGGTCCCACCCTAGCCATACAAAATAAATAGGTTTGCACACGCCACTATTGTTCTCTTGAATAAAGAAATATTTAAAAAAAATATATAAACAAGGAATAGTAATATTCGTAAAACATTTTTTCTTTTGAGTTTCCCATGGCTTACAGAACCAATTATTGGCCCGGATTATTGCTCCCACATCGGTCATATATATAATCAAACTCTGGAGTTCTCACGTACTGCTATATATATATATATTTATTATACGCGCATGCTATATGAGAAGTGCTATAAGTGGGGTGCTATAAAAATAGTCATATAGGACGCGTCCTATATGAATGTAGTTGTCTAAAAATAGCTCTGTTTATATGCTTCGCGGAGCTTTGGCTCTCCCGAAGGATGTAAACAAATCCCCGCGATCGGTAATCCACCCGTGATTCTGGTACTATGATTAGAGAAATACATAATAAAAATCCTATCATTAAATAGAGCATTAAATTCTCTATTGAATGATATAAGTTTTATTAATGTGACTCAAGAAATGGCTGCGATATGAACGTTTTAAATCAACAATATAACTTGGCTTATAACAGGGCTGTCAGTACGTGGGGCTGTCAGCGGGGCTCTCTGAGACTTCTTTAATATTTTTTCAGTGATATCTGATAACATATGATCAGATTTTATGCACATATAATAAATATAGAATGGAACTCGCCAGCAATAATCGAAAATTTATAGGACTTGATTCGTCCACATAAGCACTCTGCCTACGGCATTGTGCTTATGTGGACGAATCTCGTCCTATAAATTTTCGATTATTGCCGGCTAGTCCCATTCTCTCTCTCTCTCTCTCTCTCTCTCTCTCTATATATATATATATATAGACCGTTTCGCCATTGCCAACCCTCCTTGATGTATAAGCATACAAGGCACTTAAATAACCCGTTGGCTTTCATTGTCATTCCAGATTATAGGGGCAGCATGCTTAGTAGCAGGAATATTGGTTCTCCTTGATAAATCTGTCCTTACTTCGACGCTTGGAAAGATTCCCAATGTTGGAGATACGTTAGACCAGGCCCTGTCCTATACGTCCTATTTGCAATCTGGAGCGTATGTTATGCTAGCAGCTGGTGGTCTTGTATTTATCATTGCGTTCTGTGGATGTTTAGGTGCTATCAAGGAGAGCAAGTGCATGCTTTGTGTGGTATGTACATCCCAGTCTTTGCCATTTTATAATGCAGCATTTGTGTAATTAATTCGTCATGATTATGTGTTGTACAGATATGAAATATTTAGAAAAGAGCAATAACAAATAAATACATGAATACCCCTCAATGCCATTATGATAAATCTGTTGGGATATCTTATATGTGTATTGTCTGGTAACTACTTATCTTCAACTATCTACTTATTGAAAGAAGAACGATCCAAGAGATGTCATCATGCTAACATGTCAATTATAATATTTTAACGGAATATTTATCGGTTTAATCAAATTATTTTTCAGTATGCATTCCTCGTTTTCCTAATTCTCGGTATTCAACTAGCCGGGGGTGTTGTGGGTTACCTTTACAAGGATCAGGTAAGTTTCTTATTGCAAATTATGGGAATTAGCGAACTGTACATAATTATGATATAGATGTTATGGCCGTAAAAATGATTGAATAATGTTGTCATAATATTGCAATTTAGAATTCTATTGAATTCCCGTTTTATATTTGTTTCAAGGGTTTGTATACGCATAAGTGGGTAGAGGGGGTTCGAGGCGAGAGGACAATTAAAATTCTATTCAATACTTTATTCCGGATCCCCAAAATCCATATAAATTATTACTCTTGGTAACATATTATTTCTGTGTTCAATAATTGTGTATATATATCTAAGTTGTATTTGCTTCTTTTCCGTATCGTCTTTATAGTAGCCTATGTTAATTATGCTCAAGGTTCAATTCAGAATGGCGATGTCACATTAACTTTAATATTGTTCCGATTAAAATAAACGAACTAAATAAATTGTGATTTCAGGCCACAAACTATATGAGATCCTTCCTGAATGACACTATTTCCCAGAAATATGAAGGCAAGTTGCAATTTGTTCCGACTTTAAAAAAACTAATTCCACCATAGTTCACAAATGTTAATTATTCATTTCGTATTTTAAGCAATTTATTTACAAATCAATTGTATACTTTGCAGGTTTATCTATTGTAAACGGTGCCTTATCGACTTCAATTGAACCATACAGTGCAGCATGGGATGTTGCCATGATTAGCGTAAGTTGCCGAAAATATCCATCAAGTGAATACCAAATAGTGTATAGACATCAGTATTATAGCAGGAAATTTGGAAACGGGTAGCACCAAAAAGGTGACCTTGAATGCATAAAAATATATTATTATTTAGTCTTATACTTTTAACTAATTCTAAGTTGTAAGTTTGCTTTACCCTAATGATAGCAAATCAATGTCCTTTCGTTTCACTTACAGCTGGAATGCTGCGGGAATTATAACTACTCTGACTTCGGCCAGTATGCTACCAAATGGGCGGGTAACTACAGCTATGGTGGATACCAACTTACAGGAGCCAAAGTACCCATCGCTTGCTGCAAAGTAACTGATAAAACGGCTCTGATTAGCGACATGTCTAACTTCGGTAAATACTTCACAAACTCAACTCTGTGTTTGACAACTGCTGATCCATTGTACACGAATACTGTGGTAAGTGCATTTTTATGCAGCAAAGTAATATGTCTATTTTTTTAAAAAAAGAACAATAGAAGTACTTGATTTGCATTTGTATTTAAAAGCGTTTATTCGGGAACAATATTACAATGAAATAATTGATTTTCTCAATTAAACCTCGTATATAGGGCTTATCATTCATTATGAAAATAGTATATATTAAGTCTACCAATGTTTCACTTATTGAAAGTGTCTTAACTATAATAGTATCATTAAATAATATCAGTCAAAGCGATAGATGGAATTGTGTGAGGTTTATATTAGCTAGCTAGCAAGAGGTTGACTTCATGAAAGATGATAATGCCCTATATAATAACAAATCAGGTTTCGTTGACCCCCATTTAATGTTTTTGTGATCCGCTCTGCAGAAACGGGTATTATTTAGGGGGTACATAATAATTAAGACCCGTTTTCGCAGAGCTGTTCACAAATTTAGATCTGTTGTACTCATGTGAAACACTTCCCCTTTTCTTCCAGAACTGCTACGATAAAATCATCAGTTTGGTTAATACATACACCATGATCGTATTTGGTGTGGGCATCGCTGTTGCTTCAGTCGAGCTCTTTGGTATTATTGCTGCCTGTTGCCTCATCCGGTCCATTGGAAAAGATGAGGATTAAAACGTCCTCATTATTGAAACAAAGAGGCCAAGTATTTATTTTATTAGCGCTACTGTAATCCCATAATGTGTAGATTGCCCAAACAGATGCGGGGCACTGAATCTAAACTCTTATAAGTATCTCTATGCCAGAACGGAACATTTGTTATATTAAATCTAAGAAATGCCGATATATTGTATTATATACAAATATTATCTCAGAACTTAGAAACCTGATGGACCGTGTAATACATAGCTACTTCGATGTAAATATGAATATATATCAAGCCCATCAGAATTCATCATCCTTCTGGAGGCCGAAGTCTATGGCAAGGACACATGACGCCTCCGCGTTCATTTGCTGTATCGTTCATTGTATGTATTTGTTCAAGAAGATATTGTATTGAAACTATTAACTATCTTATGTACGTTAGTGGTAAGTTTTCATGTAAGTCTACATTGGTTCATCTTCAATAATGGAAATAGAAGAAATATTTTCATTTTTTCGTTTGTAGCCCTGTTAATTATTAACTGAATTTATTCATTTACATCAATGGTTGTTCTAGAATCAAACGACTTATATTATCCAAACTGGTTAATCGAATACTCATAACATATGATACTCAAGTTATAGTATTATTTTTGTAAAAAGATTCAAATTGATCGATCAATAAATCAATTGTATTTATGAACGTACTTAGGAAAAATAAAAAAAGATCATTATTGGTTTTATTCCATCGATATCTTTATTCCCATTTGTTACACATTTTTCTCTCAAGGAGAGAGTCAATAGCATTCGCTCATTAAAATAGTTTAAGCTATTTTGTCTACTTCCAGAAATAAAACCCTTTTTTTTAAAAGAAAATAATAATTTAAGCTTATAGATATACTATCTACCCAATAGTATATCAATTGGTGGAGAACAAGGCCTCGATGAGGTATCTTTAAAACAATATATTGGAAGTTTTGTTGTAGCATTTACCATCAAAACTAGCTCGGAATCTTACCAATCAACAATGAAGTAAAAACCTATGCTACTCTCAGCCCTTGAGAGATGGAAATCGGGGCTGGAGTGGCAGGAAATGAGAGTAACATTTGTGACATTTGTGAGAGGTACTGGGATCGTTGCCCGGGTTCTCCATCAAATGTTAATGTCTGTAGAGCATAGACACTACAATAAGGGATTACTACTATTGGATTAAGGAGTTACTCTAATTACTCGGATCTCTCGTGATGTACTTATAAATAGGGGTAGCTTCGAATGGATAGATGTCTCGATGGGATATAGTGCTTGGCTTGTAGTATCAGTAGGTATAAAGTAAGGCATGGAGTACAGAATGGCTTCTTTTATTAGACTTCAATATAACACAATGTTCATGTATAGCAAGTTATAGCATGGTCAGTGTTCGGGGTGGCAGGGCTTCCAGTCAGTTCGTCACCATACAGCATACGGTAGTACAGCTCTTCAGGAGAAGTCTCCCTATACAGTGACTGGGGGCCCTTATATACTCTAGGTATTGCAACAGACTTGGGATGCATTTTATCATCCTTCCTGGGCGTACTGCAATGTTCAGTGGGCATTTCGTCAGCCACCCGGGCTGTTGAGAAAGCACTGCCCATTGCATCAGCCTCCAGGTTAATGGCGGAGTAGCTCACATGCAATGTCGCTGGGGGATTTCATCATCCAGAGGCATTGCATCAGCTCTCTCCACCCAGGGGTCAGACCCCCCTCCCTACCACCTCTCAAATGGTCGACCAGAATAAGTAAACAAGTGACACACATATAAATACAACATACACATAGGCTTAAATATTATCAAAAATAAATTGGGACATTGACACATTTGACAATTTTATTCGTATATATATAAAACCATTATGTTCTTTAGAACCACGCAAAAAATACGTAGACAGTCTAGGCTCAGAGTTGAGAGAGAGAGAGTGTCTACCAAATTAGGGAAAACCTCTCGCCCCAAACCACAAAATGACAATAAAATGTCATTAGAATTCCATTATAGGACGCCTACTTCAGGACCAGGAAAACCATAAGCGTAGTAGGCCACCAATCCCTGACATACCAGTGACAACCATTCTTATCTTATCAGAGAGGTCTTTTGGCAATGGAAATGACATACGATAGGATTATTAAAAATTTCACCAACTGCTGGTTTTCATTTCATATCTTGTTAATTCTCACTTCAGAGGAATAATACCAGACAAGGCGCCCTGAAAGCTCTATTCGAGATTATGGTGTAATACCTCCTTGTGTCTCTATTTGATCAATCTTACTTTTAATATATATGTTCTTCCTGGTTCGTTGGAACCCTGCTGGTAATACTTCACATAATCTCTATGTTACCTCCACCTCAAGTCATTGTGTGATAGCTCTTGTGAGTTGCTACTATGACACGAAATATTCCCTTTCTCCTTCTACTATTCTCAGGCTTACCAGCAGCTACATTAGTTATGCATTATTTTTCTAATTATTTCTCTATTTTCATATTCATGTACCGGTGCCCATATATGTCTCAGGGTTAAAATACTGTGATTTACAGCTCGGAGAAATATCAATCCTCCAGCTAAAATTATATTTTTATCATGTCCGTTTCCCATCTATTATTACGTAATATTACGTAATATTACACCCTGTTATGTAATTAATATGACCAACAAGTCATATCGGACATTAAACATATTTATCTCAAACCATTCCTATATGCAGAAGGCCTCCTGCGCGATCATTATAGCTGAACAAGGTCGTCGAGGTTCAGGTGTCAGCTGCACTAACCACGGCAGCCATCATACTTTTGCCGCGCACGTACGCCGTGCGTTCATAGTCCAGTGGCGTATACCTTGCGACAATGAGCGCTCAGATCCTTCTGCTGTAATGAATCATTCTTAAACATTTTACCTTTTCCTAACTTCTAGCCTACATCTTTTGCACCATCCAAATATATGCAATTTTGATTAACATATTATTACGTAATACGCCGTACCATAAACCGTTGCGAGTATTTCTAATTTTCAATTATTGTATTTAATGGTTATCGTTACTCCTATTTCTTCTCAATTTTAACTTCAATTAAAACTTTGAGGCAAAAAAGCGTTACATAACATACGGACAGCCCCTCATCTATTATCTGAAATTGTATCTCTACCTTAATAATACATGAGCTAATCTTCAAAATTTATGACCAACATCAGGCTCTTGAATGACTGTCCCCATATCGATAATAGGAGATTTGGATTTTAAATCTTGATTCGTATGGAATTATGGGACTGTGGGTACAGTGTAAATTCGATGGAAAACATGCAATGTTCATCATAAGTAGTGTTATAGAGGGTTTTATACTCACCCTTTGGGGATCGATTTTGGGGTATACAAGTTGAGTACCTGTGTGGGAGGGTGGGGAGTGGGAGGGGGTTACTGAGGGGGGTGAGCTATAGCATTGATGTTTACATGGTGGGTTTTGGGGGAGTGGGGGTGGGAGGGAAGGTGTGAGATCCGGAGTAATTAGGGTATAAAATACATTGAAGCGTCCTTTTAGGTGGGAGGGAGAGGTACAAATAGGGATACATGTAATTCGATATCCTTGGGTATAAAATACAGAGTGGCGTCCTCAAAGGTGTGAGAGAGAGAAGGTTATGCATATCGAAGGGTAATTAGGGTATAAAATACACAGTGGCGTCCCCAAAGGTGTGAGGGAAAGAGAGGTGCCGGCAGTGGTGCCCCCTACAGTGGTGCCGGCAGTGGTGCCCTCTACAGAGACATCATGATGATGTTGTTATAAGATTGGACAAAGGTGTCGACAGTGGTGCCCCCTGTGGTGAGATGATGATGATGTTGTTATAAGATTGGAGTTCGATTACTTTGAGCCCTTAGGATATGAATACATTACAATTACTTTTATAGCAAACAATTAAGGCAGAGAGTGGGAGTATCAACATACGAGTGGGAAAATTCGAGTCACTTTGCTCAGTCTATTGTTAACTTGTCCAATTATACAGAAGAGTGTGGATGAGTATGATAGGGGATGGAAATTAGATTTTACCAGATAATTCGATTTGCTATTCGAGTTTATTCATTATACTATGAATACAAATGTGTGTCTGTGGTACGTAGGGGGATGCAGAGATAGAAATTAGATTTACCATTACTACTAGAAACATAGAATAAAGTACTAAAAATCAGTCTTTTTTAACTCGAAGTTTTATTTTTAGTAGCAAAATCAATAATATACATTTTTATATTCGGTTGAAAACATAGTATGGTTACAGAATATGACCTTTATAAATCTTAGTTAAATGAGCATTACTATCGTTATATTTAATCTATATATCGGCGCGCTTACAGAATAGAATATGTTCTTTATAAATTTTGTCTAGTACTACAAGAAAGCTTAGTTAAATGAACATTACTATCATTATATTTAATCTCTATATCGGCGTGCTTACATATCCAGTATTCTTTTCACTTCGTCGGCATCAAGTGGTGAGAATTGTGCCTCGATGTCGACATCAGGCTGAAAAAATGAATGATAAACTTATAAATAACATATTTAAAACATACAAATAAGTACAATTTTTGACTGACCGACTGACTGACTGACTGACTGACTGACTGACTGACAGACTGACTGACTGACTGAATCAACGACTGACTGTTTGATATTGTTGATTACAGATTTATTAATTTTACAATAATAATAGTACTAATATTATTAATGTTATGGATTTAATATATACTTACATTTTTAGTGACTTGTGTCACAAAGTGACATGCAGAAGAAGAGGAATCATTTGACTGTGTTGGCGTTCGTGTTGGTGTCACAATAAAGCTGGAATAATTCAGCTTTTGTACCGGTGTCGAAGGACAGGACGGAGTAGTTATTGTTCTGGCTTTTGACTTCTTAGCCTTGGGCGCTCCTGGTTCCTTCAACACCAGATTGGGACTTGTGTTTGGAGTTTCAGTTACGGTCTGTAAGTTAGAAGATGTAAAATGAGATGCATGAATAATTAGGGTATAAAATACACGATGGCGTCTTTTAAGGTGTGATATAAGTGCAATTAGGGTAGAAAATACACGATGGCATCGGTTGAGTCACGCTGATGTTGTATAGAGTATCAACGAGTATATGACGAGTGGCATTATGTTTTTGATGTACAGTTACTCTACACTGATCTATACTTTTGTTGCAATCGTCACTGACAGTCTGATTTTATCATGGCATCTTCTTCTTCTTCTCAAAACTGTGTATACAACTGTATACCGAGTGGACAGTGTGATAAACCGAATGATTACATTTCACAGAGATATGTGAATGTATATTTGAGTACGTCGGCTAAGATTCAGTCGACGAATATGGAGGATATTTTGATTATTACTAGAAATCGAACAGGCAAGGCACCAAGGGTGATTTTGGTACCGAGAAGTATTATCAATTTGTCTGCTCGTGCTAAGAAATTTAACATGTTCGAGACAAACAGACTTTCAGACGACTGGGATATCAAGTTGATTGAATTCAGGCACACATTCTACATTTCCCACGTACACAAAAATGCTTCCGGACAAATGATTCTGTAAGTTATAAATTTATCAAATGCTATTTGTTAAAATCAAAGTTTAACTTTATAGATATAAAGTGTATAATATATTATATGTATACAAATGTTATTTTTTAACTTTGAATTCATCTATTTATCTATCTATGTATCTATTTATATATATATTTACTAATTTATCGATTTTGTTTACACAGGACTGACTCGTTCAACCTGACACTAGATGAACACAAAGTGCTATCCAAGACATTCAATCCAACAGCAGGCACTCCTACTGACTACGAGGAGTCTACACAAATGGAACAGGACGAACCTCTTGAATCGGACGAAAACTCAGGAGATGTTGTTATGTCACATGTTCTGCGACCACAAAAATCGGAGGCCACTAAACTGAACGAGCTAGGTGGAAGTGTAATGAGTTACAGCCCATATACAGGACTGAGTCCATTTGGCCAGCAATTCTCAACGTTTGCTCCAAAGCTGTCGATGCCCGGTGAAGACATTGTTTAAATTAGCCTGCCTTTAAGATTACGACACTGAACTGTTTCTGGACTATTTTTATACGTATTTCCTGACACTGCATAATACGTTTGTGATACTGGTGCTGTTGTATTTCTTGAGTATGTGGTTAAATAAAGAATCAATGTATATAAACAAAATATTGACTTACTTCGATTGTTCTTTTGCGTCTGCGACTGATCTTTAACTTGGGTAGCCGGCGCGGAGTAGTCGAGATAGGATCCGAGTTTAACTGTATGTAATATGAAAATTATTCGTATTAGAAACCAATGATTATATAATACAAAATTATTATTAATTTTAGTTGTTAATGTGATTTGAGTTTCAGTACTACATGATTGATAATTATATAGTAACACAGAGAAAGACAAACAGTTAGTCAGCTAGTCAGTTGCTTTCATAAGTAGTACTTCATTATGTTGTTTGAGAGAATGGCAATCGACCGATAAAGGGTGGAAAGCTAATTCACCCAACCGGACAATATTCTTGGCATTATGAGTGTGTATGTGTGCGCACAAGAGAGAGAGAGAGAGAGAGAGAGAGTAGATAGATAGATAGATAGATTGCAAGATTGCAAGATAGAGAGAAAGAGAGAGAGAGAGAGAGAGAGTAGATAAATGATTGGTGTATGGTAACAGTGACGTCGGTAGTGGTACTGAATCCGTATGCAGCGAATGTTGGGTGGAGAATGAATGTGGTAGTCTAATCAGTTCAAGGTTTGTTATATATGCATTGGGGAAATAAAAAAGAAAAGAAAAGAATAAATCTATACCCCTATAGTCTTAATGCACGTACGTGAGTTGATTAAAAAAGAAAAAACAAATTTGCATAGAATCGAATTTCATTTATATACGGGTATTCACTTCAACTTAGGGATATAAGTTTACACACTTATAAAAGTACCGCGTGATGAGTATAATGGGAGCGTTATTGGTACCGCCACAGTGAATCAGTAATAAGAGAGTACAAAAAAAAAAAAAAAACGAAGAAGGAATATAAATGAACTAAGAGCGGATGCTTTGACAAGAGGTCTTTAGGTGCGTGGGTACAACAGTTAGAAAACAAAATGAAATAAAGAAATATATCAAATAAGATTTTATAAATCAAACTATTATGTTATTTGAATGTCTGAATTATATTAAGACATGCTTGTAGCACAATTTTAGCTCAGATGTTTTAAGTAAAGTTAAGAATATAATTATTGTTCTTTCGAGAATTGTTCATGTAAATTCTCTATATCAGTGTTCTTATAATATTTATGTAGGGCTGTAACGTTGTGGCACAACACTTGTCCTTTGTGAGCATCTTTTCTGCTCAGCTTGTTGGTCTTGAATCTTGACTTTCTTTTTGACTGACTTGAGCATTCTGTTATAAATAAATAAATAAATAAATAGTAATTAAAGAGACAGAGAGACAGAGAGAGACAGAGAGAGAGATAGGCATATTATGTAAGACAAATACAGTACATGATTGATAATTATATATATATATATAGTAACACAGAGTTAGAGAGACAAACAAACAAACAAACAAACAAACAGTCAGTCAGTTAGTTAGTTAGTCAGTCAGTCACTTAGTCAGCAATGTACAGAGTAAATAATTGACTTACGGAGGTGTTGATGTGTTTAGCTCATCGTTGTCCTCATCCTCATCGTCGTCCTCGTCCACATCCTTGTCCTCATCCTCTTTGTCCTTCTCCCCCTTCTTTTCCTCCACTTCTTCCTTTTCTTCCTTGCTCTCATCGTTGTCTTTTTCCCCATCGATCTCCTCATCATTTTTCACTTCTTTCTCATCAAAACCTTGAGTTAAGGTTGCGTTCAGTTCATCATCATCATCATCATCATCATCACTGTCATCGCCGTCATTGTTTTTATTCATTAAGTTGCATGATGTCTCCGGAGAGATAACGCTTAGCAAACCAGATATAATCACTTCCTTGTTTTCAGTTACTGCATTTGCGAGCTCCGACCGAATAGTGTTTAGAAGGGTACCTGCCTGTTGCTGCCGTTCACCAGTTTCATTTACATTTTCATTTACATTTTCTGCATCGCCAGCTAATTTTTGTTTTTTTCGTAGTCCAATGAATCTAAAAACCACCCCTGCTATTGCTGTTAATATGACACCGCCTGATGGAAGTCCAAAACACACACCCATTATCTTCTGTGCCCATGCTGATGGCGACCAAAAACTCCCACTAGTGGTGCCTGGAGAATCTAGAGAGGAGCCACTCAGAGTCTTTGACGAGTCACTTGTGGCGCTAGTGGTGGTGGTGGTGGTAGTCGTGGTGGTGGTGGTCGTTGTGGTGGTGGTAGTGACGGTAACTGTAGTGGGACTTGGTGGTGTCGGTGGTGGTGCTGGTCTGGAGAAGGTCGAGGTCGGAGGACTAGAGTCCAAAGGAAGTACAACAGCTGGTATAGTGGTGGCATCACCATCCCCAACGAACTTAGATACGGTGCTAGTGATGTCGATATTAGAATCACTGATGGCCGTTGTAGTGTCCTTATTACACCCAGTTATGAAGTTGAAAGGACAACATGTACCATACTCTTCAATATTCCCGGAGCAAGTATTCCCGTCAATGTCTATACTGGCGTCTAATGTTTCTAAGTTGGGAAAAGCTGTTTTGAGCCGATCAGTATCCACGAGTCCAACAATTTCGCTCCATCTCAGATCAATATTTGTGATCTTGCGGCCGAATCTGTACTTGGTAATTTCACCCCAAGATATGTATTGCTGACGACATATGATCTGATCAGGTGTACACGTACACGTCCGGCAAATACTTCGCGCTTTGATCTCATTCAATAATCCGGTGATCAGACAGAGAAATAAAAAAAAAGACCCCATCTTAAGCTCCAGTGGTGTGTCTCTTTTAAATTCTCCAACTAGCGTGAACTGTACTGGTCACTCGTTGTCCGAAGGAAGCTACTGGAGTTGCCGCCAAAAGATGACTTCCGATTATAACAGGTGTTTTTCTACTTAGTGTCCTAGCAACGATATTCATCTGATACCCGGATAAACGCTTGTTTTCTGTCTTTTACCGCATTGGGTTTTATACTGCATAGACTAACGGATAACGAGAATATAAAGAAAGAAAGACACTGCACAATTTGAATTAGACATTTGTTGTTTTTTTTTTTTTTTTATTAAACTAAAACTTGATATATTTGTCATTCGCATGTACATCATTTAGATTAAACATTTTTATGAATTTCTCCATTGAGAAGCTTTTACATCGTAGGCATGCATACAATACACAATAGTATCCACAAACATCAGAATCAGATGCTTGTATAGGCTGAGAAATGTACTTATAGGACGGCCCATTTAAAATTAGAAATGACTTAATACGTTCATTATAAAAATCAGGAGAGCGTCCTAAACTATCAAATAACTCTGGAATGTGTTTACTATTGTCGGGTACGTAGACAACAATCCAATGCAAACCTGGCTGTGTACTATTTTGTGAATCGACTACATACAGTGTCGGTCTTGGTACTCTAATTAAAGGTAAATAATCGTAAGGAATAACACCTCGATAACATTTGTGAGTGTGAGGATTGTTCTTTAATATATTATCGATTTCAAAAGTGTTCATTGTTATTGTTATTGTTATTCTACAATTACGTTTCTAGCCTTGTCGATGCGTAGTAATGCATCAAATTTTCCATAGACTATTGCTGTAACATTCTCTGGTAGGGGCTTGTTGAATCTCAGAGTTAGCTCAGAGTGGCCTTTAACAATGGGGTTTGTGTACTCTTCACTTTTGCTTTTTTCCAAGTCGATCATAAACAGCATATATCCGTTTTCCATGTCTTCGAATGTAATATTAGGGGGCCGTCTTGACTGACTCGGATCTTGCCACTTGAATAAATAGGCATATTCGTTTGCATATTGTTTTTGTGAGAAGTCTGGCTGCATAGCGACTCCTGTGACTATTTGTCCATTAACACTGTACGACAAATAGTTCAGAAAATAATGCTGGAAGTTAAATGGGTTTTTTTCACTGTGTCCTGCATAGGCCTGGGCATCGACGAGGGCCACGACCAATCTCTTGGGAATAGAATCTTGTCATGAGTGAATGCCTGGTTTCCTTTTGGAATGTTGAATACTTTGATGTCACTTCGTGTGAATGGATACATAGCCATTTTATCGTTGAGTAACTCACTGTGATTCATCAAAAGTGAAGGATTTAGCCGTATCATTGGCATCATAACGTTGGCAGATACTATCTCAACACTGTACGACTGAGAACTTAGTTGTTGTTGTTGTTGTTGAAACTTTTATTTATCTATTTACAAGAGGATACTGTCGGTGGGTCTAAACTCCCTCATAGGGAGGGTTTCAAGCCCTACCGGATACAATGGTGCAGATGTTTTTCCTGGTGCTTTTCCCTTGTCTCTTATATTTTTTTCTGTTGGGTCCTTGTACATGAGTCTGAATTTATCAAGAGCTGGATATAGTTTGATATTCACAGGAACACCATTGAGGATTGGTTTTGGTTGTTGTGCAAAGTCCATCATTAGTTTTGTTTTTAACATCCATGCTTTTCCTCTTTCTGTGTATTTTGCTCTGTTAGCAAGTCCTACGTTTGATCCTTTATCGACATCAAAGCTATCCATGGAGCCTGCTGAATCCTTGTGAAATCCACTAAGAGTGAGCCAACTCAATCGGTCATCAACAGTTCCACTTTCCAGCAGTGTGTCTATTAGAGTTTTGAAAGGAAAATTGTTTGAAACCGATGTTGTCACGACCTGTTGCTGGATCGATAAATCCATCTGTCGGAAAAGTGTGCATGCAGGGAGATTTATTAATCCCACTTCGTTTGAGCCTGTGATTTGATTGCCCTTGTCGTTCAATAGCCGCACTGTGATTTCTAATTCTGCATTACTAATATCCATATAGTCCGGAGAATTGTTTGTAAGATCAAACTCTAATGTTGATGATCCGGAGACAGTGCCTATTGGTCTGTATTGTTTAAAATATCTATTTTGCACACCAGTTTGAACAGGGGGTACTGTAAACAGAGATAGACGAGATTCATAACCCTGATCTGCATCTTCCATAACAAACATTGAAGCAGATGTTGCCATTTTGAAATGTTATCGCTTGAACTTTTTCTTGTACTGTAGTTTGTATGAAGTGTTTTGCTTTTTTGTAGTTTCCTTTTTCTTTGTCTTAGTAGTGGCCTTTCTTCTGCTTATAGATGCAGTGGATGATGTCTTCTTTCTTCGAGTGTTTGTCGAAGAATGAGCTCCTGTGCCTTTTTGATTTTTATTTAAGCAATTTGCTCTTTTGACTTGAGACTTGGCCCTTTCTATTGCTTGCTGACTGGGTGATACAATTTTGACAGGGGTATTTATTGTACCCCTACCGTTTTGAAGTGTATAAAATGTTTTCAATTTTTTAGTTGCGTTATTCCATGTGCTGCCGCTTATACCAGGTATAAGTGGTACCAAGCTAGAGGTATTTACGGATCCAGACATAGTGTGCATTGAACGCTGTCCACTGACTGTTTGGGTATGCCTCCTGAGTATGTTCGAATATATATCCTTATTCTATCTATATACCCTCTAGACACCGGAATTTTAAATGGATGAGTGAATTCAGATGATTTCGAATGTATCACACGTAGAAGTGGTTTTTGTATACCACTCACAAATGACCTTTCGTCACTCACAGCATCTGATAAAACAAGAAATCCGTTCCTTACGTCTGCTAACGCTCCTCCTTTATTTATGTATACTTCACGTAATGACAGTGTAGCAGTAGCCATGTCTACATTTATCGGTGGTGTTATATTCACTGTAAAATCCCATGGTGAATTTCCTTTGTGAATGATAGAAGAGTCTTTAGAAGATAAAAAATAGAAATGTTTGTCTGTAGACATTTTTTGGTGAGTTATTTTCTAGAACTCGATCTTGTTTTTCTTTTAGTATTATTATTATTATTATTATTATCACTAGAAGCGTTTTTGTTTGCTTTATTTAGTGATTTTTGAGCACGTTCAGAAAGTTTGATGTTTTTTATGTCAGAACCGGGAATCCAAGTTCGGAATCGTCTATGCCATCCAACCCATTTCACATAGTATTCAACTTTTCCTCTTCTTGTTCTTTTGTTTTCAATTGCTTCTATCTTGTATAGTGTTTTGCTTGTTACAATTATTCTTTGCAGTTCTTGCTCATAAAATCTGCCTTGTATGAGTTTGTTATCATACGACTTTACTTTGTATTGTGCAATTCCCTGTTGCGACATCCGTTCTGCAACTGTATATTCTTCATGGCTCCATTTTTCATCATAATGTCTCGCAAACACAGTTTTAAAACGTGCCAATCTAACAGTGTCTCCTATATTTAGTTTAAATATAGATGGAACCGATTTAGGTGTGCTTGACGATTTGCTTGTGATCTTTCTTCGTTCAGGTTTGGGGTCGTACTGAACAGACCATAGATCATATCTATCTATTATATAAACAGCATCTTCTGGTGTGGCTTGTATTCCTCTGTGAAAAGATCTATTATATGATAGAGTAATGTCCTGTAAATAATCTATCCATCTATATGATTGGAAGTGATACATCATTTTTGTGATCTTTCCCTTTAGTGTCTTTATAAATCGTTCTGCATAATTTGCTTTTGGTTCGTTAGTTGTAAAGAAATGATGTATTTTGTGAGATTTCATTACTTGACTGACTTCCCAATTTTTGAATTCACTACCTGAATCTGTACGAAGTTTTTCCAAAGTCTGATCTTTAAATATTTCATTCATATTTGAAGCCATTTCCTTACCTTTTAATGTATACAAAGGTCTTGTTATGGCAAATCTTGTGAATATATCAATAATGACAACAATGTAGGCAAATTTATCGTTGTATTCTTCATATCTTGTCATGTTGATAGTGTCAGAATCAGCCTGCATAAATTTATCAGTCACTATGACTCTAGGTCTTTGTAAGGGGGTAGAAGATAAACCCAATCTTGCTTCCTTGTGTATTGTATATGTTTCCTGACTTTTCAACCACTCTTTCATGTCGTTTAATGTATATTTTTTTTTCCCTTCGTTTATTGTTGCTTTCCATAACTTATGAGCACTGCAAAATGATGCAGGATGCTTCGGATCATAATATATATCTTGCAGATATTCATCTTCTTCTTCTTCTTCTTCTTTTTCCATCTCCACATTTTCATCCACAACTTTCTTTTTGTTCTTCTTTTTCCCCATATTCACATTTAGTTTGTTATTTAATTCCACAACTGTGTCCAACGTGGTGTATTACTATTATTATTACGTTTTGACACACGTCCTCCTTGTCTTAGTTTTTGACGTTTACCTTTTCCTCTTCCAGATAGTATTGGAGCTAATTGTATTTGCTCAGTATCATCAGGTAATCCTGGTGGTGGTGGTGGCAGTGAATTAGAATCAGACGCGCGGCCAACCTTGCGCTGCGCTGGCCGGAATGCGTGCGCGCCCGTTGGCGCGCCCGAGAGACGCCCGCTCCTACCGGGCGCAACAGGCGGGTTTTGTGTATGTACTATTGTTGATACTGGAAGATTATCTTCTATTCCTGTTGCTGATACTGGTAGTTGTGGTGGTGGTGGTGGTGGTGGTGGTGGTGATGGTGGTGGTTGTGGAGACAGTGGATGATGATGATGATTGTTTATATAAGTTGAATCTGATTTGTATGGATCTTGTATATTTTCGTCTGTTTTATGTGTATATAAAGAAAGGGAATCATTCCCTTTACCATTCTGATGACATGGAGATTGATACTGATGTTGTTGTTGTTGTTGGTCTTTGTTCGGAACACTGTCAGATTTGATGTTCAGTAAGTATTCTTCATACTTAAGATATTTCTGATAAGGAACAAGAACAACTTTTCTTGTTTTTAAATCAGACATTATAACCTATCAAGTACAGAAAGTAATTGATCCTTTACTTTTTTAAAAATCTCCAATAGTGACCGTCTATATCTTCTAATTATAGCCAACTTTTTAGATTTGTTAAGTTTTGGGTTTGATAAATGTCCAAGAATAATTTTTTTCTTGTATAGTAAATGTGATACTTCGTCGTCGACTCTTAGTCTTGGAAGATGCAGAGATATTTCACTTATTGCTTCTATCTGACTCGATGTTGCTGTTTCTAATAACGCTTCTGCTTGGATGTTACTTGTTGTTGTCAATAGAAACTGTAGAAATATCTTGTTATTCTCAACAATTTTCGACATTGCAATACGATCTGATTGCTTGTACTTTGTGTGTGTGTTGTGTTTTACACTTGAATGATTCAATCTAAACAAATCATTGGTCTTTAAACTTTCATGAAATAATATATATATCCTGTTTTTTTGTGTTTTTTTTGTTTTTTATACCCGTTAGTACTCATCTTATAATGTCTGTCTGTCTGTCTGTCTGTGTGTGTGTCTGTCTGTCTGTCTGTCTGTCTGTCACTCTCTCTGTTGTAAATAGTGTTTCCATGGACATGTCACATCAGATCGTCAATCACAAACAGCTTGTGTTCACTCTCTTTTGTCAGTCGTTGTTTATATTTCTCCAGCGAATTTTAAAATATTCCCAGTGGATTTTAAAATTTTTCCAGTCAATTTTAAAATTTTCCCAGCCGTTTTGTAAATCTCTGCAATTGTCTATGAGAATATGTACATATTTGAACCCATGTTTCTTTTTAAATTTCTCCAGTTCTATTTTAAATTTCTCCAGTTCTATTTTAAATTTCCCCAGCAGATTTTTTTTTAATTTTTTCCCCAGTACATTTTCATATTTTCTCAGTGTATTTTTTTTATATTTCACCAGTGTATTTTATGTATCCAGCACATTTTGTTTACAATTATTTTTTCAACATAATATACAAACTCTGTTTTTTTTTATTTTGTTTTTTAATTATTTATTACTTTTCAACTTACATATATACAATTACATCTTCTCCTGGAAATATGTTTGACTTTAATGTAAGATTATTTCCATCCTGTGTCTTATGTGGGGAAAGATCAACTAGAATATAGCCATATTGCTTATTCATAGTGTCTGTATAAGCATGTAATAATTGTTTTGCCAGACCTATTTGCTTCCCAAGTACAGAAATCTGATGAACATCTCGTGGATTTCTCATAAGAATAAGATAATGACAATTTAGAGCTATATCTCTAGCATGTTTTCCTTGACAGAAAATGTTTTGAGTTATATACAACACACTTATATTATGATGATGACTCTCTCTTGTAAATAGTCTTTCCATTGATGGAGACTTCACAACGTCTTGCATCAGATCATCAATCACAAACAGCTTGTGTTCACCCTCTTCTCCCTCTATAAAGTGCGAATCATCTGGAAGTCCTTCGTGAAAATGAATCGTATTATCAGCATTTTTCATTGATTCAAATGTTGGTTGCCAAACACCGTAGAAGTAATATACGTTTGCAGTTGGTTTATCAAACATTAGATGTCTATTATGTATTATTCTTTTCACAAGTTGTGTTTTACCAGCTCCTGTTGTACCACAAATCATAACAGTTGTGGGACTTGCGAATATATACTTTGATACTTCCAACACTTTTGACTGTCCTAGTGAATTCATGGCTAATGTGTGAATGAAAGATCTTCAGACGGTGACGAATCTCTTATATTCTCTAGCATATGTCCTATTGTGTTGGCGCCTCTAAATGTATCTTGTGTGGATAATGCAGCAACAGACGGTAGCATACCAACAGACCAATGTTTGTCTTCTTTTAAACATGCATACACAATTGATTGTTTTCCAGTGAATGCAAGGCAAAGTTCTGCATTCAAATCTGAGTTTATTTTGATATGCAGCACATTTAACATTACTTCGTCTCTTATCTGAATCCATTTCGTCGGATGTTTTTTCACAATTGCTTTCACGTATTGTCTAATTGAGTGGATGTTTCAAGACATCAGATTTAAAGCATCAACCTGTAGCTCACTCAATGTCTGCAACATTTTATAATAAAAAAGATGCTCAGCACTTGCGAACGTTATATGTTCATATACAATCTGAGAGTTGTAATGCAAAGCTAAAGGATGTGTAATACAATCAATAACACACAAATCTGTCTTTGGCCAAGGACTTAAAGTAATATTAAGTGGACGAGTTGATAAACCATCAGAAAGCACTTCTCTCTTCACATAAAGATACGAAAACCCACATCTGTCTTGTTTGTATGTGTAAATAGTGTTGTTTTTCTGACGAAAGCCCAAGTTCATCCCGTCAAAAGAAGACTTTGTTTGAAGAACATCACTAAATATTTGAAATGTGTTTTCAAGTCTGTTCTTATTAACTCCTTTACAGCTTATCTTATCATTGGATTTCGCTGTTTCGTTCTCCTTAAGGATGTATGTTTTGCTTGTTAATGCAATCATTTCTGTTCCTTCTGCCTCCATTTTGAATAACCCTGGTGTCCTCTTAGAATACAAAGCACAAGAATCACAACACCTTTTTGGAAACCAAGCCAATCCATCATTGTTCTCATGCTGACCGCATCTATTGAATATTTCGTCTTCATATTCTGACTTAAGATGGGGATAAATAACATCATCCAAACTCTTTGAGGAGAGGCTAAAATACGCACTGTCTGTGTCCATTTCCATGTACTGGAAATCACTTCTATCCACATAGTAATCCAGGCAGTCGTAATAAAACTGCAACATTCTTAACTTTGCATATTGAAGAACAAAATAACCTACATATATAGGTAGGTCTAACCTTATCTTTGATTTGGCATATTCAACTTCATAGCAATTCTCACCGAGATCTGTTAGTTTCCGAAATGTAGGCTTGTTTACAAGAAATTGGGTTGCCTGTTTTGATTTTGTATGCTTGATATTTTGGTGTTTTTCCTTTGAAAGAATCAACGAACCGTAACCAGAATTTCCTACAAGCTTCATTGTGTCTGCTGTGACTGTCGAAACCATTCAAATCTCCATCTCTTCTTGCTTGGGTGACTTCGTCTTGAAATGTCTTAAAGCACGCGACCGGAATAAATTCAACAACCTGATATACCCTTGTTATAATAAGTCTGTGTTCAATATACCACTTCAGTAATGGTGTAGCAACAAGTATCTTCTGTGCTTTTGTACCACTTACTAGTAATTTTCTCGGTTTTGTCAATAAATTGGAATCTTTAATGTGTTCCTTCATATGTTCCCCGACACATTCCATACTTATCCCAGGTAACAAATTGACGTTAACTTAACATCAATTTAACCAAAATTTTAGAGCAATTATACGTCAATGGTTAACGTTAATCTTAACGTGAATGTGTGGACTCAACTTTGCGCAATATTAACGTCAATATTAACGGGAATCTTACCATTAATTTTGCGCAATATATAACATCAATATCAACGGGAATCTTACCATCAATTTTGCACAATCTTGATGTCAATATTAACGTGAATCTTACCATTAATATTACCATAAGATTACGTTAATATTTACCTCTATTTGGGTCAAGTTATTTGGGGTGTTGATTTCATACATTTTATTAACATTAATATTCGGTTCATAGAGTTTGGTAAATTCGGTTCACAATTTTTTTTTATTGACCCTCGGAAAATCATCATTTCATCATTTGTTGGTGTACTTTTTATTGGCATCTAGGCTCCTAGGTATCCTACAGCTTCCCCTGCATTTGAAGGGATCTCCGTCTTCTCTGAGCCTAGAGTGCATACCAGCTTCTATAAAGAATAAAATAAAGCTGTAGTCAGTACAATGCACTCACAGTTATAACATTTCAATGGGAATATATATAATCATAAGATAATATATCGATTCTTAGACTATTTAATTATTTCCTAGATTTTTCTCTGAGTTTACCCTTTTCCCCCCACATGTTTCTGTGTATATATAATAGTTTATAAATCAAAAGATGGAGCCTTGCTGGGCCTAGGTGGTGTGTAACCATGTGAATGTTTATTTAAGGGATTAGTGGACGCCACCAACGGCCACTGCTGGACTGTAGACCCTAGGCTCAGTATAGTTACTACCATCAGATAGCTTGGCCTTGTGTCTTACATGTAATTGATATGATATCTTCCTGTATTTTCCCGCCTGTAGAATCCTCATCCATAACCGTTTTCTGTACTAAGGAAATAAAACAAAGGGTTTAGGGGTCAGGGGTACAGGTTAGACATGGCAAAATCATGGGGTTCCGTAATGGTGGAATGGGGCTATAAGAACCCAGGAAATCGAATATTGAGTCACTGTACTTACATTGAAATATCCATTTCTAAAACCAATGAAATTAACAGATCATTGATATCTATGGCTCTAACTCTTTGGAACAACGTCAGCCCATGGCCCATTACAGCTCCTGTAAATAAAAGAAACAATACATCATCTGATATAAGTATCTAGCAGGGAAAGGTGTACGAAGATATAAATTCCTATTCATTTTCTTTAATTCTAATATTATCTTATGAAAGCAACTGGTGCTATTCACAGAGCTAGCTAGAGCTAAATTACAGACTGAACCTTAACATGATATAACCAAAGCATACTTTTGAATATTGATGAAGAGGGTTAGAGAAATGAATAAGAGGTGACTTACTTTGGCAGTAGTGTTCTTCCCTCCTTGACGGTTAGATTGTAACTAGTATAGGGGACTGCAGTGGCTCACAGACAGTGGTCTTACCCCCACCCCACCACCCACCCACCCTCCCACGCCACCTGCTGCCTGTAAGTGGCTTTAACAGGCAAGTAAACCATTCCACTCTATTGGTGTTGCATTGAGAATCCCTATCATACATTTATTTGTGTATTTCTAGCATTTAAAGAGATTAAGTTGCAATTAGTATTTGTTGACGAAAGGTTGCACATATAATGTATATTTTGACTAAAATAAAAGTTACTAGCCCACAATGTCTCTGAAACCTGTTATTCCCTTATATAAAATTCCTTAAACTGGCATGGGAATATTTTATGTCCCGTTACAACATGTGATATATCTCCAATATTTTTTCTAAAAAATTTTTTTCATGTAATTCCGACCTAATTTCGTCCTAATAGTCCGGTACATAAACCGTCACCATACATTTAAAAATATACCAACGCACCCAGCCAGAAAGATACTGCACCTTTTAAGGATTGTGGAGACTTTTGAATTTTTAAAATCCATCCATTATTAACATCAATACAGACCATTTGGGCCTTGGTGACCTGGGCTTTGTTGCCGCATATTTCGGCCGCCATTTTCGGTGACAAAATTACGATTTCCGAAATCGGCGGCTAGACTACCGAAAACTTTGGCCCAAATGATTATTCATTTGGGATGTGTTCCTTGAAAATGAGTCACAAATCGCAAAAATAATATTTTTCATAGTTTTTTTTCACAAAATCTCTTTATTGAAATGTTCTAATTTTTATTGGGTTAGCACTTATAGTCATTATGAATGCATGTAACAAATTTTGGGAAATTGTGAGGAGGTTAATGTTGATAAAAGGCAAGTGTATTCACGTTCAGATATCATGTTGCCAGATATCAATGTTAAGTTAACATTGAATTAACGTTAATAATTTAATGTCAAAATGTAAACGTTAACTTGACCAGTAAGTTAATGTTAATAATTTGAGGTCAATGTAATAACGCAAAGTTAATGTTGATGATACACAAGTATATTGATGTTAAAATATTGATGTTAAGTCTCCATCAAATTAACGTTGAGAAGTTAACATCAAGAAAATGCATGTTAGGTCAATGTTTACTTAACGTTGAAATAGTAACGTGAACTAAATTCACGTGAAGTTAAGGTTAAATTCACGTCGAAATATTAAGGTTGCTAAATTAACCTTCCATTGACGTTAACCAACGTTGTGTTAACGTGAATTGTTACCTGGGATGTCTGTTGTGCAAAAAATGGGACACATTTCTGAGAAGTATTCAGATGGAGAAATGCTCTTTGAAAACGTATGTACAGATCCCCAAAATTTAGGGATCTCGATATCGACTTCAACCGTACCAAATAAAGTACCACTTGCAACAGCTTCTATGATTTGTTCCTCTGAGACACTTCCTTTATGAGAACGGTAAAATTCTGGAAAAAGAGATGTCAACTGATCCGAAATTGAACTGTCTTCTTTCATCATTTTATGAAAATCACATTCCCACATTGTCACAACTTCTATGCCTATTTTTCGAAGGTTTTCTGCTTTTTGACGTGTTCTTTCTCGACGATATTTCCAAACATCTTCAGTCATTTTCTCCTTCATACAAATGCATCCATGAAAGTAGCACCCATTAAACTATGTCCAAAAAACAAAAACAAAATACAATTAATGATACAATATATATATATATAAAGTGTGCAATGTTATTAATATAGCAACATTATTTAAGTATAATATAGTATGTATAAGTTAGAAAATAGTACAAAAACATAATATGCCAATAATTTGTTATCCATACCTCAAAGGCCTTCTGTGATATTGGTGAAAAGCCATCTACAAGATAGGGTCCAAGTCGAATCTCATTCCCATTGTTTAATCTATGTATTATTGTCTCTCCTGTTGTGTATATCAACCACTCTAGCCATACAAACATCATCAAATGGTTTGTGTGTTTTTGTGGTCGAAAGTTATTCTCCTTCATACGCCGAATGTATGATCCCGTTGGCAACTTTTGTCCCAATGCCCATAAATATAGAGCATTTGCATCGTATCCTACAATGTTTTGACATGTTTTTCCATTACGTATTAGTGTTTCTCCAGCTTTATGATGTCTATGGAATATTATCGATGGACCTCCTATTATGTTTTTCTTCACAGTAAGATACAAGTCCTCGTCTGTACTACCCATTAAAGAAAAATAAGTAGAGTTAGGCATGCTTGAAAACAACATATGTCTCGCTATTCCAGGTACAGACACTGATAGCTTAAAGATGTCTAGTTGTTTAGTAAAGTAAAACTCTTGCAGCTTTTCAACAGCTAAAACAAATGGTTTCACGTCTAAGTTGTTATAGAAAATCAGCAAGTCTTTCAAGTTTTTCATGCCTTCGTGTTTCCAAGTGTCACACACAATGGCATATTCCTCTTGAGAAATGTTTTTTCCTTTTAAATGTGAGTAAAACATTTCATGAGAAGGTAATGTTGTTTCTTCGAGCTTTGAATACGAATCAAGATACTCATAAGGAAACCAGAATTTTTTCTCTGTAATGTTGAAAGATTTAAGAAATCCTGAGTAACTACAACTGGGAGAAAGATATTGACATATATCTAAAAACTTGAAAGTCGGTGTTGAAATACATATGTATGAATTGTTTCTTTTAATAACAAATGTCTTATTCCGATTATCGTCATCATCCTCATCGTCCTTTTTCAGATGATTAAATATTCTGGATTTGATTAAGTTGATGTCGTAGTTTGAAGAATTAAATCCTAAAACAGGAATCTGAGATACATATGTGTTGAATTTTCCATAGATATTTTTTATATGTCTATACATAATGTTCTTGTCACATTCAATGGTATTCTGTCTTTGAGAATGTTCTTCTTCTAGTTCTTCCAGTTCTTCCTGCTCTTCATGTTCTTCCTGTTCTTCCTGTTGTTCTATTTGGACTTCTTGTTGTTCTGTATTATCACTCGGTTTCCATGTATTAAAGGTAAATGCCAGCGTTGTCAGCACTGCAGCAGGTGGGAATTCAAGGAACTAATGCACGAAACAATAGAAGTCAATATATTTTTTTCAAACTTTGTATTGAGAAAGAACATGGTTGGGGGAATATAAAATACCAAAGAAACTGGATGTTATCATATTATTTTGTGTTTTAGGGATGAGTGAAGTTTAGTTCCCTTCACTATTGATTTCAATGGGGGAAGCTCATTGTGATACAAGTTTAGCTGAATAACTTTTTTTTTAGTTCAATGACCCCTTATTTTTGTTGATTGGGAGGGTAGAATAACATGTCAGCAATCTATATGCAGATTCTAAAGAAAATCGTATGATTCAATCATATGCTATTGGGGAAAATGCAGAAAATACCCGTTTTCCCATAGACTTCTATAGTGAACAGTAATAAATTTCAGTGGTCCCTGAAATAAAAACTAATCCAATGACATATGGTTTTGGGGGGCTTTTTGGGTTCCCCCAACCATGTTCTTTCTAAATCCAAAGTTTAAAGAAAATTCCATTATTCATTCATTTTTTAAGTGAACACTGGTATTTACCTTTAAGAATATCTGTTAGTTTTTTGAAAACTCCTTCCCATTTTAGAATAGCCAAATTTCTGGCTGTTGACTGTATTTCTTCCATATATGCTATCATCTGAGATAATAGTTCATCCAAGTCTTCCGATACAAAACAGCGGGGTTCAGAAAACCCTGAGACATTAGAACATACAGAAACAGATACAGCTTTGTGTTCATGTGTCCATTTTAATTTCTTTGCTAACCCTGATTCGATTTGCTCTATTTTTTGTAAAATAGCTTCAAAGTCGAATACACAAAACCATGGATATGTTCGCTTTTCTTTCTCAATAAAAATACCTAGTTCTTGCAGTTCCTCGAATATTGTTTTCTTCTGAGAGTGTACACCTCCTGGATATGTATACTTGGTTCTTGAAACACATGTTCTTAAGTGTTGTTTATACACACATCTCCGCTTGAAATGAGTCGTGCATAGTGGACACATATACTTGTTCACATATATTTTAAAATTTGATATGTATGACAAGTGATCTTCATAAATATTCAAATTCATTTTGTTGGTGTTCTTCGATTGAGTAGAGTATCGTAAAACAACACTATCGTCTGGGAATAGTTCGTATACATCAATGGCCACATTGAAACACTCCTCAAATAACGGTATTTCAGACAATGCAATTCCTTTAAAATATTTCGGAGTTAAAGGAATTTTTACTTTGTATTTGCTGAACATAAATTCACTCCATTCTGTGTATATTTTTGAGATGTTTGAACTTGTTGTTTTAATGTTTTGATGCGTTGCGTAGCACCTAAAAATACATAGCATGTCTTCGTATGTTTTTGATCTATTATAGGGTGAATCTAATGCAATTATGCATCGTTTTGATTTGACAAAATGTGGTAAATGTCCTCTTCCTAAAGGGAAAGCTGTCTTTGTGACTGTGTATAAAACATTTGTAAAGAAATATGGTCCCCATTTAGTGTTTGGACGCACCTGAGACATGTAGTGTGTTAAGTCTAGAGCTTTTAGTTGCTCAAGGACTTTATTTATGTCTTCTCTTCTTGAAATGTATATCGGTTCCGCTAGTAAACCCACGTTATTATGAGGGACAAAGTATCTCATTTCTCCCGATACTGTGTGTTTAAGTATAACGCCTAGGGACACGGTTAACTTAAAAGAATTCGTTTCGGATCGGTAAACACTCTCGAGATGTCTTCCAAACTCATTTACAGAATCTTTCAGGTCATTCGTGGGAAAGTTAAGTTCATTTTGTATTTCTCCATACTTGTCTTCCATTAAAATAAAACGTTTATTGGCATTGTATATTCGAAATGCTTCTTTTCCATCCTCTGTCTCTAAATCAAAAGGAAATTCAGTAACCTCACCCGTTTCATTCCACGGTGATTGTTTGATATGCTCTTCTCCAAAACCATGTTGTTCCTGTCGGTGAAAGAAAAGTTTGGAACGACACGTAAACTTTTCATCACATTGTCTACACTTATATCCCTGACAACCGTTGTCAATTTTGTGTTTCTGGGAATGTGTAAATTCATTTTCCACTTTATCGTATATATATCCACACTCATCACACTTGAACACGGACATTTCTTTTCATGTCTATTTCTTCCAGAGCGTAATTTAAAGACATCGCCACAATATTGACATGCATTTTGTTCATGTTTTTGCATCAATTTAGTACGACATTTCTTTTCATGTCTATACTGTCCAGATGAAAATTTAAAGACTTGTCCACAAAATTTACATGCATTCTTTTTGCATTTTTGTTTATGTTTCGTTAGATATTTGATGTTTTTATATGTATGTTTACATCCTGTGCACGTTAATTTGTTCACATTTTGATCTGATGTTGAAGGTACTTGATCTTGATGCATATCCCCATTTGAATCTTTTCCATTAGCATATGTATCTAATGAATATGGTTGTGGTGGTGGGTCTTTAAAAAACTCTTCCCATATATCTAAATCCTGCGAATAATAGAATAAAATATTATATAACTAACTGTCTGTCTAACTCTCTCTCTCTCTCTCTCTCTCTCTCTTTCTCTCTCTCTATAACTCCTAAATTGTCCAGTAATCAAATAAATCGATAACTAATCAAATGAATTATATGTATAAATAAAGGTATACCTCATCATTGTATGTTTGCTGTACATCAACTATCTCAATGCATTCAACATCTTTATCGTCTAATATAGGTGATATCTAAGATATAATAATAAACACACAATTATTATTATCATATATAATATTCCTAAGTATATAATATATATGTATATATATAATATATCAATTAATTCATAATGATATGTACTCACGTTATATATGGGCGGGGCTCCCGAAAATGTCCACTTTCAAAAAAATAAAGTCAAAATTTTCTTTTCTTTTAATTTATCTGAGCCTTCTCCTGTCCATACCCAATGGTACAAGCTTAAACATACTTAAATTATGAATTTTTCTGATCTTTTTCTGATTTCCTATGAAGTGTATCCAAAAGTGTCCATTTTTGGCCACAGTGTCTGTTGTGTTCGGGGAGGAAATGAACAAAAAGGAATAAAAAAGGAAAATAGCATTATATTGTTGTTATTACTCCTCGTCCATTTAGATTTACATGAGTTCTGTTGTATTTAGTTAAGAAATAAATAATTTATATAATATTTCATCTATTTATTCATTTCTATTTCCTGTTCCTTCAACCACTATTGCTTCACTGCCAATTCTATTCCAAAGTTTTCCCTGCTAACTGATGTAAAATTAAATATCTTATGTTTTCTGCTTTTTTAAAGGATAACTCAGAATTTGGAGGAGTTTTCTACCCACTTCTACCTATTTTTATTAATATCTCATTAAAAAATATGAATATATTGGACCAAGGAAGAACACTATGCTATCCCAGTCCCCGAACACAACACATGTCAATTTTTATGGAATTTAACTGTTATTTCTACTTTCATACTACATATATCGATTTAACTTGATAAAACTCAGGCCTATATTTATATTTTTTTACCATTTTATAATAAATATTGTATTTTCTGGGTTGTCCCCGAACACAACAGACACACAAATATTGCAAAAATACCTGTAAATAGCTATTATATTGCCATTATCTATGTCTGTATTCATCTGATACCCATAGGGGTATCTTATTTCGGATTAATTTTGATTCTATTATTCATATTTTCCCTTTAATTACCAATTTACTCATGCTGCTTAAAGGCCCCTGTCCCCGAACACAACACCCCATTTATAAGATAAAAGCCAAGCAGTAAATGGGAATATAACCAAAGATTTATGTGCAGAATTACAGAGAGAAATGATTAGAATAGTTTACTTTTTCATTATTATTCAATTTTATCGTTTTTTGGTCATATCATATTTGTCCCCGAACACAACACCCCTGTCCCCGAACACAACACCCCTGTCCCCGAACACAACACCCCTGTCCCCGAACACAACACCCCACCCTGTCCCTGAACACAACAACCCCCTTTTCTATGTGAAACTGAGCATGTAATGGCAATATAACCAATAATTTATGCACAACATTGCATACACAAATGAATTCTATAAGATTTCTTATTCAATTTTATCTTTTTTCCTAATTGTTTCTGTGACCCGAACACAACACCCCCGTCCCCGAACACAACACCCCAGTCCCCAAACACAACACCCCACCCCTTCCCCGAACACAACAACCCCTTTTTCTAAGGGAAGATAAGAAGTCAATGGAAATATAACCAATGGGTTATATAGAAACTTGCATGCATAAATGAAGGGTTTTGTCGATTTTTGCATTACTTTTCAATTTCATTATATTTTGGTCATAATCTCTGTTTCCCCGAACACAACACCCCTCTCCCCGAACACAACACCCCTCTCCCCGAACACAACACATACTCAGAAGGTGGGTTTTCTGCTAATATATTCAAAGTCAACATATAAGATGGGTAAATATCAAATAAATGTGCATCATCACAAATGTATTTTCAGGAATATTTGAATAAAAATGAACTTTATCAATGTGAGAAGAAAAGGGGCTCAAACACGGAATTTCTATGTCTCAACTTTATGGAATCATGAGTATGGTCAAAATTGGAAAAAAAATAAAAAAAAAGTTTTATGTGATATGAGACTACCTGAAGAACACAAGGCCGGATGCAAAACATTTCCTAAGTAGAAGATTTATTGTTGAATTTATCAATTTATCAAACTTATCAATGATCTTCATAGGCTATTTCGATAGATTTGAATGAAAGAACAGAAAAAAATCACATAAATAAAATAGAATAAATGTTAAAAATAAACTCTGAAGGAGGTTCTTACATATGCTTGATGGAGAATTGAAGACAAATAACAAAATAATGAGGTTTACATAATTTTTCAATGAAACGAAAAAGGATTTAAACTCAGGGACATGCATTTGGTGACATTTTCCAACATAAGATATGGTGTTTTTTGCATTAAGATGAATTTTTCCATATATTTTTCCATATATCCTCATTAGACACTTGGAAAGGTACAAAATACTGAAAAATTGCAAATGTGGAATGAAATCCGAATAAATTATGAAATTAAAATCGGTGATTTTGGCAAAATGGACATTTTCGGGAGCCCCACCCATATATCTTTCAGTTTTGCTTGAACCAACTTATTATCTTGAATATCGTGATGAGTAGCCCATAACAACAGTTCTGTTGGATCCTTAAATTGTGATATCTCTGATTCTAATCGTAATTCCTTAATCCTCAAGATAACAACAGGATGATCTGAACAACCAAGACTATCCGACCAGTCCTGTAGAGCTTTCAAATTCGAAAACGAAGCCACAAGTTGGCTTATGTTTCGTTCTAGCCACGCAATATCCATCGTTGAGTATGTATATACATTGACTCTGGATGTTTGTCTATTTATACGAATGTGGCCATAAAACAGTAAATTTTAAAAGAAAACAAAGAAAATGATTGGACAATAACAGTATACAAAGTCACTCATTGGTTTTTGTAAACTGTTCAAAATAAAAAATTCAAACAAACAATTAAGTGATATTTGATATTTTTTTATTAACTAGCCAACCGAAATCCAAATGTATAACAATACATTTAATCACCCAAACAATGCAAACAAACTAATGCACTAATCATTTTAACACCTCATATTGTATTCTCATACTAGCAGCAAAATCGAAAGTTAATGAGGTAATTATTTACAATGCCTCAGGCTAATAGAGTCAAGTCATCCCACGCTGTCACGCACACAGACTTTTTATACCTCACTTTTCTCGTCATGGGTATTTGAACACATCGATATATTCGGTAATGAACAGTGTACAGTGTCATTCAGTAGCATTGGCATATTCAGTAATGACGGAGAAACAGAATCAAACTCAAAATCTCTCCGACTAATATTGGACAACGAAGGATGTACAGTACCATTCGAAAACATTGACATATTCAGTAAGGACGGAGAAACAAAATCTATAGCAGAATCACTCTGACTAATTGTATCGCATTGAAACTCTGGATCAATCTGTCTGACAACGCTATTATTACTTTTCTTTAACATGTTATATACACGATTAAGAACATTATTAATCATCATAAAACCAATTCCTATCAGTGTTATGCGAATCCATAAAACCATATCTGTTAATGATTCACCCATGTAAATATATCCATTTGTACCATTAGTAATGGTGATATTCTCATTTGATATATACATACTGATAATGACAATATGATTGTATTGTAATAACACTCAGTATCTCTAACAGAAAAGTCTGTGAGTGGAAATATATATAGTCTGATGAAATATATATATATAATCCAACTGTCACACCTTTGGGGACGCCACTGTGTATTTTATACCCTAATTACCCTTCGATATGCATAACCTTCTCTCTCTCACACCTTTGACGACGCCACTCTGTATTTTATACCCAAGGATATCGAATTACATGTATCCCTATTTGTACCTCTCCCTCCCACCTAAAAGGACACTTCAATGTATTTTATACCCTAATTACTCCGGATCTCACACCTTCCCTCCCACCCCCACTCCCCCAAAACCCACCATGTAAACATCAATGCTATAGCTCACCCCCCTCAGTAACCCCCTCCCACTCCCCACCCTCCCACACAGGTACTCAACTTGTATACCCCAAAATCGATCCCCAAAGGGTGAGTATAAAACCCTCTATAACACTACTATCATAGAATATTTAACAATGATCTCATGTAATTAGCCATATGTTTTACATGATTTTAAGAAACACGACTTCATCTTTCCCATCATGCATTTGGCTTTTATATATCATGTGTACTAGCTGTGATATTAGTGAAAAGATCCTGGCAATCTTAGATAAGAATATTGCTAATATTTGTATGTCAAAATAGAACTGAATGAGTCCCAGAATTCACTGTAATAGACATGCGCAGTGAGAATGCAAATCCCCTATTGTCGAACATTAAAAGTGTCAAGAACAGGGTACGTTGTATTATAACGCGCCATCTATTGGCACATTGTTGTTGAAGTTGGCATCACCTGTAAGATCTGGAAACGAACCACTATAAATACAAAGGTCTGAGTGGACCTCCTTCAAAATGGCTTTTGGCCACGAACAATGATCCTCGGTTAAATATAGATTAAAGTTTAACTATGCTCAACGTGTACATAGTTAACATCTCCCATGATATCTTGGGTAGATACGGAGGGCATCAATTTGAGTGTATACTATTCCCTAACCAAGCACCCCCTATTGTATGGGTCACAACATTGACATGCATGCCATGTATTCAAAACAACTAATACAAGCCAAACCCATCCCATCATTCCGGCTTAATATTTTTCTGTGTAATTGTAATTCCCCCGAATTTAACATGTGTTTAACTTGTTCCTAATGTACCCGTAGTGCATCCATATTTTACAGGCCGTTTTCCAATTATTTCTTAATTGCATCAGCTTAAATGCTGCCATTCTGTTCAAAAATCTGTACCCAGGCCCAGAGTTATGCACCCCCATATTTAGTTCCATTGTATCCATGTATGTATGCATGGGTTTAATGTATAATCAACGCAAAATCCATATACTGGGTTTATTTCTGTAATTGACTTTTGGTAGGATGGATGAAAGATATCGGGCAAGTCTCAGTCACACATCACTTTGTTGTTCTCAGATATATGACCCATCAGGGTGAAATGGGGTGAAGAATTCATCCAGGGGGTCAAATGCCGGTCACACACTCACTGACAAGGAAAGATTACACTTTTATTGTTAAGAACTCCATAATTTTGATATGCATCACAGTTCATCGGGAGTTCCACTGTGTGCACTCACTGCGACCTATGAGTCATCATAATTATAATTGTGTGTATAAATTTATACACATTGTGGTACATCCAATTCACACATAACGGTTGTTGTGTAATGGTTAACAATAATATTGCGGCCACTCATTTTTGGTCGCGTTTCAGTCTTGTATAAGAGAACAAATTATTTTCTTATCTGAAAAACAAAAGCAAACTTTCCTCTGCTCTAAATATCGATATAATTCTATTTACATATATACATACACAAGATGGTATTTCTGTCTATTAGTGGCATATACTGTCTGGATTCATGAGAGCGCTGTGGGATCTGCCAAATATAGAGTCTTTGTGTCTAAAATTAAATTTTTGGTCTGAGGGCAACGTTTTGGATATTTCAGTGCCCAGTATACATATGGTGTATATAGTTGGTGTAGAACACATGCCAATACTCCATCTCTTGGTTTTATGGAAACTGAAATGAAACGAATTCATTTTAGGATACCTGAAAAACGTATCAGAATAAACATTTATAAAACAACATTTCTATTCATCGAACCTAATTAAGAGTTACCTTGACTCGTGAAAACGTTTAAGAGTCAACAGAAATGCAATTACCAATGATGTCCTAATGTAATGGTCAATAATGATATTATTAATATACATTGCACTATACCCATGTACTGAATGCTAACGGTAAACCTGTGATCTTGGACTGTATCCCCACATCTATCACCTTATTATTTTACGCAAGATAATGTAAAGACATGTATCTAGATTCGTGACATGAACCACTCTCCACCAAAAATATGTATAGCTTTATTTTTTATTTTCCTACGGAATTTTGTGTGTAGTGTGTGTCTGGTATAAGTCTTTATTCAGTTCCAGTTTTCTTTTCTTAAGAGAATTTCCATAAAGACCGATTTCTTTATATTCTGGCCTACAGAAGTTCTGCATTTTTTTAACGTATCCAGGTAACTAGTGTATGATTTGCATCTGCGTGGCTGATTCATGGCCCCCCCTTTGTAAAGAAATGCATGGGTTAGGCAGTATGTGCGATTCTGGTCTTTGACGTGTGCACTTATGTCTGAAAAGTGCCCTTTACCAGGGTTGAGGGGCGTTTATCACCAACTCCCCAAAAGGATTTGGCTTCCCATAACTGTCCCCAGATGACAGGACGTTGACCCACCGCTCCAGCAGCTATAGCGGCTGCCCGGGGGCCTTTGTAATCCGGCGTCCGACTCTCAGATGGCCAGTACACAATCTGATGTTGGAATGGACAATTCATAATTTTCATCACTCTATATAATTAACAATTTCTTCAATTGGAAAGGATGAACATTTTCGATGAAATTTGATTTGAATGCATTGGGAGAAGGTCTAATTTAAATGGCTCTCTTAGGCAAAAGGTGAACTTCAGTGTGAGTAGGACAATCTATCCACGAGAAAGCATTATAAATAGGACATCATGGATTTCGGATGGAATGTGACAGAGTTGGAAAACGCAAGTCCTCTAGGGTAAATTCCAATAATTGTTTTTTACGCATAGTTCTATTAAATCGTATGCTGTATGTAATCTGTACATCCAGACGTAGGTTAGACGGAACTAGTGAAAATGTTGGAATGGTACAATTCTAGCTGTGCATTCATTCCTTTATCCCTATTATTTTGTAGTCAGTATTCATTATATTTAGATATAATTTTATCTGTAAGTTTATACTAGGGAGGTGCAGTATTATTATTACATCGATCCTATAGGTCTCAGTATATATAGGAAACGTTTTTCAACCTGAGGATAAGTGATCTATACCGCATAACACAATAGCCCTGAAATTCACAGCGGAGTTGGTTGGTCAAAGCAAAAACTAAAACTTTGTTTTTAGTTCAATGGTTAAACGTATTTAAGTTGTTCCGGTTTTATTATCTTCATAGGGCTGCATTCCTACAGTTCCATAATATATTCTGCATGTTCGTAGCACACATGACGCCGATTGTAATACCCTTCATATTGATTGTGACGTCACTAATGCTCTGGAGGATGTACACATCAACCAAAGATCCTACCTGCAGTGCTCCACTCCCACCTGGCAGTATGGGGCTTCCAGTTATAGGGGAGACCCTAAACTTTATTGTAAAGGTAAGGTGACTTTCATTCTTTAGCCTTTAAATACCAGTTATATCCTGCCCAGATCCTACCCAGAACGGTATTATAAATAACAAATTGTGCACGGAATGAATAGAGTCACAATAGCATTGAATACATATTATATCGTTGATAACACAGTTTTTCCCCTTCCTCCTTTCTTTCTTTCTTGCTTTCTTTCTTTCTTGGTATTCCTTTTCATAATAGAATGAATTCATTAAAATTTCTATTCATCGTATATAGGGATCGGATTTCTTCCGCGCTCGTACCGAATCCTATGGAAGAGTTTACAAAACACATATCCTTGGCCAACGCACCATTCGAGTGACAGGTGCACGCAACGTAGAAACAATTCTCAAGGGAGAAGGGACATTGGTAGAAACGCAGTGGCCCCCAAGCACTAAGTTAATACTTGGCAATGGAGCAATTGCCCATTCACAGGTCTTTAGCTGATTTATTATTTTCGTCCACAGTTATTTAAATATGACCAGGGCTAAAATCTTAGATTATATTTTATGCGTTAATGGTATTATAATAATAGCTCCCGTTCAATTTATCCATATATGGAATTTTTAAATAACCATATATCTGTTCAAGGATTAATATTGAGGTCATTCTAAATTCGTATCACTTAAAACTTTAATATAAAGGACACAATGGCGCTCTTGGAACATATCATATACAGGAAGACCTGATATTGCAATTTCAGAAGTGTATACATACACCCTTAATTGTGTCAACTTAAATGATATAATATATCAGTCAAACAATCAATGGCGACATTGCAGGGAGAGAAACACAGGTGGAGGCGCGAGCGAATCTTAAAGGCGTTCAGTCCTGCATCTGTGAGTAACTATATTCCTGGCGCCCAGGCTATCATTAGGGACTACGTGGAGAAATGCTGTAAAAAGGTACCTAGCTGATGCAATGTTTCTAATTAACTATATCATGTAATAACTTTAAATGCTGGCTATTTTTTCGTTAAAATTTAAATTAGGTCAAACAAGAAAATGTGTTCTACGTGTAATTATCTTAGGTCAAATCAGCTTTTATTAGGATATAATGGATTTAATATTTCAGGGAAGTATCCATGGCTACCCAGAAGCTCGCAGTTTAATGTTCACCATCGCATCGGAAGTACTTCTTGGTTTTGATATAAAAGAAAAACAGAAATTCCGCATGCTGATGCAGTTCGAGGAAATGATGACCACACTATTCAGTATCGCAGTGCCGATACCAGGCATCGGGTTATATAAGGTGTCCATTCTTACTGGTAAATTAGAAAGAAGGGAAGGGATAGTGTATAGTGTATTGTGCGCTTAATTTAATTGTTGTCCATAATTATCTTAAATAAAATACATGCATACTCTTGGACATGGTGAGAGCATGCCTTTAGCTTTAGCTATATTGGATCCAGGTTTTATGGAATTAAAAGGCATCAAAATCTCAATTATCAAAAAGATTCTCAATTCGCGGTTTCCTGACTAATTAGTTTTGTCAAATACCGAGGTTGACTGAAGGACATAGTAATATTCGTTAGTTTTAATTAGTTTTGTTTTAAATTGGAGTAATTAACCAGACCCAAAATTATTCACCTCTTTTAGTTGTAAACGCGCTATAGTAGCTAATACATCGCAACCGTCACATAGTCTAGTCACTGTGATAGAATAAGATAACACTAGAACAGTGGCGTTTATTTATTCATTTATTTATTCATTTAATTAATTATTGTCGTTGTCGTTTACAATACGCATAACTTTGTTCCAACATTTCGTGCCCCAATAGTCTACAAACGTCAGTGACTTTTCTATATTACATTATTGGGTTTTCTTCTGTTTACTTGTTTACATTGCTAATTACTCTTTTTCTTATCAGGGTCTCAAAGCCAGGCGTGGTGTTCTGAAGGCAATTAATGATTGCATACAACGCCGACAAGATGTTTATGAGGAGAGTCAATCAGAAGATGCTTTATCAATTATCATGGAAGCTGCTGAAGATGACAATCAAGGCCCTATCTCACGACGGGATATACAAGACTCGGCCCTGGAAATGCTTTTTGCTGGTCATCTCCCAACCTCGAGTGCAGCTTGTTCAATTCTCATGCACTTAGGCATGCGCCCTAGTGTAAGCCACTTTTTTAATCTATTGATTTACTATTATTATGAGACTATTTGGCATGGTAACTGATGAATTTCAATAATTAGCAACTCTAGTTGCAAGGCCTATAGGATACCTAATTTCACCCACTCACCCCCATGAATGTTTGATAGATCCGTTATATTTAGGAGCTATACAGTCTAGGCCCAAAGTTGAGAGAGTCCCTTCAAACGGAGGGAAAGCCTCTCGCCTCCAACCGCAAAGTGCCATTATAATTCCACTAAGACAGCAGAATGTCATTATATTCTCATTAGGACGCCCAGTCCTAGGCCAGGAAAACGATAAGCGAAGTAGGGGTCTAATCACTGACATACAATTCTTATCTGATCTGAGGGTTTGGAGCTAGTCTGTATACAAGACATAGCACTAATACACCGCTGAAGCGCACTCCGTATAGGGTAATTAATATGTATGTGATATGTGTATCACGTATACAACAGTTCCAGCTGTATGATATGTCTTAACATTCTATCTTTTGTGCAATCAATTTTACGAAATGCAGATAATTGATAAACTTACCGTGGAGCTCCATGAAGCTAGATTACTTCGCCACCAAAGCAACAATGACCTTGATATGAAAAAATTATCACAATTGCGTTACCTGGATGCTGTCGTTAAGGAGGTGCTCCGAGTGGCCCCTCCAGTCGGAGGAGGCTATAGAAAAGCGCTGAAAACCTTTGAAATAGATGTAAGAATGTTCACACATCCCTTTTTGTTATTACTTTGAAAAAAGTACATTTTACCACACATGAACATGTCATATAATCTTCTCTGAATTTTTAATGTGTATGATTCATGAATAATTCATGCTAGACATTAAACCTTAAATATATCCCTCCCATACCATATATAGCTGTCCTCTAACTAAGCTTATACCAGTTAACACCTTAACAATCCTTTATTGATATTTGCCCACCGGTACTTTTAAGACCCTAGATTTGTTTATCAATTGTATTTGATAAAGTCTGCGTGTCTGGTTAATATATAGGGGTGTCAAATACCCAAAGGATGGACAGTGATATATTCCATACGGGAAACGCAACACACGTCCGATGAATATGGGCCGGATGGTCTCAAATTTGATCCAGATCGATGGCTGAGGTCACCACTAGGAGACCACTCGGAATCTTCTGAGAGCACCACGAGCCCGACGCCTGGACAAGGGTCAAATGAAGGGAATAATTTTAACTACCTTCCTTTTGGCTGGGGAACACGCTCATGTGTAGGGCAAAGATATGCAGACATGATTCTTAAGGTAATGCACCTATATCATTGGTCTGCTAAGATGATATATGCATACGCTTACATACATCCAAATTTTAATTTCATCAACATGGTATGCATACATACATACACATATACATACATGTTGATAAATGTTTTTCTTTTAATGAGAAAAGTCTACTGCCCTTTCTTTCAAACAATCGTTGAAATGCGATAAATGGTAATAGTAGTATTAGGGACTCTTCATTTTTAACCACTGGGAGGGGGATTTTCAGGCGAACCTTTTTTGCACAGACTCTAAAGGGTGGGGGGGGGGGGGGGCAATCAATTTTGCACAAGATTTAAGGTGGGGGGGGGGGGCGGGGGTCATACAATTTTGCACAAGAATTTCTCGAAAATTCTCCACTCCCCCCACCCAGTGGCTAATTATGAACAGTCCCTTACCATTATTATCTTCAACAATGCGATCATATTATACAAAGATGGATATTTTCTCTCTTTCAATCAAACAGGTGCTGGTCGTTGAATTGGTGAGAAATGCTACCTGGAAATTGAATAACGGACCACCAAATATCTTATACATGCCAGTGCCAAGACCAGCGGACAACCTTCCTCTATCATTCAAAGCTTCACCTCCTGACCTTAGGAGGAGAGCTTTTACAATGTCCTGGTAGCCATTCTGACTATTCTGTGTAGCCTACATATATATAGGCCTAACAACGAAATACATTCTCTTTTACTTCTTTGACTTCTTGCATATTCTCATTGAGAAAGTAAATCTTAATGACAAGGCAAATAAATATATATGTCTGAATAGAAATTTGACATGACGTGTTTATTTATCTCAAAGGAATCAATTTGTCAGTCCATTCACCATTAATAAGTTATCCTACAAAGCATGTCAATGAACTTTTATATTTTATTGTCCAAGTAAGGCCAGCAGCCCCAGTGGCGCAATCGGTTAGCGCGCCGTACTTATAAGCAGTACTCCCTCTGACTATCAGGGGTGGCGCCTGGTTCCAGGTAATGCGGAGGTTGTGAGTTCGAGCCTCACCTGGGGCATTGCAAGTTTTTGTATGTCCATGAGGAACGGGATATGACAGTTTAATTATAAATATACTGCCTTACAACCAACAACTTAAGCTCAAATGAACAACATTAAACGAGCGCGGGTATAGGGCCTACAGAAACATTGTGAAGTCAAATCAGTCAGGTTTCACTGATAAAGAAAATGCCGTATATAGGCCTACTGTCTTTTCTCTAATATTATCACAAAGCGTTATTAAATATGATTTATGAATATTGATAATTATTCATTTATATGCAACCAGGAATTTGGTGAAACAGCAGAGCAATTTCTCCATTATTCTTATACTTCACAAAAACACTCAATTTCTGTCTTTTACTGCAGTATTACAAAGTGCAGCTATTATATTATATAAATGTTCTAGATAGAAAATAATCGATAATAGAGTTATTATTTTACTAACAATGTCAAATGAAATAACAGTAAGTTGGAAACACTTCGTCCTCACTGTGCCTACACTACCAACTATAGCTATAGCGTAATTATGTGGGTACAAGATGTTGATAAGTGAGGTTTCACTGATGAATAAAACACTGAATACCTGTATCTGTAATTTACTGCAGTATTACAGTGTGCCACTATAATGCTCTGGATAGAATCGATAATATCTTTACAGAGGTTTATCATTTTACTAACAATATGGTGTATAGTTTATGTGAAAATGAAGGGTAGTTGATTAAGTAGGATAACTATATATCACCGTAATTCAGATGACCACAAGCCGCACGTGATGTATATGCGCGTCATTCACGTTCCTCTGGATATGTGCCGGCCAAACTGTTATCCCTAGGTATACTCTGCCAACTTAATTTAGCAAATCCGTTATCATATACATGTATATGCGTATCCCTTACACATTTTAAAGTTGGGCCTATACATGTCTGCATAGTTCAACATGCAACGGTCACAAATACTCATTAATGAGAAATGCATGGAATCTCCGCTCTTTTCACTCGATTTTTATTACCCAAAGAAAACACACGTTATTACGTAAATTACGCTCGTACATAATTCAATAATTACGCTGATACATGCAAGTGCCAAGACTAGAATAAGGCTGATAGGCCTATAGTTGTTGGGCAGGGAATTGAACTTTGCCTCTAACTGCCATTCGACACACATCGGAGTTACCCACCCTCGATCCAAAATTTACATTTTTGAAACTGTTATCAATTAAGTGGGTCTACTTGATATTCATGTGTATAAAATTAATATCTTGAAGACCTGATGAAGGGCACACAATACAGCCTGAAAGCTAGGGAATAAACAAACCAAACTAATATTACAGGGTTACATTTCCTATACCTATAATGATCAAACTACTTATATATAGACTACCGGGATTCTCGATATAAAACGATGATCACCTATCTCGATACAAATTAATATCTTATCATTCCCTTCACATGCAATTAGATATAATCACGGATTTAACCCAAACATTGTAAAACAATATTTTAATATAATCTTAGCCTTGCATTAATGATCACACAGTCGCAGCTATTTTCAACGATATCAAAAGGATAAGCGTCAATAGAACCACGTACGTAATATGTTTATTAGTTTCTTGCACATGTATACACACAGACTAAGAAATCCAAGACAAACTTATTTCTTCAGAAGTTGCCTCTTGTACCCATGTATAATTCGAAATACGGTACGCTGGTAATTAATGTGGGCAGCAGGCGCCTGCGCACCACTTATCCTTATTTTGCAGGTGTTGTATGAGTACGAGATAGCCCTTAATCTAAGGATATGGGGTGCTCCAGGGCGCATTGTATCATTGTCCTTAAATCTAATGGGGCAATTAGTGACAAGGATACGTTCATAGTTAAGGATATGTTAACAATACGATATAATTAGGTACCTCATGCCCACGTGGGCTACGTGCACTTGCGGGCCTCTTTCCCTATACTACTGCCCCCACTTGATGTACGTCCCTCGGAACGCTGGTTAATTAATATTGCGTAGGCCTAATGCGTCTTTTGGATTTTTTTCGTAGTTTTCAGTATTGGAATCTACCATTTCATAGTGCTAAATATCCGTAAAAGCAAGAGTTGACAAAAACATCGTGATAGTTCGTGGCAGATACTTCAGTGGCAAAGATTGTAACTATTACTATAAGCCACTGTAAAATAATTTTGCAAACAAACATTTCTTGACAGAACTCTTAATGCACTTGTCAATTGAAACCCCCCCCCCCCCCACCCCCGGGGAAGTGGGGGAATGGTAGGGGAATGTCTGAGAAAACATTCCCCCACCCAGGCGGAGATTTCCCTTAGTTTACAGCAATATCAACTGAAGGGTGGGGGAATGTCCACCAGTGCCCACTCTACAGCAGAGCTGTTGCTATCTTACAAAGATACAAAAGTTACAAACCTCCCCCTATATATACACAGAAAGTGTCAACCCTGAAGGTGACAGGGTTTTAGTGGTGTTGGGCCATCATCACACCTGAACTAGACTTGATATATCCTATGTAGACAATAGCTGAATGGCTGAACTAAGCAGAGCCTGAGGTAGGTAGGGAACTTTGAAAGACTATAACTTCCCTAATTTCTACAGTATCAAAACAATTTTTTCACTTTCATACTGCTCACTTCTCCCTCTGCACATGCTTACCTTTTTATTTTTTTTGTAAACATTTTTTGTTGCGGAAAAATGTGATGTGTCACAGGAAGATGAGTCATAATTCACAAAAGGTGGATTTTGAGATACCATCAGATTTGAAATAATGGAGATAGGTATAGAAAGTATACATTTCCTGAAATAGGAATTTCTTTTCTTCATAATGAAATAAAAATGTAAGGAATCCCCATAATTTGTACTGACACAGTGACTTTATTATTTTAAGAAAAATGGGGTGAACAAAATTATTACCTTGCACTAATTTTCTAAATATTCATTGTATATGTATATGTATAAGAGGGGCAGGAGCGGGGGTGGGGATAGTATTCATTGCTTCATTTGCTCAACAGAAACCTTTTCTGATGGTTAGAATATCATAAACGAATCATTTCCAAAGATATCATTCATTATGGTAAATACTTCACAATGGTAGAATAGACCATATATATTTATTTATATATATAAGTGTAATATATATGAATAGATAAAATACATATGGGTCAGGTTGCTCAGAAAATGTGTGATTATATACAAATGCTTATCTTATTACGGTGCATTGAATAATTATGTTCTTAACATTAAATGAAAAAAAGTGCCAGATTCAACTTCTAAGCACAAAAAACAAAATAAAGAAAATAAATATCAAAGCACTTGGAAACATATTCTTAAATGGACACAGTATCACTTGGACAAAAAACATCACATATCTAGGCTTTAAGGTTGATCCAAATTTGTCAATGAATACCCGTCTTCTGAAACTGAAAAGCTCTGCCATGTACAAGCTGATACAATTACATAGAATACGAAAATATTTAACATTAGAAATGACTAAAACTATTGTTAAGAGTCACATTCTATCTGTACTAGAGTATGGCTTGTTATTACTTGACATGGCAACCTCAGATGCAAAACTAAAATTGCAACGAATATTAAATAGAGCTGTAAAAATCATATATCAAAACGATCAGAGAGATATTGACATTTTAAGTCGATTATGTAACATCAGTAAATTGATGAAACGATAAAAAATATCCTTATTACGGATAATGCATATAAAAAAAGATGTTATTCGAGATGATGGGGAAAGAGCAACAAGGTTACATGAGGGTATTGTGCTTAACACCGGTAAAACCTAACTCAGAAAAAGTGAGAAAAAGTCCACATTTTAATGGTCCTAAAATTTGGAATAAATTACCAGCATGAAAAGGAATAGTGACTGGAAGTCTATGAAGAAACATCTAAAACTAGACGAAACCTGGTGGAAATAGTGATACCATCCTTCCTTATGAATGAGTGGCTCCCTGGTATGAAATGTTTGTTTTTATCTGCTCAATAAGGGTACTCTTATTTGTTATTCCCTATGATTATTGGAGAAAAATACCCCCAAAAGCTTGTATGTGTTAGAGTAGACAAGGCCCTAAGCCTCAGATATGTAATGATCTCTACAATATAAGTGTCGTCATGCGACCATACTATATCATATTATTTTGTATTTCAAGAAACTAGATGGGCAAAATGCCATTTGACGATCAAAATCATCTAAATAATCCAATGTCATTATCAACTTATGTAATCATGATTTAAACTTAAATTATATCTTAATTTATTGATGTACGGTAAATCCTTTTCACTTGAGTAGCATGAGATTACTATGTCAGCATGGAAATGTTCTCAATAAAATTTCTTTAAAAAAAAACCATTTCAAGTATCTCTTAAAGAGTTATAGTGCATCTGATAAATCGTTCTAAACTAGTAGAAATATAAATATGTAATAAATAAATTGATGTTCAACCATGCTACCATGCATTTATACCTCAACACTAACACTGTCTCCTGAGTTGTTATTCAAAGTGTTTACTTTTCTATCAAAATCATAGCCATAATAGTAAAGCATTTATATTTTTGCAATAATAGTTTCTGTCAAAAAAAATGTCCACCGAAAAATGTGCCCCAGGGGGGTCGGGGATTTACAAGCATTTCTTGCCCTGGGGGGTCGGGGATTTCATCAATTTTCCCAAAAGGCCCAGGACATTCCCCCACATCCCCGGGGGTGGAGGGGTGGGGGTTGCAATTGACAAGTGCATAACGGAAGCATCTCTATAATTTGTACACGGCTATATATCGTCGACCAATCGTCAGGTCGTTGAACAAGCTATTCGAATACAACCGAGCGGGGAAATGCGCGAGCATGCGCATGAGGTCAATGCGTGAAGGTTTGCACGTGCAAAACTAGTTCTGTGAATAGACAGATTTGGGCGTTAACTACAACTAGTTCACGCCAAAGAAGAGCACCTCCACTTGCGGATACAGAGGCGGGGAGGGTGGGTGGGTGGATGGCTGGGTTTCTTTTCAAAATAAATATGGTCTCCAAAATATATCCAACGCTCCCAACACCACAACTGAGGCAAACAGAGAATAAAGAGGAATCATTTATTCACTCATAGCTACTCATCAACCAGCCCCCACTGCCCCCTTTAGCAATGGGTTTTAATAATCCATTCAGCCTCATGCTTGTGTTTTGTTAGCCATACTTATTACTATTTCTTTGTCTATTGTTATACCTCATTGTGCCATAGATTAAATTTTTAACTTTCTAGCCCCTTACTGATTTATACTAGCTTATACTGTATTATTGTATATTGGGGGGTCGCGCTGCACCTGCCAATTAGCTTGAAGGGATTACCTTGTGGTAATCCGGTCAGCTATATAAAAGGTGCCTCGCGCACCTGCTAGTTAGTTGCAGGGGGGTACCAGAAGGCAGGTCGGGGGGGGGGGGGGGCACACTTGAGGTCAAAATCTTCTGTTTCCCTGTTTGGAATGTTATTGCAATGCATAACAGTTAATTTGCTTAATGACAATGAAATAAAGCCCCACAACTCTAAGTTGTCTAACAAAAATGACAACCCAATTTTCTTGCGTCACAAAAAAACTTTTTGAGAAAATGAAATTAACAAAATTAATTGTCTCTATTGAGACCCTCTTGAGTCCTCACATTTGAGGCATATGGGTCAGATTTTCAGATAATCTTCAAATCAAATTCGCCAATTTTCTCAAATGACCCAAATTTCAGAAGAAAATAAAGTTCAAAATACAGTTCACCCTAGCCAAACAGATTGTTAGAATCAATGCAATGCCGAATATACGCGAATTGACCTAGTAAGTAAGTATTGACCAAATTGCAGCCTAATTTAGCAGAATTTATTAAATGTGTACGGCTGCCAATTGTATATTTTCTGAAAATATGACCCATATGTTCATTTTGTCCAGAACATAGGTTTCACTGGACCCTGTCAACTGAAAACAATTAATTGTACAAATTATGAACAAATCATAACTATAAACTTTTCTCAGTCACTGATTCTTGTTTGAATACTAATTTTGAGACCGTCTGAAATTAAAGACCCTGTTGAGACATTCTGAGTCACATATGCTTTTTGTATAGAGGCCCTGAAACAACAAGGCAGTTAACACTGGAAAAGGGTGCTAACATTAACACCTATATAGGCATATTTTACAACAAAATAAATTATGTGATAGAAAGTAAGTAAAATATAGTTTAATGTTAAAAGAATTATTAAGTTAAAATAAAATATGGGTTTATTGGGAGTGTTGTACATGTAGAGTTAGCAATTTGAAGGAAAGTGCAAATTCTGGCAGTGCACCTGGCCCCTACCATAGGGGCCATAAGCAGGACTTTAGGGCCCCTCTGAGTTAGGAGGGACACAGGGACCATTTTAAGGGGTTTAGGGGGGCCGATGCCCCCAGCCCCCCCCCCCCCCGGTACCGCCACTGGACTGACAGTTGCCATACTTATTACATTAAGGTATTTACCATCACGGCAATAAACACATGTATATAGAAAAGAAACGTCATAATTATGTGTATTTGTCATACAAGGCATCAGAATCCCTAAAGAGATTAATTACTAACATTTGGGGTAGAGGAGCTTCAAAAGGCAAGATTTGAATTACCCAGGTTGGCTTGAAATAAGCGCAGCTGACATTGGTTTCATAGAGCGCCCGAGGCCAGTCTGAGACAGGGCTCTGACCACAGCTTTACAAAACTGAAACTTCCAAGAGTTTGCATTGAGTTTCGGTCCTCGGCGAAACAGAGTTGCAGGCACATACATCATGCACTCAACTTGCACCTACACAATGCATCTAATGCTGTGTTGAGGGGTTGTTCTGGTATTTGTTTCCAATAATTATTAAAGGGAAATAAAGTAGGATGAAGATATAGGGCATGGTGTTGTCTCATATATCCCTCATATATGACCCTCTACCCTGGCCTCAGTTTCCCAGTCATCAATTCTATTTCAAAGCTTCCCTATTGTTGCCTTATTGGCTTTCCTTTTAGTTGACTTCTGATATTATTACTGCAGGACATTTTAACATTCTCAAATGAGTTTTTGCAGATGTAGTTTCAGCATTTACAAAAGTATGCCCCCCCCCCCCCCCCCCCCAAGAAAAAAAAAATAAAAAAAAAAAAAAAAATCTCTTGCTCGATCCTTACATTGCAAATGTTAGGCTCTGAGGCAATTCATACTTTTGTACCAGTTATTTGTGATATCTTTATTTCTGATTAAATTTGGGCTTTGAATAAAGGTATTTTTTACTAGTTATATCGTGTATATTTTTTAAAAGGAAGTGGTGTAGTTAAATAGTCCTGGTATGAAACTTAAATTATTTTAATGTAGCAAGAGAAATAATATCAGGAAAAATGCATATATGTATAATCTTTTAAAGAAGTATCGTCATCTCAACATGCATGCATCTATAGAAAATACGAATAGGCCTACATATGCTTTAACTTTTAAGGGAATATCATAAGTAATGGATTTCATGAAGTTCTTGTCTTCCATCATGCATACAAGCTCCTTACCACATCGTTACACCAACAGACATTTCCAAAAAGCATTACATTGTTATACCTCGTGGTAACATACCCTAAAATTTTATTCCCTGTATACATGTTACCTGTATGATGGGTCAAGCCCAACTGATGTTAATCTCTATATTGATTGGGCGCCATCGCCTGTATGATGGGTCAAGCCCAACTGATGTTAATCTCTATATTGATTGGGCGCCATCGCCGCCCAATCAGGGAGCACCTGCCTGCGAGCAGGGTGTCCCCCTGGCATATAATGAAGGGTTGTGACCCCCTTCCAATCACTTAAGATCGACAATAAAGCTACGCTACTATACTCTACGCTACAGCTCCTTTTCCTTTGTGTTACACTACGTATAACAACATACGGTAATTCCTAGAATCTTATTTTTCTTATAGAAAATAAACTCTCATGTGGTGACCTTTTCTCAAACTTATAATTTGTATAGCATAGCTTTATGCAATGCATGTGTAGTGCCCGGCGATAAGCCCACTTTCTCTACTACTTACAAAGATCTTCAATGTTAAAGTATAGGCGTGACTGTTGCCTTATTCCACTAGGTGGGAGCACTCTTCAAACGTGCTCCTTTCCACGTTCTTTGTACTTTTCCATTATTTACTCTATGTATAACTGTGTGTAAAACACCTCCTGATATGATGTCCCAGTTTTGTCTGGATTGAGCTTACGGCTCCTATTAAATTAGAATATTAATAGTTGACGACTGTCCTGTTATTATTTCTCCTCTGCTAAACGAACCCTTGGGTCACTACATTTTGGTGCCGTGACCAATTGTGGAGCTATAATTCCTATTTTAGGAAATCTATATCTTGTTTAAACAAGAATTATATACCCTATATGTCTATAGATGGACAACTATATGCTGAGTTAAATGCAGAAAATCTAATGATCCACGATGATCAGTATTCTGATTTCTCTCAGCCTTCTATACAATTTCGAAGTGTGGGTGACTCACTGGCCACTATGAATGGGCCACCAACCCCCACACCTGCCGGCCATAGGCAATACGGACATGATGTGCCCTCTATAAGCTCTATAAGCTATTCTGAAGAGCCTCCAAGGCAAATGACCAATATTCAAATGACCAGAAAGGTATATAGGCCTGGCGATCGAAATAGACCACCTTCTTCCTTGGGCGAATCGTTTCTGGCTAGCGATAGACCTAGAGGAAGGATTGGTCATGACAATACCTCCATAGCAGGATCTGTATTCGGTGAACGATTACAGGACAATAATCCTGCTGTTTCTGATATGCTTTCTTTGGAAACAATCATACGAATTGGGCTAGAGAAAGGCTCTGGTATTGAAACTTATACAGAGGCAGACAAGCGATATATTAAAATCCTTGCTGAATCTGTTTTGAGCAATACTTACCAACTACCAACAGATAGAGTTGATTATCTCATGATCCAGTGTGGAAGATTGGGACTTCAGCCTAAATGTATTGGGGGGGATAGAGTCCTTTCACCAATCGATTATACAAAAGAAAAAATCGATCCAATAGCTCCTAATGTATTTGAATATAAATACTGGGGATCCCAGCCAGATCTGCAAAATAACAGGCGAAAATCTATTCAGAAATTGGCAGATACATATACAAGGCCTGCTTCAGAGGGAGCCCCAAACCTAGATCAATTTTCATTGAAACCAGACGATATTAGTCTGCCATGGTAGACACCAGCTGGTAACATTGGTAGATCTAATAAAATCCAAATAAATAGGCCTAAAAAGCCAATTCCTGAGTCGAAAGTATCATATATACTTCCTCCTGTTATTACTCAGAAACCACCTGTTCGAACAGCCAAATCAGTTCATATACCTGATCATATAGGGGCAAACATTGTTTCAACACCTATTGACGGTTCGAGGAGGAAATCTACGATGCCTGAAATGGACGTAGAGGTATTATATGAGGATATAGGGACCCCCATGTCTGTACCAAAGCCTATTCGTGCTCGTCCTCGTGAGGCCCCAAAGGCCAAACCTTTGGATAAGTACAAGGGCACTGATTGGAGAGAGTATATCGCAGGAGCCTTGATTCGAATGAATCTATATGGCTGGGACGATGATACAATGATCAGAGAGTTAATAATCGCCACATCTGATCATGTTGGACAAACAACGTGGGGAGAATTATCCTTATTAACTTTGTCCAATGTATTAAATAGACTTTCAGTGCAATTGGATGAAAGAACGCCTGAAGATCGTATTAAAGAATACGAGACTAGAGTCCAACAATTGGATGAAACATATCAGCATTTTGCTGAATCTTTGGTTGATTTGTGTAGGAAAGCCTATCACGAATATCCAGACAATCTGAAAAAGAAAACTATAATGCTTTTTGCTGATGGAATGAGAGATAAATTCACTTCTTTCTGGGTGAAGTATGCTAAGCCCAATACTTTACAGATGGCAGTGGATATAGGTGTGAAATTGAAACGTACTGGAGGGTGTTCAGAAATGAGAACCTCCTTGTTGGATCATTCACCAGCTAATTTTGTTTCGTTCCAATCTAAGGAAGCAAAATCAGTTAGTTTGGCTGCATTCGCCACAGAATCGACCAATATCAGTTCTGAAATCGAAGATCCAGAACTTGAAGCTGAGATAGCTGCATTTACCTCTTTTAGAATGCAGCAGAAAGGGTATCAGAATTATAAAAATCCTAGATATTTTGGTACTAAACCCTCTCAAACTGCCCAGCAAGGTAAGGAATCGAAAGAAGAAAAATCTTATGCTAAAAAAGGTAGCAATTCTAATCCTTCTGGGGGATTTAAGAATCGGCAGCAATACGATTGTCTTTTCTGTAAATCAACAGAACATCCTAAATGGAAATGTCCAGAAATTCTAGCTCTGGAGAAACGTTTACAGAAGGATAGGGAGGAAAAAGAGAAGAGGAGTCAGGGAAACGAGAAGGGGTCTCAGTAGGAAGCATCCTTGAGACCCTGATTCCTAACAATAATGGTACAATTAGTACAACGATATACCCAGACTATATATGCCATCCTCAAGGTGGTGATTCAGATGGAAATGAGAAGGGAATATGTCAGGAGGTATTAAAACCGGTAGAACAGCCTTTTACACCTGATAATATTATTATAAATTCTCAGTCGACAATGAAAAATTCCTTGAAACCTCCACAGGCTAGCCTAGATCGGGATAGTATTTGTAGGAATAACTTGGATACTGATGACCTTGCTCTCATAGGCGCTGTAAGATGCGACGATGGGGAAGTAAAGGTGTCATATTTGTCGAATCCAGATGATGAATCTGAAACCATGATACATATAACTCCTTTACTGGTAAAAATGCGATGGTATGTACCTGTAACGATAGGGGAAAAGTGTGGAGAATTTCTTTATGATACTGGGGCTCAAACCAGCCTGGTTTCTAAAGAATTTTATGATTCAGTTGCCTGCAAGCCTCAATTGTTCGCTTCACGATTGAAGGTAAAACCGATTGCAAGTGGACCCATCGATACACTGGGTTATATGATATTAAATCTCAATATTGGCGGCATTGTGTACAGAAATGCTTGCTTGGTGGTATCACACTTAGATGGCGATCAAGCTATTCTAGGTATGGATTTTACCTGGAGATACAAATGTGGTATCTCTTGGCCTGGTCGACTGACTCTTGAAGATGGTAAATATAAAATAAATTGTCTTAAGAAAGGTTCGTTGGGGACAGTTACTGTGAAAGAAGATGTCCAAATAAGTGCATTTGCTGTAAAGGTTGTATAGGTGCATTTAGGAGATCTACCCACCGACAGGCCATATCTGGTAGAACCAGAAGTTGAAGGAAAAGATGGGGAAATCTTTGGAGGATTAAATATATATTTATTTAAAACTAAGAGAACGAAGATCCCTATCTGTAATCCAACCGCCTTACCGATACGTCTGAGGAAATATACACCTGTGGGGTATGTGTATGAAGCAGACGAAAATAGCCTAGTCGAGGTGTCCCCTGCACATATTACTGACTGTTTCTGTGCAGCCAGTAGTGTGGAGGAATTACCTAATAATACTATAGGTCTTGAAAAATTAATTCAAGATGTACATGTCAAAAGTGAACACGAAAGGAAAATATTGGGAGAAATGATTCTAAGGAATAAAGATGTTTTTCGTTTACCTGGTGAGACATTAGGCTATACCTCTCGTACAACCCATGTAATAAATACTGGGGATGCTAGGCCTATAAAGCAAGCATATAGACGGCAGATTCCGAAAAAGAAGCAAACTGCTGAAGAACAGGTACAGAAAATGTTAGATGCTGGTGTAATAGAAGAAAGTGATAGCCCTTGGTCATCTCCTATAGTGATGGTCAACAAGAAAGACGGTTCTATTCGTTTTTGTGTTGACTATCGTCGCCTATATAGTGTCACTGACAAAGATTCATATCCACTACCACGTATAGACGATTGCCTAGAAGCTCTGGGAGGCAATGGTTGGTTCTGCACATTAGATCTGGAAAGTGGCTATTGGCAGGTAGCAATGGATGAGCAAAGCAGGAGTAAAACTGCCTTTATAACTTCCTCTGGGTTATATCAATTCAAAGTAATGGCATTTGGCCTTTGTAATGCTCCTGCTACATTCCAGAAAATGATGAATAAAATGCTGCGTGGATTAGTGAACAATATATGTCTGGTTTATCTGGACGATGTGATTATATTCGGGAAAACTCTCGAAGAAACCATGATTAATTTGGAAAAAGTCTTTCAAAGGCTACGTGAATATGGGTTAAAACTCAAGCCTAAGAAATGTAAAATGTTCCAGAGACAAGTTGAATATTTAGGCAGAGTGGTATCCAGTGAAGGAACTCGTGTAGATCCAGAGAAGGTTAAAGTGGTCATCGATTGGCCTCAGCCTAAAAATGTGAAAGAAGTAAGATCATTTATTGGATTTGCCTCTTATTACCGACAATTTATTAAGGATTTTGCTGAGATGGTATATCCTATACAGGAAATTGTAAGAGATTCGGGAAAAGTCGCAAAATATAAATTTGTCTGGTCACCAGAATGTGAAATATCGTTTGCCCAGACGAAAAAGGCATTAACAACTGCCCCAGTGCTTGCTTATCCACAAGCAGACGGATTATATATTCTCGATACTGATGCAAGTGGAAAAAGCATGGCAGCTGTTCTTTCACAGGAACAAGAAGGTCAGGAAAAAGTTATTGCATATGCCAGCAATTCTTTCTCTAAATCTCAGAGGAATTACTGTACTACTTATAGGGAACTACTGGCTGTGGTGATTTATTCTGCTAAGTTCAAACATTATATCTTGGGTGGTGAATTTATTGTACGAACAGATCATGCTTCCCTGACTTGGCTGATAGGCTTTAAAGAACCTCAACATATGTTGGCTAGATGGTTGATGACCCTCCAATTATATAATATCACCAGGGGTGGGGGCCAGGGGTGATTCGTCACAGACCTGGAAAGAAACACATAAATGCAGATTCTCTTTCTCGTCTACCATATAGCAGATGTAAAAGGGAAGATTGCACGGATTGTGGTGCCCATAACGCTATAATAGCTAGTTCTAAAGTTGTAGAAGAAACGCCTGTTAAAAATCTCAACTTTGTTTCTGAACAATCTTTGGATTCTGATATTAAGCGTATAAGATTATATGTTGAAAACAAAATTCCTTGGCCAGAAAAGGCTGGAGCAGAAAGCAATGATTTTCGCTGCATTTTGGCTAAGAAAGATGAATTAATATTGCATAATGATTTATTAATTATGTGTTCGATGGAGACAACCCTCATCAGGAAAACTTTTCAGCAGAATAGTCGTACCATTTGGAATACGAAAACAATTATTTGATCGCCATCATGGTCCTGCTTGTGTGGGACATTTTGGTAATCTAAAATGTCATTCAGCTATGAAGCAAAGATATTACTGGCCAGGTCTAAGAGCGGATATTACACGTTGGATTCGACAATGTGAAATCTGCCTAACAAGGAAAACTAGGCAAGGAACTAACGTTTCTCCTCTAACGAAGGATCTGACAGGTGAGAGATTTTCTCGTATTGCTATAGATGTATTATCTGGTTTTAAACGCAGTACAGCAGGAAATATTTGCATTTTAGTTGTAACTGATATGTTTTCTAAGTGGTCTGAAGCTTATTGTTTGAAGGATCATAAGGCAGAAACAGTGGCTTGGACAATATTCAAAGAATGGATATTACGTTTTGGCGCACCTAATGCTATACATAGTGATGGAGCCCCAGAATTTGAGGGTGGGGTTATGAAAGAATTATGTAAACTATATGATATTAAGAAGCAGAAAACTCTTCCCTATAGACCCAAGTGCAATGGACAGGCGGAGAGATTTAACCGTGTACTTGTTAATCAATTATCTTGCTATATTGATTATGGTTCGGAAATATGGGATACACTTATACCTTGCATTGCAAGCGCATATAATACCAGTATACATGCTAGTACTGGTTGTTCTCCATACTCACTATTATTCGGTGAAGAGGCTTATACACCTGCTGATTTAATATTTGGCATGCCTAGAGGAGGCCTAGATATATCTATGAGAAGTGTCTTTCTGGAACAATTAAAAAAACAAATAAGGGAAGCACACAAATTCGCTAGAGAAAAATTACAAGTGACTTCGGTTGCTCAGAAAAAGACTCATGATCGACGAACTAGATTGAGAAATTTCTCTGAAGGTGAATGGGTATATAGGTATTATCCTCCTATAGCTAGTAACAAATATGGTGCCAATTGGGATGGGCCCTTCAAAATAATTAAAAAGATCAATTATCATACATATCTCCTCAGTACGAGTAGGGGAGAGGTGAGATGGAATGGCGATTTTCTTAAAACCGCTATAGATCCTACCAGTGAGGATGGATTAATTTTAACAACAAATTTAGGGAACGCTCCTGAGGTTGAAAATCTTCGTCTGTCAGGTAGAGACGTGGTCAGAACAGAGGGAGGAAAAGTGTTGGCTGGACAAGAAATAAAGGAATATTTGTCCGGGCTTGAAGTCGATAGAAAGATTAAAAAAGGTAGACCTCCCAAGAAACCACCTTCTATGAAAGATTTAGATAAACTTACTTCAGGAGAGGTTAAAATATCACCAGAAATCTCTAATAAAAGCGATAATAATAATGACATTTATAAGATTGATGAAAATTATGACAATTCAATAGTGCCATCTCGGGTACGTGCAATAGGAAAAAGAAAGATCAAAATCCCTGACCGCTATTCTCCATGCCTTCCTTGAAATTATTGCAATTTTAGTGTTGGTCTGGTAGTAATCGAGCTCCCATGGGGAAATATATATAGTGGGATCACGATAATATTAATTTATTATTTGTGAAGGATAGGTAAAAACACAACGAGAAGTCTATTATGCTGATGGACCTGATGTAGCGTATTGGTCTATCGTGCATACCCTATATGATTGGAATTCATGTACATATTGTTATACACAAGAATTGCCTTATTAGGCATTGCTTTGAAAGCATACCTTCCTAGATCGGGGAGGATTGAGTCTTATTGATTCGGTGATAATTGCGTGTTAATTTCATAAGTAAGGCAAAGTAAACAATTGGATAGTCATGATTGACATTTTTCTACAATAGCTTAAACTCTTTTCCATTGTTGATATCAGGCTATGCCCTGAATAATTACCATATATGATTGTCTACTGTATTGTTTTGGGATCTTGGGTTAGAGGCTCGCTCAAACCCTCAGAGGTGACCCAAACTTGGAACGTGGCAGTCGAATAGTGCTTCCATTCCTGTGAGATAACCCTTCTCTAACTGGAATTCTGTGAGTACTATATATTCAATGGAAACATGTGGGACTATATCCCTGGAGGGAATCCATGTGTTGATATTATTATATATTTATCTCTGGGTTTAATGTGATAATTATCCGTCATTATGTTGGGCCGACGTACGGAGATACGTGACTCTTCAGAGAATTTTAATGGCGGCCTGTTGTTTATTATTCAGACGCTATAGGTATGGTGAGTGATAAGGGGTTTTTGTTCGTTTAAACCCTCATGATTATATTCAGATTTGTTCTGTTATATTAATTTACTGCTTGTATTTTATGTAAATTGTCCGATATGAAACATAAGATATTGTTTCAAACACTATAAATACGCATACTTGTATGTGATGTTCCTATAGTTGCATTCACTGCAGCAAATCCTATAGCGGTATGAAAAACTACTGCAAAACTGTATTAGTTCGCTAAGGCTATTGAATGATAGAAATGAGATGCGTGCTTTGTGGGTATATGTGTTCTGGCGTTGCGCCAAGGGACCTTGCGGGCTCCCTAGACCACGCTACCGGTGCTCCAATATAAGCCAAAAGCGCGGACGTCAGAGGAAGCAGGGTACGACTCATACAGTATGGGAGTCTATGGAACAACTGACAACTAGTACTGATTTGGGTATATTCAGCAGCGCGGACGTCAGAGAGAGATAGTACGACTCGTACAGCATAGAAGTCAATGGGAAATGCGACAACATGTGCTGTATTGGGTATTTTGCTAAGGAATAAGCCTATTTTTATGGCGATTTGGTGATTTACTCAGAGTTTATGCTGGTTATGATAATTTCTTTTCTTATTTTTCTTATAGGAGATCCAGTATAATCCTCTTGGGAATGAGCTCTGGTAAAATGGAGACAGAGTCAAGCTCTGCTAACAATATGTCGAATGACACACAAAAGACACCAAGAGGTGCATCCTATAATCCCAATGGGAACAATATCCAACGGAAATCGAGCTCTAATGCTTCAAGAGATAGGGGTCAGGCTTCTGGCAATTCAGATCGTGGGGCTGTCCCTAAGTAATATAAAAAGAAGGATGATACAACCAAGAGAATCGAAGAAAAGAGGCGTTTTAGAACTCGCACAAATGGCCTGAAATACTGGTCACAAAGAGAGGACACGAATTTGGCTCCTATATTGTGTAGTGATTCAGATTCGTATACTGATCTGATTGAAATGTCTGATGATGATCAGATTGGTATGTATGAGACCCTCTTTGAGAGGTTGTGTAAGCCAGAGGAAACCCTGCCTGAATCTGGTATATCTATATTCCCAACTCAAGATATCAAGTTGAAGATGGCTGTCAGTATCTACTCCTTGGGGATGCGATGTCCATTCAATTGCTGTAGAAGTACTACTTTAAATACTCTTGGTCTGAAGGTGTTCAGGACAAAATTAGCCTTTATTAGACATTTAGTAGAGGAACACACTCCACTCACAGTTGGGTGGAAATGTCCGTTGCGGCTATGTAAAAAGGTTCTGGATAGAAGGTCAGACATGGCGGTTCATTTGCAAGATCCTGCTGGTCGACATGGCCTTACAACGAGTGAAGTGGATTCCACCATGGAGAAATTAACTGAAAAGGATCGCCACATCCAGCCAAACCCTTATTTTCATCAAACATTTTTGGTATCCAGGTCGGTTTGGAAATGCATGACAGATGCTGCTGAAGATGAAGGGTATACCAGTCATGTTACCTCGATATCTGCTCCAATGAGCAAGAAACCGAAATATATAGATGCTCCAGCCCCTACTGTAAATGCTTGGGGCAGGTCTTCTGCTCCCAGTACTTCGAGTGAAGATTTTCCTGTTGCAAATGTGACAGGTCCTATGTTGTTCAGTGACAATACAAGAGATAGAATCTCTGAGGTTAAATTAACAGATGTTAAAGACATATATAATGATGCAGTGTATGCATATGCCGAAGCTGTTGATAGAGAGAAGCAGAGGCATGACGCTGCTCTGGACAAAATACATTTGGAGTTTGTAGCGAAATTTAAATGTATAATTGATCCTTTAGACGATGTGCAAAAGTTAATCGATATGCAGGAAGAAAGAGATTCTCTTGTCGAGACGCTGGAGGAAACAACCAACCTCAACGACCAGCTGCAAATGCGAGTGTTGGATCTTGAAAATAAAAATCGACAAATGGCTGAAGAAATAGTACAAGTAAAAACAGATTTGGCGAAAGTTTCTTCTAGTAGCTCTACTAAGCCTAGCCCTAGTAAGATCAAGTCAAGTTCTATTTTACAGCTGATTAGGGCTAAGAATTTGCAAGCACGTCAGTGTCTAAATAGACCAAGCTATGGTATACCAAAGACTCCAGCACAGAAGGTATCTGTTTCTGAAGCTTCGTCTGTTTCACAACAAAAGGTGCCTGTTTCAACCAATTCGAAGGCGGAGGTAGAAAAAGCAGAAGCAGAATCAAAATTACTGGCTTCACCATCTCCATCAATATCTTTAGCCTCTGCTAATTTATTTGGGGAACAAAAGTCAGAAAAAGAATTATTAGCTTCCCCTTCATCGTTGAAAACAGCCTTGGATGGTATGAACGACTAAATGGCAGGTAGTATGACATTCGATGAATTCGATGACATGCGAGCTGGTATGCATCTGTCCCCATCTGCTGGTCAAGAGACTATGATTACGTCTGAATCTTTGCTAAATACACCTGAATTAAAGAAAGATTCCAGAAAGTAAATTATTCCTGAAAAAACTCCAACTTTCGATCAAATGGACTTTGATGTACAACATGAGTCAAGCGTTTAGGTGGTTCACTATTCTATATCACTTTTTAAAGTGAAAACTGGCTATAATCATTGACTGTTTATATTATGTCTTGCATATGTCTGTTGAGCAGATTTTTCGATATTATTATTTTATTATTTATATTATTTAAAGTATAGGCGTGACTGTTGCCTTATTCCACTAGGTGGGAGCACTCTTCAAACGTGCTCCTTTCCACGTTCTTTGTACTTGTCCATTATTTACTCTATGTACAACTGTGTGTAAAACACCTCCTGATATGATGTCCCAGTTTTGTCTGGATTGAGCTTACGGCTCCTATTAAATTAGAATATTAATAGTTGACGACTGTCCTGTTATTATTTCTCCTCTGCTAAACGAACCCTTGGGTCACTACACATGTGCATTGTTGGGAGCCTATCACCACCCTCCTATTACAGCGCCACCTAACACCTAGGCGCTGTACTCGATCACCACTCCAACCCTCACCTTCACTCACTTCACCTGTTGCCATCGCCGCGACCACTCAATTTAACCCATATATACCCACCCCTATTAATCATCATTTCATTCCTCCCTACTAATTATATTATTAAATCGAATCACCATCATTTCAATTTTATTCATAATCTCATCAACTTTTACCAATTTTTATACCAAATCTGATTAAATAAAATTTAATTTCCCAAAGCTGCCTTTACTCATCCTTTCTATCATTTAACTTGCTCGCCAACAATGAAGATATGATATATATGTATTCAATATTGATATATAGATATTTGGTTTTCGAACAATCATTTCCTAAAATGCTTAATGTGTAATTCTTGGGATTTAGTTATTACTAAAGTGTTTTTTCTATATCCAATGAATTACATTTGGATGCTTAAATGTAATTGCTACATAATAACACGTTTATAAAATTGACGATATCTAAAAAAAAATGTAGCGGATGAATAATTAAATATCATGAATATAGAAGTAACGTTGCCGTTGGGCATAATTACTTTCAACAATTAATATATCTTTTCCTCAACTATTAAATTGATAGTATGATAATAATAATAAGTTGTCAAAATAATAATAAGTTTAACAAAAAGGTGCTGCATATCCGGCATTTGCCAGGTCTTCCATGCAGTGTAGGCCTATATTATAAAACAATTCGTTTTAATTACTTGCCATTACAAGTTAATACTATGTAAATGGGTTTACACAATTTATAGATATATAATTAAATTCATATATCAGTTATAACTAAATTTTGCTCATTGTCTGTACATAATATTATATATGCACTTCTTCCTTTATTTTACATAAACAGACCACTTCTACAGTCGGATGACCCAATTAATGTATAGACTATATATATTTTTTCAGGGATACTCTGCAGCAGGGATTTAGTTTCTACCGAACCACTATATATAGTGGCACTACCGTAGGCATATCTTTTGATATTTGTGATCTAAAGTTAATTGAACCGTTTTTATTCCTGAAACTAATTTTAAATCACCGCAAAATAATGACTTATTGCAATTATCAGATGATTCATTTCAACTAAAGCATATTTTTTCTTGGTTTAGATATCCGAACTCACTGGCGGGATTTCCTCTGGATCTTTCACTGTGCTGCTTACGTCATGAATATTATGGGATGGTGATGGCGGATGGGCTACTCACTCTCGTTCCAACAATCGATTAGTACGCACTTAATTTTATCATTTAAGTCGAAAAAGGTCAACCAGTCAGGTTTTGAGACATTGAAGATCTCTTCAATTATATAAGTGTGTTACTACAAATCCAGATAAGGCCTAGTTTAAGCCATATTCGATTATCAATTACCCTCTTTCGAAGGGACTATTTCGCCATTTGCGCCATCATACAGGTGCCACTAGATGTAAACATTGGGCCGAATAGGACTGCACTTTCGTGGATGTTGTGAAAGATTGTGGAAAATTGGGTCTAATGTCTCCCCAACTACTGTGTTTATGCGGTCTGATTTAATCAGAAAGCTTCTATCTTAACCGTATGCCAACTTCTTTCTGAGAGAAAGCCGTTTTCTTTGTGAATTAGGACTTCGATACAAGTCTTAATATGAGTGGGGGCAAGAAGAAAGACACCAAGATGCGAATACGGGCCTTTCCGGTAAGGAAAAACCATTAATATATATATTCCCGGTCCATTGAAGAAGTATTAATTTCCCAAGAAACATAAGTGTTTACATCTGGTGTCGATTGTGTTACTCTATGTGAGAGTCTCTTTTTAAAAATACTCTTTCACCGATGTATGAACTAAACTAAAAATGCAAAAGCGATGATTCGCCATCTGACACAAGTAGGTGACAGTTGAGTGCACCCCACCGACTGACTGATATTGTGACTTGTGACTCAACTCAAGTTTGAAAGAGACTGTCTTTACCGATTTCCTTTTGTCCTGCTGTAATTTCATTTCCTACGAGAATTATTTGTCGATCTATTATATCTGGTATGTTCACATGAATATCGAATTGCTGACCTCACCCTCTTCATCGCACAATGCATAAACACTCACAGGATCATGAAGCGAAGTGTGCGTCATCGCGATTAAACAGCACGTTTGTTTGTTTTTTCCCCTCATTCTTGCATTATATTTATAATGCTGTGGCCTGTGCCTTGCAAATTATTCGGATGATGTGTGTCCTTAGAGTGTCCATACATGTAGCATGTCACAATTCTTTTGTGTGTCAATCACAAGTTGGAAACCCTTGGCTTGTGCTTCCAGTGCTACTACTACAGCTGGATTGTATTTGTACATTAAAAAATAGATATGATATATCTAGGACTAGGCCTACATGTCCAAGGCCAAGATTCCACCAATATTCAGTCCTTATTGATATTGTTCCATTATACCTCATTTTGCATTTAAAGATTCAACCTTCTCAATCGCAAATCCAGCTACTAAACAACCGTTGTCAATATCAGAATGACAAGGTTTCACATAATTTATAATTCTGCTCAGCTGTTGACGTTGTTGAGTCTTACAGTCCTTTCTGTATTCTGACATTGATGACATATTTAAGGTGTTGCCAACCATGTCCATCATGTGACGCTAACATCATATGAATTATATTCGTCGTTATAACTAATTGTTTTTTATCTTGGAATATTTGCCATTATTGAGGGAGATAATGATCATACTTTCCCTTTTTTCATTCAGATGTCCATGGACGAAAAGTACGTCAACAGCATATGGTCGCTTCTCAAAAATGCCATCCAGGAAATCCAGAAAAAGAACAACAGTGGCCTCAGCTTCGAAGAACTATACCGTAATGCATACACAATGGTGTTGCATAAACACGGTGAAAAATTATATGCCGGGCTGAGAGAAGTAGTGACTGAACATTTAGTCCACAAAGTCCGACAGGACGTTCTGGATTCTCTAAACAACAATTTTCTACAAACTCTGAATAAAGCCTGGAATGACCATCAGACGTCCATGGTGATGATACGTGACATCCTTATGTACATGGTAAGTTATGTCTGTGCCCGAGAATTTCTATGGGAATTTTGCTCAAGCTGTTACTTGCTCTTCAACTAATATTGTTAGAGCCTGTGGGGCTAGGTTTCATATAGAACGGGGCGTTGTGAATATTCCATATCTCAAGGCTACTTTGTGTGTACGAAAGGAAGTGTGAAAAGCGAGGGGAAGATTATTTTCGTTGTTCTATTGAAGGTGAAGTTGGTTTACTACCACACAATTGTGAAGAAAGAGTTCTTAAGTAGTATGTATGGCCTGGTCAAATTTTCAAACTTAAAGTTAAATTTGGATCTGTTTTAGTCACCATGTAAGAAGGTGTTATTTTGTATTACCATTTCCCTTATTCCAAGACATTCTCGGTTGCATGTTTTAATTCAAACACACATGCTTTTCTTTAATTAATAAAATAAAAAGTTGGTTTAGAGCACCTCTTAAAAACAGGTGCTGCCTAGCTGGGGTATGGTGAATGAGTGTGAAATAATTAAACGACCAAAATTGTCAACGTTATTGAACAAAACGTGAAAAACATCAAAATCGCACTAAAATTTCTGGAATCGACACTCAAGGGAGAGGCACAGCTTGTCATTACGTCAATATTTACAGCAATGATTTAATGTTTAATAAATATTAATCCTCATTACATGTAATCAGTTTTTGGTAAAATGTTGGTCAATATCATTTCGGAAACCAACATTCAGCTAGACCAGAACAGAGACCATTCCAATTGCCGCAATTCATTCTAATTTAGTGCAACCTTACACTGTCCAAAGGCTGGGGCCCAAACGTCCAAGCCCGGGGCCTAAACGTCTTTTAGCTCGGGCCCAAACGTCCAAGGCCGGGGCCCAATGATCCCGGGGCCCAATGATCCCGGGGCCCAAACGTCCCACAACCTAGGTGCATCCAGACGCCTACCCTTGTGGGGAACCCTAAATACGTATACCCTCTGAGGTGCAGCAGGAGCACTACCCCATGCACGTCTTGCCAACCGCTAATTAGCAGGATTTTGTATTGTGTCGATTAACTATTCTGTTTTTGTCCCTGTATTACTAAAATTCATGGTACTAAATAAATTGATTATTTGGGGTTTGGGTTAAAAAATGAATCGACCGGGACAACGAAAATGTCACTGGGCAACTGAAAATACACTTGTGGTTGCCCGTTGGGCAACCAACTTCACACACTATAATTATGTGTTCTCAGACAACAAACGGGCATGTGGGTCTTTTGTTTTGTTTGGAGTTTATTCTACTATCCTTAAAACAGAATTGGTAGACCCACATCGAGACTGGAGTAATCTGATGCGTCTTAAAATGTTACAGCTAGCATCTCCCTGTGTCTTGTGGTAAGAGCAGTTATAATCCTTTCTGGTCAATATCAAATGACCAAACCCCAGCCTCATATATGCTTCTTACATTCACCAGGGAGATATACTAAGGACGGTATACCTCACTGTTCCCTCTTTTCTTTTCTTAACTACAAATACAATTATACAATACAATTATCTATAATTTCTTCAGGTACAATTTCCATGATATAAATATCTACGTATACATAATCGCTGTGTGGTAAAAATAGGTTTTCGGTGGCTATAGATGTAACTATACACAATGTAAAAGCGTTGAACATAGAACTGACAATATTTCAGGGAAAAAGTACAATTACTTCTGAATATGCAAGTGGGTGCAATACAATCGAACATTATATCGACCGTGTTTCATTGTATAACTATTGTAGGTGTTATTTATTGCTCTTAGTTGTTCTCGTTAAACTTCCTTCAATTTATAAACTTGAGGAGCACATATTTCATCATTAGGCCTTGGATATTTATGATTAATGTTTCTTTCCTTAAAAGCAATATTTAATAGACCACCTGTTTTTAAAGGCAATATCTTCAACGTGTGCACAATAAAGTTTTGGTATCATATTTAGGTTACGTTTTAACAAAGGTCAAGTTTATTTTTCTACAGTCCGGTATGAATAATAGTTAGAATGTGTTCACATTGCTCTGTTCGATTGATGCGCCAAACGATATTGTCTTATTCATTTGGTGTCTTTGCGTCAAAATGTTTTCTAATCTTTTGGAACTATACATGCATGCATTTGCGATACGGAAAACAGTTTTTACGGTGTGGTTCATAGTCTGAAAGACGATATTGATCAATGATGATGTGCATGAAACATTTAGACATGTGTCCGTTGAAGTCCACGCTGCGTGTATTAATGGTTAAACCCAGGCCTACGGAAAACTCATGGAATAATCGCCAAAAAGAAACAATCTATTCTCTAACCTAAAACATAAATTCACCAGTTCCCAGCTAAATCTATATTAAACTAATGCCTAATAAGATAACTGACTGTTACCTTTATATAGTGGGAGACAAAAATAATCTGGGCAATATGATAAATAACATGCAGAAAGTAAGATTGTAGGAATGATCAATGTATTCTTCTTCTATAGGATACCTTGGGAAAAATGCTTCAGTGTATTCCTCAACATGGCAAAAAACCCTATACACAGAGACACATTCAGGGGTCGAAATAAGCCTTGGGTCAGAACTTGTATTGTGGACGAGTGGACTGATGGAGGTACTCGTCCATCACCTATCTAAGATTGATACAAGTGTAGAAGTAAAAATAACAACTTAAGTGTATACTAAATTTATAGACTAAAACTGTTATTTCTACTTTTCATGGCAGTTCAAAGACCTTTGGCTTTCTATAAAAAGAATTGTTAAGGCAAGGTGAAAATTAGAAGATGATAGGACAGGGCAAGGTAGACTTAACTGTTTTGCTGTTTTTGTAATGCATGACAACAACAATTAATGCCATTATTCTAACAGTCAGAAAGTAATTTATTTGGATTATTGTCTTTATACATTATGATATCTTTGGCATTTTCTGCAAAGTCCTGCTCATCAGATTCATATCCGTCCTCGCTATGTGGGCAGTAATGAGAGATTTAAGAGTGAATAATGATTTTAAAAAAATACCCCTGAGTACAAAAAGTTGGACAGGATAATTTTATCACGTGTTGATTTCACTGGAGGCCATCGGGCCCTGTCAAATATCAATCTCAGACAGACACATATTCTCTGGAGAACTGGGCGTTCGTCTCTGGGTTATGTTGCACACTGTTACTAGTCGTTTCACTTCCATCATACTACCTGACATTGATATTGAATAGGTATTTTCTAACTCTGCATGATTCAAATTATCAATTACATATTTACCTCTACAGGAACATCACTACTATAAAAGACCCCCCTTTGTTAAAAAAACAAAAACATGCATAGTAATAGCCCTGAAGAAGGAACCACTGGTCCGAAACTCGGACAGACTTAAGTTGAGGAAATACAGTTTTAAAATGGTTGCAACTACCTGAGGAGTTGTCCTGTAGATATTTAGCTAACCAGTGGCAGAATTCCGCCAATACATTGTTAACGTTTACCATTTGCTATGCAGGATCGTGTGTACGTACAACAGAATAATGTGGACAATGTGTACAACTTGGGACTGATGATATTCCGAGATCAAGTCGTGCGGCACAGGTCTATCCGCGATCATCTCATGCAGACCTTGTTAGAAATGGTAGCCCGAGAACGACGAGGAGAAGTGGTGGATCGTGGTGCTGTTAAGAATGCTTGTCAAATGCTCATGATCCTAGGCATTGATTCTAGAGTTGTTTATGAAGAAGACTTCGAAAAACCATTCTTAGAGCAATCTGCTGAATTCTACAGGGTAGGCAGTGATCTTTTTGACATATGTTATAGTTTTTTACTTCAATTTCAGTCCTGTTTAATCGCTCTGAACATAAATATGAAAGGAGAGGAAGATGGGCAATGTAAAAAGGTGTTAATTTTTAAATTAGATTACATTACACTGAAATTAAATTCTTCATTCAATAGTCATGCTATTTCTTGCCCCTAGGATAAGTGTGCATGCTTCAGTGTCAAGCATTAGAAGTTGACAATAATTTGATCCAACAGCTCTTAAGATATTTCTTTCTCCTATGTATCATCATATGTTATAAGTGTTTGAAGTTTTGAAAATGGAGATCTTTATGGGGATATAATCGATGCAACTGATTAGTTTAATTAGATTATATCATTTATAATCTATTTGTTGATATTTTCCTTCAGATGGAAAGCCAAAGGTTCCTCGCCGAGAATAGCGCGTCTGTGTATATAAAAAAGGTTGAAGCTAGAATAAATGAGGAAGCTGAACGAGCTACTCATTACCTCGACCAATCCACAGAAGAGCCCATAGTCAAAGTATTGGAGGAGGAGCTCATCAGTAAACACATGAAAACCATCATAGAGGTACATGGTAGATATAGTTATTCCTCAAAAAACACTTAGCTGCCTCTCATGGCAGATGATGAAGGGGTGTTGACTTTTCTAGTCTAGTTTTTGTTTGTTAATTCTCTGACAAATGACAGGTTAGCACTTTCACCTCTAGTTTGTCTTAACCTGATCGCATTTCTGTTGTCACAGATGGAAAACTCGGGAGTCGTACACATGCTTAAGAACAATAAAACTGAAGGTATGTATTGTACTCGTTACATAGTTGACCCTAAATAATCGTATCCAGACCATATTGTTATGACTTTTCTTATTTCAGTTTGTGTCCTCAGATTTTGGAACTGCCATTTTCCTTTTTGTTTTCAGATCTCGCCTGTATGTTTAAACTGTTCTTCCGTGTTGCCAATGGCCCTAAGACCATGAGTGATTGTATTAGTGCATACCTTAGAGAACAAGGAAAGGCTCTTGTCAAAGAAGACGGAGAGACTGGCAAAAATGCAATCACATTTGTTCAGGTAAGCTGCGTACAGATCACTGCCCAGACACACCGGGGGATCAGTTGCGACATCTGAATTTATCTTAGGAGCCTGGTTATAAAAATAATGAACGATAGTCATTCAAGCCTATGAATGTAGAATTGACTTTGCGGGAAGAGATTTCGGATACTGCCATGACTTGAGCCCAATACATGTCTGAATCTATTGCTATTTCCCTCACAGACGCTGCTCGATCTGAAAGACCGGTTCGATCACTTCCTTCACGAAAGTTTCAATGATGAGAAGCTTTTCAAACAGATGATCTCCAGCGACTTCGAATATTTCATAAACTTGAACCCCAAGTCGCCAGAATACCTTTCACTCTTCATCGATGACAAGCTGAAGAAAGGAGTTAAAGGCGTAAGTAAACCAAATATCATATTGATTCACTTTTAGTGACGTTTGATTTGGTAATCTGGCTTTTTGTGGAAAATTAATCCAAGATATTTAAACCGTTAGGAACTAAAGATTTTAGTCTAGTGATCCATCTCCTTTCCTCCCGGTCTCTCATTATTGTGACATTTATAGTGTCATTATTGATTCACTAGTGTGGAAAATAATTTATCATTTTAAAAAAGAAATTGTATCAGTGTGCTATTCAGATAGATCGCTGGTTTTTAATGGCAGGATTTATATAATTATTGTGTGTCCTTACTGCAGATGACTGAACAAGAGATTGAGAATGTCCTCGACAAATCAATGGTTCTTTTCCGCTTCCTCCAAGAGAAGGACGTGTTTGAACGTTATTATAAACAACATTTAGCCAAACGTCTTCTGCTCAACAAAAGTGTGTCGGACGATTCGGAGAAAAATATGATCTCCAAGCTGAAAGTGAGTTTATGTAGGAATATATTCTATCCGCTAGTAGGAGAATGGATGTTACTTATATATACTTAATATTTGTTTTGTTTTGCTCAGTATTTATTTTCGCCATATTCGCGCATACATCCAAAATTTAAATTATGAGTTAATATTTTGTGACGGCATCTTTTTAACTGGCATGGCTAAACCAGATACATATTTATAGTATTGGTCTAAAGATGGTACGGAGCTTCAATGGCATATGCCACCAACACATTGTACGGATGTCTTAGGGATTATTATTACGCGAATTTCTGTCTGTACCGACTCAAATTAAATCATGAATACATTAGACGTGACAAAAACTGACCTGCCTTTTCTGGGGCTACCATACTACTGAAGATTTTGGAACATTCCTCAGCAGTGCGTTACCAATACATCACTGTTCCCCTAGTGATGTTGCTGATATCATAAAGGGGTGCTCTTTTTGCCAGGAAAGTCTCCCAACCTATTTTTATAAAAAATATTTCACGAATCCGTCGAAATCTGGTGCAAATAATAATAACTAATATACACATTTGTAATGCTGATACGTCTTTTCTTTTCTAGACTGAATGCGGTTGTCAGTTTACTTCCAAATTGGAAGGAATGTTCAAGGATATGACTGTTTCTAATAGTACTATGGAAGAGTTTAAATCACATGTAACGAGCACAGGAGTAAGTATATCTCTCCATCTCATAACATTAACTTTTTCTCAGGGTTGACACACACATTGAAGAGTCAGAAAACTATATTGGGTTTTCAAGGTCAGGGAAAAATAAGGGGATTCTTTTTCAGTTTGGAAAATATTACTTCTGCTAAAATTTTGTAGGAACAATGCAACTGAAAGCATTTGATAAATGTACAGGTCAATTCTAGAATCTAGCTTGGTGAAAACTAGTTTGCCTGGTGTATCTTCAATACACCTGACCACTTTCCCATGTCGAGTTGGGTCTTAGAATGTATTGATGTATGCTGTCAATCTCACTAAATGTAAGTTTCTATGCTGTCAATCTCACTGAATCTACTTTAGATATATGTGCCATCCAGAGTATAAATGCAAGATATTACGATTTGTATAGAGTTTGCTATGGTTAGTGTTAGGTTATATGAATATGAAAAACAGTTGCCGACGACCTCCCGTCCTCCCAGCCGTCCCGTGAATATCTGCACACATGGATCGTCCATAGAACTAGCTTGCAAACCAGCCGGGAAAACTCCCGGCTCTTTCTATAGAACACACAAGTTGTCAGGCGTTTTGCCGAGCTCTGCAGTTGATTTTATGGCTTCGCCATCAGTCACCTGCAGAGATTTAGCAGAAGAATCTGTATTTCGTTACCTTTTTAATGGAATAATCGCGGAGTTTCTACATGGAATATGACAGCAATACATGCATGTGATAATCCTAGTTGTTTTGGTTGTGCAATGCGGAAGTGTCTGACCGGAAGGAGCGCTCAGTGGTGGTGTGTGGGAAGGTATGTAAAGCGGGACGTTACATTACGTACTCCTCACGCTGTGAGTCGAGTGTTTATATCGGTCGATCGGCCGATGTGGAATCCCCATACGTTAACGTAACTTGAACGAAGATTGTCATTTACTTGTGTGCGTTTCGCTTAAACTGACTTTACATAAGTATAGCTTTGTTATTTTGCTGGCTATTGATGTGCGTGGATGGATACGTTTGTAGGAAAATAAGTGCGAGAAACCAAAATAAAGCCCATGAGTCACCCTCTGTATTTCGCTGTACAGTTATGGCGCTCCGGTCGTAGTGTTTCAGAAATAGCATCCGCTTATTAAAATAAGCGTTTGGGCAGCCGTTTGTCTAGACGAGAAGTCGCCAAGTGGCCATGCCATGCATAAAACAGCTCAGCTCGGCAATTCGACCCAAGCTCATTGGGCCAACACTATTGGGGAAATCTGCAAATAATTTCCAAAAATCCCTACGTTCCCATATGTACACACACTTCAAACCTGTCCCAGTCTCAAGCTTATTGATTATAAGGGACATTTCACCCAAGATTTTAAGCTCTTACTCATATAATTACGCAGTTCCAGCATTACATGCTTACGCCTATGCCTATGCATAAGATTCGAAATCCGACATCGGTGGCTTGACTATCGTTGAGCTTTGTCTAACACGAGGCCCGGGTAATGACGTCATAGTCACGGGGATTCCCCAGAGGAACCCGCTCCGGAACAAGGCCCATGTAATGACGTCATAGCAGCGGGGATTCCACCACACATAGGTGCGGGAACCATCGCATATCGGCGATGATTTCCGCACAAATTTAACACAAAAACGAAACGATTTTAAACGCACTAGCCACGGGAGGAGGGCGGGACAGTCGGCGGGATGGTGGGCAATGTCAACATACAAAAACATTCCATATTTATGAACGTAAATAGCCCAAGACTTCTACTCATTCCCATCAAATTGTGACGATAGACCTATCAGCTATCTGGGGCCACAATACTCTCCTAGATTAACGACCACAGTAATATTGACGTAATATCAAACATGCTCCGTATGTCTAGGAAAGTGGGAGGATGGGACAGTTGTAGGAGAGGGTGGAGGGTGTAATGTTATCTGAAAAAATTACACGAATCGGAGGAAAATCAGGGATTTTTTTTCTGACTTGTGTGTGGTAACCAAATTCTACATTTTTGGTTATCTGTCTACAACACCCACGTGTAAATAAAGCATAGATGGATAGATGGCAGGAATTACACTATTATTGGATGCCGCATTGTTTAATGTTAGTTGATGTAAATGAACCATGGACAATTTGACCCTGTTGACCTGTAGAGCACATTGTCAAGTTAATACAAGATTTTTACACCGTGAGAGTATTTATTATAAGAACAGTGTCTGTAATTGAATAGTCAAAAATAATAAAATTAGCTTTCTTCGAGCTGCTTCCCAAAATAAAAGTCCATTATCAATAAAGAGGACGTTTAAAAAGCTTCAAACAAATACCTGTACGTCAAGGACAATATTGATCGTTTTAAGTGTTTTCTCTGGATTGAACTAATATATGGTTTGATAAATTTTGTTCTTGCAGACGAACCTCTACGGAGTGGATCTTTTTGTTAGAGTATTAACTACTGGTTTCTGGCCAACTCAGTCTGCCACGCCTAAGTGCAACATACCTATGGCCCCAAGAAATGCTTTTGAAGCGTTCCGAAGGTATGTAATCTACATTCTCCTAATTGTGTCTAGTCTTCATATTGTAAAAATGATGAAAGTGAATCCCAGGCACTGGATTCTGATATTGGAATGTGACCACTCACTAAATATGTTTCCTATTTATTTCCAGGTATTATCTTGCCAAACATAGTGGTAGGCAACTGACGTTGCAGCCCCAGCTTGGTTCTGCTGATCTAAATGCCACATTTTATGGCAGTAAGAAAGATGATAGTGGCGAAGCAGCTGCAAGCAGTTCCTCATCCAGTGTAGGCCAACGAAAGCACATCATTCAAGTTTCAACCTACCAAATGGTTATCCTAATGCTGTTCAACAACCGGGAGAAACTAACATACGACGTAATACTTTTGTGATGTTTTCATGAAATTGATATCATATCTTCATTATTTGCTCTAATTTGTATTGATTTATTTTGGTGAAGATGCCATACTTAACTTATAAATGGTATCCATGTAGACTCAGGTGGCCAACACAAACTATTATCTACACTTCTTAAAACCTTCCTCTTATATATCGCTTTTCTGTGTGCCAAAATATTTGCATGGTCTTCATTTTTCCCATTAGGAAATCAAGAACGAGACTGACATCCCAGAAAAGGATTTGATGAGAGCCATCCAGTCATTAGCACTCGGTAAAATGACACAACGTATACTTACCAAGGAACCAAAAACTAAAGAAATTGGTAAGACATTTTCCGTTACCTCTTCCAGTACGGTTTTCCTTTGTATTGGCTTTTTTGAAAAAGGGACAGTGCGATGGTTTCCTTGTTGATACATTTATAATCCATTTAACCAAACCAGTGAATACATTCTGTACATAGACAATGTTAGACTCTCCATGTTTCGGTTGATAACTGATGAAATTTTGCTACGATGCCTTCCCAACTTGAAATAATATTATTTATTCCTATCCTTCTAAGTACTTATATTCTAACAAGTGACTACTTGTTCATATTGAAGAACACACATTAATTGACATAGGGAAAACGTTATGGATTGTGTTTAGATGCTAAAAACAAACCGAATGGAAGCTGTGAAAGATTGTCAAAGGTGCCAAAAGACCACCATCGACCTAATAACAAAAATGAAGGGAAGTCGCAATCGTCAACCATGATATCATTCGAAAAACTTCGTATGTTATTCTTGACGAAAAATGTTTAATCCTGGCTGCCGGCGATTTGGCATTTGTTGATATCGTTTTACTTTTGTTAATTTTTCGAACAAATTGTGTTTTCATACCGATTTCACAAATATTTCCCTTTCCTTTTTTCTCCCAAAGACAAGAAAGACCCTAGATTTCACTAACATATCCCTAAATCTTGTTCAAATTGGTCGACGGTTCCATTGCCTGTTAGCCAATTTTAATTTTCACTTTGTTTATGCCCTTTTCCCATGCCGATCCCATTAGAATACTAATCTAAGTGTGATGCAAAGAGTGGCCCTTGGTAGTATTGGCAAATCAGGTCGCTTACAGAGGTTTTAATATTTCACTTACTTTCCAGAACAAGACCACATCTTCATGGTCAACGACCAGTTCACATCCAAGCTGTACAGAGTTAAGATACAAACTGGTATGTTTAAATCTCTTGTACCAGACATGTGATGTATTATTAGGTTTAGCATATTTTGAGTATGATATAAAATGATATTCAGCAATAATTGTAAGTCATGTCTTTCATTTGTGCAACAAGTTGTTTATTCGGAAATCGTGTTAATGAGAAGCACCTTTACCATTTAGTTGCTGCTAAGGGTGAATCTGAACCAGAGAGGAAAGAGACGCGTAGTAAAGTGGATGAAGATCGTAAGCATGAGATTGAAGCTGCTATTGTCCGTATTATGAAGGCCCGCAAGCGTATGCAACATAATGTCCTTGTTGCTGAGGTGAGAACTTTATGTTTATTACAAACTCTCTGATCGTTCTATGTTCTTATCTATTTAGATCTAATTCATTCGTTTATAAATATTCTGAGATGGTGATGAGGTGGCTTTGTAGATTGCTTTTTCAGACTTCATTACATCTTTTTCCTATGTCGTTGTTAAATGTCTAGTTAACTAACTAATATGAATTACTATCAATGTTCTGTCCTTGTCTCAATTTTCATAAGAAATATTGGTACATGTATATGATGTGTGCTTTGGTTTCAGGTTACGGAACAGCTTAAAGCCCGGTTCTTGCCTAGTCCAGTCATTATAAAGAAACGTATAGAGGGATTGATAGAGCGGGAATATCTAGCACGAACCCCAGAGGATAGGTATGTATTGATTCGTGTTCTACAGAAGCCTCTCGCGTGCTATGTTCTTTTAAAATATCAATAGAACATTAGTTTGAAACTATTTCGAGGAAAATAAATCAAATGTGATTTGCCCATTTCTTTTGTAAAGAATCATTGTAAATGACAGAGATCATGATAATATCAGAAGTAATGAATATTTGTTTCCTTTTGTTTTTCAGGAAAATTTACACATACGTTGCCTAAGTCTAGCTATTCGTCCTCAGACTTCGGGGGATTTGCTCTATTGTTGACTGCATCGGGAGTAACGCCAGCTTAGGCGTGTGTCTCCCTTCCTTATGTATATTATTACATATGACATTATAAATATATATAAGCGTGCGAGTGTGGATCAAGAAGAGTCGGCTCAGTCTACTACTACTTCACCTCACTCACTCACCTTTTTCTACGTATTGATAAACGTTGGGGAATTACCACCTCCCGAGGAATAGTGTACTCATCAAGGAAGATATGAACCAACGAATGCATTGGAACTGTTGTCGTCGGGCCCCAGCTTTTATGCGTGGACTAACGTTTCATTCGATTGACTTGGTTTATAAAACGGCCCAACACTGAGTTACATGGCCACATAAGGACTATTCGAGAATCTGTTTTGTTCATTTGTTGCTGCAGTTTATCCTTAGGATGAAGCCGTTAAGAGTCATGAGGAAGTTGTCTGAATTGTGAGAAAAAGTTTTTAGCAGTCCATTACTCTCGGATGGATATCAGATATTAACATCGTATCCCGGGGATAACCCTGGGACGAGTCAAAAGAAATGTGTGCGAGGTTTATGACAAATAACTATAGCAAGGCCATCTTATTTTCTTAGCTTCCTAGAAAAAAATCACCTTTGTTAACTGTACCATAATAATATGTTTATTCAGTCAAATCCAAGTCATGTCTTTATTCTCTTTTCCCATAACTTGATAAATTAAGTAGAAAATACGAATCGTTTAGATGAAACTATACTACATGGTTTATGTAAGAATGAGTTTTATCCTTATTGGAAGAGTGCCTATATCCTAGGCCTATGCTCATAAAAAGATATATATCTATTGTACAGACTTCTCTAGATGATGTGTATTTGCATCTAAGTATTTGTAGATGTTTTGGTGCGCCAGTGGCTTTGAATGTGTACTAGGGAATTCCCGATTGCTCATGGCTTTCTGTCATATACTATTTTGGTACCTTCAGTTCTTACTATGATTTATCCCTGCCTTCTCCCTTTACTATGAGTAATGTTTACCGAATATATATCTCTACTAATATGAAATTGGGTCTCATTAGATTTAATTGTTTAACAGTAGTTTCGGTATACATTATACAGTTTTAAGGGACAGGATATTCCCCTCAAACATTAAATGGTTTTAATTAATTGCGCAACTTTTGATTTAAGACAGCTGTCTTCACCTTTAATATTGTATCACATAATCTTCAACTGAAAGCATTAAACGAGTATCTATTATATCGTCACAATGGTTTTCATGTGGAGGGGTTTTCTGGGGTTTATTTAATGCGAGGAACCAGCATTGGCTTATGAGCTTGGTATACATGTGTGTATTTGTAGTAGAAAGGTAAGAGGAAAGGGTGTCCGCTTGCACCCCGTGCTTTAATACGAAGCACTATGATAGATAACTAAATAACTGTGATCCAGTACCACAAACAGGTGAAGAAACCTCAGTACGAACTGTGGAACGTATTTCAGTTCTGCATTATTTTGTCTTCTGATTCTCGCAAGAAGTAGAACTAGAACATTGATTAACATTATCTATTTGGGTCCCCTTCCGACAAGTTGATCTAGAATTTAAAAGTACAACTTTTCGTACTGTCATGTTTTAGTAATACTTTTGGGTGCTTGAGTTTAGAAATCCTGCCAATATTTAAAAACAATGTTCCCCCTCTGAAAGGCATAAGCTGTTGTACATTGCTGCAACTATTCCCTGCCGTAGTGGATAATAGCATGTACAGATACATGAAGGTTGCCTGTTGTCACCTGTTATAAACAATATGATATATTCTGATGTATCTTATTGGCTTGAGTTGCATCAGAGAGAAATCCGTTTAGGTTATACGGAAGAGAAGTGTCTTGTGTGAATGGGGTTGTTAGCATATGTGATCAATGGAAGGTCTTTTTTGTCTTCATAGGCAACTTGTGATCCAATGGAAGTGTTAGATCAAAGTTTGTGATTATTTACACGACCTGGCCCGTGGCAATTCAAAGTGTCAGTGTAAAATGACGCAGAATTGAATGAATGTTGCTCCCGAATCAAATACATCTCAAAATATATGCAAGGACAACCCAAATAGACAGGCACAGCCGAATAGTATTTTTTTCTGATCGTGGATAAGCTTACCATTCGAGGAAGATTTCTCCATTCAGGTACTGAAACAATCGCATAACAGCTCCTAATGATAATCCAGTGAAGGGTTGTCAAGTTAATTAAATGTTCAATCTTTGTTTTTTGATGTTCAGATAATCTTAGAGACAGAAGCTGGAGAGTTGGGTAGCTCTTTTTGATTGGTTAACATGGAACGAGGTGCACCTTTAAGTTCCAGTTGGATTGTAAAAGTGTATGTGTAAGAGCTAGATCATTATGTACCTGTTCCTTAGAGACAAAAAGACAGATTGGTCTCTGGTGGGCACGAGCAGATCCGCCCCGGATGTATCGACCTTGCACAGCCTCTTGTAAATATTTAAAAGAAACTCGTGGACCTCTCAGGAAAGGTCGTGCATATATTCTGTATGTAATACTGGGACCTGTCAAGATGTAGTTTTTCAAGTGTTCTACAGTCATGTTTTTAAAAATGGAGGTGATGTATACCACAAGGGAAAGCCCTGAATAAAATGGAAAAATGTTTAAACTTAAGTCCGAGTTTCGTTTTTTCGTCGTAATATTTGTTTCTTGCATTGAAGATATAACTTAACGAGCGGGGGATTCTCTGGGATTTTTAAGACTTACAATCTTATTTAAAGCTTGTGCGAACAATAAAATACCATCAACAACGTCCTTTATTCACTCTCATTAATTAAGGGATTCATATTTTTTTATCGACCCCCATCGGTATACAGCGATCCCTTCCCATCTTTAATAAAAACAAACGCAAATAGACTTAGATATTCATTTATTTGAAATTCATATATTGCTTTGGACCTACGAATAATAATACATATTTGAAACAACATAAAGTTCTGATAAATAGAAAAAAAAAGATAATACATAGAGGTCAAACTCAGCCATCCTAATGTAGTTTCGTGCGAGTGTCTTGAGTAATAGTGTGTAGTAACTGGCCTTGTGATGTCACATCAAGTGAACTATTCCATGAATAATTATCTTGCCCAATTATTAGTTGGTAAATCTATTTCAGTAACGGAAGCTTCCGTAATTAATACTTGCCATGAATACTCCCTGATGAATTACTTAACCTTAAAATGTCGACCTTTAATTCCCAGATTGATCCCTATGCTAGCTATATACAAAAGGACATGATTTTATCAAATTCTACGCCGGAATCTTATCGCAAAGAATCGCCCATTAAATTAAACCCAATTGAAAAGTAGAAGTTTAGTCTGTTTCAGCTTCTGCAGTGTCCGTCTCTGTTTCTTCCATATGAAGTAGTGACTCACCCCTCTTCACATTGTCTCCAACTTTAAATGGCACAGACTTCACAACACCAGCGGCTGGGGCGCGTATCACATACTGAAAGAGAAAATGGGATAAAGTTGCCTGAGTACTTCTAAGAAAAAGCAGCTAAAGATGTACCACCCATACTTACAAAGAAACTGATTATTACGGCTGTCACATCTCATTTAAAATGGTCTATGATATTCACTTTTAAGTACCACAACCCGGTGACAGGACTGATAGATCAATTGAGTGAGTGATGGTTGCTTAATGCCAAGTGGAGTCATACACGGCAGTGAAGGTTAGTGAAATGAGATGAGGATAGATCGATTGATTGACTGGTTAATTCCAATATGACAGGTACATCTCAAAGTAATGAAGTATATACCGGTATGTTGATTCTATTTTTACAAACATATGATTCTATTTACTTAATCATGGGTTCCCTAGGAGCAGAAATTTGATGAATGTATACTCACTTCCATTTTCATGGCAATCATTACAATGAGTGGATCTCCGGCTTCCACGCTGTCTCCAGGACTGACAGAAATTTTCTCTATAACACCAGGCATGGGTGCAACTGCCCCGCCTTGCTCACCCTCACCATGAACGGCCTTGAGGAACTTGGGTGTGGAGAGCGTCAACTCATTACTGCCCTCCTATGAAAAAGCGCAGGAAAGATGAGAATTAGTCAAAGCGAAAAGTAACGAATTCATTCTGGAATTGATAAACTCAGATACAGATTTTGATACACTAAACCCTGAATTAGAAGCAGCACCCTAAAATTGTATTCTTGAATTTCTGTCCATATTGACATAGGGGAAACCTTATAGAAGCCGCAGGTGGGCCTTTGGAATTCCAGGGGTTTTAATATGGGCTTTACCAGTAATGCCATGAACAGATCAGTACAATATATTAGGTTCCCATCGTGATGATGTTCCTTTGCCATGCTGCTTTCAATTTGCGTTCCTTGTGTTTAACAATTTAAAGTGGTTGAAGGTGCCCAATCGTCACGTCCATGAGCCAAAACCTCCAATAGAACCCCGCAATAGATTATTGGAACTGTAATATAAGCCGTGGCTTCTAATACAGATTTTACGGTAGATACGATTAACCTGTATTCGAATTATGGAAGGCAGAATCACATTAGATTATTTTAACATAGGTAGGGTTTGCATCAATCAGCGTGCTTCCATAATAAAATAATCCAAAATTTAATGATACGTTTATGTTTTCTCTACACGAGGGACAGACACCTGGCAGGAAACTTACAGTGGTGAACACGTGAATTGAGTTTTTGTTGTTCACGATGTTGGAATTGGTTTTAACGCCGTTGATAGTACAAGTTAAGCACGTCTGGTTCCCGAGATAATCAAGTTCGCCTTCAACACGATACTCCTTTTCCCCAATAGCCATCGTCATAGAACCGTCAGACTCGTATGTTACTTTGACTTCAAGCTCTGCAAGTAATGAGAATAGATCATGTGCTTTTCAAAATTGTCGGTCTCGACAAAATATTGCTTTCATAAACCTAAGTAAGTATTTCGGTTAACTGAAATATTCCCACTTACTGTTATCTCCATCTTTGAGTTGCACCGTCCTGCTTTGAGTCAAGTTAAAGCGGTCTCCGCTACCCATCGAGAAAGGTGAGAATGGATCTAAATGCATAAATATAATAAAGTGACTGAGTCAGTCGGCATATTTGATTGATAATGATGGCAACACATCTCATAAAATGACGTCGTTGCTTTTCATTAAACATACTGAAGACTTTCATCCCTGTAGACTAAATGAAGGGTGTTAGTGACTGAATTCTTTTAATATTTTGATAAAGGGCAAATGTCAGCCCGAAACGTCGGACCCCAATAAACTCAAACCAAAAACTCAACATCCACTCCTGTCCCCTCCGTTCTTGGGCTGAACCCCACTTGATAGAGGATTTTGAAATATTAATTTATTTAGCCATAACACTGAACTACAACAAAAACGTTTACCTCTCACCCAGGTTTGGCCTCACTCCTAAGCCAGGGTACTTACCCAATGAGTTAGATGCTCGCATCCACGTGCTCTGTTGCTCCTGGAGAAGTAAGGCAGCCACAGCTTGACACACGGTGGTGTCGGACAGGGTCCGTTGTGGGAAGAGTTCATCATAATGCTGGTCGATAAAACCTGTGTGCACATTGCCATTCGCAAACTGGGGGTGACTAGCAAGACTATCCAAGAACCTGATATTTGTATTTAGTCCAACAATCTGAAAAAGTAAGTGTGTGCTATTAGGACGGTTTTTATTTATTTAAATAGTCACATGCATGATATATTTAAATCTCAAGAAACAAAATATGAAGTGACAAAAGGCAATGGAACAGGGATCAGAAATGCTGTGAGGGATGAGTTTTGGGAGCTCTATGCAACAAGTCCTCACTTCGTACATGTATATATTGAATAGACAGTTGACTCGAACAAAATAAACTGTGCACCCTTATACCTGGTATTCCTTCAAAGCACTTCTTGTTCGCCGTAGGGCTGATTCGCGATTTTCAGCCCACACTACAAGTTTTGCAATCATAGGATCGTAGTGGACTGATACTTCATCATCTGAAATGGAATAAATAAATGTGAATATATACATATCATAGTATACATGCTTTTTACAACCACACACTTATGGTCCATTAAAACTCAAATTGATAAAATAAAATACAGATCGGATCTTTGTGATCTATTACATATTTACACAAGGTACCCCTCATGTGAATAGTCATGGAGTCAAAAATAAATACCGTATGGTGTCTGTATCTATTTCAAGTGAAATAAATCCCAACGAATCGCTCTCTTAACGAACGATCTTTTTCTAGGCTTTTACGATAAGCATGTTAAGGTGTCATACCTTAAAAGAAACACGCTGACTAATGAGTTTGTATGGCCAGAAACTCTGCAAGAATCATATACTTAAATTTCAGAAAAAAATAAGAATAGGACTCCATTTTCGACTAGATAGTAGCATTTGCCTTTAAACATCTAGATACCAACATGCACAAGGATAAAAGGTGGAGGTCCGTACTTTGTCTGACACCTGTTTCTATCCTGAGAGTGTCTGAAGGTTGGGGAGTGGAGAGATGGAGCAGAGGACCAGCTCCAGGCATGAAGTTGTTGTCAGGATCCTCGGCATAAACACGAGCTTCGAATGCATGACCTGTCAGCTTGAGACTGGCCTGGTCCTTAGGTAGTGGCTCACCAGACGCAACCTGAACAATAAACAAAGGACGGCTATAAAACAAGTTCCACAAATAAAGTGGAGATGCAATGATATAGGGATTTCCCCTCGCTGGTGCTACCACTTGTATGAACAAAATGCTCTACGACACTCCTGCATACTGGTTGAAAATGTGGTTTCCAGGTGATAAGGGACGTGATCGTCACCATTTATTTTCCGATGCGAGTGTACTTTATTCAAAATGAAATTACTTGTCACCTATATTTTTAGTAATTATTTTATCAAATCACGAATAAAGTGGAACTATCATTCTAACTCGAATTGTCTATGTTGCGAACAACCGATCATTATCAGCATGAATACTGTGCATCGTGCACCTCAAATTTTATTTTAAAAAAAAAGTGTATTTTATAGAAATAATAAGGGACAATTTGGCTACTGTGTTAAAGATAAAAAGTCTTTATCCAAAATTACCTTTATTTGCCACTCAACAAGGTCAGTGTTGGTAACCATCTCAGTGATGGGATGTTCCACTTGTAAACGTGTATTCATTTCCATGAAATAGAATTTCTGGTTGGAATCCATAATGAATTCAACAGTTCCTATGAATAGAATATCATATATTATATGTAATGTACATACTAGTATACCGTGTATTCTGTTCAACAGATACAGTATATCTATTTTTAAAGATAAGTTTTCACCAAAATGTATTCATCTTTATCCAGAGATCTAGAGGAAAACCGCAATTTTGACGGGCATACATTTAAAACACAGATACCAAAAGGGAGAAATGTTTTATTTCGAACTACTTATTCATATATTGTATATATAGCTCTGGAGCAACGTACACAATAGATAATTGACAAAGATGGAACATACCAGCACCAACGTAGTCGACGGCCTGGGCGGCTCGCACAGCTGCCTCCCCTAATTCTTTACGAATGGCTTCGGATAATCCAGGCTGGAAATACAAGTGATGACATATATTAATACCTAGCTGTACATACAACCCATTCAAGTGACTGTCTATTCATGCGTACACAGTAGCACGGTATAGGGTTGATGGTTCGGCTAATTAATACCGTACCAGCATAATATAACAACTTACAATATGTATTGATTATTTTCTACCGCAATGTATGTTTGAAAGTTTTCGCTACTCACTGCGGGGGCCTCTTCAATAATTTTCTGGTGTCGTCGCTGAACACTGCAATCTCTTTCAAAAAGGTACACGTAGTTCCCATGTTTGTCTCCAAACACTTGCACCTCCACATGTCTAGTATTGCAAAAGGGGAAAAAAGTACAATGAAGTATGAACCGTATATGCCACTGCAAATATTGAAATGCAGAAAGTTGTGGCCATGAATACATGGGCGGCACATCCATTTCCATAAGTCTGAGCGTATACACAATCAACAGGAACGTTTTGATATAGAACGAATTAATAGTGGGCACATATATCTTACCGTGGAGTTTCAACGAATTTTTCTATGAGCATTACATCATCATTAAATGACTTCATGGCCTCTCGACGGGCAGACTCCAGCTGTTGTTCAAATTCTGCTTCCGTCATGCAAATCCTCATTCCCTGTGAGGGGAAAACAGTTCAACATGGTCAAATTCACATACCATGGCTTTAAATTTTATAATTTTTGGATACTTACCGTAGGATAGAAAGTTGAATTAAAATTTGATTTTTATGAGCAACACATAGGGTTGCGGGAGCTTTGGTAGGATTTTCCCAGACTCTGGTAGGACTTTCTCTGGTTGAGAAGTCAGTAGAATTTGCACTTCTGTGTCAACTGTTAATTAGTGCATGGAAGGGAGTGGTTTCATCTTTGTTGATATATTAATAGAAATAAATTCTTTAGGAATGAAGGACAGTAAGAACAACAGAATTATACCTTGCCTCCACCACCTCGGACAGCTTTTATCATCACGGGAAATCCTATGAGTCTGGCTTCATCTTTTAATCTGGTATCCGATTGGTCCTCTCCGTGGTAACCTTCAATGATGGGGACGTTCGCAGCAGACATGATAGCTTTGGAAGTGCTGTTAATCATAAGAAAACAAAATATATGGGAAACTCGGATACTGAACAAAACATTTCTAGATCTCCTGTACATATTTGAAATACGCTACAAAGTGATACTTAAATTAATTACCTTTTGATACCCATATCTCGAATAGCACTTGATGGCGGCCCAATGAAAATGACACCCTCTGTTTGACACAAATCTGCGAATTCGGTACTTTCTGACAAAAATCCATAGCCAGGGTGAATTGCCTACGAGACACGTTGACAAGTAGAAAAATGTTAAAAGTTGCATAACTTCAAGATAATAATTGCAAAACATCGGACTTTTGATGACTATCTATTTTTACATCTATTTCAGGCATTATAGTGTAGTGCTCATTTTACAAGTTAATAGAAGCATTCAAATGTAAGATCTTAAGACTAAATTTTCAGACAAACATTACCTCGGAAATTATTGTCTCCCCAGCAGTTAGATTGTCTTGGGTGCCAAATCAGAATTTCTAGTAATCTTTATATGAACAGAAAAATTGCCCACAAATTTTGTTATTTATTTTTCATATTTCTAGCAGCTAGCCTTCAAGGCTGCCAGGCATGGCATGCATCGTAGAAATAACTATTGTGATTTCTTTCAGATCTGCACTGAACTATTTGGCGTAATGTTAATCAAACCAGGGAAACTTGAGAGCTCTGCTACAAATCATACCTGAGCTCCACTGCGCTTCGCCACATTAATGATCTTGTCCTTGTCTAGGTAGCTAAGTTGCGACGCCGCTGGTCCAATTAAATAAGCTTCATCTGCCTGTAATAAAAAAAAACACTAGGTGACAAGTTCATGTTTACGATCACAAACATTATTATCAAATATATTTCTAAATAAAAAAATCATAAAGACGAGATACATGTAAAAGCAATGCATTTAAACAGTTGGTGTACAATATGGGAATTCATCTCCATAGACATACCTGAGCCACATGAAGCGAGTCCTTATCAGCCTCACTGTAGACAGCCACAGTCCGAATTCCCATTTTCTGCGCCGTCCTCATGACCCGACATGCTATCTCTCCACGATTGGCGATAAGGATCTTATCAATTTGCTGTGTACCTGGATTGGACGTATTATAAACATAATTATGTACATGTATGCATTAGACATACTCGGTCTAGTCTCTGCATTAACGTACTTCAATTTTTTTGTATTTTTTGTTCGATTTCACCTTTAGTTATCATCGGTCATTGCTTCATGAATGGTGTATTAATTCAATAATTAGGCTAAACATGGCACTGCACTATTAAGCAATATTATATAGTACTAAATCTAAATCAAATGAGTATAGAGTAATTAAGCTTAGAGTAGGGGGGAAACAGTTACAGTAATCACTAAAAAAAAAAGCACGGTACTCACTAGTTGCATTATTTCTAAATTGATATCCAAACAGGCGCCCTAATGATCTGGAACCAAAAAAGAACAATGCATGATTTCCATATTGAAAAATCTGTTATTCGTCGAAAAGTCAGGTTCGGCAGATGGTAGTTGAAGTTGAATGGACCATATCAAAGGGCCTATACACATGTAGGGTAAGCGGTCCTGATGCCTAAAATCGACAAACTGACATAGCCATTTCTTGTGGTCGACAAATCGACATGGGATTCAGGGGGAAAGGGACAAATGCTCATCCTTAGCGCGACAAATCGACACGCATGGCTGACGTGGGTGGTGCTGACCGTGGTCGGACGCCTGATCCCCGGGACCCGTGATCCCCGACGCGCGCTCCCCGGCCTCAGACCCCTGAGTCCAAGCCTTGGACGCCTGAGTCCAAGCCTCGGACGCCTGAGTCCAGACTCCTGAGTCCAAGCATCGGATGCGTGATCCCCGTCCACACAATAAAAAATTGCGAATATTATGTGAGTCTGAAGTGGACTTAGAGTATTTTCTGTGTCGCATTCCTTGGAAACCTTAAAATCACGGGGAAATGTAGTTTGAATGCCCAACGACCTGTACATTGCCTAGGCCTACGCCTGTCCGCAGACATGGTGTACACTACGACTAGGGGAAATGGAATCTATGCTATGGAAAACAAGTCAAAATGAGTCTCATTTGAAATACGAGGGAATAGGAGGGAGGGAATGGAATAGATCCCATTGTAATTCCATACAATTTTTGTTCAGATTTGTTTTTAAAATATCAATTTCGAATGCGGGGTATTTAAATCCCCTATTATCGCTCATGCGGTGTAGTGTAGTGCCCACTTAGAATACACTGGGTTCGAAGCATGTGCGATCGGCGTTAAAGATATAGGCCTACCTAATAAAAAAGGTTGGTTAGATTTAATTCGATATGCTTCATTTCATTCGATTTCCAAGATAGAATCCCACTAGAAATCATTTCTAGACTTATCTAGACTAATTTGCAAACGTTATTCCCAGGTAGAAAGCCCTGGACTCAGGCGTCCGATGCCGGGACTCAGGCATCCGATCCCGCGGGGATCACGCGTCCGATGCTCGGACTCAGGCGTCCGAGGCTCGGGATCACGCGTCCGACTCGGGGATCACGCGTCCCGGGGATCACAGGTCCCGGGGATCAGGAGTCCAACCTTCGTGCTGACAACCGGGCCGCGGGACTTTTCCAACCCTGTCAGAGTATCAGCTAGTAGCCGCATCTAGTCTACTGTCCCAGGAAGAGAGAGAAGGAAGGGCTATCAAATAAAACGGTACGGTAGGTCTTTAGTCATATTACCGGTCTATACACGTACTAGTTGCTCTAGCTAGGCCTAGTCGCTCGGATCGAGTAGGGGCCGCTGACTACAAGAGGTAGACCAACGAGGAAAGGTATAATCGGGTGCAGGGAATATACTAATTCTCAGGAGAGCATATACATGTTGTACATATTTATATTTATTTGAAATTGGCAATGTCAGAATCAGGCCAGAACTGACATCCCCTGCCTCCTCAATATCAATACCCCTAATATCGCCCATGCTTACTATAAATGTATAATTCTATTATAGGGAATGCACTGTTTTTGAAGAAGTGTCATTAATCAACTTGAACCTTTTATCTGAGTATTTACTGGCTACTAAGGAGGGTTACTAGACATTGATACTTACCTGGTAGATGACAGTTTCACTCCAATTTGCCGTCCTAAGGAAGCCATGGTTTTGTTTGGTTGTGGTGATTATTTCACCTAATATCCGTCAGATGTCGTTGCGGTGCTGGGCTCGTCACACACACAAAAAAACGGATAACTGCTTGGGCGAACCCGGGGCGGTACCACAGAACTGAAGGGTAGGCTCGAAGACTCGGGGGGGGGGGGGGGGGGGGCAATCAAGGCTAGCGATTAGCATGCAGGGATATAAAAGTTTAAAGAAGGATTTCAGTGTATGGCTCTGCTGTTTATCAGTTTGACATACCGCAATCGTATTATTTTTATCTAGAGCAAGATGCACCCAGAAAATAATTTACCAAGCAATGCGGAGAATGCCCGTGGAAGTTTGGCGCGACTACGTCAACTTCAGGATAAGGAATCGGTTCGAGAATTCTACGATAATTGGAGCGGAACATACGACGAAGTTAGTAAATTAATTAGGCTACCCCTACCCCTGTCCCTTTTCCAGATATATTGTTTCGAGTGATTTGTTTGGCATAAATATGATTATTAATCATTAAAAGTGTATGGTTTATCAATATAACCTATCTTACATGACTATATCTATTTTATAACCCAGTTTGCTAATTTTATCCATCGTCTATAGGCCTATAGGCCTAGGCTAGTACGTAATAAACAATGTATTAATTACATTTTGTAAACATTCAGCATCTGAAAGAAGGATATGGAGGCCCAAAAATCATTGCTGACCGTCTCAAATCTTACCTCGACGGGAAAACCGATCCATATATTTTGGACGTTGGCGCAGGTTCTGGATTAGTTGGGGAATTAGTAAGGCAATTATATTGCATTCTTCTTTTTTTAATCATGCTATACAGAAACATAGGCCTACATGTACTTCGATTTTATGATAACTCATATTCTTAAGATAATTGATTATCTGACACTAATGGTGTAGTACCGTACATCCTTTTGCATCGCCCGCTAAATTTCTTTTTTCTATTTTGATATCTAGTCCTATATTAGCTCACTCGCTATTTGAAAGTCACCAAGAGAGAATATTAAAGGATCTGGAGCCGGTGTAACCCTTACCTTATAATCTCCCAAGAAATTAATTTCGCTGACCCACGAAATTCCCACTTTTTTCCAATATGCTTCTCATCCATCTTCTTAAAATTTGGGAATCTTCAATAAAATTGAAAAAGAAATTAAGCATGCAGTAACACTGCCTAAAGATATTTGTTCAATTCCTTCTTCGGTCTAGGCTCAAATTAAGCCTCTCAGATCAGATAAGAGTGTCCGCGATTAGACGCGTACCGTACTGCGCTAATGACTTTTCTGGCCCAGGAGTAGGCGTCTTGATGGGATTATGATAGTATTTTTCGGCCCTAATGTGATTATGATGGCCTTTTTCGCTTTCCAGCGATCGAGGCTTTCCCTCAGTTTGAAGGGACTCTCTCAACTTTCAGCCTAGTCGGTCTTTCTTTGAACCTTAGTGCAATACAATGGTAGATTACAATACTAAAAGTGGAGAAAAATAATTTATTGGTATTTCCTTGAATTCCTTTTTTTCATGCATTCATAGCTTTTCTCACAATTGGCATTTAATTCAGGGGATTGTGTGTTGCTGTTCTACAGTGGCAACCTGACGGTATAACACCGCCCTATAGTTATCAAGCCATTTCTTTTTGCATTCATGTAGATATAATGTAATTCTAAATAAATGTTTTCCTATCTATTTTCTTGTCGTTCTTCATAGCTCCAAGAAAGTGGCTTTACCAACATTGTTGGAATTGAACCATCAAATGGTATGGCTGACAGGGCAAGGGCGAAACATATTTACAAAGAGATATTCAATGAATTCTTTACAGATGATATGAATCATATTGAAAGCGGTAAGTTTAATGTGTATAGAGTATCTATTATGTGTATGGGATTTATGAGAAGACCGGCCTTTAGAATCAGTTGTAATGTATAATTTATTAAAATATATATTCTCACTTAACCTGCCTATCACTTTTCCATTGAAACAAAATACTAATGATCATGACCACGAAATAAAGGCAATTCGATACTTCGCATGTGTCAGATAGTTGACTTGTTATATGGGTCAGATTTTAAGAAAATGTACAATTGAACTTCGCCAATCTTCTCAAATAACCCACATTTCGCTTGAAACAAAAGTTCAAAATACAGTTCAACCTAACCAAACAGATAGCTAGAATTAATGCAATGCCGAATATACTCAAATTTACCTAGTATTGACCAAATTGCAGCCTAATCTAGCAGAATTTACTAAATGTGTAGAGGTGCCAAGTGTACATTTTCTGAAAATCTGACCCATATGCATTTCCAAATATTTGTTGTGCCTATTATATATTCAGGTACATACGATGTCTTAGTCTGTTCTGGATCTATCGGCGCAGGACACATTCAAATGTCTGCTATACCTGAGTTTGCTAGGATTGTGAAACCAGGTAAAAGAAATGGCTGACACCCACACAATATTGATATAATAATTATGTTAAAATATGTTGCCTGAATATAATATTTTGGCGTTGATGGTATATTTTGGCGTTGATGGTTATGCGTGCGGATTCAGATAGGTTTCAGTTCAATATATTGATATTATAACACGAATTATATGCATTGCAGGAGGTTATGTGCTCATTGTGACAGGTAAAGGTGGGGTCGAAGCCAAAAGAAATGCCCTGGCAGATGTCGTTAAAGGTCTGGAAAGAGACGGAAAGTGGAAATGCCTTGAGATTACCGATAGTTCCGAATACTACTATGGACGAGTAGGGACATTCTTTGCGTTCAAGGTTAACGTCTAATGTGGAAAGAGAAAATACAATAAAAAAAAATAAGGCTTAGGAGGAACTAAGATATAATTATAGACAAAAGGGACAATACAACAATGTACATCTAGAATTTATCAATTTATTGGTCATCTTCAGTTATAAATAAAGTTTTTTCAAACAAACATGTCTATTTTCAAAACATTCTCGTATTCACGCACCAGTAAGATTTCCATTCACAAAAGTATTCACCCACATACATGCATGTCTATTATAGATATGATATGGCCTTGGTAGGGGTAAGTGGTCACTCAAAATCCTTATCCTTAAAACGGAAATCATATTGGTCATCTTCAGTTATGAATAACGTTTTTCGAGCAAACATAATATATGTCCATGTATTTTCAAAACATTCTCATTTTCACGCACGAGTAAGATTTTCTTTTTTTCATAAGTAATCACCCGCGTGTATGCATGTCTATTAATATGGCCTTGGAAGAGGTAATTGGTCACTCAAAGCCCTTGTCCTTATAATGGAAATCATGTGACATGGTCGGGACATGGTTGACAATATCTGAATATGATATTTTACAGTTTTCAAGTAGGCCTTACGAACTCCTTCCGGTCATTATAATTGTCTTGTATTAAAAGACCAATTCATATAGGATTCTCACGTAATGCCATTTTCTTTCAAAATTGGCCCACGATCTTATCGTTAAAAGCGATAAATACAAAAGAAACATTTGTAACATTCGAGTAATTTCAATACGAACAGAATCATTTCCAATGAATTGTAAGTCTTAAGTACAGCGTCGTTTCAGCAGTATATGTCGACAAGATTTGGCAGTATAAAAATATCTGTCATTAATAATCACAAACATTCACACATGGTAGTGTAAACCAAAGTTCCATATAAAAGTTAAATATATAATTATGGAATGTTAGACAATACTTCGAGGCACTTCATCTCGGCTGGCAATACATAGCATTCCCATGTCAAGACACTTGGCGTATGAAACGACTTAAATCCCCATCATGAAAAGAGTAATGCGCCTTGGAGAATTACAAATGTGTAAAATGAATTGCGTGTATATATAAGTAATGTATTTCTAAATGCAATCAAGTATATATAATATATATTATATATCAATTCCAATCTCAAGCTGGTGATTCAAGTGTGATCCAATTCACACAAATATAAATGCATCGAAATAAAATGGCAATGCACCAATGACTAATTTTCACAATTAAGTTAAAATAATGTTAGAATAAAATTAAGGTCTATACAGTTTCTAGTCCGGAACTTTCCACCAAATTCGATTGGGAAGTCCCGGGAATAGGATCTTCTTGGAAGGCTCCTTGATTCGTTATCACAATGGGTAAGTCCGTAGTCAGAGATATTGTCCTAATTTGCCCTGTTGTTTCATCAATAATTGATAAATCCGGTCGTTCTTTCACTTTAGAACTTTTCCTTCGAAGCGTACCATTCGGAACGCCAAGGAGTTCTTCTAGTTCTTTTAGAGTCATACCCTGCATGTCGCCCTGCTTCAGGTTCACTGACTGCCGACAGAGGGGGCAGTTTTCTCGAACACTCGTCCATCGCCATGCGCATGCTTGATGGAAATAATGGCCACATGACCGGATATAGCCGATAATAAGATCATCCTGATTTCCCATGTAGGGCTCACAGCAGATGGCACATGAGTCGCGGCAGCTCAGAGGGTTAGCAATCTTCAAAGGAGTTCTGAAAAAAAATCAAGCACGTGAAATTGTTTCTCTTAACTAATTGTTAGGTGTAACAACGAGACTAGAGGGAAGGTCTAGTCTCGTTGGGTGTAATAACAGTATGGGCGTACATTTTCTTTCATTCAAAAGGCCTCCATCATTATTGGAGGGGACATATTTATAGGGTACAGGTTTGCTTAATAAATGTATCCTTTACTCACTTTCCATTATATATATAAGACACTTTTGCTTTTAAGTTTGATACCGTAGGTCTATACATTATAACCAGCATTTGCGAGTTCACTTCAGATTTTGACTACTATAAGGTCATCATGATCATGATCTGGTCGCTACTCTGGAAATTGGCCAAAGCTTTGTCAAATCATCATCGAGCAATGATTGAGAAGTATACCACTGCCTACACGTCTATAATTCTATGGACCAAAACAACACAATTGCTGGGCGGACCAGGAAGATCTGTTCGCAGAGGCTCCTGTCCATTTCATGTAACTGTCCTGATTAACTTGAATAAAAATCTTTATATATAGATAATTGGTACACCCCTGAATAATGAAATGATGACCTTGAAAACCATTTATAAACACTAATTCATTCCCTTAAACGCCCAGAGGGGGCGGGGCGGTAATTGGACCATAATTTAAAAAATGTAGCCCATCGACACTTACTTAGCTTGGGATTTGTTGGCTTGTTTGGGATCCTCACTCTCAGGGTTAACATTTGCTTGTCGTCGTATCCTTCGCTTATGCAGACTGGAAAATAAATGTTCTGCCATTAAGTACCTGATTTATGTCCGTGTCTAATTAAACATGAAATGTAACCATTTGTCTCTATTTTCATATACCTTATTCCTTTGCGATAAAAATTAAGACATTAAATATTAATGTATATATAGTGTGCATGCAACGTTCCCTTGTTTAATATAAAACTCTAAACCATATTGTATGTATATTAATAATATGGGTTGATACTTACTAATTGCATAGGAAACACATGGCAATTGAAGCTAAGGAGGTCGTGAGTGCTGCAAAGGCAAGAACATATGGAGATGATTATTTTTTAAATATTTCTCTTATTACTATGTTTATCCAGTATATATAATCGGAAATGACATTAATATTACATTAATTGGCTTATACCCCGTAAGGACGTATGATAGATCTTGATTATCCTGAAGATTATCGTACATGCCTAAAAAGTCTTGGGGATATATAACTTAAGAACCTCCATTTCGGGTCTGCTGATGTACAGTTATATATATATATATATATATCATCCCTCGGCGTCGCCTTGGGATTATACACCTAGCAGTGCAGCAGCAACCCCTCAATATCGGTCATAATCCTATATCAAATTTTCAATTGGAATCATCAATGTTTAATTTCTCCAAACGTATGATGTAACATTCTGAAGTATTAGTTTCCTCTTAATTGGCTAAATCTCGGTTATTCGCCAATTTTCCCCATGGCGTAACTATTTAAGTTGTTATGCGGTGCCACGTACTTCGAATTCAGGGTAATTCCTGCGTGTTAGAATGTTATTTGTAATTATTTAGTTTTCCCAGGTATATCTCATATATTGTCAGCACATGCCACCAAGTACAGTAGCGATTGGACAGAGAGTCGTAAAAAAGGCTTACGGTCTACAACAGACTAAAAATTAAGAGCTCTTCAACTTTAATTTCTAATCATACGTTCCAAGCTTAGGATTACGATCGATTACTAAAAACGAAAATCAAAGGCTTGGTACGGGTGGAATTTTGAAATTTGTAAATAAAATCTGTTGGTTGAAATTTGTACTTGTTGATTTAACATACGTGCGCTGAAAGAAAGTTAGAAACTATGAAAGAAACACAATGAATGTCTTCATTCTGATGCGTCTTCAATGGATTTTGAGGTGCCCTAGTAAAACTTCGGAGGTAATAACCCCGTGACCTAAGACCCCCATTATTTTTAAATCGAGAGTGCGGGCAGCCAGTATTGTATATGCGGGTGCGATTTACTTGTTGGGTAAACTGCTATACACACGCTCATCAAAACATGGTGGCACTACAATCTAGCAGAGTGCGGGTATGTTTTTACTCTTATATGAATCTGATGTGTGTATACAGGGTTATTGTTTGTATCATTCAACAGTTACAAACACATTTATAAAGATGATGTAAACTTACCAACGACCCATATTATCACAATGTATGGGACTTGAAGAGTGCCAAAGATTCCCGTCTCCGTGTCTTTGGTGGGTATACTGAAATCAAAAGGATTACAAAGAATTAATATATCAGTCAGTTTTCATGAGAAGGGATTGAGAACTGTGTACATGCTTTGGTTTTATAAATACCATAGAACGAAAATTGACAGCAATATAGTTTTAATTGGTTGTCAGGTAGAAATTGGAGGCCATAATTACCAATTGGCATGATAATCATCTCATCTTAAATCTACAAAAATCAACTTGTTATCCTATTTGTCCCTGCAATATGCAATAGAATAAGTAAACAATTATATGAAATATTAAATTACTGCATGGTGTGACCCCAAGTAACTCAGAGAAATGACACAATATTTTATTACCACTTATATTGAATTGATATATCAATTACTTGCAGATGTACACTAATCGTAATGGATCCGTTGACCTTTTCTAAGATAATGTTAAATGCTGGTTGGTGTTTTATATACATGTACATGTATGTATTATCTGGCAACTGGTTCGATTCATTGATGCGGTAGGGGAGGCATAACCTCTGTAATGGTGCAGACCCGTGGGTCTATATCTTTAATCCAGAAAGTAACCGCACAAGGTATTTATTTGTAGGAAGTAAATTGGTTATATTTCACCAGATCTGAACGCTTTTAGATTGTTTTTATATTTAAAAATAAAGGATCGTCCCCCCCCCCCCCCGTCTCTATCCCTCCTACCTACAATATCCATTTGATTTAGTGTTAAATACTGTTGACGTACACACCACAACGTGCTGTGTACGTCAACGCCACCCGCCCTTTAATGCCTCAGTGAGGCATGTGTATGCATGCAGGGGCGCTAGCGGCGGTATTGGGAGACACCATATTTCAGCGCTTTGTTTATATTTAGCGGCAATGGCCGTCGATTTGAATCTTCCCTTGGCTATGTTTCGAGCTATACCTGACCCTACCATCGTTTATATACAGTATTGATGTATCGATTCCGGCCAAAATTGCGAGGAAAACGTCTTTAGATTGTCATCATTGTAGATAGAATATGCGGGGGACGACGATCGTATTGGCAAAGACGGCAGTAATTCTCGTTTCCCCATCTATTGCGCAAAACCGTGATAATGGGTACGACTGATTAGGGGGTAAATAATAGCCGATGGCGGCTTTTTAAAAAAAAAGCGGTGGTCGTGCAGTGTCGAGAAGAGGGTCACGTGTCCAGAGAGGTGAAATTGAACATTGGATAGGGGAAAATACACCCACCCCAATGCATTTTGATTACTATTCATTCTAAACTGCAAACATGTGGGTATATTGTCCATGATGTATTCCCTGAATTCCTAATGAATTAATAATATTTAGGAAAATTGCGTTCGTATTAATATGAGAACGCCGCCCCATAATGTTGTAATTATGCCGTGCACGATTTCGTATAAACTATATTTGATCCTCCATGCATCTCAGTGAAAACACGAAACAGAATTTCATTTCATCGAAAATAACCTTGGTATGAAGTGCATATATATGTGTTAATGTACTAAATTATATTTTGTATTATATTAGCCTTTTTACATGTTGCCAACACCACCCCCAACGTGATTATCACCTATACTGTACACTTGCCAGGTGTGGCGCTTCCATTGTGGCGGAGGTGGAGGTGAGACTAGACGTGGGAGGGGGTGCTAAGGAAGCCAGATTTCATTGTTATGTACGAGAGAGGGCAACAACTCGGTCAATCGGTCACTTTGACCTGAGCTATCCTAAAACAGTTAACCAACACCATTCCTTGGCGCACATACTAACCTATAAAGTCATACACATTTACCGATACCTAGACCCAGCCATGTATGTAATCTAAAGTGATGTATGGTTGGCTACTTAAATCGATCGCTTGCAAAGAGGAGATATATTTATTTAAGCTTAGAGTAAATTTTACTCTAAGATTTAAGGAAAACTGGTTCGTTCCTAATAATTGTTTTGAAAGATTGATACTTCATTGATCCAACCTAATCTCAGCTGGCAAGAGATCTACTTCACAATGTATATCAGCTCGTTTATACAATGTCATATATATTATTCAAACCTTGTGGCTTACATGAAGGCACTCCAGGGGGTTGACTCAGTATGGATATTGGTCATGGTCATTTGGTACGGGGTGGATTTTGTTAAGCTTGTTAAGCTTCATATTCGGTATTGATCCCTCTGAATACTTGTCAAACATAATTGACCGCTGCCCAAGCTCGGCAAAAGGTTACTATTGGTTGTGTAGTTTGTAGTATATAATATGCCTACATTTTGAGTTTTAATGTACCTGTATATTGAGTATATGTCATATGTATCTATATATCATATAAATTGTGGCCAGATATAGGATCATTGTAATTATACGATGCACGAGTCACTCTCAAGAACATGTATAGGACATGTATAATTCAATTTATCAGAAAATAATAAATGTACGTGTACGAGTATACTCAGGTCAAAACGAACAGTTTGTCAGAAAGGAAGCCCAGGCCCAGGACAGCCCGCTGCTAGGACCAACCTTGATCACAAGATTGGTTACTATGTCCTTCCACTCTCGTTGTTACTACCAATTAAAATGTCAATGTTATCTAGTTTGGTGACCACTGGAATTCGAGTGATGCTATAAATATTCTGATTATATAGTTTTGTTACACAAGTACACTTTCCCTGGAAATGACCTGCTTCCTGTGTTTTTTTGTGATGTAACAAATCAAGGGAAAATGAGTCAGAGAGCTTCAGAGACTAGCCATGGTTATTCTGCGGTGGTTCTGAACTTTTATCTAGGACACCGTGCCCTCAATAAAACCGGGCAGGTGTCATTGTGTTCATGCGATAGTTCTCGGCTTATCGAGAATCAACAAGTTTAACCGAGAAATTATATTATGGCAATTTTGTCAATTTGCACTTAGGTAGGGCCGTCTCATGAATTTCATTAGCGAGGACCGACAATCTGTTTCGATCATTATTCAACCTAAATAAAACCTTAATAGAACATTGATATGTTTATTACGCATGAAAATGTGCAATGTTGGTATTGCCTTTTATCCATTCTAACCAAGCGCTACAGTCAGTGCTGGTGATGAGAACACACTTAAAGTAGGTATCGGTATCCTGTACGTGCTATGCCCGTGTACATGCCCTGTTCAATTTGTTGGATAATACAATTGAATGAGATTTTAGTACATTACTCAAGCAATGCTCTTGGGGTCCATGGAAACCATACCTTGAGTCGCCAACACTCGGTATAGTGAGCATCTGCTGATAACACCCTTGGGACACTCACAAAGGAAACAGGTATTGTTCTATGCAGGACGAGGCCCCAATGTAACCACAGCTAATGATGTCATTCTAGTCAACCAATGACTGTGTATACCAAGCTCTTCTTTATGCAAAGGAAACAAGTCAGCTCAGGCCCCTAACCACATCAAGTGCAGCTTTGTCCTCTATCAGACCTGCACATACAAGAAGTCCTGAACAAAGACATATCATTTAGATATTCCCCACAACTGAGGTCTACCAGTTCGATCCTTGTTACTCGGACTAGGAGGTGCAACAAATTGTATACTAGCATTTTTACTGCCCTTTATAACAGGGCCATAGTCAGCTGCGATAAAGAAGGAAGGTAGTTCAGACAGTAATACTATATAACTGCACATACACACATTATATATAGACCGGCAATATGCATATATTTATTTGTATTTATGTATATCTTTATACATTCCATATGACCTCATACAGTCAGGCCTATTATGTGTGATGATAGGGATAGAAAGATATTTTATTGCCCGTACATGTCTCGACTGTTTGGCACACTCTGGGAACCTTTGTTCAGTGTGGAACACATAGGTCTTATGTTAGGAATAAGACATCTTGTGTAGAAAGTATTGGGCTTATAATGTGTGTAAGTGTGTTGGGGGGGGGGGGGGCACAAAACTGTCTTCTTTTATGAGATTGTTTCTTTTCTCACTGTTCACTTACAAAATGATCCGATCCATCCTACCCACGAACACATAGTGATAATAGTAATCACAGTACTCAGTTGCCTTATACTTAATTGCCATCGTTGATATTTTTGTTGGACATTGAGAGTGGTGGGGTGGGGGTTAACGTTGTTCATTTTTAATGCCTGGCCTGGGTCATCCCAAAACTGATTGCCAGATCTGGCAGAATGGTATGCAGTCCAGTAAACGAAACACTGACTTGAGACAAGTTGAGTATTAATGACCCAATTTTGTAGTCACGTGGAACTGTTGAACAACACCTAAACATTGGTCGGTATATTATAGTGTATATCTGACTAGATTCTTAAAATTTTACCAAAATGACAGTCTAAAATAGAACAACATTAGACTGAATATACTAACTTCCATTACCGCGTCTACACATTCTCGTCATCGATCAGCACCTCAGATTGGCAACTGCACCAGACTAGTGATATATTATTCTACCATTAAATTTACACGCATCATATAATGAGGGAAAATGCTTACCTCCCTACTGTCGTATATACTGAGGCATTCCACGCTACATCATTACTATTCCCAGGGGATGCTGCCCCCAGTGTTAATCCATCTCCGATATCACCCATTGTCTGTTGTTATGTTAGATCCTGCTGAAACCACTAAATTTACTCAGCTGCATCACAGTGAGCAGCGTACACCTTTTGAAATAAATATTATCACGAATCCAGAAGAAAAACAACGCTCTCTGGTCTGGTTTTAGCAGGAAGTTAAGTTAAGCGTCCAGGAACTTCCACCCATTAAAAGATCCCGGGGCAAGAATCACCTCTCTTCATTGCAAAATGTCTTGATTTAAGCAAGGGGAGTGTCGGCGAGCATGACAGATAGAAAGCCTCTATGCGCGTTGCCTGTTATTGATGGTATAGCGGTACTCTCAGCTGTTCAGTGGTGTGGCTGCACTGGATGATGCCAGCTGATAAAGTGGTGAGGGTGCAGACTGGTAAACGGGGCCCAGGCTCTGGCAATGCCAAGCGGCAGTGGCGACGGCTTGAGTAGCGTTTGTTGTCCACACACAAAGCGAACTGGCTCCACAATGAATCCTACAGCAAGCAACCACTCCAATTCCACATGTGTCCTACTCCGAGCCACTGCTTACTGTATTCCTTTATATATACATCCAAGCTCACATAAGCCAGGTCAGCTTATCTGACGTCAGATAGATAAGACAAAAGTTTTTGGGCATTCAGCCATGGATGATGGAAGCTCCTCCACTGCCAGCATGAGGCAACATGCAATGTACTAACGTGGGTTACCCATGCAGTCGATGCATCCTCATCAGCTCTTTCAAAACACTCAAATTAAGGCACTCGGAAATACTTGGCCACTTCTAAGATGCTTATCAAATTTGTGAGACACGCTTTCTTAAGAATGTTCCAATGGCAATGGTTGTCATGGTTGACTGTATGCCACGATTTCCTTTTTCATGCTTGTTAATGGTACAATTAAGAATTTAAGTCATTTCTCTGAGTCTGCCTACTCTCAATTAAACCATCAGCGCCAGTGCATATATTAATCCAACGATTAGTCTAAAAACAATTAAGGTGCTCTTGGGAATTGAACATTATGACTAGATTGTTATTGTTCTGAGCTCCGAGTGAATAGGGGACCAGCAGGAAGGACAGTGTTTTGGTTCTTAGTTCACGTAGCTTGTATGTACATGATATACAGGGTCTTAATTGCCCGTGGGGCGGAGCTCACGATGTGAAGCCTACCAAAAGCGACACGAGACTTTCACGCTGAAGCTCCGCTCCGCGCCCACATTCTGACTAACCACCTGTCTGGGATAGAACGATATGAGGGTCAGGTCTGAACATTGTGTACAGCATGGGGGAATGTGTCTTCCATCTATGTATGTCCTGCTTTTAGCTATCTCTTCCAATGTTAGCTCAGGTTCACCTATCTAGTGGAAGAATGGTGAGTGATATTTTGGCATACATCGATTTAGACAGGCGTCTGAATGTGCATTGCTCGAAAGTAATTACTTTAAATGTCTTTGGCAGTAACTGGACAAAACATGAATTTTGGCATAAGAATATTCGGATGAAACTGACTGCATAACAAGCTTAATCATCATCACAGTGGTTTCATGGCTTTCATGGTCTTCATCCGTTTAGAATTGTAATTGCCATTTCCCACACATATTCACGACTGTCGATTGTCGAACAGAAAAGAGGTAGAAAATGTTGATATAGTGTTCCGCCTGTGTAAACATGACAGTTTTGGGATATATCCAAAATCCCTGGGACCAACAATTGGCCTATTTAATTTCACGGTGGTTAAAAATAATCACTGACACAAATCTATTCACATACACTTAATGTACCTTTTATAAGTCAAATCCATATTATAAAGTGGAGCAGGTTTTTTTAAAAATGTTTCACTCTGTCATGGTAGACAATCAAATTACTTGCAGCAGAGGGCTAAAACCCGTCGAAACGCCCGTTTGTTATAAATTAATATTGTTCAAATCTTCGTAGAAATTTGCTTTACACGATTGTTTATGATGATTTGATAGTATTCAGACCCATATGCATATCCTGGTAAGGAACCTTTTTTGCGGGCATATTGGCCTTTGAGATCCAGGGACTCGGAGGTATTATTATGACCTTTAAATATATAATAGGTCCCGGCATGGTATGTAGACCTACCAATTCAATCATGATCTTCCCTTAATTTGGTCCCCCACACTATTCCTTCGATTCCCATGACTCTACTATCGTTTGCTAAATTTGTTTCTTTCTCTTCTTATGCCCGTTCCATCACGACTTTCTGAAGTCGCCTTTCACTTCATATCACGTTCTCACGACTGCACTGTTAGATTATCTCAAAAGTTCTCACGCCCCCTGTCCTGTCAGTGCTCACCTTCCATTTAAACCCATATAACATTGAGTTCTGCCTAGAAATTCAAGAATTGATTGACGCCACACTGGCAACCCATACCATTAATATTAACCAACCCAGAGATGGCCCTTTATACTACTAGCCCAAGGCTCGTGGCTCTCGGCTCTTGGAAACAAAGCCTACGACCCGCTAGGCTGGCCAGGTGCAGGGAAAATGACGCGCAATGCGTCTACCAAAACCAGCGCCCCGCTCCCGGACTGGTAGGCAAGCGGCAGACGCGGGGCAGGGCCAGCGGTGGCGACATGGAAGGACATCTGCCTATGAGGGATTTGTCCTTAATCACGCGTCTCTTTGTCCTCCAGAGAGTAACACACTGTCCACGGACAATGGCTAAGCTAATTGCTATACTTTCTGATCAAGCTTGTAAATGAGGGGACAGCCTGTGACAGAGAATAGAGCCTTGCTATCTCGTTCTCCTGTTCCCAGTAACATGCATGTACTAATAGCAATATTACAATGCTACTCCAGGGGGACTATATGCCTACGTAAGGCTGGAGTTCTATTGGGCTAAACGATGTAACCAAGGGTAGTTTATTTAATAATTAAGCACCCATGGCCCATATTTATATTTAACAATTAGGACGCATCATAGTTGTGTCGGTTTGGTGTGTCACGCTTGTCTGTGTCGCGTGCCTCTTTGTAGCTATCTTCTGTAGGGTCATTAGCATAGTATTCTAAATGGGTATGATGTAACCAATTACGTTAAGCATAATGTATTGCTTCATCCATCCCAACGCATTAAATGCATGAACATATACCTTAGTTATAGAACACATCGAATTCATTGCGTAAAACAGATCTATGTATCTACTAGTTTTACTTCTAGATAGGATATTGTCTCTTCGTTTTTGCATGACATGATTTTAAAATCAATAACATATATAGAAGATTTTTATTCAAGTTAATCAGGACAGTAACATGAAATGGACAGGAGCCTCTGCGAACAGATCTTCCTGGTCCGCCCATCAGCTATACCAACTCCAATCTCCAGAATAATAAAATAAAATAAAAAGCACCACTTCTGGATACAATAATCAAGCGTTAAAGCTAATGCAGCACCAATTTACGATGAAAACTCACTTCAGAATCTATTAATATAATATATGATATGTATCATAATTAGTAATAATTGTCTCTGATAAGACATTAACCCAATAGACATTGGTATAATAATAATTGGTCGACAAACCTGTTTACTGAACTTACAATGATACATATCACAAATCTAGGTCATATGTATAAACCTTTCTACCGCAATATTATAAATTGTGTTGATGACACATATATTGCGTAACATATTACTGGGAGAAAATAAATTTTAGCTGTCAGCTCAGATCCACTCAACATGAATTGGAAATAGGGTACATACCATCAAGTGGTCTGATAACGCTCTAGGTCAAGTGCAGATATGGTTTAACGACAAGGGAAATCAAAGATTTCGCTCCTTTTCTATGCGCTCGATTCATCTGATTTCGCTAATCTCTTCGCAATAACCTTATTAATCCTTGCTTAAATGACCGCATTGGATGATATAAATATTCGCAACTGCTCGTTGCTAATATGGGTTAATCCCACATGAGAGGCGAGGGATATTTTATCCTTACTTTCATTTCAATTTGATGGACATGTGTCACCTACTACACGCGTGACAGCATTGTAATGGATGATATAACAGTAATTGGAACGTAAGAATTTACTAGTGTCTGACACCTAATGAAGTCTCTTGACATGAAAACCGAATAATGATAAATATATTGTATGCGTAACATTCCCTTGTCCTTGGTTTTGAAATCTCCATATGTTGGGTTTAATTTTGCAAACGAAATATCCAATTGGTTAAAGATGAAAAACTTAATTAGGCTAACTTTTTAAATTAGCAATATGGTCTTCAGGTATTAAGCCGTGAACAGATGTTTAAATGCATCGCTGTTGGATTAATTGCGTCAAGTACATTTCCTAGGTGAGAAATGCTGAAGCCCTTACAGCTGTATAGCAAGGATAAAGAACCCCTTCAAAACTTTTGTCATCCCCCCTAGCTTTGTTCTGAAAGGAGTCAATTGGCTCCAGTGTAATTAGCATATCATCTAAGTAGCTTGGTTTAAGTGATGATACGGCCATTGAACTCGAGCTAAACACATGTGGGTTCTACGTATAGGTAAAAGGAACAGGGTGTCTCATTCAAGGAATTGGAGCATGTCTTAAACTTCTTTATACAGTGTTTGTTATTATAGAGTTCAACTTCCATGCACGAATACAACAACGCTAATTTGTTATTTGGGGCGGCAGAAACGTGAACAAATCAATGCAAGTATGATGGAGATGGAGATGATCAGAGTATTTGAAGCATAATTTATTACTACCAAACAAGAAGAGGGAATATGCATGAATGCGTCCCATAGATGGATATAAACACACGTTATTTTACGCCACATACAATATTGCCCCCTTTTTAAAAAAAAAGTTAAAACATGTAATGACCTAAATTAAAGGGTTCAATACACAATACCAATATAATGTACTGGGAATAAAACAATGAACGATAGAGTACGTTTGTTTTATTTACCCTCATGTTATAAATAGCACAGTGATTGATGCGTGGTAAAGGGAAAGCAAGAAAGAGCCTATAGTCTGTATAGTAGCAATGAGTCAGATTGGAAAATTATTTGTTTTTGTTCGATTTGATGAGTTTCCTGCTCTGTTTTGTAAAAGTCTGATTGTTTTTCTCTGGACCTATATAATAAATATGTTTTTATTTAGAGTAAAACCTATGGAATACGTATCCCAAATAGTTTTGTTTCTATGCAAAGCGTTAAACAATCATGTAAAGAATCTATTTCTATTGTGTGTTAAATTGTTGAGGCCTTCAGTGGTTGATTATAAAAATATTTCTTCGGATTTTAAACGTAACGTCAAACCGAGACCAAATCCTACAAACTCGAGCCAGCCATTCACTTCATCCATCATGAACCGTGCACGAATCATACTCCTCAGTCTGCTGTGCCAGATACTATGTAGTACTTTTATAAGTGGCGACACCTTGTGTGTGATCTATAACCTACAGTGCCAGATCTGTATAGTTCATCTTACTCTGAAACTTGATAGGTGGATCAAACCTTGTTGGGCTTGATCTCACTTTCTTTTGGGGCGAACGGGGAAATCATTTCCCAATACATATTCGGCTCCGTATGGCTTCTGAAACTAAATGATAAAAAAAACTGCCAATCCCAAGAGATAATTATATATCTATTGGTCACTATTTTGACCCAATATCTCATATACTATGGATTTATAGTTTTAATATCTCCAGGGATTAGTTAGGAAGGTTAAGGAGTACTAGATACCAGAGAATTGAGTAGAAATGCTGTTACTCGTGAATAAAGGCCAGAACAGTGAGAAATATAGGCTACAGCTAGAATCTCTTTGACAATATTGAAAAGGGGAGAATAAGTTGGAGTGGTTCCCAAAGTATTCAAACAGAGAAGGCCAGAGTGTTGGCCATGTCAGAAACCAAACCCAAACCCAATGCAGCAGGTGATGCCTCAAGCGGACCAAGCAAGATCAGCAACAATAACACCATGGAGGACAGAAGGCTGTAGCCTAGTCTGTGAAGAATAGTGATAAAGTATGCCCACACAAATAGGACCGAGGACATGGTAACAGAAAATATCACCATGTTTGGGCCTATACTGCAGCTTGGTAACCAGGAGGCTATCCAGCAGCCATACAATATAATCATATAATATGTGAAACGTTGCAAGGAAGGACAGGAGCCGCACAAATTCCAGATATCGTCAATCCAGGGCAGGGCGATCAATAAATGCAAATCAGAATCGCTCAGTCAATCTTGTCTCCATTCAAATACAACACAAAATACGGCAATAAATGTGAGGAGGGTGGTCATGGCTGGAGGTCCCAGCTGACTCAATGTAACCAGACAGGCCATTCCCATTCCCATGAGCTTCCCATGCCACATTTGCATATCATGCATTGTCTTGTGAGGAGTAAGACATAAATAGCCAAAGTTGGCAGAGACAGTGATAATATATGTATGGTGCAGAGAAGTATGTGTAAATGACCTCAAAGACTCAGAACTGGATTTATTATACCTTTCCTGCAGGTAATATTGAAAGCCATAGGCATTGGCACTCATCCATATAAAATACGAAAGGAGCGATTTCTACGAAAAGAGGTAGAACAGAGAGGTAGAAAAGAGGGGTTTCTTTGTCTCACATGTTCTCGGAATTTGTTGTTTTACAAACCGTTTTACTCTTCTGTAGAATTCTATCCACCCTCTCTGGAGGACGTCGGATGTGGTTTGTGAAGGTATCTGGGGTAGAAATGTGATTTTGAAGCCTTTTTTAAATCGGGATATCCACACTCTATTTATAGCCTGGGAAAGCCCCTGTGAGATACTATGTCATTAGCCACAAGCTACTGTGTCAATTCAAGGGGGACCCGACTACATGCAGAGGAGTGGGAGAGTGAGGCAAACCTTGCAATAAATTTTCTAATACTCTCTCTGTTTCCTCTTACTCTAAGCATAGATCGCTATATCCCTCTTCTGCATTAGTTGCCGTGCTACCCCTAATTAGCTGACCATAGGAATGGACTATATATATGTTATTAAACCTAACTTAGAGCAACTGTGGGATGGGCTGGCCCAGAGCAACCAATCGTCCCCCCTCTTCTTCCTTCTAGCGGGTCAGATCATGAACATCGAGATTCCACACTTTAACAAGTGTTTCCATATTGTTGGGTGTAATTCTGCCTTGATCTCGGTTTCTATGTGGTGCATGTATATATAGGTTAGCATAGCTGGGGCCTTTTTTGTTCCCATGGCTGTACCTTGAATTTGATGGTATTGTTTTCCATTGAAGGACATAGTATTTGTGGTACGGACCATCTCGATGAGTTCAGTCACTATTTGGGGGGCTATAGTGTGGTTGGGTTGGGTTGGGTAACAGCTCAACAATGGCTTCTAGAGGTAAGGGGTTTATAAGGTCAGTACAGTCCAGTTGGTTCCCTGCCAGCTCCCAGTAAATCTAAGTAAGATGCTGCGATGTTGTCAGATACAGTAGAGGGGAGAAGTATCGCTTTATATGGGGATGAGCCAGAGATGAAATGATAGTAGTATTATACATGTGCAACTTAAAGAGACGTAAATTTTTTAGACCGCCTCATTGAAAGAGTTTATCGGCTTGTCCTCTACCAAAGGCCGGGTTATAATGATGCAGCACATGGTTTGATAGCCCATTGTATAGATGTATGATAGATGTATGATGCAGCACCTGGCTTGATAGCCCATTGTATAGATTTATATATGAATTTGATCATAAAGTAAATATAGTAAAGCTGATGTTGATTTTATTGATACTAGTACTCTAGCTAGGTCGGGAGGTTGTGGTATCGAATCCCATGGTCGGCAAGGATTTTGACTGTACCACAGCCGCCCCCAACCCAGGGAGAGTGCTGGCCGTAGGCTCAATTGGGTAGACTGTCCACCAGGTTGAGGGTCACTTACTCTACAAGGCTCTGACACCCCACACGTAGTCACTTAAGTCACAACATCCACAGCTGTCAGTGTTTCCGGGCCTGATTAATCAGGATAACCACAGGCCAGGGATGGGCGACCATCCACTGACCTGTGGCTGTGATAGCGATCATGAAGGCTGGCAACTGGCAAGCATGTCTCAAACCGAAATGGACTCACTACAGTCACATGTATGAACGGAGAGAGGGCCGATACAGAGGGAGTGAAATATGAGGAGATAGGACGAGATATAAGCAGATACAAGACAAGATAACAAGGATGGAGAGAAAGAGCTGGATAACAGACAAGAAAAGGAGGGCAAGGAACATGAGGATAGAAAGAAGACCTGGAAATTAGTACTCTAGCTTTCTGGCTATCTTGCCCTTTCCATAAGAAGAATAGGCCTCCCAGTATCCAAGCTGACCGCCACACCATTTTACTTCTTGATGAAATGATAGTACCTAGATCCATACTGTCTACATCATCTATCTCCTTTTAAAAGGTCACTTAATTTAAGCTAAGTAGTTTAGCTCAAAATTTAACAGGCAGGCAACTTTGAAAGGCTATAACCTCACTAATATTTGAAGTATCAAAAAGATTTTTTCGTTTTTATAATGCTCAATGCGGTCACAATAAGGGACAATAGGCAAGAACCGAAACGCTCTCTTTAGGTCGAGATAGCAACAGCTGGCACTGATTTCATACAGGCACCGGGGCCTACCTGGTGGGTGGGGCACTGACCACAGCTGTAGGTACACATCCGCTCACACAGAGTCTGGATGCATGCATCATGCACTCAACCTGCACCTACACACAACATTTGTTCTTTTATTTGTTTTCCTTAATTATTAAAGGAACATTAAGTAAGATGAAGATAGGGCATGGTGTTGTCTCTTATATCCTAAAGTTTGGTGGCAATATTAAATGTTTTTCTGTCTCTAAAATTACATTTATTGAAGGGTCCTCTCTGTGTCCATTGGAACCTGCACCCTCATAATGTAAACACAGGTGGCTTGGCCCCTCTTCCGGTCAAAATTACCCATCCCCCTCTACTCTGGCCCCAGTCTACCAGTCAGCATATCCCATTCCAAATCTTGTCTATTGAAAGAGAACCCCCCTCATCAGACGCTCTCGCCCTTAAAGGGTTAAACAGACGTGTTGCTGCAGCTTGCCACAATTATCATTACACCTAGAGACTTATGGTTTACCACCTTTACATATTATGCATTGCATATTATATATACTCTCTTAATTCCATTTTACCCGATTTCTTTTTTTCTTTCCTTCCCCCCATCCCCTCATCACAACCAGAATCCAAAGGTGGTCAGGCTCAATGTGACTGCCGTGGGGGAAGGAGGTACAGGTATAATGAATTAAAGTTTTAGGGATGTATACTTATGACGCAATAAGGTATAACATATAATCCCCCAATTACTAAACATCGCTCCGCCAATGAAATATTAATTCAAATTACACTAATTGTGGCATAAGACTTACAGTTATACAATAATAGGTAACAGACGGACGTGTTATGTAAGATTATATAATAGGAACCATGAATATTGAGGTGACATATTGTCCTGTACCAGGATATGATGTAGTAAAAACGTTTTGCATGAAGTTGCATATTATTGCATAATCTCATGTTATTGATTACAGAATAGAATTTGATAATTGAAATATAGACTGAGTTTTAATGCAGTCACAGTACTGCGTTACCTTGCGTAATAATTACGCAATTGAAAATAAATAATTATGAAAAATACAGTGGCAACAGTGCCCTGCAATGTTATGTAAGATTACGTAATTAGAATTATGAAAAACTGAAAATTGCAATTGGGTGCAACCGGCTGAATTACCATAACAGATTACGTAATAATTACGTAATAAAATTAAACAAAGTATGAGTGGTGAAAACCTTGAATTTGAAAATTGGTTGAAAATACTCTTAAAAGTTATGGAAATGATGTCAAGTTACTTGATGTTACTTGATGTCTAATGTAACAGTTAGAATAGAAAACCTGCACAAAGGATATCTCACAGGTGCAGATGACGCCAAAAGGACGTGCGTCCATTCATCCCGTTGCGTCAGGATGTAAGTAATTAAAAGAGAGAAATTAATCAATGCAATTGAACCAGAAAGCGCCGGTCAGTCAAAGTCGCAACGTTACCATCTGTTGCGCGTGCGAGGTGATAAATCTTTGATTGGCCTACTTTCGCGCGCTAAGAAAGTATGATGGCTCCCGTGGTGAGAGCAGTGGGCGCCAGGGAGCATCGTTTAGCTTTAATGACTGCGAGAAACCTTCTTGCTATGCTAAAGCATAGGAATGAAATATATCTAGCGCCTTTGAAGGGTTTTGGAATTTAGGGCTTATGGAAAAAGGCTTAAAATTGTGGATATTTATGTAATATTACGTAATGAACAGACGGTACATATACACTAGTCAAAGATGGAGGTAGATGGAAGGTTAGGCGGAAAAAATATTTTCTGCCAACATATTAACCAAAGGTTTTTAACCCTGGAAATTTACACAGAAATAATAAAAGCATCAGAAAGAGCTCGTAAATCTGACCAAATTCAATAAAATACATTCAATAATCGAATACATAATTATACACAAGTATAAGCAGGCAGATCCAGGATGGCGAATCCATCCCCCAGATCAGTGTGTAGTCTTGGATATTGCAGGTAAATTTTATTAAGTAAATATAGCTCAATTTTTTAGTTAGGCTCTTAAGATGAATAATGTTCTTGTCGAACTAAGTTTAAGAAAGTCTCTGTTTATGTTAAAGAGAGGGTAGCGTATCCACCCCGGTGAGAGTTCTTTGCCACTCCGTTGGTGTATAGCTGTAAGAATAGAGGCTTGAATTATATGGAAACATAATTAGACATAGCAGAGTGTCATAATTTCAGGTGAATCACACACATGTATAGCTTCAAATCGAGAGAGTACATGAGACAAATTAGAATATAAAAGGAATAATTATAAGTAAATTTGGGAAACTTCAGAGTTGGGTCAAAATTGACTGGTAAAAATCTGCAATGCAAACTTTGAATTAAAACTAAAAAAAAACACCACTATTTTTTAAAAAAACAATTTTATTTTTTCCCCACCAAAAATAAATGTCATTTTTCTGATTTGTTGGAGTTTCTTGGAGTGTTTGTGGTTATAGCAATGAATGTGGGGCATGGTGTTCGTTTCTAAACTGCGAAAACAGTGTGGCCTCATGTTTGGATATCACAGAGGTTTCCATGAACAAAAAAATGTTTTTTTCATATATCAAATAAAAAATATTTTTCCACTATACTATAGCAACTGCATACTTATAATAGATAATAGATAATAGATAATTTATCTATGACGCCTTCTCACTACTGGTTAATTACTCTTCCTTTCATCTGTAAATTTTGGTTACCTAGTAATTTGATGTGAATGTTTTTCTCAATGATTAAGCTGCTTTAAAAAGGATGACGTTCATTTATAATGTTTACCGATCATATAAAGACCAGGTAGTAATACGCAAAAGCATTGTTGTGACAACCCCGATCATTAAATGACACAAATTAGGCCGAGTGAATTATTTAATTTTTATTTTATCCTTTCCGAAGGTGAAAAGTTAGGAAGTCGCACCAGAAGCCTATCCAGGATTGCGAAAATTCCACTGGGCCACTCTTTATGTACACCAGCGGGTCTGTCCTTTGCAAGAGCGCATAAGAAGCAAAAAAACAGCTAGAGTGGTCTAATGGATTCAGTTATTGCACTTTCCATAAACTCTTAAAATTCGATGTCTGTGCATCTTTAGGATCTCTTGAGCTATGAATAAGCGAACCATGAACACACATACAACCTGTCCAGTGGAATCCCAGCTTTATGATTGTAGCATGGTACGTGCTATACATGGTATACTGACTTAATTATCACCATATATATGGGCACTATCCACACTTTTCACCACTACTTCTGCTCTCTCCTGCTCTGCCTCTCAATTCCGTGCAGCTCATAGCACTATGCACACCTATATTCAATCCCTCCCTCCTCTCCGTCCTTTTCTCTTACCTTTTCTTTTTTCACTTTTCCCCATGGGGGGGGGGGGCAATTCTTATAATTATTTACTTAATTTGTAATTATAATTAATTATATCACAAACATAATTAATTATATATATTCATATTCATACCTTTTATTAATCGCAATAGAAAACCTCCACAGCTTTGTGTTCTCGTGTGAACAGAATTATATATATACATACTAAAATGGTTGACACCATTACAGGAATTTAACTTTTGAATTAAATGTTAACTGTGTTGACCAAAAATATGATACCATATAGATTCCTAAGAAAGGTTGCAGATGTGGCCATAGATTGAGAAATACAACCATTCAACCTAAACCCGAATTCCAATAAACCACATCAGACCTTAAATGGTATGACGTTACATGGTAAATCAAAAGGAATACAATGTACTCAGGGTGCATTTTGGGTGAACTCTTTTGGTCAGTTCTGGTGCTATCTGTATCAAGTACACTCTCCTCCATAATCAATAAATTTGGAACTTAGATTCAGTGTTTTTATCAATGGCCATGTATATAAGTACTGAATTCTCACTCCACTTCTCCCCCCTTTCTATAACTTTCTCTTAACACCCTTAAGTTAAGCCAACCCATTTAAGTGAACTGCTTCTTATATAACTGCCTGTAAGTCGACTTGAGCACTACTGCCCGTTTCCTTGGGGAAACGCAGTCAGATAATTATATATGGAAATCAATCATAGTGAACTGCGACTGCAAACAATAAACCGATCCTTATTTTGTCCTTCATCGACTGAATTGCCTGCAGTACAGAGAGGTCATCACTAAGGAACAATATTCCTAGGAGTGTTGGTAGGTACTCTGCATGCTGTCAGCAGCTGTTGATGGCTTCTGCTTCTGCTTCTGCTTTGTTAGTGGAATATATGTATTATACATGTAGCGGTAGCGAGGGAGATCGATCTTCTCGTCATGCAGTTCCTTTTGGATACTTGATGTAGATTCCCGCACCTCCATTCTCAATAACTGTGTTAATCGTTCTGCTGAGCCGACAGTGTACATTTATACGAATCCATTGAAAGAAAGCCTTTATCTATAAGGAGTTGGCTGTATCCCTCGCCTAGATATAGCAACCATGAATTGCGCTCGCAATGCGCCGCATAACTATACGTGCGGCGCGACAAACTTCTGTCACTATTAAATGCTAGTTTCCTCAAGTGGATGAATACAAGAAGATATACAAAAACAATTTTCTTTCTCATGATCTGTTTCCTGATTGCTGGGCCCAATTCTTTCAACTGTAAATAAATTACGAGTACCCACCACTCAACACATACATGTAGATAATTATGTTGCCATATTTTGTTATGCTATCGCTGTACATGTTCATACATAAATGTTTATCACTAACGATATTTGACCACTTCTAGATCTTTTAAGGAAACACATAAACCAGGAAAATAATACGATCTAAATTTGATAGCAATGTTGCACTGGTATATCTGACAATTCACCCGATAAAATATGTATTGGCGAGAGCTCCAAACGTGTGTACACTCAGGCTCCTTTCTTTCCTGAATTTGAGATAGTTGCCTGTACTCATTGTTTGGTAGGTATCTGTCCTTGTGTAGACTGTGGATCTTCCCTGTTTGATTGGAGGTGAAGATAGTTGCCCATCAAACAAAGACCAAATACGAACTCAGGCTCGAGGTGTTAGCGGAATACAGCCGAGCAAATAAAGCCACATACGATTGATATTGCTTTATACTAGTTTCCGACGAGGAACATAGCACACAGTACGAAAAGCAGGAAATGTGAGAAATAGTTATTTATTTGTCTAGATTGGTCGATATCCAACATGTCGACTTGAACTGTCAAATAACTATGAACACTAGTACAATTATTCTATAAAACCTCAAATTGCCTATATATTAGTATATTTCTACTGTCCCTCACATTTCATTCTAATAAACGGGTTCAGAAACTTAGGATTTATGTAAGTAATGTGTGAATAATGTTATCTTATACCGGTATGAAAGTATAGTATTCAAGAACCAACTCGTTAAAAAAACGAAATACCGTTTATTTCTGTCAACCTTATTTATTGTAATATTTGTCAATTCAGAGTAACTTAACAAATCTTTGTTAATGTTTATAAAATGGAAATCACCCCTTAAACAGGTGTAGCTGTTATAGGTGCATGGTGTCCAGTATATACAAAACTTGCAGATGGGAGGATGCACGAATCCGTATTTACTTAGATATACTTTAGTGGGGTAAGCAAACGAAAACCAGAGCGGGATATGCTACCCCTCCTTCGTGACACATACGCAAAATATAGGTGTGTTCTCATGTCTTTCCTTTATAGCAAGTAGAAAACTTCCTTTTATGCGAAAAAGAACATAACATGCAGTATCCTCTTGACAATAACATGTTTTATTATTAAAATGTGCATGAATGTCAAATTCAATCTCTGAGAATGTGTAACAAATGTGCCTCATATCTGATGTCACGTGGATTTAAATAAGATGCTCTTTAAAATTTAACAGTAATTCCCGCACCATCAATACTCTAATTATACCAATCATTTCGATCCTCTCTTACTTTTGTTCGCATCTCTAAACATGGCTTTATGAACATTGATATATAATTAAAGTTTCCCCGAATGATAAACAAGATTAACCCACCTTAAGACCCTTAAGAGTTATTTTGTCATCGCATTCCATTTATTCTGAGAGTTCGATGTTGAAAAATAAACGTTCCCCACATATTTTTTTCATGACTTCAATCATAATGAATTAGATATTCATCAGTATACATATCGGGTGGAATGTAGTCATTAAGATGAAGTTTTCTGTAAAAGTAATTTTCGATCGAGCAATTTGTTATTGCAAAATGCACGTCATATATCCTTGTTATTTTTATTATATGAAATAAACCTGAATGTATTTCCGTCCATGTGATGTACGTTGCGTCAGAATAGTGTCAGTTGGCCCTACTGCCAATTAACACTATACGGGATTTCAGGGAATGTTGATTTGGCATTCCCATTGTACCATTTGGGATTAGACAAAAAAAATATAAAATAGGTGTGTTTCCGATTTAACCCCCACCCCCCTACCTAGAAAAACCTTCCCTACCTAAACATTTTTTTGACCATACCTGATTTTTCTTTACCATACCATACTTTTGGGGGGATTTTTTGACAAAAAAGCTAATAAAAGCAGAAAAAGAAGTTTTCCTAACCCGGAACTGTCAAAAAGCACATTTCCCTTGTTTAAAACAACTATTCTTATAGATAGACATTTTATCAGTTCCTGGGAAGCAGTTTCCCCCAAGATAAAAAAAAGTTACCCACACCTAGTTTTCAGCCAGATAAATGGGAAACACATTTATTTTTTTTGGGGGGGGGGGGGGGGCTTAATTTGATCACAGGAGAAATATTCGAACAGGCACACGACATTTAGCAAGCGTCCTGCTAAAAAATGAATTCGATCTTGAATACACAATATATTATCGTATTAATAGAATAGTGGATATAGTTGTGTCCAACAGTAGATCCAGCTTAAACTAACAATTATTATAACTTATAATCTGAGACTTCAATTTCTATTCATAGAATCATTTCCTTAAGAGAGATATCTACAGATATTCTTTTCACTACTGTTATTCATGACCTGCAACTGAAGATGTCGTAATAATTCTTAGAAATCGTGTAATCTCAGAGTATATATATATGTTGCTGCAACCAACATTCTGCATCATTTGAGTATTATTTCTACGGATATTCATACTGCTACACAATTTACGAATTTTCTAGCACATTATTACAATGAGAGAATACTCATGAATCATTGCCAACTGATCAATGTATACGTTTCATAAACAAACTTTTCGGTTTGGGTTTAAGCTGTTGGTATCAATCAATTCCAATACTCCACATCTAAAATATTCTGACATTGTTTGGAAGAATTGGATCTATTCAGGAGCTTTAGTGAATTTCTATACGTTTGTTTACTGATAAATACGTTCATTTGCTTACAATTGCTCTATTCTTTCTTTCAATTTACTTATAAGATATCCATTTTCTGGGAAGCGTCGATGTATTCCCTTGGGGTGAAGTTAGAGGCGGCGTCGTTGTAGATCCTTGCAACTCCGTAGCCTGCGTTGCCAGGTTTCTCTCCCTGGTAGAAAGGCGTGGCCATGGGAACACCTCCGGGCGCGGCCGTCACGTTTTGAGGGCGGTAAATGACTGCTGGAGTGTTATAATAAGCAGGTGGGGATTGTTCAAACCTTGTCATGGTGGCAACTGGTGTTGTTTCGATGATTTGGGTTTGCTGAGTTGGAACCCTGACCACATCTACACGTTGGGTGGCGGGGGCCATCATTTCTTGGGGGATGTACTGGGTGTTGTACTGGGGCTCTGCCATCTGCTTTTTGCCCTTCGCAGCTTTTTTCGTCGTAAGAGGTACGCTCGCGTCATCAGATCCTGAATTGTTACAGCACAGGGTACAAAATGCAATGAAAGCCCCAATGAGTGCCATGCCACAACCGATCCAGCCGAGCATGAATGACCATCCAAAATTGATTTTGGAAAGATTCTCATAAGCCTGATAGGCTGTGTTTTGTTTCCAACCATTCCAGAATTCGGGATAGTTCGCTCCGAGTTGTTGAAATTGCAGAAAGTAAACCCAAGTAAAGAAGCCCATGCCTGCGAGGAGGAAAATGGCAGCAAAGATAGCAACAATACCTACGGCAGTCATAATGCCCTTTCCATTGCTACACATGGCACAGAGAGCTAGCAGGATTGCGACGATGAGCAGGAAAGCACCAGCAGCAAGGGCCCCAGCAGTGGCTCTCAGAGCATGGGCTCTTATCAAGTAATCGTGATCATACTTTGTGCCCTCCTCTGTCCAAACGCTGTAACCCTCCTCTATTATACATTCATCATCAGAAGCAGTGAGTGTATCTCTCAAGGTATTCCTGTTCATGGTTTGCGAAGGCAACAGGGTGATATCACCTCCTGTGTAGCAAGTCTTGAAAAGACCTTGGTACCTGCTGAAAGCCAAGCACTTGTCCGCATCAGTTGTGGTACTCGTTCTTCCAATGACCGTATCAATCCAATGTGGGGTTACCGCTGCAGCTATTACTAGTGCTAATGCTACGGCAAGAAATCCAATCACTGCGATTATCCATGATATCCATGTCCTGGAACCGGATCCTTTTCCAGAAGCCATTTTCCGTATATATATCTATGCTTCTCAACGACCTTCAAGCTTCTCTGTCTTAAGATTGTAGGCCAACACAATCAAGTATCACTTGAAAGGAAGACCCCGGGAGTTTTCACAAAATATAGCCAAAAGGAATTAATGAACTCCTTCCAAGGGGTGCACCATCTGCCTTCTGGATCAGGGATGAGGTGCAGTTCCAAGTGGTTATGGGCCACACCCGGAACACAGACCAGGTAGACTTGAAGGCTTCCCTACACTGCCCCTTCAATGAACTGTCTCTGCTGTATAGGGTGGGACAAACGTGCAGAACTCAGGCCAGAGCAAATAGAAGAACTACGTGAGCGTCTTCCTCCTCCTGAATATAACACTACACCTGAGCGGACTAGATGGGAGTTCTTCCCACCTGGCATTGCTTTAATGAAAACATGGAAACTTATTTCATCTTAGTTTATTGCCCTAGTGTTGGTCTGCCGATCGATAGACAGAGAAATTATAACTTGTGTGTAATTAAAACCTTGGTCGTTACTTAAAGAGCAGAAACAAGAATGAACGATGTTGACAAAACAGGGTTTAACCAAACAGAGCTCAGTTGTGGAATGTTTGCATAAGGGCATGGTGAAAACTAGTACTATGAGGTCGAAATACTTCTGAATGGTGAAAATCTTTTCCTAAGGTGCTAGTTTATTTATTACACATGTTGATTCGTTCAAGAAACGCTGTCATTTTCTGTCGGATTTGTCTGACCCTATTGCATGTATTATTTTAAGAATCCTACTGTTAATATCAATGCATCCCAAATACATCCCAAATAGCGATAAACGTGAATAGATCCCGAGTATTATATCCATCTACTATAGACACCGCAATCCTCTTATGTTGTAGTTTGGTATTGCTTAGTAAGAAGGGGTTGCTTTGAAAGTAGAGGGCTAATAGTCCTAGTTTCAGATCATATGCTATACTTGTATAATGTAGTAGATCAGTATTTTATACCATTTCCTTATTGATGTTTTGATGATATTTGAAATTAATCTTAGGACAAAAGTATTTGAAAGAAATGACGTCTTCCCTGCTCGGTGAACATACCAGTAACGGTGTATCACAGACTAATGGTATCGAAAGTCATAATAATCCCAAATGTCCACCACGATCAAATGTGTTCAATGACAAAACTTTAGAACGCAGTTTAGAAAATATTTCATCTTTTATTCTGTGCTACTGGGTAAATCTTCCAATGATTAACCATCTCATACATCTTTGATATTGGTGTCTGACACTGAGATGTCACAGTATTATTATCTCAAAGCAAATTTATTTACATGTATAACAGTATGGTAATAATGTTTGCTTACTGCATGTATAACACATTACATTATTATATCATTTATGGCCTGGGAAAAATGATAGCCCTATAAATATTACCTCGCATTCCTTTCATTGCTGTCAAGGAGTTTCAAGGATTTAACTGTCAGCCAGTCATTCAACATCCTATATCATTTATTAGGAATAACAATACTGGCCAAGATAGGGCTTTGTCTTCTACGTAAATCTATTTAATTGCATATTCTAGTATATACTAATTCCTAAGGTCTAAATGTGCCTTAAGGATATGCTTACATCAACAGTGTAATCCATGTTATATAATCTAGTATAAACATCTGTCTTTGCATCCTCTAATAGGGCATATGAAATATATTTTGTGAAATGAATGAATTGATTGCATTGAGAGAAAAGGGTTGATGGGTTGAACTATTTAGATAGCAAACAGATAGAAATCTGTATGTGTACCGGTATTTTAATTACGTATAGAAAATAGTCCACACACCCATTGACTACTCTTGACAGTACATCCCATTGGGCAGTGAAAAATGATATATATATACGGTATATTCCATAGGTCCATCTTATATGCAACGACACAACATTGTACACATGTATATGTGTTTAAATAACTTTCGATTGAGCACTTTTTCACATACTTTGGTCAACTTTCATGGCTGGGTACGGTAAACAGATTTTGCATTCCAACATATCACAGTGTTATTTTATCGATAGAAATTTAGAAACTGAATTAATCATAAAAAAACTAAAATGTAAAAGAGAGAGAGAGAGAGAGAGAGAGAAGCGGAAGTTCTCCTTATTGAACTTGCAGTGCGAGACTCACTCCGGAATAATATTCTGTAATTCTCTTTTTTTCAGAACTCTTACACGTATAATGTACAGCTTTCAGTTAACACTTACCAACATAGCGACACATCGCAACCTCCCTTTCAGCTTTTACACATTTAACACACCTTCCGTTCAACCATGTTTTGTGTAAAAAACACAATACATTTCTGTTACTTTCTAATTCACGGTTCATAATTTAAAGAATGAACATTGTCGTAGCATTTTCATACGTTAACATAATTAGATATAATATTATGCAAAGAATGATGTCATGAGAGTGATTTTCCTGTGACGTAATTTTGGTGTGAGGATGGACGAAGAACTTCCCTCTATATTTCCGCTGCAATGTCCCCAGGAGGGGGGCGCCCAGCTGATTTGTAGTGTCTCGTTTTCAACCTAGATGGCAGGATATCTGGTAGCATTATGAGAGAGGCGAGAAGAAGGCCTGAACCGCCAAGGTAAAATGAATTCTGATATTGGTGCGTATGGTCATACAGCATACCTAGAACAAGAACATCATTGAGTTTAATCCATGATGCATAAAGGTGTCTTTAAAAAAACCTACAGTAATAGAGTGTATTATGCGCTCTTATTGCCTTATGGGCACTATCCATATATATCTTAAATTACCGAAGTGCAATTATTAATAAAGTCATGTGAGTGTCTGTGTGTTAAGAACGACCCATATGATATTTTAGACTATGGAACTATTAGATGTTTTTTATCTATGAAGTCTGATTGCAATTGCTGTTTTATTGTCATAGCTTTTTCTTGACAAGCTATGTAAGTGAGTATAACGTATGTGTAGATCTGGTGACTTTCGTGCGCTGCCAAAGAGGACGGAATATAAAAATGCCCATCATAATGCATGTGGGGGGAAATAATTAAGAGAAGAAAGAAAACATGAATAACGTTGACTATAGATTGTCTAGGGGCGTTCAGATAACAGTTTTACCACTGTTCAAAATCAGCTTATCCATTTTGAATTCTGACTTACCTGCTAATGGGGCCCCAATCATGGTGCCAATAGCCATGAATACCATTAGATAACCATATGCCATGGAGAATTTCATCACACCAACAGCTAGGCATGTAACTTCAGAAAGTAGAGGTCCGAATCCAGCGGAGAAGAATCCAAATGCGCACACACAAACCATGAGTCCTTCAAAACTAGTCCATATAGCACAGAGTATGACTCCAAGACCAGCTAGGAAGTATGACAATATGTGAAGCACTGTTGTGTCAATGGGGAGAAATTGTGCCATCATGCTAAGGACAACTCTTCCAACAAGGTTTGAGAATCCGATGCTTGAAATGAGAAGTGTCCTAGCAGATGACGTCAGGTGAACTGAGCCAGCATAAGCAGATATATGAGTGTACATCACAGACATACCAAAGCAAAACAACAAGGTATTTGCACAAATAAGCAGAAATGTAGTATTCTTGAAGATATCCAAACCCAGGTCCTTCACTGTGGGTCTGAGACGAGAGAGAGTCGTCTTACTTTTCTGAGCAGATATCGATTTCAGCGGAGATGTGTTCTTAGAGGTTTGCAACTTCTGTATTGAGGTACTATGATTTTTATTGAGCAGCAGTTCACTGGTGTCAAGATTTGCATGAGGTTTGGTATCGATATTGACTACTTTGACCCTGATCCTTTCAATTCTGTTAGGGCGCATTAGTAGGGCAGCTACGCATACATGTGCATTGATGGCAGAAGTGATGAGGAGAGCTCCCCTCCAGGCATAGTGGGCAATAAGCCACTTTGATAACCACGGATAGGCTATTGTTCCTAATCCTGTACCTGAGATAGACAGACCCATGGCGACCACCCTGTACTTTACAAAGTATTCACTGATCACCACAACGCACGTTGTGAAAACAAGGCCGAATCCTGCACCTGAAAAAAGTTATTTTATTATTTTATCAAGGAACAATATTAATACACATAGATGAACATAGACGCGAATTCCATTCTCTCTCTCTGAAGTCACAAGGAAAGTATACTGAGAACTACACACATATCAAGCAATCAAGCAGACCAAATCGATTGACGTGCAAAATGCTTTGCTAAGGAAGTGCTATGATTAGTTACTAATCTGCTAGGTTCTATAGGAGATCCCATCAATTAGTCATTTCCAATTCTCTTACGAATCCGCAGGCCATTAATAGCAACGTGAAGTGTAATTCATTCGATGGATCCCTCCATTGTAGAATCGATATCGATACTATTATCTGATCATATAGACCAAGTTCAATTCACAAGGAACTATTAGTAGGCCCTATTAAAATTAATACAAATGACAGAATTTTAATTCGTTTTGAAGTATGCTTCTTTCCCTACGTGTTTTCCGATCTCAGACTCCTGATGAAATTGGAGAAACAGAGAAATTAGTCGCTGAGTGCTTGATATTGGCAATGAAAATCAAAATAGATTTATTTTCTAGTCATACTTTGAGCGGTCTCTGCAGGTACTCGCAAAAAAACTGCTCAAGGCTTTTAGTTTAGTCAAGAGTGGTTGCGTCATGTACTATTACATGCAGGCTGTTGCCGAGTGAAGTTTTACTATATTACTTGCAGCCTGTTGCCGAGTGAAGTTTTCCTATAGTGGAAGAGTGTCATTATAAATGTATAAGACACAAGCACACACAATCTTCTCGCAAATGAGATAACGAGACGTTTGCGTGAGGAAATGAATGGGGAGGACTACTTGGGAAATGAAAATCCTCCGATTTAGGGTATGCTACAAGTTTGCACGATACATATAATATATCTAAAAATGTTAGATTTGTATATATATATGCTCCATATATGTAGTATAGGCCTAGTGTAATACTATACTACTCATATAAAATCATTCCCTCTGATCACCAGTGAAATCTATTTTTAATGTACGGCACATTCAATCTGCACTTAGTACAATTTGTTTCTGTTACGAAACGATAGACCTTATAATGGATTGCCACATGAGAGTTCAGTTACCGTACTTTTTGGCCAGTACCCACATTATAAGAAATTCAGACTGCCCACTGTTCACAAAGATTATATCATCCCTGCAAAGCGATTCATAGGCCTCCTTATTACCAGACTTACTTTCCCATTTTGATATCACGCCCCATGCTTCATGCAGGAATGTGGTTAACATGGCGTGTGGCATATATCGTCATGGTTAAGCGATTAACTTATAATTATAGAAATGGCTTCTGGGCATTAACGGACTTACTTCAATGTGTTGACAACATCTCAGGATAAGATCCCCATTATGTCATTCCATGTTACCGTGAATTACCGTAGATTACATTAATGCATTTTACTTTTTTAAATCGCGCATTATTATCATTGTTATACATGCCTGGAGATGGTGCGAGACCAGTACAGATTGATTGATTCTTTCCGATTTGAAATTGTTCTTCACATTGACACATTTTGTGACAAAGTATGGTAATAAAATATATATGGTATATAAAACATATATATATGGTATATAAAATATATATATATATATTATATAGTGTAAAAGAAATATATGCACATTGACACATTTTGTGACAGAGTATGGTAATAAAATATAATGGTATATAAAACATATATATGGTATATACAAAATATATATGGTATATAAAACATATATGGTATATAAGATATATAGTGTAAAAGAAATATATGCACTATACACTATTAAGACTCACCTGTAAGAACACCGAAGGTTAAAGAGAGCGTTCCTATACTTGTAGCAAAAGCACTAAACAATAGTCCCAATGAAGAAAGCAATCCCCCGACGAAGGCCGTAAATCGACAACTGATTGTATTGATCATAAAGCTTGCTACAGGACCTAAGGTGAAAAGGATAAATCACTTTTGATACAAATTACAATACATACCCTTTATCATAGCTTTAGCCGCCTGCATATATCATGGATTACTATTATAACTCTCGAGTAGATGAAAACACAATTGTGTCTATAGATATATGCATCGATGAGGGCATTCATTAATCTTTAAGAAATCTATTGTAGGCCTAACAATTAGTAATAAATAATGGAGGAAAACGTTATGTTAGTTCTCTTAATCAACTGTGCTTGAAGTAGAGTAATGAATGATTACGATTCATAGGACACTTCCTAGTTTTTAGCAGAGGGCTGTTTTGGCACTTGGAGATAACCATATGCCATAATTGGTTAATTGGAGACTAAATTGCTCTCAACTCGGATTTAAAAAAACATACACACATACCCACTGCACATAACACCCCGAAGTTAAGACTTGAGATCCACGCTGTGACACCTTTGCTCTGTCCAAATGTCTCTAGGAATGTGACATAATATATTCCCGTGGAGTAAGCAAATCCACAAGTGAAGAAGAGGCAGAAGCAGGCTGCAGCGGCCACCAGCCACGCCCACCCTGTGTCCACCGTGTGGAGATTGGCACCTGGGATCTTTGCCTTTGTCATGGTCTCTTCGGGATCCTACATCAAAATATTGATTCAAAGATAGGTCAAGATCATCACGTCTGAGTCATATGAGCCAAGAACTCGTAAAGTTTGCGCATTCAAACAAAAAATATCACGGGGTAGGATTGTGATAAATGGGAACGTGAGAATCGAATAGAACTGGCCTGTAACCAACATCTTTTCCACTAGCGCAGCATCTATGTTTGTAAATAAAACGTAAACGTACTCGTACTATCTGTCATATAAGGAGTAACTTGTCCAATGCGTGTATTTATATATATATCATTACTCAAAATTTTGTATTGAAGTGCCTGATTGCACAGTACTCGCTACAATTATATAATTTGAAAGGGTTAAGTAATACAATATATAATTCTAGGAAATCAATTATTTATACAGATAGATGAAAAATGTACAGTGCACTCCAAACCGACAGAAAGTCAAGCGTTAAACCGCAACCAAGTGAAACTGCGTGGTTATCCCGTGCCCTGTATGTTAAACAAAGCGAACAACATTTAGTGAACAACAGTGTTTTATTCATTTTCAGATGTTCATACCTCCTTAGCGTCCAAGAGGTGCTGAGGACATCCCGAGATTTCCTCGTTGCTGAAAGAAGAAAAACTGTACTGTGAGAGTGAGGTCAAATGATTCGAGGAAAAAAATAGTTTCAATCCGGTTAATCAATTACAAATCAAGTTCTTTTGGACGGACAGTAAAAACATTATTTCATCCTCCCAGTAGATGACACAGTTGGAAAAATAGTTCTCTGGCAGCAATATATGTATAGATGCTACGTACCTTCCTTTGACAGGCATGAGTATAATATTGACGAGATTTCAACTATACTATAGCTTCCTTGTACACCGCAGTATATATAGGAATACACTTATCAAGCCTATCAGTAAAATTCAGACTAGGGTACTTTCCTGCGTCCAAATGTGCATGTAACCTCACATGTCAACTTTGCCCGCAATTTACCAGTTTGGTGTATAATATACAATACAATATACTACTAGTCCACTCACCTGCAGGTACATAGCGTTACCATTGCTAGCTCCTAGTGACTAGTGTTGCTGTATGCCAGGATGTGTATTGGTCCTGTGGAAGTTATTAGTTGCATTACTACTACTCGCATTACTACTAACTTTTCTAAACGGTGCCAAGTTGAGCGCACTTAATCCTCTCACCCCATGGAGGATATATTGGTGCATTGAAAAACGTACTTTATAAATCTGAATCTTGACTAGGCTCTTGGCTAGGCTCTGGTTAATGCTATATACCATTATGTTTACCAGGAATGAATGTAATGTTGGCATTCTGCTCCATATATAACCAGATGGTTTATAATAAATCCGAATTCAATGAATATTTCGCATTGTCCTGAGTATTATTGTTTATATCTGTTTGGGAGACACCTGCATGGTTTAACCTCCTCTGTTTTAGTGACTTAGCAAATGAAATGATCAATAGGTATCGTTTGCATCTATAAGTGTGTCTCTCTCCGTTGTGATGTGATCAAATACGGGCTGAATGGCAACGGCCAATAAAATATTCATCAGGTAGAAAACGTGGGTGCGCCAAAATATGTCAATACGCATGGCCAAAGAGTCAGATCGTGAAATAATTATATTTTCACGACCTTCTCTTTTGACCTGCAGTTGGCCGTGTCCCGACAAGCCACAGTACTGTACCTGATTATGTAAGACAATTTCTGGGTATAACAACATGTCAGGCCTTCCACAGGTTGGATTGAATGACGAAGGATTGTTCTACCTGACCTAAAATGAACTCCTTTGAGAATACCATTATAATACTACACTGTTCTCACATACATGTTGTCGTCAATAAATCCATATTAGTATACATAGACTGTATATAAGGGATCGAGCAAAATAAGAAAAAAATTGGCGTGTTTCCGCCCCCCCCCCCCCCGCCCCACACTTACCGCGACAATCTGCCTAAATATTTGTTTGCCCCGTCTAAAAGAGTATTGGGGTTTTTTTTTTACCAACAAGATCAATTAAAGCGGGTACACAAACCTCCTAACTAGACAACCTATAAAAAGTACAGTTCTCTTGTTTAAAACAAGTATTGTTACAATGTGTAAGGATCACCATGCAATCATGCAAACCAAACTTGGATCCTCAAACCAACCCAGCCTCCAAGTGGTACCGATTGGGCAGCAGTTGCGCAAAGGACACTGGCGAGAGGGGAGATGGTCACCTAGATTGGGATAAGCTCCACCTGGGATAAAATTTCCCAAGACTCACCATGATGGAGAACTAAAACATCTGATACCCGATCGGTCGCAGACCAGGTACCAATGATCGCACATCTTGTTGACCGCCATTTCAATCCGTGCATGGTGGATGCCACCTTCCAACATTCAGTCTATATTGTATCATATATTGACCTACTAACAACAGTAATCATACAAACAAACTCAAATGATATGACGCGTATCCCATTCCCACAGGCTTGTAAACACTATCCTGCCAAAGTGAAGTTAACGGTCTAACAAAAGGAAGAGAGGACGACAGAAGAAAGGGTTTGACGTTAACAACAATTAATGGACATGTCTAGACTTTGCATTCTCACAAACGGGTTTCGTTTTTCGGTTCCTGAATAGTCGTTTCTTTTAAAAAAAGTTATCCCCACCATAACCCCTACCTATAGTCTTCAGCTCGTTTGAACCGGAATTGCGCCTATGTTTTTGCCTACAGAAGGATACATTCCTTCATCATTCATTCATTATGCATGTTATTTGCAGTGCTTTTATCATGGCACCCTTATAAAACATTAACCACACTCTCCCCATTCGGTTGTGCATTATAGGAAGAGGGAGTTCATTTTTAAGTAGAATGTGTCCTCTACTAAATAGATCTCCACGTACAGAGTGCTGGAGATGGTACCAGAGTAGTTGTAACTACACAGGTGTGCGTCGACCAGTCGAGAATAGAATCGTATAGGAAGCGTCGGGCGTGGATCAATACTCCATAGGCAGCCTTTTCATATTTACCAGTGTGTGCAATTACTTGGCTTCCAAACAAAAAATAGTAGTTAAAGGAAACCCTCACGGGGCTATAAATACATTTAATAGTATTAACTGGCTATCTGAATAGGGGGAAATCTTTTGAGGTGTATGCTATTATACAAAGTCGATTATAGCTAGGCGGGTATCGTTCGATTTCTCTCTGTCTGCGCCAACTGTGCGAGGAAAGGCTTGTCTGCACTCCAAAGAACTTCTGCTCATACCCACCATAGTCCTTGGAGAGCCCACCATTGCCTCATCATCAGGTGATATATGTCACCCTAGCACTCTCGGTTAAATGGATTATAGTTTATACTATTTGCGTCTTAATGCCTGGATATTGCAATAGACTTGCTCATGTGCACCTGGGACAGTCACGAATTGATCAACGCAATAACAAGTTTACGGTGTTGAGCAAACACAAAGGCATATATCGATCAATGATACGGATCAAACCATCACCTTGAAAAATTACCCTTCGGGAAGAGAATGATCAATTACTTTTTGTAAAGTACACTAAATAGCAATGACTTTTATATTCCACAATACAGCAATTTGTCTACTGGCAAGCGTACCTCGTAGGAAGACCTGACGTAAAGAAGTGTATATTACCCTTTGTATGTAAACCATCAAGACAAATGACTACTTATCTATCTATCTATCTACCTATCTGTGCATCTCTCTCTATATATTTCTATCTTTCTATCTATATAACTATACATGTCCGTATATCTATCTATCTAATGATGTTAGACAAAACAACAGGGGGAATCATTCTTAATAATTGAAAAGAGATAAATTCAAAAAAATGTCGGGCTCATATTTCTAACCGAGTAATACGAAATCATGTTTCTTCCATTGCAGTACATACTTATCATGCTCGTCTGACATCCCAAAATGATTATGGCTACTGTGTCATATGACATCAATATGGGGGATGCTAGGGTTTCCGAAAAAGTATATCAACTAAGTCTATTTAATTTTAGAATATGTTTTGGCCTTTATTATGTTAAAATAATAAATTGTAAAATAATATGGTTTCTCATAAGGTGGGTCTAAAATATCTCCATATCTCGACATGATTATAATGTTTGCATTTGATTGCATGGAGGTGAGAAGCGCCTGTTCCCCCCGGCCGTTGACCTTCGTTTTATTAAATAGGACCGCGGCCTATATACCCATGGTCATCTAAGAAAAACAATGATCGTGGGTCTCGAAAACGGCAAGCTGTATCAGAACCTATACCTCTACCAGTAGACGGCCAAACCAAAATGTAATACGGCATGGCAACTGCAAACATTACCCTTTCTATTTCCTCAGTTACTCCAATCAGTTAAGAACATACTGGAGGACAACCAATACAACTTAGTGTTAGCCATGTAATTGTTATTCAAGAGATTAATTTGCATTGTCAAGGCATACAATTGCATAATATATAATATCTTTGTAATCTTTGCTAACCTAAAAGAATAATTATAATTCATCGATTATCTAAACAGAATGGTACCACCCTAACTTCTTCCCTTAGAGAACCTTGGTGAAAACCTAAGCCAAACTAAATGTATTTATTTCTAATTGATAAGAAAGCACATGTATCGAATCAAGGGTGTCATAAAGAGTTCATAGAATGAATTGTGATTACCGACACAAAGACTACCCCTATTAAATAAGGAGCAAGGCGAACACTCCAAACCCTTAATTATTCTTGTATACATATACGTACATAAATACATGCGTATACACATACATACATACACATGCATACGTACATGTATGTACATACATACATGAATATACAATGTACATACATGTATACATACATACATGCAATAACTCAATATAGTTACTTCAGTCAAGTCGTGTGGGATACGACATACCAAGGGCGGACATATATCAAGGGGATACAGAGGTATATGCAGCCCCTCGTCTCCACTATATGAGGTCCCTGTTATTACTTAGTTTTTATAATTTCACATCTCGGAAAGTATAGAAGGTTGATCGAGTGCATCAATAGAGAATGACACATCAGCAAAATTTTCGGCAATATGGAATGACACATCAGCAAATTTTCGGCAATATGGGGAAAAAAATAAATTCGGCAATAACCCTAGCTGCGTCCATTCCTCGACACTATAATCATATATACCTCTATCAAAGGTAGACGGCCTCTGTCAAGGACTAAAACCTCTATATTCTATACAAGGAAATATCGAGCTGCCAGTCTGGAGCATCGATGAGGAATAGTCACAGGTAATAGAAATATGTATATAGCTCTTATATATATATAGCTCTATAGTATACTGTCTACTGTGCCATAGATATTCGTAGGTATTAGCTGCATACATAAAGCTAGCTACTGATATTATAATTAACATTATTATTAAACCACTCATCATGATCGCTGCCATACTCGGCTTATCACCTAACTGAGAGCGATTGTAATATCGTTGTGGCATTTATAGGAAGAACTGGCATGCCAGAGTTGAACAACCAAAAGTCCAATTGTTTTGTAACAAACCGGCAATAAAGAATGTTTGAATTGAATTGAATTGTATGTATACGGATAACACGGCAAGTATATTCAGCGGCTATTTTAGTTAACTTTACGTCAATGAAAATCGGGCGAGTTCACCCACACCTGTTAAATTATCTTCAGCTGTCTTGCCAGCAACATAGATATTACGTTACACTGTATATATATGAAATTGGTCATTCGAAACAAAGTTTAGGATCAAATTAAAATGATGCACGATAATAAACAATTGCATTTGAACTATGGATATTAAGTATATATATAAGCCCCTCCTCCTAGCGGTCAAAATAATCGGCTCAGTGTGTGAGTATAAAATAAAATAAACAAATAAACTAGTTGGTAATATCTAGCAGAAATCACCATAACCCATGTTCTGTATACGGCCTCAGTCGGTACATCGAGAAAGGCTCTTAATGATTATATTCTGAGGAGTTGCCAAACTGCGTTGAGCTGCATTGCATGAGGTCTAGAAGTCATCATATATTATATATATGTATAAAGGACCTCCACTCACATGTGTCACGTTTTTACAGCTATACATACTGGTGAGAGGCAAGATTACACAGACAGCAACTCGATCAGCTGTTCCTACGGTATTTGGATAGTCAAGATGCAAACAAGGTCGAAAGACTTCATTCACAATAGACAGTACTATAGTTTCAATTCAAATCCATAACAAACAATTACGGTAGATAATATTTACCTCATTGGTGAGTTATTTTCAAACGCATATATAGAGAATGTGATAATGATCAATGCTCAATGGTCATATATGGCATGTTTGCGCGGTGCTCGTCAAGTTTGCAGAGATAGGTTGCTTGCTTGCTGATCATTCCAACGCACTGAAGGAGGAACAGTCTGGAAACATCTGCAGGTAGATGAGATTGGGCTGCTGCTGTTGCTGCTTTTGGAGCACCGTTTACCCAATAAGTAACCAGTGTTTATAGGAACTGGTCTGACCCTCCAAATTACTTAATTAGGAGAGTTGGTGATGAGTCTCACTCATTAAAGAGAATTAAGTATAGCGTGATCAGAGTTACTTTAACATTAGCCAGTATAGTAGCACCCATGTCGATCACTAACGGTGGTACACACAGACCATACACACGTACACCACACTTAGATCTGCTTCATAGCGCCATAGCTAATGGCTAAACATGCCTACAAGTACCATGCGAACCCGATACAATATATATACCACTTTCTAGTGTGTAGAGATCAGCTAATGAAGTGTGTAAGTCGGAGTGGCCATGTGTCATGCGGGCTTTCCACCTTGTATACAGAGAGGGGCATGCATAGATATTTAAAGTAGCCACGTTAAGATTGTTTCCCGTATACCCCGTCGGTACAGCTACTGTTATGAAAGATTATTTCAATAAATGTATATAGATTATAAAATGTTTACTGTTGACCGATTCTTGTTTTCGTTTTCTTTTGTTTTGAGGGTGTAATTAAGGCATGGCCAGTGCCAGCCCACCCCTCTAAGCATAAATCCCCCAGGTCAACCTGTAGGGGGAGCCTTATGCCGGGTATGGAAGAACCTGAAGGCAACTCCTATATGAGCATCCCGGGGGCCGGGGGGGGGGGCACACCGAACCCATGCGGGCACATACACACGCTCTTTCCTAATGTTAAGGAAAAAGGAGTGAATTTGGCAGTTACCATGCACCAATGAACTTGAAATATTACAAAAGGGGTACTTTTGTAGGTCTTTCTCCTCGTAAAAAAGGTCCATGTATTTAAATTAATTATTGTAAATTGTAAAAAAAAAAAAAAAATATTGTAAATTGTGAGCTAATCTATATGAATCTAAGGGGAAAGGCCTTGAAAGGGGTCCATTTTTTAGGCAGGGTGCGAGTCTGCATATACCTGTACACATTCTGGTTGTGAGTGCACCCCCTCCCCACGCTCACCCGGATTGCCATGGAGGGTATACATGTTTCAAGCGTGGAAGTCGCTTTCAAGTAATTCACAGCTTAGAAGTCTATTACTCCAAGTTCACAGCAAGCAAATCACCCCCATTTCGCCCCCATACAATCAAGTAAAGGAGCGAGGTGTATATGTGTGTAGGAGGAGGGACAGGGTTTGGGGGCATATTCTATTATTATACATGGGTCCTTTCAGGAGAATATAACCTGGGTGCTCATTAGTAGGAATGCTAATACAATAGTAAAGCAAAGGCATGCATGCTAAAAACTAATGTCATGACCTTACTTTTAGCAAAATATGTCAACCAGAATAAGTTGATCAATACTTTTGTAAAGAAAATATAGGCCATGCTAAAATATCGTCGATATTTTTGTTTCCATTGTATATGCCTGGCATGTTTTCATTTTATGTCATAGAATTGACATTTCTATGTAGTCATTGGTGCGATTTTTCTACTACAAATGAGGTAGACGATCTGAGTAAGGGAGGCAAGCAAAAGTTGTAATTTGTCTCGTTTAAATATATAATTTATACAGATACTTTAAGAATCCGTATTCAAATGACATTTTTCTGGGATAAATTTCAAGTGAAAGAACATTTGTCAATGCCTTTTCGGGACAAAAGCTATTTATCGAGAGAAAGTAAAGTCAATTCACGTTTGTACTAAAACAGAAACTATTGATACAAATCAAAATAGAAGTCGAATAGAAATTTCAGATCCCTGTCGGTTCAGGTCCTCTCAGATATCTTATCCTTTCAGTTCCTAGACAGTTTTCCAACGTAAAATGACAGAAATCTTAACTATGCGTTTCCCAATGATGGCCATCGTTAAACACATTATAGCTCGATGCTGTAATTCAAGTTAAATCCCCACACATATATACAATTATAGAGAGAGCGAGAGAGAGCTAGCGGACAGGCGGAAAAAACACATTCACGATAAGACCCCGGGAAATGGTAGACGATGGTACACCTTTCCTAAAAAAAAACAGAAGTGCTGACCCCCAAAGAGCACATGAAGATTGAGTACAAACAATGTGGCCTGTAGAGAACACCCTATATATACAAGTACTCATTATTGATAAATACTCACAATTATCCAGTCTCTCACGGAAAACCCCCACTTCATCGAGCGACAACTTGCACCGTCAAAATATTCACTTTTGTGGCAAATTAGTTTTGTTCGTAGCAACGGACAGCGTCCGATAATGGCAGAGTGCGACACCTTGCACGGCAACACCATTTATAGGATGACGGAGCGGGAACCTCAAGACAAAATCCAGTACATGTATGATCCAGACAGAACTGGATTTACTGCACGGAAATATAGGCTATCCACGGCGGAACAATTCCATATATGAGACCGCCAGGAATATTTCCGTGTTTAAGCCAACTTTGCTGATATCCCTTGACATCCAATTACAGTATTATCCGTATGATAATAGCCCAATGACAAGTCAACTTAATCAATACGTCAAGTATAAAATGTACTTTAAAAATAACCTAGGAGTCAAATTAAATGACTATTACAAATATCAGGAGAGGTGAAGGAAGGCACACCACAAGATTCGTATTGAAAACATAATTATGCACACCATGAATGTAAGAAGCGCGGCATAAAGGAGAGCTAAGGCCGGGGAGGTAAAGTTTCCACAGATGCATTATTAAACTCAGCCAGTTCCCGAAAAGGGTGATAGATGGTGTGTAGGGCCTCTACGTATGGAACGCTAGGGGGAAGCACCAACTTGTCATGGGTAATGATCGAACATTTGGAGTGAATGTCAATGACTAAACGGCACACCTTCGAAGGATGTTGAAAAGAAATAAACACGCCCATCCCTTTACTATCTAATTATTTACAAATGACCTGACCCAGAAGGGTATTTGGCGATTTAGCCTTGTCATTCAAAAATGCAGAATGGATAATTTGCGATGCAAAAAAATATAAGTGTCTCGATCGGGTATCGATCCCCACCACTCAAGATTTCAAGTTCGGGTGAAATTAAACTGGAAAAGAGGCAAATTACAGAAGAGCAGATGCAAACTTCATAATACATGTTATAAGTTGAAGTGGACCGGTGTTTTTTGTTTGGTGAAAACATGAAGGGAAGGTACCAAGGAAAGAGACAGACACATATTGGGCAATTAGAACTATATATTTAAGAGATTCGAGCTTATTTTTTGTCCCTTTTTGAATGTTCTGTTTCGTTTCCCCGTATAATATCCCACCAAATTTAATGAGCTGGTCATGTTGGCTATCTTTTCTGGGCTAATTTCTCTAAATAATCAGCTGGTCTCTTTTATATAGTGATGGCTCAAACCGCCTTTTTATATTATACACTATCACAGAAATTAGCATGTATAGATCTATAGTCCGCAAAAATGCTGGTTCATAAGTTTAGTGTGAGTTCATGAGTCACTTGTAGGCTCTGGTATCCCCACGCATTCAACTTTCTTGCTAATGATCCTTTTTTCTAGTTTGTCACTGGGGCATGGGTCACTCAGTAAACGAACATGGACAGCTCCTACATTTTTTGTGACGGGCTGGAAAGAAACTTTCCCCAACGCCTCTGATCTGCGCATTTGTTCGCCAATGCACAATACCCTCTGGTAATGGTATAGGACTATTCTTTAATCGTATTAACAAAAAGTCGAGGGCAGAACCTGGCATATCGATTTCCGCTGTCTCTTTCTGTCTCACTACTCACACCACAAAATATGCCTTTCAAATGCCTCCACCCGTCCAGGGGACGGTCGCACTACTTAATTTCCAAGCAATTTCCTCTTATCTACGGTAACCTATGCGTACATGCATCTCTCACAGTAAATCTCCCCATGTTCGTTGATAACCAGCACTCAACTTGCATTCTAAAATTGTCCACGACAAAAAAAACAATCTGAGCATTTTTGCAAATGAGTATATGTTAGCAGTAGAAGAGTCCTTGGTTGAACCGAACTGATTACAATAATTTAGTTCCCACAATTGTTCCTCAGACAGTGAACAATCAATTATCACGGAAATAGCAGTCGCTAAGTCTTCCAGTTTTGTCCTGTTTGTACTTTAACGATGCATTATCGCGATAGAACCCTCTTAGCTCTTGCCTTTACTATCTACATTGACGAAACATTGTCCCATAAACATGGCAAATCTGAGATTTGAAATCAGGAGAAAAGCTATCCTATCGTCTTCTGATCAGTGCTAATGTTCGAATCTGATATCTCTGATAGAGACTCTGTGAACAAAGTCGTCAGAGCAGTTATATATATTCTTATCAGCTCAATGATTTAATTCGTTTTTTAACAAAAGAAATCCTAATATAGGTGTTGTAAAACTTGTGTTGCTGAATATTTAAACAAGGATTATGGAACATACGTGCGTACACTAAATTTAATTATAAGGAATGCATGTATGTGTATGTATGTGTGTATGTATATATACGTATAGTATATAAATATAGGAGTTTGCATACGTTATGAAAGTTGGATCACTGTACTTGCACATTACTTGTCAGTTAATAAGGTTATGATGATTCATCAGATAAAGCAAAAAGAATATATACAAATATTACAGTATATAAGTAGTAATAAGTATAATAGTAATATTACAATATAGATACCGCTTAACATGACCGTAAAACATGTTAAAACTAACATAGTTATCACATGTGGTAGGGTACACGTACAGATCACGCCTCTATGAGCTCGAAATGTTGTTTAACCAACCAGATCTCAACATGGTTTATACCAAAACATATGGCGTGCTTGTCTTTAACAATGTAATTGTTTTGATTTGGGAGCATTCTGCCAAAGGTTCAGTGGAAAATTTTCCCCCAAATTAGTTTCATTCCCTTGAGCATAGATCACATATCGACTACTTACTACACCCATGTGGTTTGCGTCACATGCATGTGCCAATTCGAAACACCAAAGATGATCACCATGTGAACCGTTTAGAGTCTCGCAAATCCTCACAATTATTAGGATTTGTGTAAAATTTAATGTATCAGGTAGTTTGCATTGAATGAACACTGAAATCATATTCAAATTATCCACCATGGCCGAAATTTGGCGTCATGATGAGCACATCGTAACAATAGTGAGCAGATTTCCAACTCCTTTGATTTTGTACAACTTTGCATACGAACGGGGACCTTTTGGAACCATGCTCATAGATGACACAATAGACACAGAAATCATTTACCGTCAGTATAAGTATAACCAAATAATTGACTAAGTATTTGATATAATATTCTGGAATGCATGGACGTGAAGGGCACCTTATTGGGGCATTTTTAACACGAAAGCCAAATCAGTATGGTCAACCATGTGATATGTATAATTCACCTTTCCTGTCACTAGTGCCCCATCAACATGTTCTCACACAATCAGATCCCGCTCAGCTCGGTTCGAGTTGAACATGACGTGATAAATGAGAGCTGACGAGAATGACCGCTATTACTGCCCCATGAATGATCTAGTGTCAAGCGAGGTTCGTAAAAATCATTGAATTGGCAGAGAATGACTGCCAGATATTGGCCCTTCATGAGAAGGGAAGAAACCAGTGAAATGATTCCCACGGCTGTCGTGAACTGACCGGTTTGGTCTGAGCGGAACGCCCTGTCCCATAAATTTCTTCGAATTAGAACCCCCTCTGAGTTCCATATAGCTTCAGAATGACATTTCCAGTCTAAAGTCTGTCACGTGGTCTAACATGTTCAAAATGAATTCATGGATATTTGACATTCCGTTGAAAGTAATGAAATGCAGCTGTGAAGAGAGGGATTACCATGCATGCATATAGATTTAGCGTTTTCCATGAAACTCTAAATGCGCAAATTGAAAAAATATGACCGTATGCGGGACCTAAAACAGCAGGGAGACATACCACGACATACCACGACATATACTCACCTTCTCTTGACAGAATTGAAAATTCATAAATCGTTAACATCCCGGTCCAAACTGAACTGACAAAGACCACTCATTTGGTTTTTCCTGCTTGAATAAAAATACTAAAAAATACATATCAGGGTGTGTATGCACACGGGTCGTTTTCATTCTGGCCCCGTCTTTATATCAATAGAAATATTCCAGAGAATAATTCCTTCAATGGCGAAAGAAAACCATGTACTTAACTTCAATGATATGACAAATGATTGGAAATGAATTCGAATCCAGTCATTAAGTAGAGAACGCAAATGAATTTAAACATGAAGGATGAAAAATTAAATTCAAACTAGTCAGTCAAATCACGAGTTTGCGATGCTTTATAGCTTAACTGAGATGGTAACAAAGAATGATTATATCTTAAATTAAATGAATCAGAAATGAGTAACAACTAATTAAACTGAAACTGTCCAATCAAAATTTCAGTACAGTCCTGCCATGGTGGCAATGTGAATGAAATCAATGTCCCATTAACTTTTAGTAGAATAATATACTTTGAAAAAGACTAACCCCGTGAAAATTGCTCAACCCCAAAGATCTACTAAAAATTATCAATTTAAAGAGAATAAGAATAAAATATTATCTCACCAGAAGAAGTAACACTAGAATACAGCCTAGAAGCTTATCCTTTGCATATAACTATTGCACAGGGAATATGCAGGCCTTTTCCCACTATATATGTGGAAATTTACAGATATGTAGCTCATAGTTTTACTTGGCAAACGTCCTAACCCGTCAGCAAATTGTAAGGCTTGAGCCAGTATGACAAATGACCCACAACTCTCACGTTTACTGACCTTTTCTTTGTCGTGGAACTTTTATTTTAATCCACTTTGGAGGATGTTTTTGAAAGGAGATGCAGAATGGAAACCCGCTTCCTTTTTGTGCCTTCTTTTCTGCAGCCATTTCCACAATTTTTTGGCTACCGTTGGCCAGGAATTTATGAGCAGCCATCGTGTCAATTGAATAAAATGAGTAGCTCATCCAGGGTCTTATTTTCTGGGGTCGCTCGCACTGGGCCGTTCCCATAGCAACGCCTGGAAGTATAATATATTTAGGTTTCCTCAGACAATCTGTCTCTTAATGGGGACTCCAGACCATGCAGCGATCAGCTGATCGCTAGTGTTTTTGTACACACTATCCGATCTCTGCGACACATTTCACTCTACATGCTCAGAATTTTAAAACTTAGTTTGTTCTACCTTGACCATCTACCGTAATGGAATGCCTTAGCAAGAATAATTAAGCGTATAAAGAAAAGATGACATAAATTCGCATTTACCTTGAGGGGCTTCTTGGGAGGAAGAAGTACTTGGGATATATGGTATATGTGTACACATAAAACAGAATGAACATGGTTGCCGGTTACCCATAATGTACAGAAAACATCATAGCAAAAATTAATCAAATGCATGTACGCGTTTCCAGTCTTACATAATCTCATGAAGATGACCCCTAGGAGTTCATGGGAAAACGATCTTATAATTGATTACTCACCGATACCTTCCTGCGACCTATAACTGTGAACTTCCAACTGCGTCTGAAGTGCGAGGCGGTGGTTTATTACTAGGGCCGGATCTCTCCCGACTCCAGGGCTATAGCTACTACCACAATGATGGGTACAGGGGGTACACTCCGCATATTAAACGACTCCGATTTGATGGTATTAGGCTTTCCTGGTACTAGTTATCTTCACACACATATATATGGGCTAGGCCCCGGGTTCACGCATTGCACTCATGGGAAATTGGGTAGGAAATCGAGTTATTCTTCAAATTTGGGGATTAATAATTTGCTGTTATCCCGGTTCATGTATTCAGTGGCATTAATTCTTCTAATGAGTACATCCAAGTGCAAGCCCCTTCTGACCTGTGGATCCTGGTGTCTCCACATATGACCTGTTGATCTCGCAGCTATGGGACCTTTGCCCCACAAATAAAAGAATTACCACCCCTATGATGAAGCTGATGTTATTTAATCACGCCACCAGACTAGAGGCATGAAATACTAGCAATAAAGTGCAAATAATTTATTAGCTAGAAATCCTCAATTATTGCGTAAAAGACAATTGGTTTTTGTCCGCGTCAAGTCATAAGACACAAGATCGTCGCGTCGTAGCCCCCCTTACGCATACATTTAGTACGCATAATCAGATACAGTATATTATGTGCGTGTCAGCTCCTTTCCCTTTATTTATCTTCTTTTTAGATCGTATTTGAAAGGGGACCACTCGTGAAACAGAAAATAATTGAGAAGATTATAGTCATGAATGACACCTACAATTTTAAATATTTAAGTATTTGAGCTATGGCCATTCGATCAAATATGTTCTAAAATAAAGATAGGAACCGTTCAGCTTTTAAATAATATTCCAATAATCACATAGATGTAATACAAAATTCTTAATAATGATGGCACAAACCATCAGTATCCATATGCTGAATGCATCTCTCACCTAGAAAGTGTCACATCCAATAAGGCATACAGGTAACTATAGACATCGTTATTTTTAAAGTGACCCTTACTTGATATCAAAGGCAGGGCGAAGCAATATCTCTTATAAAAATGCTAATGGTATTTGTGTATGTCCTACAACCATAGACAATAGTACTTAGCCTGTATAACCGCCTCATCAATATGTATTCTCAACAATGAATATATGTGCTTCAAACATTCGGGATATGGTTTATCAGACCTGGTCGGTGGTATAATATTCCATGTAAGTACTATATATTTAAAACCACATATCCACAGAAATAACACATTGTTATCTTATTGAGAGGATTATCTGCGAGTATGAACCATTCTATTCATATGGGTATTTACTTGCACTTCAGACACACAATAAGTGCATTCATGGTGTTAGACTTCAGATAACCTTTACATGGGAGGCTACAATGACCTGCTGATTTTTTTTAACCTTGTTGGATTTTCGTCACCCAGGTAAGGATATTTGAAATTAAAGTCCATTCACATTATTATATAGGCAGGTTTATATAATGGAACAATTTTTTAGTTCAAATTCTTGATTCAGGCTCGGTTAACAGTTACATCAGTTTCACATAACGACGTTGGTACATAACCCCAGATGTTCCTACATACATTGTTGAACGTATGAACTTTCAATTTTCACACGATTAGCAGTGTTATAAAATGGAAAGGACGGGTAACACCATCCACTATAAACCGGCTCTCTCCCCTATCTATCTGCGAGATTTAATGTATGGACAAAGTAGTTTTGTATCTCATTGTAATTATATACTTAGTAATCAATTTCAAGTTTGTATGATAAAAACAAGAGGATTGCTTCTTCAGGAAACAGAATGGTTATATCAATCGATATGTCGATGTACTCAGGAATCATACAAGTGTCTATTGTTTGTCCCATTTGATAAGACTTTTGATTTTACAAAAGAGAAACTATACTTACTGCTAGAGAGGATTTGCTCAAACATCTCTTTATCCTGAAGTGTGGAGGCCCCCATTTACATATGCCAGTCAATAGCATACTGTCCCCCCTCCACATCTGCACGCTTATAGCTTTTATACCTTTTTGATGGATGTTTAATTATGATTTATAATTGTTTCCCCTGATTATGATTACGAAATCAACATAGTGGCCATCCAAAGCAGTGACCGGGCATAAAGACAGGGTCTATAGTGGGATACCTATAGGGGGCGGGGTATGTGGAGATATGGTCCAGGGGGTGTCCTAGAGAAGGTTATTGTCCAGGGATGTACTGACTGGGGGATTTGGTCGTGGAGGGTATTGTCCAAGGGGAGATTGGTGGGGTGTTATGTACTGGGACCTAGAATTGTTCTCTTTAATTTAAATACATAAATGGCATAGTTGAATATAATTATTATGGAAATATTACAATCCACGTGGATGATTGTGCTATATGTATAGTTCCCACTTTTAACAATGCAAGCCTTTTGAGAGCTATTGAATACAATCAAAAGTATTTGAATCTTGGACTAATAGGAATGTCCTTCATGTTAATGCAAACAAATTGAAAGTGCTAATAAATCTATTTTGGGGAAATAATCTCAGATTCCCATATGGGGGTTTGCATGAAAGGTGTATTTTATTATTGGAGATAATCAATGAGTTAGTAGTTATATAAGAAGTAATTAGCCTATTAGAGTTATTGTCTATGAGTGCAAAGGGCAATGTAGACTGGTAATTAATTGCCGGTGATGTAGTAGTAAGGTGAAAGAAAAGTCACGGAATGGAAGTCAGAGCTTCCAGAAACATTACTGAAAAACTTGACATGTCATTCTTGTCATTGGGATCTAGAGGTTAGCACAATAAGAAGGGGGAGACTCTCATATACTTTGCACCAATAACATCATTGGGGTCTAAGTCATTCATGAAATCGTTAAAAAATATATACTGGATACATTTCAAGGCCACTTGTGACTCACTTCTTCATTGCTGAGTCATTAATCATGTCCTGGACATTTATCAATACGTGTTTTTGAATACTAACATAATTTGATGTAGGAAGGGAATATACTAGTAGTTACAACAGCTAATTCTTGTATTCTCCCCAGATCTATAACAGCATAAATCCATCTACAATCTTTGTGGTGAGTAGCTGACACAATATTATTACAGAGATCATTCAATATTAACCAGAAACGCAGATGTGAGTACAAAATTATTCCCCTCCACTGAGAGCCACAAATTTCGTGTATTGTTCCATTTTAAGTCTCCTTCTCTTTCACCAGTGGCTGCCTGTGTGGCTGATTCCTTTTGTAGTACCTGCCTGACTACCATCCACGCTCTCCCAAGAAGGTTGCCATTTACTGGCCAGAGTTTTTATTTTGAGCATTCCTCGAAATATCTGAATTGACCAGATAAGTGCCAATCAGTGATTAAATCAGGGTAAACCTGCAACTTTTTTGGATCAGATAGGACAAAAACCAGTGTGAAATCAGATGATATCAGATCGCATGTTTGCTGTAGGCTAATCTGCTCCACCCATCTACCACCCATTTTTCACCTCCACCATACTCCACTCCACTCTGGCACATGCTCCCTGCACCCTTATTGTCCTCCTCTGGTTATAACACTACAGTACAAAGACGCTATAATGACCTACTGACTGGGTTTACGTTTCTCCATGAAAATAGGCCACAGTTGCGACATTCTCTGAGATTCTCGTAGATTGCGAGAGCCTGTCCACTCCCGCGATCCCGAGAGAGTCAACTGCACGCCTTGCAAAGACCCATTACATCATGTCATGCCTGCTGCTCATGTTTCCCTGAAAACTTAGTTTGATCTCCACCACAGTGGTCAATGCTGTGCAGCATGGCTCTCATCTCCACCATAGGCTTATTCCCTACATATAGAAATCAAGCTTTTTTTGACCAGGGTGCAGACTGGCATCTACCGCAAATCGGGCGCCGCAAAGCGATGGTGCTAGATTATGATATATGCGCTACATTGTGACAGCAAATTGCTCCTCAATGAAATCCTCAACAGATTGAAGTTGGTTGGCACATATTGGGGTACTGTGTCGCAATTTCTCAAGGGATATTGATGATTCAAAATTCTCTGTGATGCTGACATGTTTGTGAGAGATTCACTCACCCACACATGTATTAACCCGCCTGCAAAATTGCACCTCAAAGAAGGAAGTTCAAGTGATTTCAATCACACAATTAAACTATGAAATATCATCTTTCTGTACCTCTCTCTCTCTCTGTGTCTGACCTCTATCTCCCTCTCCCTCTGACAGAGAGTGAAGATCGAACAGGAAAGTGAGGGGAAAAGAGAGTGAGATATGGGGAGAGAGAGAGACAGAGATAGAGAGAGAGAAAGAGAGAGAGAGAAAGAGAGAGAGAGAAAGAGAGAGAGAGAGAGAGAGAGAGGGAAGAAATTTACCCGGCCACAAATTACTCCTCAATGAAATCCTCAACAGATTGAAGTTGGTAGAAAAAGAATATTCAAGCATTGTCCCATAAATCAACAAATCGATTCACTTCTCCCCCTTCTCCTTCCCATCTTACTACCCCACTACTCTCCCTGTTACAAAGCCCTCCTCTCCCCTCCTCCCTCTCCATCTCTCATCCTTCTCCTGTCCCACTTCCACCTCCTCCTGGGGGAGGGCGGAGTGAGGGGTGGAGGACGAGGACAGGAAGGTAGGAATGGGCGGAGGAGGAAGAAAGGGGATCAAGGTGGATGAGAAGGAGAGGTGAAGGAGGGGAGGAGATTACCAAACAGGTAATGGAGAAGTGGAGTAAGAAAAGGGGAGGGAGAGCAAGGAGGTGTACTGGTAGTCGGGGAGGGGATGGGGAAGGAAAAGGGGTGGAGTAGGAAAATTGATAAACAATAATCATTCTCGCTGACAAACTCAAATTTTATTATGTGAGCTTTCTGATTAAATATAATCTGCCAAGTTCCTCTTAGTAACATTTGAGGAATTTTGATAAGATTAAATTATCTACTGTATTTAGAATCAAGGGACGGATATCTATAGGTGTGTGTTGGGGGGAGGGTGCAAATTCTTTTCCATGACACCCTCCCATAGCTGTCATCTCTCCTCTTCCTCTCCTCTCCTCACTCTTTCCTTCTCCCCTCCCATCAATCATGCTCTCTCCCCTCTCCGACTTATCTTTCTCTTGCTCTCTCTCTCTCTCTCCCTACCTCCCTCCTTTATTTCTTATTTCCTAAAGTTAAATTCTTTTTAAGATAATCTTAAATCCTTATTATTTATGTTTTCAAATAGATTCCCAGTGTTAAATTTGGCAAGTCCAACATTCAAAATAATGTAGATATCGTTCCATTTTTTCTCAGGATATACCGTATTTCACCAATAGAATGCCCGGGCATTTATTTTTTCCAGGCCACTCTTTCCCACAGCGCTTTTTCGGGGCAGGTGTTTATATGGGGCCGGCGTTTATTGTTTTATGTTAATGAATACCCATGCTGTAACAGTGAGATGTCCCTTCTTAGCAGATTATTAAGGTTATTCTCCCATTTATTAGGGTAATGGCAGGAAGAAATATAATCTAATTATCGGGACACGGCGTTCATTCTGGGCTGGCCTTTATTTATTTCATGACTAAATGACCCAGCATTTTTTCGGGCAGGCGTTTATTTGCGACCTGGTGTTCTATCGGTGAAATATGGTACCCAGAGAAATAGGGAGAGGGGAGAGCAGAGGGGAGGGGGAAAAGAGAGAAGGGGAATTACAGACCGTACCTACTCAATTCCAAGTGCTGAAGGCACTTGTTATGTAGTAAACCACCAGGCCAGCCCATGGTCCACCCTCACCCAGTCATGGTTGGGTGCACACTGTTGTGGCCCATGGCCCACCCTCACCCCAGTCATGGTTACTCTCTGACCCTTGCTGTAGCAGTAGCTTGAATTTTGTACATGAGTTAACCATTATTATGGTCAGTGAATGGTCACAACAGGCATTTGTACAAACAATTCAGAATATTGTGAAGAAGTTTGTTGAATAAACTGACATAAGACAACAAAATAGTGTTATGTTTTGGGGTCAAAATTTGTACTTTATACAATCAGTTACAATAGACCATGCCAAAATACATGATGTAGCTAGTGAACCGATATACCAAAATCCACTCATGATTCGGCCCTTTATTATGCCTTAATCTAAGTTAAAGTTTAATGGGTTTTTTAGGTAAATATATAACATTTTCAGTCATAGTATGCCTACATCGCAGTAATTATCACTTGACATCGGACATAAGTAACTGCATCCGAGAAACGCTTCCTTGGAAATTCCAACTAGTTTCATTAAGTTCACACTAATTGTAAAGTTGAATAGATCAATAGTTTTTTTTTCCCGTACTAGGCATTTATTATTCCATAAACATGTGACATTTCATGTATACGCAGGTAGGGTTTCACAATAAAGGAGAAAAAACTCCCCAAAGGGGTAAATGCATTTTGGCCTTTGTTAAAAGGGAGACCTTGTACAGCTAACAACTACAAGAGAAAAACCTTGCATACAATAGATCAATAGTTAATAAACTAACTATTTACTTAATACTTGTTGGTCTAGTAATTTGAAGTTGCTCAGAGATATGCCAATATCCCAGTCTCTCTGTCTGAAGGAGATGCAGCTCCTAATACTTTTGGTTTGCAACGTGGGCTCTCAAACCTTGGTCGTGGGCTGGGTGGGCCGGGTAAAATTGTCATTCTTGCTTGATCCTTCCTTGGACGATAACTGTGAACTTGTATGAAGAAATATACCTTGCCTGACCTGAATCCCTTCTTCTCTTGATGTCTGGTTGATCGAGCGCAGGCCAAGCTGTCCCAATCCAAGGTCATGAGGACCTCTCACTTAGTTACCTAGATAGCTATACCCCTCTTCTTCATTGGCTGCCACACTGCCCCTTTATTAGCTGACAAGAGGCTTCGCCTTTTTGGCCCACATAGTCTATAATCCAAAAGTATCAAACCGCCCATAATATGTTTTTTTCCTGTGATAAATGAGGTGCTTGTGACTGACGTTTATCTTACAGATTGTTGAATGATCCCCCCCCCCGTCCTCCTGCCCCGTCCCACCTAGTGTCCCCGCACACACCACCGTGTGTGCGGGGAGCACGCTCTATTGCATCATGCTATATAGGGTGCCCTTAGGGCTCCAACGTGGTGGCGCAAATGGCGGTCGGCACGTCCCAACGCATCCCCATAGGAATAGCATAGGAATATCGATAATCTATTTTACAGCCTAGATTGATTATTTCTTCGGACAAAACTTGCAGAGGACATCATATCGTTGCGATTTCTGGGTAAGGATGTCGGCTATCGGCTGTCGGCTATCGGCTGTCGGCTATCGGTATGTTTAATGTTCTGTAAGGTACTTGGGCCTTGACACTAAAGGCCCGGGGCGACGGAATGATTCGAAATATGCCAGCTGTGCCCGCCTTTCTCAAGGCGGTTTATGGTCGCCTCTCGTCAAGCATATTTGCTTCCAGAATGCAACTACTGAGGACTTTGATTGGAAGTGCCAAATGTCAACGAAGATGATCTCCGAGCTCGGTCAGCTGTATTATGTAACACATGCATGCTTTGAAAACAGTCCCATCACCTGTACCCTACTCGAGTGTCTGAGTGGCAAAGAAATTTGAAACAGTTGGAGACAATTAAGTGAGGAAATACAATTTACAAAATTTCCTCTACTTTTCAAAGATGGCTCATAGTTAAATATAAATTCTGCTCTCCAAAGGTACTTTAAATCGAGATATTAATTATTAGAATTTAAGATAATTTCAAAATATCATTTATTCAATAAGAAATTGAATTGGATACGCAATATTTAAAATGAGTGTATGGTAATATGTTTCTCAATATCTTACGCATGCCTGGATTGGGCAAGACATATTTTAAGTTTCTCTGTTGAGGCTTTCATGTAAGAGCACTGTAATTATTATATTTCTAACTGTCCCTTACTGTTATTCTGATTGTCAAGTATGATCATATTCAATTTTCAATCACCAATAATAATGATATTTCACCTTCCAAAGCACCTCACTATCTGAATAAACCCTGGTATTGCTCGGTGGGAGAATAGAGTCCATTGGCTGAAGTAATTGACATCTATCTCTCCAGTTTATTTCATTTCATTAATTTGTGTTACTACTATTTACCTATCTGCCTTATCTCCTTAAATTGTTTTCTTCCGGCACATAACTTAATTTTCTTTCTATTCTGAATGCGCCCGATTTCTATCCACCCCCCACTCCCACCCACCCCCAGTCTCTCGGTCCCTTCCTCTCCCTCCCTCCCTATATATATCTCCCTCCCTTCAATTGTTGTCTTTATCAGAGTGCCACACTAGTTTTTCCCTAATTTGCTTGTATATATTCTCTAGATTATTTCTAAGGAATGATATAAGCAACTCATAACTGTCATATAATATGCAAAGCAGTAAAAGCTCTGTGTATTAGTCTACTATGTCCCCTCAGAATAAAAGCGTAAAAATGATGAAAACCCGACTTAATCATGATAACTAGTTTACTATTGCATTTTCATTACATTTTGCTCTTAGACAATCTCCTCACTATCCATCATAATGGATATTCAGGGCCCTTCACATATGACCTTACAATCTGTTTAGATATATATGAAGGTATGGACCATGTACACTATGTCCCACTTAACCTGAACTCGGTTTATTCGAATTTTCAGTTAAACTGAACTTTTTGTAATTTCCCTGCCGATTTCCTACTTGATATTTTATTTCTCCTTAGCTGAACTTTCAGTTAACCAGAAATGTTTCTGATTTACCCTCCAATTCAGGTTAAGTGGAACGTAGTGGGATATACATCAGTGAGTACCTTAGCTGACCGACTTGCCCAACATTCAATATCTCGAATATACTACAATACTTACAATGCTGCCCTGGTCGCAGTACCAATCACCTAAACTCTCAGCTTTAAACCAATAATTGCGAGTGTACATATATTTTTGGTTAATATAATAGATGAGAAATTACACAAGTTGGTCGTCATATGCACATGTACAAGAGTTGTCTGCAGTTCCACTCAAAACTATTACTCCCATGTGATTTTAACTAATTTTATCAGGAAGTACACAGGGAAATACTTTACCTTCACATGTATCATTACAATATAGACCTTCTATGGTTAGTGTCGTAAGAAACCTGCCTTTTTAGGCCTAGAAATTAAAAATTAAATCGTTATATACCGAGAAAGTATTCAAAATATTATTTTAACCAAATCAATTATGGGTTTGTTGTACTTCCAATCTTGTATTATGGGCCCGGATATCGAACAATAGGGAGGCTTCGATGTACCGCGTTGCTAGAAAACGTTAGCTCAACGCGGGATAGAAATTTGGGGGATTCCCCTCCTTGGATAGCGGAGGTTTGCCACCGCGTCCAGGAGGCAGGAAGACCCTTCGATGGAGGGCTACTACAGGGAGACGCGGTAATACACGGCACTCTGTTCTGTTGAAAACAGACAGATAAAGTTTTGGGATATATAAATTTACACATTTAAACATCCTCCATACTATCTTAGCATGTATTGGAGACAATAATTTTGATTGGTCAAGATGTGTAGCCTACCAGGAGGAAGGTTTTTACTCTGTGATTCCTGTTACTTATAGATGTGTAAAAGTGCCCTCCATGACCCAACACACACCATCACAACCCTCCTGTAAGAAAGCTTTCAAAACATAATTTTCCAATTAAGATTTCAACTCTTTGTACTTTGTATACATGGAAAAATGGTTTATCTTTCTTATACAAGTTAATTCCGGGTAAATATAACATTCAAAATGAAGATATAGGCTTACGTAAATGGGCAACACAGGACACACTTAGTTAGCGTTGTTTACGTCCGTAAGAACTGATGTACAACGTAGGCACAAGGACATATGATGAGTCATCAGGGGGTTCCCCTAAACCACAGGCCGCGTTATTGCTAGCATTCAGTGAAACGCGGTCCATCGAAGCCTCCCTATTATATGCATACATATGTACGGTAATTATATCTAATACATATTTCCTCAAATGTCGAGTTATGTACCTTCCACATACATGTGCACGTGACTTTGACATCAGCTAGAATTCAAATCATAGTATTTGTCAAGCTGCCCTGGCGACAATATCTATCAAATGTCGCGTACATATATATATATTAGCAACATTATGTACTAGCAAAGTACCCGTCCTCCGGACGGTCACCCTCTGTCCCCACACTTCCCCCTCTCCCTCTTTTCCCTTGGCCTCTTCTCTGTCTTTCATACCTTTTTTTCTGTCCCAACCCCATTTACGATTCCACCGCCCCCCCCCCCCCCCCAGCTCCCTACCCTTTTCCTCATGCTCGTTTTTCTCTCCCAACCCTATCTCCGATTCTCCACCCCCCCCCCCCCCTCTCCCTCCCCTCTCAGATCAGAACCTCATTAACCAGGAAGGTTTAGTAAGCGGAATTGGGATGGAACTGCGTGGGATTTGCTTATACACATACATAATTATAGTTTGCAGGAAGGAGATGATGGAATAAGTTAACTCGGGGTTATAGTAACAATGAAGTCATTCAGTAAATACGAACTCATGCTCATAGGTGGATTGTAAATACATGAGACAAGAGTCTTCAGAGCCCGTCGGTACACACAAATTAATTTGTTATATTATATTATATTATATTATACTTTCTCTCCCTCCCCTCTCTTCCTTCCCCTACATCCTCTACCCCCTCTCTTCTTTCCCTCCCCCTCCCCCTCTCCTATTCCTACACCCTCTTCTTCACTCTCCCACTCCTCTGCATGTAGTTAGGTCCCCTTGGACGTAGGTTGTGGAAAAAGATGTAGTATCTCACAGGGGCTTTCCCAGGCTATAAATAGAGTGTAGAGATCACAATTCAAAAAAGGCTTCAAAATCACATTTTCACCCCAGATACCTTCACAAAAACCACATACGACGACCTCCGGAGAGGATGGACGGACCCCTACAGATAAGAGAAATGGTTTGTAAAACAACAAATTCCCAGAACATATGACACAAAAAAAACCCTCTTTTCTACCTCTGTTCATAGAAATCGCTCTTCCCGTATATTATAGGGATAATAATACTAATTTTCAGCCCCAGATCTCCATAATGACTACCAATTGGTGGAACTACTCTGATACAAGCATGCGTGTGTATTGGCTATGCACACATTCAATGGGAGTTGTTGCGCCGTGGAATAATATTAAAAATCACATAATTTTATCATTATGTCCTACATTGGCATTTTATCATCCTAATATTATGGCATGCGGTATTTCTTTAAAATGCCTAAGTTTGAATACAACCCGGAATTTTGAATAAATCATACAGTTCTGGTATCTAACAAAAATATGTAGGAATTCAAACAAAAGCAGCAAAGCACACAATTAGCAACAAGCAAAACAGATACTGACATGTATCATAGAACATTTGATTTTTTTAAGGAATACATGTTATTTATCCATGGAACACGCCTAAGTATTTTCCAGTATAGTCCCTCGATCCGTTCAAATTACTTGGGCACATTTTCGAGTATTGCATATAGGGTACTGTTATATAGGTGGCGCTCTCCAGGATCTTTAATAAAATTTAGGAACATTTATTAGATTACACCAAGACAGTGGTGTAACAGTACCAAAGAAATGCTAACCTTCAATCCAGTTCAAACCAGTTACGGGTCGTATAGCTTCCTATGCATTGCTGTGCCGCAGGACTCAAAGTTATAACCGACACACAGTGTACCTTACCCCAGTGCAAGTATTTTTGGTCGCGATATGGTACTTGCCAGTCACCTTAGAGAGGACTGAAAGTGAAGATGTGCTCATGGCAAGGCAAGCAGAAATGTATATACCATGGCTATAGGTGTATCGGCATACTGGCGATCTCGTTGAACGAAGAAGACTACTTATAAATCTTTTCTAATTTTCAGTGTGAAGAGGGAAGGAAATATTAGGGCAGTACGCCAAAGTTTCATAAAGATACGTATGAAAGGATCTCATAGGAACATAATTTACGTGGCAACGTTGCATGTCGGTTTCACTGTAATGACGGAACATCACAATGACCCTCATATACCTGCTGTATACTTGACCATTGACACCCTCATGGTAACAGGCGGTTCAAGTGCCAGTATACTGGTGCAAGAGAAACTACTATACATATTTATATTTCCAGGACCTATAAAAGATCGCCTGTCAAAATTTAGTTCATGAATTATAGGGAAGAACGGAACTCCAATAAAGTAGTTCGTACTAAGCCAGCTAGCTTATATGACATTACATCTACATGTATTGATCATTGTCGATCGAAGAAGTGTATCGATTAACACTAATATACATATAGGTCTATCGACCAATTATATACTTATTAGCACATTTCTCTGCGCGTCACCCGAAATGATGAAGCCGACAAATCATCCAGATATTGACAGTAGCTGGGCCTTCATTGTGGCCGTGGGGGCGGGATTCTGTCACTTCGTCACCCTTGGCTTTGCTATGGCATTCAGTTCATTTTACGTCATATTCCTGGATGTATTCAAAGAAGGAAAGGGACTCACAGCCTGGATCGGTTCCATAAACTACGGCCTCTTATGTGCGGTGGGTAAGTAGAGTCTCAGCAATCAATGACAGATACATTATTCGGGAACATCTGCATGATACACTCATTCATGAGAATATTAAATATATGAGACACTATACCTTTTTTGTGGAGTTCCACTGAATTCCTTTTATTTACAGATATTTGCATACAGAAAAATAGTAAATTCTGTCGTTCCCGTCAGGTAAAGCTGTGCGCTTTTCATCGTTATAATATCTCGATCGTATTACACTGAACACTGTTTAGCCATTTTAATATTATTCCGAGTTGTTTTGTTATTCGGGTGAATTCTTATCTATAATCAATACCTTAAAAACTAAAAAAAAAACTTAAAAAAAATAAGACTGTTCAAAGTTAGGAATCTGGTATTGTGTCTTATATATTGCGAAAACCATACTTTTATTATTGGCACGTGAATTCCAATAGACTGCTTCGGTTGGTAGGCATATATGATATTGGAATCTTGTTGCATGGAGGTAATGATGTCTTTAATGATAAGACCGAGGCGCCATTCTAAACATCTTCTATTGTCTAATGTAACCTTTATAGTGGTTGTTGGGAGGTGGTGTGTGTCCGGAGGTGGGGGGGGGGGCGGTGGAGAAACAGAATCATGAATGCATATCCGATGCCTGTGTTGGATCCGTCAGCATTTCAGCCCATAGACTTAGCCATTAGACTTAATGCCATTGTATATGACTTATATGATTTAATAGAGTATACATACTCCTGTGCAAGGCTTTAAACACTAGATCTGAATCCATGCAGAGTTTTCTTTGTGGTTGCTTAAACAGTGTACTCTCGGAGTGTACCCCGTAGAGCAGTCGATTGTAGAGGACTAAGCATTAAACCTATTCTGTGTCGAACTATATGCACCCGGCCTTTATGTAATTATTGATTCGATAATGTCCTTAATATAAAACATCCTTATAAAAATCTGAGAAAAGGCCTTTGCATTCTAGGCCCCATAGCAAGTTTGCTGATCACATATCATGGCTGCAGAAAGACAGTGTTCCTTGGAGGGATCCTGTCAGGTCTTGGGTTGATTCTGAGTGCCTTTGCATGGAATGTCATCACGTTGGTGCTTACGTTTGGTGTTCTCTCAGGTAGGTATTTTAGCAGTATAATAGAAATTACATATCCCAACATCCCCATTCCAACCGAACTCGTATACTAAAGGGACAACATTATAACAGTCAATACTAAATAGTTTATGAGGCACTAATATTTCATAATATAGTTCATCCACGCGCGTCTGTCTGGTTGTGAGCTTTTGGTGTCCAGTTTGTCGCAGGATTTATTTCACCCTTGATATGCTCAGCCCATAGAGATATAGGCTCATATACCGATTTATTGTATTCTTAGCGCGTGGAGGGGGGGGGGGGGGCTGTATCTAATTGATGAAACTGAAAGAAAGAAAGAAAGAAAGAAAGAAAGAAAGAAAGAAAGTAAAAGAAAAGCGCGTTGAGTGAAACCATCTGTTACATACAAAGCTGAATATTGCTTTGTCCAACTTAAGTATACATGCCATGGGGGCTGGTATGACTTAAAACATAATTATGTCAAATAAATATATTCTTTCTTGGCCGTCAATTCAAGGCTTCTTGAATCTTGTTTTTTGATTATTTTCCCCCAAGCGTTCATGCATTAATAAGAATACCTTTCCATCAGTCCGGTTTGCGGTGCGTTTGTGGGTGCGGTGTGCGGCAGAACGTTGCTCTGTTATACCTTATTGTGTCATATCTATGTACCCCTGAAATTTCATTTCATTAGATCCTACCTGTATTGAGGCTAACGCCACACTGAGTAATCCTGTACTCTCATTGGTCGGGTCACGCCCTCCAATGCATGAGGCGTACAGGCAGGCTTACCAGGCGGTAAGCTTCCCTATCATATATAGGGGGCTTTCTGAACTCTTGCTCATTAGTTACCACACACCTGTAATACACTGTAATACATTATTATACCTGTACCAGGAATTAAACATAATATTACTTCTACTCGAATTTCTTGTTTCCTTTGTGTTACACCAATTGTAACAGCTCTACAATAAACTACTTACAAGCTACAAACTTCTTTTTCCTTTGATACTCACGTTGTAACAGCTCCTGTAAACGCACCACTACCCGGACCAATGAAAAGGTCCCCTATTATATACGTACTTGTAATAAAGCGGGTGCGTTCTACATTTTATATTGACAACATTAAGTCACATTGTAATAATGAAGTTGATTACTGCCCAAATGAGTCCAATTAATGCGTATACGGAAAATGATTTGCGGCAACATGTATCCTATCTGCTGTAAATAAAATCCCAAAATTTAAAAGTCGTGAACATTTTGATGACCATGCGTTTAAACCATTCTATTTTAAAACAAGAAATAATGGAGACCTTTCATATTCTTTCAAGGGATAGGCTATGGACTTACTTTCACTGGATGCATAGTGGTGATCAGCGAATATTTTAAAAAATACAGAGTATTCACCATAGGATTATCATTGGCAGGAGGAGGTCTAGGGAATATATTCTTCCCATGGTTATTTGGACCACTTCTGCAAAATTACTCATGGCGATGGACGTTGGCAATTATGGGTGCTCTCTCATTCCATATATGTGCTGCATCTCTGCTAATGCGACCGATTTCTACAGGAAAGAAAACAATCAAAATCACTCAAGACGTTGAAGTTTCACAAACACTTAACAACTCAAGCAAAAACATGTCCACTACCCAGAATCTTGGATTTCTTAAGAGAATGGGGAGAAAATTGGAAGTAACCCTTTTCTATAACTCTAACTTCACAGCAATTGCACTAAATACATTCCTTTTCTGCTTTGCTATGTCTGTAGTATTCACCCATATATCATCATATGCTTTGGAACTCAACTTCAGCCTCAACTCAAGGAATTTGATTCTATCTACCCTTGGTTTTACAGGTCTTCTGGGAAGGCTCGTATTAGGCGCTGTTGGACTTGTTCCTAAACTGAATGTTGTGATGCTGTTTGCAGCCTGTTACTTTTTAGCCGGATTGGCCATCATCATAATGGGCTGCTGGAGGACCTATGCAGGCATTATTGCCTGCAGTTGTATCTATGGCTTCTTTTCAGCTGCCTATGGACCGCTCTTATCGGAAGTGACGTTTCTGGTGAGTGGTTCAGGACGTTTCGTCATAGGATATGGTTGGGTTATGTTTTTCATGGCGATCGGACAGGTACTCGGCGCTCCAATAGCAGGTATGGCTGTCTTATTTACTTCTTTTTAACTTTCTACTGAACAAATCATTGAAATTGTCGTTGTTTATGCGTTCTCATACGTAATTATCAAGTTTTGTATTGAAATGGCAGTAGTATTATCTGCTCTGCTATATGACCGCCAAACCAGGTTGGCTACAGAATGGGTATAGTTATCATGTGAGTAGAGACGGAGTATACGTTGTGTGTCTCAATTCAATTCAAAACATTTTTTATTTATATGTGAAAGGGGTACAAAAAGGAGACCCATATCTGAAATGTGACTTCCGGGTCTTCCAGCAGGTTCCTGACTAGTTGCTATACAGGGGAAAAAATTGATTTTACATTACTATGCCAGAAATAAACTCTAGGGTTATTTTTTAATATCTAATCTAGGAGTATTTAGTTAAAGTGAGAAGCAGTTCATATCAACTGAAACAGAGGTAATAAACTTCAGCTGCTCATATATCTCGCTAACAGTTAATACAATCTATCTAAAGCAGTTTAATAAATTCATCAGTAGTAGAGACATTTGATAAAACAAGGTATAGCAGTAGAAACAGTAATAATGATAGGTCCAGACCAAGCAGCACAAAACACTCATAATAATACATACATACAAAGATGCACCAGTATAGAGTGGTCTACAATACATCAATTTCATTTAAATATTCACCAATAATTTTGCTGAATGATTTCCGGTCCTGTACCTTGTGAGCAGTAGTTTCAAGGAAGTTCCAGTATTTTGCAGATTTATAAGTAAATGAGTTGAAAGTTTTTGTAAATTTTGGCTGTAATAACTTTAAATTTCGTCTGCCTTTAACATGACTGCTAGTTGATAGTATTCTATTATCCCAAAGTATATTATTAAAAGTGTATTATTTCATCATTAGCCATGAAGTGGCTTAAATGTATTATATGTTTTGGTCATCTTTTATATAGGTGTAACAAATTCAGTTCTAAGTGTTCTTGATCTACATTAGACCGTTTTGCTTTTCCAAAAATAATACGAAGGGCTGAATTTTGTAAAGACTGGAGCTTTCCAAGTTGTGATTTTGGTCCGGAGTCATACAGATATAGTCTCCAAAATCAAAATGCGGGAGAGTAGTCACTTTATACAGGTCTGTTTTACTCTTCTCTGTCAGACAGTGTCTCACTTTATATAATAAACATAGTTTTGTATTTACTTTGCTCCTGATGTTGTGTATATGTTCTTTGAAGGAGAGGTTTAAATCCATGATTAGTCCAAGATATTTGTATTCATTGACTGATTGCAGGCTATTACTCCCCAGTTTCAAAGTGTCTATCTCTCTTTTTATTTTTCTGTTCGATACCGAGAAATGCATCACATTGCTTTTTGAAGTATTTATAGATATTTTATTCAATCTACACCAAACATCAATCCTGTCTAGCTCATGTTGCAGGTTTTTGTTCTCTATTGAAATATCTCTATCATGGTAGTACAAAATAGTGTTGTTCGCATAGTGCTGAACTGTACATTTTTCCACCACCATATTTAGGTCATTAATATAAATAGAAAACAAGACCGGCCCTAGGATTGTACCTTGTATATGACATATTATGTAATTTTGCCCTCAGTTGATTTCATATTATTTACTTTTACCAGTTGTTACAGTTAGATAGGTTACGGTTAGTTAGGTGTCTCTTGGCATATACCGCATTGATTAGATATATTTTAGTGCCCAACTTCTTGTATTTACGTATTATGTAAATACTTTTCTTACTGTGTTTTGGAGACAAGTCATTTGTAAATTAAATTTTGAATATAGTTAGGGCGTGTGAGATGTGATTTATAGTTTTAGTATGTGACTCAATATATATTTACATTGAAGGTTAGTAGACTGATTTGATAATTATTTTGGTTAAACGTAGAGACCCTACTGGATATATGAACGTGATAGTTGACTAGGTATATTTTGAATTTAGTTTGAGATTAATGCTTAAAGATATAGATATATACGATATAGACCTGAAAATGAAATATAAATGTACAAAATATGAGAGAAATATTGGGATACTTGACGAAATGATAACGATATGCTTTACCCGCTCCAGTAGTTCCTGCAAATTGAAACTGCACGTGGGGTTGCAAATATGTACTTTGAAACCTCAATCTCTCCTGCCGTTGTCATCTTCATGACTGGCGATGTTATTATGTGCTGTCATCTAATAAACCCCTTATATTCTCCCATAACTCTCCTATTGTGTTAGCATCTCTAAAGCAATTAAGAGTACATAACGATACAACTCGACATGCCCAATCTCCGACATCAACTACAAACAAGAGAGAACAGATTAACGTGTAACGTGTCTCACAAAGCCAGTAAGTAAAGGGAATACATGCTTAAGATGTCCCGCGACGAAAATATGTTTAATCAGTTGTATTTATAAACAATGCGATCTACTTCGGGGAACGACTAATCTCCAATACGCACGCCAGGGCACCTCCAAAGACAATGAACAAACAATCGACCTCTCCCCACAAGATAACTAGTAATCCTAAAAGTACCCTATTTCCGTACCGTTTTACTCCATTTGGCGGTCATGGTACAGCAGATAATACTGCTAATATAGTGCCTAAAAGTAAATTAAAGATCTACTCTTATATATTCGTGCACGGTTCGTGAAATTTCATTTTAACACCTCTCTGAGATACAACTACATTCCGATATTGCTTTTATGTTCATTCTTTAAGGAATCCTCTATGACCACACATATTTCTACCCGGCTTCGTTTTACCTGGCAGGCGGGTGTCTGGTTTTAAGCAGCATTCTTGTTTTACCATTTGCTCTGAAGTACCCTCGTCATAGATGCAACCACAAAGAAAACGAAGGGAGCGATGTTGTTTTGAGAGACCTGCAGTGCTGTCCGGGAAAATAACAAACACTGTGATCAATTAAGGATATCAGCCTATTATATTTTTGTGTACACATTTTTCAGGGAAACTTTTATGAAAGATCATGACAATTTGGTCAAGATATAACCTGAAGGGAAATCATACAGGGTGGATAATTGTTTACTTATCACATAGGACAATTAATGTCCTGAGGTTTATTTGTAGGCTTAAATGAGCCAGCCACTAATTCTACTGAAATAAGTTAGTACAAGGCAGCATTTCTTAAATTGTAAGATTTTAAATCGATGAATTTAGCGATTTACATTTAGGATAACAGAATGGATACGTCGTTAGCGTTACTAATTAATCTTCCAGATATTGCGTACATGAAAACTATATAGAATTGTTTAATAAGATATAGGGTATATTCTGATATATACCTAAAAAAAGTCCTTCCTACAATACCGGTGCACAATGTGATGTATGCTAATAATATGTAAAATCCTTCTGGTCTTACATGGTGCATGAAACATAATCGAAACCTTTGATAAACGTATTTTGTCCGTCCACCAGTCACCCTCCATGAATCTCAGACACTAGTATATTATACATGTATGTATCGTATAGGCTACATCTAGGTTACTAAATAACCTCATTAAATTTTAGTTACTAAATAGAATAGTCATACATACAAACATATCAAACTCAAGCCATTCTACCGCGGCGCCTTCATAAATCGTAGCGCTTCCATAATTTTATATTCCAAACAAAAGTATTCTCTAACGGCACAAACTGGATTCTATACCTTGTAAATGTGAATAGGTTCATACAATGAAATAAATGATTTAATCACAATAATACGAAAGATGAAATGCATTTGCGTTATTAATTTCATCTATACATATATGTTCTTTAAAATGGATTCTCAACTTTTGTCGATTAAACTTTGCAAGAAGAATATCGAATAATAAGTTCAGTGAGCATCTTTTTCAATAGAGTTGGCATCTACTTGACTCTGATTGGTGAAGCAAGAGAAAATAAGCTGTACGTACATGCTCACATATATATATAAATGATTAAATACTCAACACGTAAAAGCCCATTCTCATGAGATTCTCTCGGAACTTAAGGAAAAGGGTCCTTTGCGAGTTAATGGATTGGGCATACAGCGAAAAAGCAATTCGTTCAAATATATATCTGTATAGACCATGTCGATTTAGGGGCATTTTCACATTACCCAAGAACGAGCTTCATTTGCACATGGCCAGCCTAAATATTAATCGAATTTGAATACAGTCTAGGCTCAGAGTTGAGAGACTCCCTCCAAACTTAGGGAAAGCCTCTCGCTCCAAACCGCAAAATGTCATTAGAATCCCATTGTGACGCTTACTCCAGGGCCAGGAAAGTCATTAGCGCAGTAGGCGTCCAACCACTGACATGTCATTCTCATCTGATCTGAGAGGCTAAACACTTAAGTCCAGGTATCCAAAACCTATTGCATGATAATGAATAATAGTCAAAAGTGATCTAAATGTACCGCAAAATGATTGTTGAAACAAATGTCATAAGTAGCAAACATCCTCTGTTTTTTTAAAAAAAGAAGCGGCCGGTAACAGGGAATTATAGGCCTTATACTGGTAGTTTACGATATGTTACATATTTACATCCCTGCTGGTAACGTCACCGTTATAAAGTTCATGCATGCTTGCAATCGCAGGATGGTATGACTTACATAGATCGTTCCATATGTGTCAAGTATTATATACAATTCAACTTTAATTGCCCTCGTACTATTGATTTAGGCCAAAACAATAGATGTGTTTCCGGTTCAAACTAGCTCAAAACTATAAGTGCAGTGACGTTGTCTTGTAACAATTATTATTATACTTGTTTAAACAAGAGGAATGTACTTTTTGAGGGTTTTCCGGTTAGGAGATTCGTGTTCCTGCTTTAATTGACGTTTCATGGTAAATAAATATTTGTAAGATATTTGAAAAAAAATAGACAGACTAAAAGACACTTTAGGTGGGGTAAGGTTTTTCTGGGTAGTGTGTGTGTGTGTGGGGGGGGGGGGGTCGGGGTTGAACCGGAAGCACACCTTTTTTCCTTTTTTTGTCGGGTGTGTTGCGGGAGGGGGGGGGGGGGCTTAATAATGAGTTCAGAATACGGTCAGGTGAGATGAAAGGAAGCTTTTATCCATAGTTTCCCCTCATCTATTTACATGTACCTGGTTCCTGAAAATGTGGGGCAGGTGGTAATATTTAACATCGACCGAATAGGAGACATGATATATATTGTTACAGAATCAAGAATCAATGGAGTAATGGATCTTTCAATATTTCTATGCATTGTTGACGACTCGACATGTCCTGGAAAATAATTCTGATTCTTGGTGATTTTGATAGTAACGACTTGATCGTCTTTTTGACTGTTCATCTTTAACTAACCTTATGGAATATGTTTGGGCCGTTTTGACTGCTTGAGATTGGTTGGATGAACAGAAGCAATAGTGACCAGTTTGCTAAAGCCGGTAAACTAGAGACTTTGTCAATGAAAATGCAATGGGACCACTTCATTCATGCTAAATGAATGTCACTGCGAAAGTGTCATGTCCATGCATGAAGTAGAAACGTTTTAATATTGTTTGTGCTACTGTGAGTGGGAGCAAAACATAAACGCCATTGAGGAGCGCTAAATTCATGATAATCAATGCTGGCAAGTTTCAACCAATCAGAAAGTCAATTGGCTGCTAATTGTCCATTTTTCTTTCGTGTTTCTTGAAAACAGCATGGTGGTATTGCTGCAGCACCACCAACGTCAGCCCACTGTGAGGATCAGTCACTGCACATTGGCGGTGGGTCTCCAGGGGACCGTTGCTCCGGTTTCTCGCGAACTATTTCTCCATTGGAAATATATGGAGAAATAGTTAGCGAGATAAAATTATGATTTACGGATCGAGGAATGACGTTGGAATCATGAAATTTGTTCTGGATATTTAGTCAACGACTTAAAAGTATGCAAAAGAGAGTTGATCAAATATAAAAAGTTTTCTTTTTATGGCAGTTTACAAGATGTATTTGTCATCATTGTATAAGCGAACCTGGAAATGAAAAACTTTGTACTAATAAGGGCAGATACGTTTTTAATATGGAATATCAAATTCTATGCAAAAGAAATTGGGTAATTTTATTGTTTCTCACTTGTATTCTAGATGAATGAGTATAGATGTTTATAGATATTTTATATCTATAGTTAGTACTTAAACCACGGTCAGTCTAATGACATCGTGTTGCTGCCTGAAATATAGCACGAGGTACGAGTGCTATATTTCAGAGGCAGCAACAGGATGTCATTAGACTGACCGTGGTGTAAGTACTTTATTTGCACGTAAGGTCGTCAGATTTCTAATTGAACAGTCATAAATCGGTAAACACACAATCCCTCTCTGTACTTCCCTCATTCCCTCAAAGACATTTAGGGGCTTTGTGTGACATCATCTTTGACAAGGCCTCCATCATGCCCAGGCTCTGGAGGAGGGCTTATCATCCTTTATCATTGGCAATAAAACCCCTGCACTTTCCCAAACCCTTGCCCTTTTTCTCTCCCGCCCCCTCTATGATGATCTACCTCAACGATATGAATAAACGTTTATATAGTATTTCCTCTCATCGTCCTTATTGTATGTTCTTTTGTCTTGAATTTGCTTCACAGATAGATGCCAACCTCCTAGAATAATGAGGTATTGGTATGATGTTTCCTGGTACAAAAGATACTATAGAAATGTATATTCATAGGAATATGTCAGATTGTTTAATACATTACTACAGGGGTCGTAGTAAGCCTTGGGTCAGTACTATTATTGTGGACGAGTGGCCTGATGGAGGTACTCGTCCACAACCAATCAGCACTCGTCCACGTATACAATTGTAGAAGTAAAAACAAGATAGAGTCTTTATCGTAATACATAATAGAGGATCAATTTCCATAAATGTAACATATATATAGGAGACAAAAAAAGAGCGAAGTTCCCTAACTATCAAAAACATTAAAAAGATGTTTTTTAGCACAAAGGTTTTAGGCTACTGGGCCCATTTCGTAGGAATGGATCATGTATATATACCATTATTCTTAAATATTCAAAACTAATTTGGGAATAGCAAATGTCGGCCTAATGATTGATGCAAATGTGTACAAGTTTACTATACTTACTGTAAATTAGTAAGGCCAATATCTCTTTACGATTTTAATGTATTTTAAATGATAAGCATGTTATTTTTGTATGTACACTATAATACTAAATGTGTCTTCCCTAAGAAACTCTGTCATGTACAAACACTTGATATTTAGCTTTAATTAATTTCCCATCCTCCCAAAATGTATAGGGTTTTATTTTATGTGATTCATGTGTGTGTGTCTCTCTCTCTGTCTCTCTCTCCTGTGTGCTCTCTTTTAGTTTCAAGAGTGGTATATTTTCCTCCCAATCATGCTCTATCATTTTGAGCGTGCAGGCAATAAATGAGTGTCAGGGGTGTGTGCCGTCTAAAATGACCGTTGCTTTGATTACAGCAGAGGCCCTCCTGGGGGTGTTTGAAGTGCCGACCTGAGACACCCAAGAAAGGGTGCATATATCCGATCTAAAACATTACCGTTTATGACTGTTTAATTAGAATCTGATGACCTAAGTGCTATAAAATATAATATAGTTTTTATAATTAAACCGCGGATGATTTTGAGGTATAAAAGGTTTATCAAACTGTGAGAGCAATGAAACTAAAAGTAAACGAAGGGTAATATATCAACGGAGTATAGTAGTAGGCCTACGCTAAAAGAAGTAGGATGGTAGTTATGAAAATTGAAATATAATTAATTTGCCAGAAAAAAAGAGACTACACCGTCCAATGTTAACGTTAGACGAGTTAGGTCAGAATATAATTGTTAGAGTCAGAAACAAAATCAATTCTATCAGTGAAACAAGGACGTAGGCTGAAGGAACAGCAAACAAAAACAAAGGTAGTTGAAATTCTAGATCTAAATCTAGCTTTATCTTCCGTGTTTTAATGTCTGAAGAGAAGAATACACACATTGATCGCAACAACATAGGCCTAATAACAATAAAAAGAGACCAAATTTCCCCGATAAATCGTCCAATATATCTTCCGAGTGTCTCCCCTTATTCACTCACTTTTGGGGAATTGTACTGACACTATAGGATGTCGATGAAAGATCATTGCTAGGATTTCAAAATGTAGCTCCCAATGGTGGCGTCACCTGGTGTCTAAAGCCTCACCTTTTGCGGTCGCGCTTATAAGTGTGACCGGCCAATACCTAAGTTATTAAAAGGCCAGTGTGCATTACTAAAGATATTATATCGAATTCTCCCAATGAGATTAATATTTCTACCCCAGGCATTGCGAATATGTTGAAGATATAATTGACCCACCGTCATGACTCATATGCATTGCTGTAGGCGGGAGCTCAAGTAACTTATGCATGAAAAAGGAGTCACAATATTGTTTTCAAACTTTTGTCTTGAGAAAGAACATGGTTGGGTGAAAACGAAAAGGCCTAGATTAAGGATTTCATCATATTTTCTTCCTTTTAGGGACCATCAAAGTCTACAATTGATGTTTGTGGGGGGAAAAAACTATTTTTCTACTCTCAGTTTTTCCAAGATTTCAGACATGAATCATTATTATTATTTTTAAATCTGCCTAAACATAGCTGACATACATGTTTACCCTCATGCATGAAAGCATTGGGTATCAACCTAATTTGAGTGATATTATTTAGCTTTGAAAATCTATGATGTCAGGATGCGAATTCAGCCGAATATTTTTTTTAAAAATCTGGTGACCCCGCTTTTTTGTGCATCTAAGGTATAAGCAAATTATGTTATTTGTGTATATATACAGATTTTTAAGAACAAATTTATATTCCGTTTTTTTTATCCTGGAAAAAAATCATCTTTTCCCCCATAGACTTCTATGGTGAACAGTAGTACATTTCCTGGCTCACAGAAATGAAAACTAACCTGGTGACATACTGTTTTTATGGCATTTTAGATTCACTTAACCATGTTCATAAGGCAAAGTTTAAACAAAATGTTATATTCCGTTTATTTTCTGTTGAACAGTGGCTTTTATCTTTAAGTTGCCTGGAAGACCTGCATGTCCCTAGACTTGCAGATGGTGTATTCTTTTCTGATTGTATTGTATGTCTATTCAGAATAAAAATCCTATATAAGTTAAAATCTGTGATATTAGAATCAGTACTTGTTAGAGTCACTACAGTACTTCCCCGAGTGAATAGGCGCACTAAACCTGTAGGCCCCTACAAACAATGTTCACAGTCTTGGGGACCTGGCTGGGGGACGAGGGCTAGTAGTCTACGTAGGCCTATCTATGAGTATATCTTTTACTCTCATTAATAAGATGTGAGATACCTTTCAAATGGTGATATGTTGTTCTCGCAACTCAAAGAGTTCACGCCACCCAAATGTCTTTTGTGTTTATTCTAATCACTCTTTTTAGAAAAAAACCCGATATACTGGACAATCATAATAACCCTCACTGCATTTCAATGTGAAAGGCCTACTACAGAACCCGGGCCATCTTATGGTTATACATGTACACATGGGTCTGTACAGAACCTAAATCCATGTCCTCATAATCCTCCTAGGCCGAGGCGTAGAGGTTCGCCTCCACACTAGAAAGGAGGCTAATGCTATGAGGACACTGCCGGGGGTGGTAGTGTCCTCGTCTAGCCGTACCTACATTTAATGCGCCTTATATAAACGCACCATATAAGTTTTCCAGACAGAGAATCCACTAATTGTAGCCGACAAAAGGGCGTCGATATTACCGTTAAAGATGTTCCTTTATGGTATATTTAGATGTCCCTATGTGTCCGGACGCTTTGTATACGCGACAATGAAACCAGCACCCCCCGCCCCACCACCAGCACACACACACTAGAACTTTTAACATACTAGTACCTGTAGTACGGAAGCCCATCGCTGCCATCTCACCTCTCGCCTCTCACCTCTCGCCTCTCGCATCTCACTTTTTAAATCTCGCCTCTCGCCTCTCGCGTCTCACCACGTTTTCCATCTGCATAGTGGAGATTCCACCTTTTACCAAGGGAACTGGAACTAGGAGAATTCCCCACATGTGACACTTCAATCACATGTGGCATGGTGGCATGGTAGGCCTACATTGTGTCCTTGCTTTTTATTAGTAAATAAAGGATGCGTTTCAGGATAATGAGTCATAATAATATCTTAAACAATTATAGAAAAAATTATGATGTGTTACTGGAAAACGAGTTACAGGGCACAAAAATAGAATTTTGAATTACAATTGTATTTTAACCCTCTTCTTCACTCTCCCACTCCTCTGCATGTAGGACGGTCACCCTCTCTCCCCATATATACTTCCCTCTCTCCCTCTCTCCCTCCCCCTCTTCTCTGTCTTTCATACCTGTTTTTTGGCCCAGGAGTGATATCTCTCACCTCTCGTCCCTCAACTCTCCCCTCTCACCTTTCCCCTAATGAGAGGAAATATTAGTCACACTGAATAATGTTTCCAATTCAATAGTCTAATTCCTTGCATACCTTCGAGTTTATATTGATGTGTTACAGGGAAATGAGTCACAATGATATACTGTTTATTTCCCATATTTTCATTCATCAAACTTAAAATTGAGACTGGGAGATATGGAAATATGAGGGAGGGTGGGAGTGGGGGGTGGGGAGACGGCGAGGCAGGAGAGGGGGGAGGCGGTAGTGGGGGAGGGGCAGCTGGAGGGGGTGGGCGACTGGATTGGGGAGGCGGCAGTTTGTCAGATATTTTGGTATTGAATATTGATGTTGTTATGTCCCAAAGAAGACATATGTACCAATGATGACAATGACCCTCCTTCTCCTGCTCACCCTCCCTTTCCCTCTCACCCTACCTCTCCCTCTCACTCTCACCCTACCTGTCCTTCTCACCCTCCCTTTCCCTCTCACCCTACCTCTTCTGCTCACCCTCCCTCTCACCCTCCCTCTCCCTCTCACCCTACCTCTCACCCTCCCTCTCCTTCTCACCCTACCTCTCCCTCTCACCCTCCCTCTCCCACTCACCCTACCTCTCACCTCTCCCTCTCACCCTACCTGTCCTTCTCACCCTCCCTTTCCCTCTCACCCTACCTCTTCTGCTCACCCTCCCTCTCACCCTCCCTCTCCCTCTCACCCTCCCTCTCCTTCTCACCCTACCTCTCCCTCTCACCCTCCCTCTCCCACTCACCCTACCTCTCCCTCTCACCTCTCCCTCTCACCCTACCTCTCCCTCTCACCTCTCCCTCTCACCCTACCTGTCCTTCTCACCCTCCCTTTCCCTCTCACCCTACCTCTTCTGCTCACCCTCCCTCTCACCCTCCCTCTCCCTCTCACCCTCCCTCTCCTTCTCACCCTACCTCTCCCTCTCACCCTCCCTCTCCCACTCACCCTACCTCTCCCTCTCACCTCTCCCTCTCACCCTACCTGTCCTTCTCACCCTCCCTTTCCCTCTCACCCTACCTCTTCTGCTCACCCTCCCTCTCACCCTCCCTCTCCTTCTCATCCTACCTCTCCCTCTCACCCTCCCTCTCCCACTCACCCTACCTCTCCCTCTCCCTCTCACCCTCCCTCTCCCTCTGCCCCTCCCTCTCACCCTCCCTTCTCCTCTCACCCTACCTCTCACCCTCCCTCTCCTTCTCACCCTACCTCTCCCTCTCACCCTCCCTCTCCCACTCACCCTACCTCTCCCTCTCACCCTACCTGTTGTTCTCACCCTCCCTTTCCCTCTCACCCTACCTCTTCTGCTCACCCTCCCTCTCACCCTACCTCTCACCCTCCCTCTCCTTCTCACCCTCCCTCTCCCTCTCACCCTCCCTCTCCTTCTCACCCTACCTCTCCCTCTCACCCTCCCTCTCCCACTCACCCTACCTCTCCCTCTCACCTCTCCCTCTCACCCTACCTCTCCCTCTCACCTCTCCCTCTCACCCTACCTGTCCTTCTCACCCTCCCTTTCCCTCTCACCCTACCTCTTCTGCTCACCCTCCCTCTCCCTCTCACCCTCCCTCTCCTTCTCACCCTACCTCTCCCTCTCACCCTCCCTCTCCCACTCACCCTACCTCTCCCTCTCACCTCTCCCTCTCACCCTACCTGTCCTTCTCACCCTCCCTTTCCCTCTCACCCTACCTCTTCTGCTCACCCTCCCTCTCACCCTCCCTCTCCTTCTCATCCTACCTCTCCCTCTCACCCTCCCTCTCCCACTCACCCTACCTCTCCCTCTCCCTCTCACCCTCCCTCTGCCCCTCCCTCTCACCCTCCCTTCTCCTCTCACCCTACCTCTCACCCTCCCTCTCCTTCTCACCCTACCTCTCCCTCTCACCCTCCCTCTCCCACTCACCCTACCTCTCCCTCTCACCCTACCTGTTGTTCTCACCCTCCCTTTCCCTCTCACCCTACCTCTTCTGCTCACCCTCCCTCTCACCCTACCTCTCACCCTCCCTCTCCTTCTCACCCTCCCTCTCCCTCTCACCCTCCCTCTCCTTCTCACCCTACCTCTCCCTCTCACCCTCCCTCTCCCACTCACCCTACCTCTCCCTCTCACCTCTCCCTCTCACCCTACCTGTCCTTCTCACCCTCCCTTTCCCTCTCACCCTACCTCTTCTGCTCACCCTCCCTCTCACCCTCCCTCTCACCCTCCCCCTACCTCTCCCTCTCACCCTCCCTCTCCCTCTCACCCTCCCTCTCCCCCTCCCTCTCACCCTCCCTTCTCCTCTCACCCTACCTCTCCCCCTCCCTCTCCCCCTCCCTCTCCCTCTCCCTCTCACCCTCCCTCTCCTTCTCACCCTCATACCTAGAGTCAAGGAAGTCTGCCATTATAAGTTCAGTCTCATTGAAAAAATGGATCTACTATGTGGGAAACGGAAGGCGAGAGGCGAGAGGCGAGAGGCGAGACACGAGAGGCGAGACACGAGAGGCGAGACTTAGAAGGTGAGAGGCAAGACTTAGAAGGTGAGAGGCGAGACTTAGAAGGTGAGAGGCGAGAATTCAAAAGTGAGATGCGAGAGGCGAGAGGCGAGAGGCGAGATGGCAGCGATGGGCTTCCGTACTATAGGCATATTCAAAGTTTCCACCCACTCCAAATGTATGGCCGATTAACACGAAATGGAATCACATTGATTATCTTTAGGACACCAAAAGGAAATGAAATCGCTAGCATGGAATGTTCACATTGTGGCCCTTTCTCTCATGAAGATGAAATTTGTTGAAAATACTCCAGGTGAGATTATGGTTCTATGGCTTACTATGTGTGTGGAACTCATATAACCGTCTGTGACGCTCACTAGTATGTCAGATGAATATTCAATACTTAGAATGTTAATAATTAATAACACATATATACCAAAATTTGCATGTGCAGGAAAGATGATTTGGGACCTCTCTATGATTAAGATAATATAATTATGTAAAAATAAAATCTGATCTGTTGGCCTCTTTCTGAAGCTCACGGTGAGTTTACTTTGATTCCGTTTCATGTGATTCCTGACTTAAGCGATTAAATTCTACGTTTATATCTGGTTCTAAAGAGTCTAGACTTAAAGTGTGCCAATGTGCCAAAGGTGTACGAAATGCATATATATATACGTGCACACTTAAATAGCCTATTATATGATTGATAAGGGACAGCCACACCACAGACGGTTATGTACGGTGTAATCTTCACAGCATCAATTTCTTTTTCTATGTGATTTTGAAGTAGTCCCTATGGTAATTTTGAGATATTTTATAGGCTGCTTATAGCTATAGGGGACGAATAGTTTGTCTAATTATTTTAATAATATTTGTTATGAGTGTCAAACAGAACTGAAGGTATGTATCTGGGTTTGGGCAATGAAGTGCGAAAGCCCCAACGGCTCCATGTCATGGCCTCTGGCTGAGTGTGCATAGCAGCGGAACGCATATATATTCGCGGACGAGCCTCTATTCTGACATGCATGTTTTAAAATTGTGACACTGGTGTGGCATGCGTGTGTATTCGGGAATACACTACACACATCAAGCTTGATATGAAGGATTCGAAGTTCAATGAGCACCAATTGTTTCATCTGGTTGCAAAGTGTGTCTAAAGTAAAATACTATAATCTATATTAATCTTTTGTACAATGAAAAGAGCTATGGTATTCAATGGTAATAGCAGTGGGCGATATTGCAGTGGGTCATGACCTTATGTTAATGAGCCCTATATGGTTACTATGAATTTGAATCCCCTCTGAACTCAACTTGGGGACGAATAGATCTTAGTCTTGTAAATTACATATATTCTTAAGTGAGCAATGAACTATGAAGGTTTGAATTATTGCAAAAAAACATAAAATGAGGAGTACCAAAAATGTAATAGGCATTCAAAGGTATATTATACAAAATAGGAAACGGGATCAGGCCTTTATTAAGGGAATAAAGTAGATCCAGGCATTTCTCTCTTTTTCTGTTTAGCTTTAAAAATTTGTAGAATGATAGGCCTATTATTTGAAGGTAAAAATACAGAATACCGAGCCTATATTATTACTGAGTATGTGTAGCTAAGTCATCAGTGGATGGCCAGTCCAAGTGATGTAAATATGTACATATTCTCAAATTGCTGCCTAAAATAAAACCATATTCAACTTCTTTAGATCAACGCTACTCTCGTTGTTAAGATATATATATAAGCGGAAAGGGCGGTTGATACAGCTACTTTGAGGATATTCAAAAATCCTTGGGGGTGATAGCACCACAATTTTATGAGTGTGAGGCAACAATAAAAACACGAAAAAAAATTATAATATGCAAAATAGGGGGTATTAGACTAAAGTAGGAGGGACAGGTGACAGTTCAGTGAGACAACCGAAGTAAAGGAATTTTAATTTAAGGCTGACACTTCATATAAGCCAAAGGCAGTTCAATAAGACACTAAAATACTCATAGATCTTTAGATGGGACCATAAAACATAGAACCACATGGGTCACGGGACTAAAACTTGGGAAGGTAAACCATGGGAAGGTAAACCATGGGAAATGGTTGGAATGAATATAATCAACTCTTGGGAAGATTGGTAGCCCTTAGAAGGGCCGTTCGTAGGATGGTGGTATAGCAGTTGGGTTGTTGGTTCGGAGGGATTTCAATCGTGTAGAATGGAATGTTGTTGTAGAATGACTTGAATTTGTCCATGATTTTGGCGGGCGGAGGTGGCATGATAACGCAGGGAAAGCAGTCGTATCAGAGTTCGTCATCGTCGTCGTGGGCCATGGCCTCGTCACACACATCGTCCCAGTCGATATCATAGTTCTCTTTCAAATCTTTCTCCATTTCGTCCAATTTATCTGCCCTGTCTTGAGCATATTCCCAAAACATATTTCTTACTCCCTCCAGAGTTAGGATCCGCAGACGGAGGTTGTATCTGATGGATTTTCTGTCGACTTTGACAGCGCGATCGTACCTTGCCTTTACAGCCCTGATGTTATTGTTCATGAGTACAAGTTGGCGGCATACACGTTTGAATCGGCGCTCCATTCTGCGCATGGTGGTTATAAGTTCCATAGAGCTGTCGCATCCCTCCATAATTTCTTCCATGATTGTGCAAGTGAATTCCAGCTGTAATAGCTCCTGGTGGTCAATGTGTAGGTCCTATATGGTAGCAAGATGGTTCTTGTTGCAGGTAAAGTTTGGATATGGGCTCAAAGCCCGCTCTGTCGCGCCTCTAAATACTGGCGAGGACTTGAGTGACAGTGATGCCGGTAGGCTGCCTCTCGCTAGAACACTCACTCTTGCGCTTAGTCGGTGACACTGGCTTCGAGAGCATTAACACGAGTGACCACTGACAGCTGCCAACAACAACCAGACTAGCGCCTTCCACAGCTATTGGTTGAGAAGATGCGGCTTCAACGCGCGGCAGACGCGCGCTGAGTACCTACCTCATATCTACAGGTACGGCACGCTGGGACGCAGCCGCACTGCCAGGTGAAAAAGCGCGCATCCCCAGCATTGTGGCGCATTGGCAATGTTAGAAAAACATTAAAGCGGTAGAAACCTGACTTACCCTCTTCAAAGGTTTGTTCTACAATAATAGGGTCGTTAGTCTCGGGGATTATGCATGGCAGCTTTAATGACCGAAACATATAATAAAAAGAAAGTTATAGGCTAGTGTAGTAACTACATGCACATATGGTAATGAAAGACGCGATTACAGGCTCAGGAATGACATGAAAACAAATTTAAGGCTGATTCAACAGACGAAGATTATCATACAGGGATTTTAGTTTGACTCGCCACCACTCATAATTTACTTTAAACTTCACTAGGCTGCAAGAACTTGCAAGAACCATCTCGCGACCACTAATAATTTACTTTAAACTTTACAAGGCTACAAGTAAGAACGATCTTGCTACCATATAGGACCTACACATTGACCATTAATCCAAAAATGTTCTTCTTCAAAATGTTAAACAATATATAATGACCGCTTATAGATCTATGTCTCACAGGGGCGGCAATGCTTGTGCATCTATGCTAAACTAACTTGGTGAAGCATCACCTGTTTTTTCAGTCCCTCAATTCGTGAGGTATAGTGCAAAGAATTGCATTCTGTAGGCTAATACCCTTAGATTTCTTACAATAGGTTAATTTAAGACTTCTCTCAGAAAATGTACGGTATATTTAAAAGGAGCATCAAATCATACCCATACTATTGCTTTATGAATATTTCGTTCACGACTTAATTGTGTGTTTACTGTTGACCCTGAAATTAACCCGCATGCATTTGATCATAGAATTATCGAGTATGACATTGGCATAAGCAGTATTTGTGATTCAGAAGCCAAACATGTCGGATATCGTAATATGAAGCCATATCCCTGCAAAGCGACATGAGAATATGAGATCCACCTGTTCCCATCTTTAAAAACTTAATGACCACACCCTGCCCCAAAATGATTACAATAGGCCGGCCCTATAATATGACTACCATCAATGTCGACTTGGATGATACTGCACTCTACAAGTTTAATATGGGCCTAAATAAATTAACCTTAACCTTAGCCTTTGACACGTTTGAGTACGTGAATATCCATCGATATCCATCAATAGGTCTACTGCCTACTGGTTAGACATGAGAATTATTTATAATAGGAGTAAACGGACACATGTTCATACAGAGCATTCCGATAGACTATGATGAATTTACGGGTATTTTATTTTAATAAGAGAAGACATAGCCTAAACATTATTAGGTCTACTTCGGTTATTTTTCTGGCTACAAACAAAGATAATTTAGACAATATAAATCACTCTACAAGAAGTCAAGTACAAGGCAGAAGAACATTTTTTTTTCAAAATCAACCCAAACCACTAAAATAATAAACTCCTAGGCCTATTAATCAGGGAAGTAGGCCTAGGTCTACTGGAATGCACCTGATAGTGAAGCCCGGGCCATCATATTAAGACGAGCATAGATCTAGACCTATACAACAATTATTTAGTAGGCCTAGGCCTATGTTAACTAATGCGACTCTTGACAGGACAGGATTATTAGGTCTAGTGTAATTAGAAATGTTTTATAGCATTTTAGTTCCATGAAATCAGCAATATCCCCTTTCAACGTTCTATCAGCCAGGAAATTAAACAGGCTTACGGTAGGCCTATCTATAATTAGGCCTATAGGACTATGCCTATCTCCTTTTTGATATAAACAGTCTAGCTTACTCACGGTATAAACCTGTCCTTACATCTAGTCTATATTGTGCCTTTATTGCCTTTTTAGATTAAAACACAATGTTCTTTTACAACTCTTGTACAGCTTTCAGATCAATGGCCTCGGTCGTTGCTCCCATGAGAAGAGTCGAAGATGTTCTCCTAGGCAGGTAGATGCCGAAAAAGATTCTTAACAAATTTTGTCACGATATATTTAAAGTATGGAATAAACATCATTACAGCAAAACCCCTATCTTGGTCCTGGGTAAGACCTTAAAGGGCCTTTCTGTCTCTTTTCTCTGTCTCTCTCTCCCTTCTTCTCTATCTCTATTTCCTGGGTATGATCATAAACTGCCTCCCTCTCAGCTCTCCCGCCCTAGTTAGCGCGAGTCTAATGCCCGCCTCACACTGTACGCATCCGACTGGTCGTACAACTTACAAGAGCCTTCGGCTGAGGGAGAGAGGGAGAGAGTGCCATCCTGCACATGCAATGTATGGTCATCAGAAAAACAGATCACATTAAAAAAGTATCCAAAGAAGAGAGATCAATTAATGCCGATTGAATTAATTCAAATCCCGATTTATTATAATGTTGAGAGTTGAGGGTCTGAGGGTGAGGGTTTGATAGAGGATAGTTAGCACAAGTCTGAGAGCTTAGTTTTGAATAATTTAAAAGGTTTTGACCAGGTGTAGTGGCGGCTAGCCTTGTAAAATATTTATTTAAATTTCTCAGCCTCCCCCCCCCCCCCCCACCACACACACACACTCCATCCGTCAGAAGAACACAGATCAAGGGGCAGTGCTTTTGGGATCAATAAAATGGTCTGATTGTGAAGTTGAATAAACTATATTTATCAAATGTATAGGGACGGAAATGTGCCTATGTTTTGACTAGTTTATTGATCCCAGTAGTCCTAAGTATGATATTTTCTTTCAAATTAGTACTGTAAAATGTTAGAAGCTCGACCTCATAGGAGGAAATATATCTATATTATATGTAGAGTAGATATTTCCTACAAATGATAACCCGGTATGTACATTTTGTCAGTGTTTTATTTCCCGACTAGTTTCGGCATAGGGTTGCCTTCTTCAGGGGACTGTTGATACATTACTCAGATCCAGCTGTTTATATACTCGGTAGAGTGTAGCACGGTGTAACACCGCACCGTGTTGTTGCGGTGTCACTTTTCTGCACATTTTTGCACTTTCGGTGTAGGGTGGTGTTGGGGCGTAGGTAAGCGTGATGAAATGATGAAATTGATGTAATAAAGTTGTTTGTTGTTCCATTTATTAGGTAGAAAGAACAATCAAAATTTTTTTTTTATATTATCTATATTATATGTAGGCCTACAGATGTCATCAAAACGTTAGCCAAACCCAACAGGAGGAAATAATGAAACGATTCCAAATGGAAAAAAAAATCGTTTTTAAAAAGTGAGAGTTGAGGGTCCAATTATATTTTCTTAGTCATAAGCCTACATATTACCAGCGTTCAGCACTGTCATTTTTTAATAATTATCAATTAATAAATATCAAATCGACTTTTGTTTTATAATAAATAGGCCTAATACAGGCCTAGATATCTCTCCAGAAAACATTCAATGTATACATAGTAAAAATGTAAATCGTTACAGTCTGTCATAATCAAATTCGAACACTTTTTAGACCTTTATCAATACAATTCTCCCTGCCCTGCAATGAGTTTAGAACATCTATATGTAGGCCTAGGCTAGGCCTATTGGTAGCTTCAATGCGGATCCCACTGAAGCGGGAAAAACTGTGCCTATGCCTTGTCAATGAGTGACGTCATCACGTTGACGTCGCCAACGTCACAGCTGGTGAAACATAGCCGCAAAATTAAGTTCGTAGGTAATGGGAAGCAGCACATTACAACGATAAACAAACATCTAAGAAAATCCGTCCTGTGTTTGGATCACAATTATAGTTGATTGTAGGCCTATATGTGATTCTGTTGCGTGTGCTACTAAACCAAACTAACACCAGTCTCCCAGCATACATCTCTCGAACGGCGTGCGCATAAAAACGGCTTCAATCGGAAGTACAGTGGAGAAAGCGTAGCCTCCTTTAAAGAGTAAGGTAACAACTACAACTTACATCTTACACAAGTGCCTTCGGCACTTGGATTGTAGAGGCAGTTGTGTTTCTACTTCTTATAGGAATCCAACAATTTACGGGACGTTTATTTTAATATGGAGATATTAATTTAATTGCCAAAAATGGTTAAAATCACAGGGGGCCTACATCAGGGTAGTAGGCCTAAGGTGTAGGAGGGAGAGAGAGAGAGGGAGGGACAGAGAGAGAGAGGGACAGAGAGAGGGGGGAGGAGAAGAGAGGGAGAGGAGAGATGAGAATGACTGATATAAGAGGGTTTCATGGAAAAAAAATTGCACCCCCCCCCACCCACACACACACCTATACATCTATCAATTTTCCTCCCCCTCCCCGACTACCTCCCTTGCTCTCCCTCCCCTTTTATTCCCCCCTCCTTAATAATAATGAGTAATGTGTGGAAAGGTACATCTTTTCTCTGAGAGACAGAAAAAGTGTCAAAAATAAAGTTTGTCAAAAAAAATAGTTGGCTGTAAAATATGCTGGTTGAAAAAAAATGGTTGGTCGAAAAAAAAAGTTGGTTGTAAAAAAAGTTTGTCGAAAAGGAAGTTGATCGTAAAAAAAGTTTGTCGTAAAATGTTTGCGAAAAAAAGTTTGTCGTAAAAAAAAAAGTTGCTTGTAAAAAAGTTTGTCGAAAAAATAGTTGGACGTAAATAAAGTTGGTCGATCGTAAAAAAAAAGTTTGTCGTAAAAAACGTTATTCATAAAAAAAGGTGGTCGTAAATAAAGTTTGTCGAAAAAAAAGTTTGTCGGAAAAACAAAGTTAGTCGGAAAAAAAGTTGGTCGTGGGTCCAATATTTGAGGCTATGTACTGCCATTCATTATTTCATTCTATAGAATTATGTTAAAAAAACATTTGATGTATGGGCCAGGGTGGGGTGGGGGGGGGGGGCACTATTGGATCCAACATTTGAGGCTATGTACTGCCATTCATTATTATGAAACACCATGATTACCACCCGGAACTTGAAAGAAAGAGAGAGAGAGAGAGAGCCATGATCACCACCCTGAACTTGAAAGAGAGAGAGAGAGAGAGACCACACACACACACACAGACATTATTTAGCTTCAATATTAATTATTCTAGTAGTTGCAATGTTTCCACCAATTAGCTGGTGAGGTTCAATAAGTCTCTCCCCCAAATTAAGGGGCCCCCTGGTCCCCCTAGCTACACAATGTGAACTTTTCTGTTCAAATTGGACTATTATTTCAAAAGTTATAGCATTGAGCTTGGCTAAATATTGGCTATGTTTACAAAGCATATATGCTCCCCGAATGCAACCACTAAGGTCTGTATATTGGACCAGCAAGCATTTGCTTCCCGAATGCAACCACTGACAGCTTGGTAGTGTTACATAACACATGCATGCTTTACCCAGGTACCCGGCCAGCCCCTCTTAATTTCGACGGGTACCCTGTTACAAAGCCTGCTACCAAAACGAGGCCCACATCAGGGAGGTTGACCTCAATTTCCAGTGCCGTTTTCTATGTAGAGGTTACTATACGACTCGAATCGGGAGCACCCTGCTAAAAACAGGCCAAAAAAGTGTTTTTTATGGATATCACCGTTACAACCCACGTTGTAACGGATAGCCCGACCCGTTTTTTTTCTGTTTTCTGAGTTGTAAGTCTTACGACTCGCTGTGTCCGAGTTGTAAGCCCTACAACTTGCACTCACACTGTTATGCCCGCCTCACACTGTACGCATCCGACTGGTCGTACAACTTACAACTACAACTTACATCTCACACTATACAACTCGAATCGGGAGCACCCTGCTAAAAACAGGCCAAAAAAGTGTTTTTTATGGATATCACCGTTACAACGCACGTTGTAACGGATAGCCCGACCCGTTTTTTTTCTGTTTTCTGAGTTGTAAGTCTTACGACTCGCTGTGTCCGAGTTGTAAGCCCTACAACTGGCACTCACACTGTTACGACTCTACGATTCGATTCAACATTTGAATCTTGAGTTTTGTCGTGAACAACAGCTCAAAAACGGACCTTACAACTGGAAAACTAGTTGTAAGGCTTACAACTCGTCGGATGCGTACAGTGTGAGGGGGGCATTACGACTCTACGATTTGATTCAACATTTGAATCTTGAGTTTTGTCGTGAACAACAGCTCAAAAACGGACCTTACAACTAGAAAACTAGTTGTAAGGCTTACAACTCGTCGGATGCGTACAGTGTGAGGGGGGCATAACTCTAGTATGGTGACGGCCGTACTAGACTCTTCCGTGACAACCGCTTCTGAAAGAAGCTGCCCATTGGCAGGATCACTACCCATTACAACGTCACACCCGCCATTACGGGTCCACACGCAAATAGAGAGAGATTGATACTTATCCCCCTGTTTGCCAACGAAATAAATGCTCATTCAGCATTCTTACCTAGCTTACTCCTACCGTATATTAGTAAGCAACGATATTAGCTAGTGATTACTGGAACAATATTGTCTAGAAAAGAAGATATAAGCCCATTTACCACCAGCAAGGCCTGTGATAAGATTCGAATTGACGGCCATTGCCGCTAAATATAAACAAAGCGCCAAAATATGGTGTCTCCCAATACCGCCGCTAGCGCCCCTGCATGCATAGACCATAGTATAGTGATCTTCATATAGACGTTTTAGAAGCGCTGTTTAGCTGAGGCTAAACAGCGCTGTTTAGCTGGGGGGGGGGGGGGGGGCGGCGGGCGGGGGACGATCCTTTATTTTTAAATATAAAAACAATCTAAAAGCGTTCAGATCTGGTGAAATATAACCAATTTACTTCCTACAAATAAATACCTTGTGCGGTTACTTTCTGGACTCTTCCGTGACCACCGCTTCTGAAAGAAGCTGCCAATCTGGCAGGATCACTACCCATTACAACGTCACACCCGCCATTACGGGTCCTCACCAAATGTTGACAATAGAGAGAGATTGATACTTATCCCCCTGTTTGCCATTACGATCGTGCTCCCCCGCATATTCTATCTACAATGATGACAATATAAACAGGTTTTCCTTGCAATTTTGGCCGGAATCGATACATCAATACTGTATATAGGCTATACAACGGTAGGGTCAGGTATAGCTCGGAATATTGCATCGGGAAGATTCGAATCAACGGCTATTGCCGCGAAATATATCAACAAGCGCCGAAAATGGTGTCTCCCAATACCGCCGCAAGCGCCCCTGCATACACACTCCCGTACTAGAGTCTAGCTGGCTGTACACATATGTACATATTATAGCTCTCTGCGTTGACATACACAGCACGTTGTGGTGTGTACGTCGACGGTATTTAACACTAAATCAAATGGATATTGTAGGTAGGAGGGATATACAGAGTGGGGGGGGGGGGGGGGGGCGGGGCGAGGGTGACGATCCTTTATTTTTAAATATAAAAACAATCTAAAAGCGTTCAGATCTGGTGAAATATAACCAATTTACTTCCTACAAATAAATACCTTGTGCGGTTACTTTCTGGATCTACACATGATCATTGAGTAGAGGCAGGTTTGACTGACTATCCCGCCCTTGATATAACACTTCAAAGTGTTGATATAAGGGCGTAAAGGCTATAAAGCCACCAATCTCACTCACTCAAAACCCCTATCACAGCCAATGAATTATTGCGAGAAAGACTATGGTCAAACAGATTAATTAAGAATAAGAAAACAATGTCCTTCACTTAACATACCAATAAACTACGCTACGATACTCTTAGCCCGGGATCCCAGACCCTGTGTAGCGACCAGCAAAATAGAGAGAGCGGAGCCAGTCAGAATTTCTCGGGCTACGATACTCTACGCTACATCTCCCTATCAATTTGTGTTAGTCCTACACTAGTAGTCAGTAGGTCTACGTATAACAATATCAAAATTGGGAAACGAAAGGCATAATATGTGTAGGTGACCTGTTAAATCAACAGGGAAGGTTAATGTCGAATTGAGAAAATAAAAAGGCAATAATAGTTTGATTCCAGATTTATCACCTTATGCGCAGGGTAGGGAAGACCCCCTCTTGAATCCCGTTTCCCATTTTTTATAAGCTCCATTTCCCGAATCCCGTAGGTTTTCAATTTGCAATCCCGTTTTTCTATTTGCAACCCCTACCTGGAAAAATTAAATCCAGATTTGAACCCCTTTCCCGAATCCCGTAGGCCCTTTTAAATCCCGAATCCCGACCTAAAATAGGCCCCAATCCCGGTTCCCGAAAAGGTATTCCCTACCCTGTATGCGAGATCTGAATGGTTAACTGTCACAGCATCTTCTCCCTCGTGGGAGGATAGACAAGTCAGAAAGCAAAACAACTGGATAGGGCCTACATCTTATGAAATAAACTGGAAAGTCTAGCCTACATCTTAACAAAGATTTTAAAAAAGAACCGTATATTAGAGGCGTGATTTGGCCTGAAAGTTGAACATCAAATTATTTATATTCAGAGTTCTAAAATTGTTACTTCTTTGTGGCCGCTTCTCGCACCGCTCCCAGGTGGTCTAGTGGTTAGGATTCGGCGCTCTCACCGCCGCGGCCGGGGTTCGATTCCCCGTCTGGGAACATGCTTTTGGCTGAACTTTCATTTACTTTTTTCGGCACTGCTGCCATCTTGTGTGCCTTGTCGAAGTATCTGAGATGAACTGTAATGCCGTTTCTGATTGGTTTAACCCAAAACTCTAAACCAATCAGCATGGCCCTTACATTGGATCCCCCAATATGGCGACCGACGTCGAAAGGACTAGAACGGTTGTGTGAGTTCTTGAGGGATCCAGAAGGAACACGAACTGAACATAAGGACCAGCCGATTCAAGGATATAAACACCATGGCTCACCAGCAGCACGGACAGCAAGGATACAATCCGAACGACTACGACACCGATCCTTTACCTCAAGGTTGGGAAATGTTAATCGATAAGCAAACCGGTTGGCCTTTCTTCGTAGATCACAACACTCAGCAAACAACTTGGCAGGATCCGAGACGATCTAATAAACCTCAAGTAAGTTTGCCCTCTTTTTAACACCCCTACAAGGGTACATCTCACATCAAAAAAGCTGCATTTATATTCAAGGAGCCCATATGATATACATTTCGAATGGATCCCCTTATATTCTTGGCGATTACTTTCAATTCTCTCTAATAATGTTGAGGAATTTTATTTGACCTGATTGTGGTACTTGACTCGAGTTCTTCCTTTCCTCCCACGCTACCTATGAGGCTATGTGGGTGGACCCCCACACCACTACACTCACTAGGCCCATGCATCACCGAATGATGATGACAGCGAGGGCAAGGACTAAGTTCCTTCTTTGGCCTCCGGAATGTCCGCATGAAACCTGTCAGAATTTGCTCGAACTGACTTTGTGTAAGAGTTCTATTAGGCTAGTCTGGACAGGCCAACTGAATCATTTACTTCCCTGTATCTCACAGACACAGGGCCCATTATCTTGTCGGACGAATCGAGCCGATTTATCCGTGACTGGTGAGTGAGTGCCAAATGTCACTCAAGCAGTGTACGCAGTCTACGTGTTAGTTTCAGTCCTATATGTTTTGTTTGGTGTGGTGTGGATAATTAACTTCAATTAGTTCCGCCTTTTCCGGTTTCTCTGATGACTATTTGCTTTTTGGTATACCGTAGTCGTAGATGGCGTAGTCGTAGTCCTATTTACGTTATAGAATATAGCAGTATTATTTTGACTATAGGGCCTACGGTTACGGTAGGCCTACTTACAATAGCAATGATCGGATGTCGATTCATGAGCAACACGCCTACTACAACAATTCTGACTTGAAATGTATACGACCACAAGCAATTTGTAATTTCACATGTTAATTTTAGACTTTAGTTTAGACTTGTTGCTGATTGAAGTCCTGAACACAACCTATCCATACTTGTGCATTGGTTCTTGGGCCGATTTACTCTCGTTGGAATGAGTAATCAAAGTCATCGCTTAATTGGTCCTAATTAGCATATCTGAACCTGATACCGCAATCGACAAAATATGTCATGCTAAATTGTATCTCCCCAACCTCCCATTGGAAAACCTCTTCCAGATCTAACAAAAGAACCCATTGGCATTGTTAATCATGGATCACTCTTGAAATCAATTATTTGGACAAATCCATAACTGTCCATACTGTGAGAATATGTAGTATGCCCGTAGTATGCCGTGATTTTGACTATTTAATTCAAGGTTTAGGAGAATTTTACCACATATTGAGTCTTTACTCTTTCCTAAAACTCTGAACTTTACTCTTAAAACTTTACTCTGGATTGACCTATTATTATTGCCCATGAATTCGCACTAAAATCAACAGAGCGATCACACAAAATTTTAGTCAGCCCCCATCTACATTTAGGCCTACTCTGGGACCAGGGTAGTGGTATCCGTTTTTAGCCGATTTTATTCTCTAGTCTAGAAAAAATGAGTTTGATTCATTTGGGGCTATCATAGTGACATTTAACCTGTGCGAATAGGGCCATTTAACCTATGCGAAATGTCGTTTTTTCTTGTTTCTGTTAAACGTTGTCATTGAAACTACTTCTTAGAACATTCGACTCTAGCTTCTTCTAACTGGCATATTTTTGTTTCTTCCCATAGGGGATGCAGGGGGCAAACAGTATGCAGATCCCTCGAGTTAGAGAAATACCAGTGAGGCATGAAAATTCAGGCCGTAACACTCCCCCTAGGACAGCTGCGGACCCAGGCTTGCATCGCACTGCTACCCCTCCTAGAAATGACAGCCCAAACAACAGGGAGCGTGAAGTCCCCATCCGCCAAATTCCAATCCAGCATGAGACCAGGGGATCTCCACATCAAAGAGGTCAGAACTTCCCTAGCCACATGAGACCAGAAGGTAGAAATTCTCCGGGCTTCCAATCTAGTTCGCCTGGCAGACACCAATGGTCTCACCATGGATTCCCTACCTTCGGAAGCATGTTCAATGAGCCGTCATGGACGAGAGATTTTCCTGAACCCTCGTGGGCCCGAGAATTCTCAGAACCATCATGGACTAGGGATATCCCAATAGGTAGGGATACGGTTGACGCCCGGAGGAGTCCTCAAAGTGGACATCAAACTGGACAATACCAGTCTCCGCCGAGGCAAATGCCTCAAACCACTCAGCCTTTCCCAGTCCCACCTGAGTACCAGACTAACAACCAGCCAGCACAGTCTGGGCAACAGCCACAGTACCAAAGCCCACCAGCACAGCCTCCACAAGGGCCTCCGGACTACCGATCAGCTCCACAGGGGCCTCCGGACTACCGGTCAGCTCCACAGGCGCCTCCGGACTACCGACCAGCTCCACAAGCATCTCCGGACTACCGATCAGCTCCACAAGGACCTCCGGAATACCGACCAGCTCCACAGCATGTCAATCACAGACAGCCGTCTGGTCCTCAACACCAGCAACCACAGCCTCAACATGTACAGCCACCCCCGCAGCAAAAAACACAGCAGCCGGAGTCCCAGCAATACCAGCAACCACCGCAAATGTCTATTCCAGTCAACCATGCCACTGGGAAACAGGAGCAAGGACAAACTGCTCCCTCTTTTGTCATCCAGCCAGACACGCCTCCCATCCCTGATGAGCCAACGCAGAAAGAGCTTCATCCACCAATTCCTGCTCCTGCCCCACCATCTGCTCCTGCTGCTGCTCCTGCTTCTACCGTCGACCACTTGAAAGCTGAGGAGCGAAAGGCTCATGAGCGGTCTCCATCCCCTGCTCCTCCAAATGTTGGACCATTAGAGCACATTGAACTTATTACTAAAGAAGCTGAAAGTCTTAGTCAGCAAGCTGAATCGTATGTCGGGCCCCGTGGGACCAAGGCCTATCTGTACATGGAAGAAATGCTCACTCGTCTCCTCATCAAGTTAGATCGGATAGAATCCAACGGACAAGAAGAGATCCGAAACGCCCGCAAGAGAGGTGTCCGGTTGGTTAACTCCACCATTGATAGGCTTGAGGCAAAGGGTTCAACTTATAAACCTGGAGACGAACAAGATAGTACTAAAGCGGCGAGTAATAGTAACAATAACAATGGTAGTTCAAATCGTTCTAATGACGCCCATGTGTCAGAAATGGTCTTAGATAGTGAAATTAATTGTTAATACGTTTAATATTGAAGTTAGTGGATCATGGCAGTTTTCTTTAGGTATGGTTAATTGTTCCAAGGTAGGCCTATGATGTCCCAACTTCTGTTATCATGTATAATTTAACTGATATCGGCTTTCCATGCCTCTCGTGATGTAAAAAATCCTCCATTCTGTACATTGTACAGGCTAATTTTAAGGAAGAATTTCAACAAAGATGAACAAATCTAAATTAAAATTTACTAGATTCTTATTTGTCTTTTTATCTTGTACTATAACTTGTTATGCCACATTACTGTAAATACATGTATGTATCTCTTCATGAGACCTATTGAAGATGCTACCTTTATACGAAGTATGGAAAAGAAATTGGAGACTTAAGAACAAAAAGCTAACGTGCTATATAAATCCGATATTAATTTAGAGGGTAATAAATGCCCTTCTGCTAACGGTTAAAAAGGTACACCCTTTGCCAGTTGTTTTTGTATACAAACGCTTGATGCTCTTGCAATATGAATACATTGCTTATTTGGGGTCGTGGAATATATTACTGGTCTACGTGAATAAATGCCTTTTTAGAACCCGGTAAAGCCTTTGTCAGTGATAAGCTGTTGTTAAAATGTTTTATGTAGAAACGCCCCATGATGTCTATTTTAACTGAACTTGTATTGCATTGTTTATAATTATAAGGGCGGTGAAAGACTACACCTTTTCATAGGAAATGACGAGTATAAGTTAAGTGAGATAAAGATTTTGGTAATGAACCTGTATGTTATTTATACGGCCAAAAGTTCTTCTGGAGACGCTTCCAATGTTAGGCATAGGGCGGAGTTTATTTGGGGGCAATTTTTGTGGCTGAATTGTCCCTAGATTACATGTTGTTTCCTGACCTATCGGTATTTTTACCGAGTACCCACCCATGTTTATCTGAGCGGTTTTTTTCTGGAGTCTAATTTATGCTTTCACGAGTAATGAATTTCGGTGCTGTAAAACGGCGTTTTTTGATATTAAGTTATTTCTGGATTTCAGAGTCTCAAATGCAATATGAATTTTGGGCTGGTTCTCATTCATTGACATGTTTACGCATTAAATCTTGCAATATATAGCTCGATAAGTTGTTTATATATATGTCGGAGTTATACAAAGTTGTTCGTTATCTATGGAAAGGTATGATAGTTTACGCTTTTCTCAATGTGATTATAGATCTCACAACTTCGATCTTAATCATCCATAAACGGTTTGATGATGAACTACAGGAACAAAGTGTTATGTAAAGAATCGATTGCTGTACACATAGGATTGTGACTGCCTAGGTAAATGGACTTAGGTTGAATGAGTAAAATGAAACGAGAAATAACAATGTTTTTTTCAACATCTTGTTTTTCAAGTCCCAGTTGGGGATTATTTGCGACATTAAGTGAATGCAGCAGAACAAAATTCCCGACAAATCCCAACAAAAAAGTATCTTTTTAAAAAAACCTTTTTCTAAATCCTTTAAGGTGAACGGTAAGATGTTGAATGTAGTCACAATCTAGATTTACACACCAGAGTCAGCGTCTTGAAATTAGTTAAGATCAGGATGTATTGGATTATCTACCAGTTGCTTTCATGTATGAATGAGTTAGGTTGGGAGAGGTGGTGGTGAAAACAAAGTTTGATATTTATTTCTAGATAAGGCCTTGGTCATATGCGTACCAAACGTTGCCCTAGAAAGATTTGATTGAGAGAAAAGTAGTGTTAAATTACCATTTCATTTTGTGGCGTTTTCCTGTGTTGAGTGACCCCCCTTTTTGGTGAAAAGTGGAAGTCGTGAACTCGATATTCTGATGAGTCAGATCTGGACGTGAAACTGTGATGCTCGCTAATGTTTTTGCCATATTGGCAGGAACGATTCCTCAAACTTCCATATTTTTGTCAAAGTGTTAGAAAACCAAAGGCATAGATGCCATGTTTATTTAATTATTCGCGAACTTCTTCATTGGCCCACGTTTTTTGACCATGCTGTATGTTTGATTTCCGATTGTCAGGTCGTTGCCAGATCGAGACCCAAGCTTGATTAAAGATACCCCTGACAAATAGTTATATTATTAGTGCTGAGTAATACATCATCTGCACATGTCAACACATTCTTAAATTTAATCCCCGGGCTTTTTATTGGAGTTCGGATTTTCTTTTAAACCATTATGTACATTCAAAGCTACTTTGCTGTGGGGTTTTCTCTTTTGTTTCGACAAAGTAATTTATCATTCTCTAGTGAGGCAAAAGAGCTGTTCTTTCTACAAGCTCTTCTCAACACTGAAATATCCATTTGAATTGTTTAATTAATGTATGCCGTGTTTTAGCTGAAGGTCATATGGATTGAAGTTTTGGCTTCAGTAGTTTTAACTGCCTCATGATCTTCGCATTGCCAGTAGTGAATATGTATCCTAAGGTGTTTGAACAATATTACCTTGTTATTCGCAATTTTCAGACGAAAGATTTGGCAACGAATATGCCCCTTTAATGTTATAGGTTTCGTTTTAAAAGAGTGTCGTAGAGAGCTTATATTCTTATACATCTACGTGAAAAACTGGGCACATATGCCGCGTTATTTATAATTTTGTATGTGTAATAAAGAGTTTGAAAACGAAATTATTTTGATGTTTTTTTTAGTATCTGTTCATTATATTCATTTGACTTCGTCGTTAATTTTGATATTTCTCTCTTTACCTCTGGAAAATATGGCCACTCTTATTGTTATTGTTTTGCAAAGAGGTCTCGCCTTATTCAATACATCAATTAATAGATTACCATCTTTATTCTGCATAAGTGTCTACTGTACTCGGAGCCCATGGGTTCTCAGAAATCAAAGGGTTTAAATGTTCAAATAAAGGTTGTTTGGTCTAGTAATTACAACATAAAACAACGTCAGAAGGGATATCAACGGAAACAACTTGCAATATTCAGAATTATCTTTTTTATAACATCTTTATTCTGGCATAATCACATAGAGGTAATTCCCCATTGTATTACGGGATAAAACAAATTGTCTTCCTCCCGTTCCAGATCTTCATTTTACCATATACAAGCCTCCCAGTGACATTTCTTTAAAAAAGAGGTTTTTTTCTTAAAAAAAAAGGTTTTGAACGGGGGGAAAAAGTAAAACAGGTAAAACTTAACAATATTAAAGCTACATATAGTCATGCAGAGGTGCCAACATGTGAGGATCGCAAATCCTAGCATTGTGTGGCGAGCTTTGTGCCAAAGGCGTAAAACACTTCTAGGGGGGTCTGGGTGCATGCCCCCCTGGAAATTAAAAAGAAAATGAGTCAAATGGTGCATTCTGGAGGTAATTTGACCTCATAATTGACTTTCAGAAATGTCAGGATTTCTTGTGCCACAGTATATAAATCCTAGTATCCTAAACCATGAAGCACTTACAGGTGTGGGGCGGGATCTGAGGGCCTGCCACCCTGGAAATTAAAAAAAAATTAGGGAGCCAAATGAGTCACAGTATATAAAGTTAAAATTTTCTTTAATTTTTGCCATATCTCAAACTACGATTTAAACAAACCAGTCATCTTGAACATGCATTGGCTCTAAATTTATCCAAAATCCTAGTGTTTGTCATATAAATTGTAGCACCATATTTAGACACCGAAATTGTTGTTACTATGGTGACTGTTAATGTTAATCAAAGGAAGTAAAGATTTTGTTGTATATTAAATAACAAATAGAAGTAGAATTGTAATCTCTTTGTATTGGCAAATGAAACGTATGACTTGTAAAATTCTGATCAATGAAATATTTTTTAAAACATAATTGTGGCACATCTGGTAATGGTGTTTATACTCCTGCGATTACCTCTATGGTCTGGTAGAAAGTATCTTAGTCAGAAACACTTAGAAGTAAAATAGTTAGCCTATATATAAAACAAGTTTACTCACAATTACTTCAAAATGTGTTAAAAAAACATTCTTTGACACATCTAATTTTCTAACTTGAAAAAAAGGTACCCAAAATGGTTTAAAAGGTTTTTTTGTTAAAAAAAAGAAGGGATTTTGCCCTAAAATTAAAGGTTTGGGTACAAAAAAGATGTAAAAGGTTGTCCTTGGGAGGCCTGCATATATAACAATATCCAGATGTAGATTCTATTCTTCTACTAACATCTTACAACTCAATCAACTTGGTTGTTGCTAATGTACCAAATTTTATATAAATAACATGTAAATAACAAATAATGAAACAATATATCCCGATGATCATGATCTCCCGATCATACTATTCACATAACCATAGATTTCCTTGTATTATTTGCGTGGAAATAACAGCTGATGATTCTGAATTAATTTTCAGTTAATGTGATAAGTGATAACTATGATTGTAAGAGGAAGATGGAAAGCAGTAGACCGTAGAAATCGATGCTTGACGAAAGTGGCAAACTTATGGATGGGTGTCGTCATGATACAGACTCGTTACGTAAAAACAAAATAACCCAGATTCCTTACTAGAGCTATTAATTCCCCCATCAATTTCCCGCGGAATAGCTGGATCGAGATAATATTGGGACGGTTCCAGTTAGGTTATAATGCTCTTTCAGGAAGTGTATTTCGCTCTATACTGACACAATCCGTGAGTGTAAATAGGCTACACTAGCATTGCAAAGCATTAGGATTTGCAGAAACTTGTACGCACGCTTTACACCGGAAAGAAAAGCATAAATCTGGATCCGTATTATATGTTAAAGGAAAGCCTGGCAGTATCTAAAAATACCGACTTGTTAAAGATCTAAATGCTATTAAAATTAAAGTGATCGAAATTCCGAAACAATCCATTTCGTGTAGAAATTGGCTATTAAATTCTCGGGAATACCGCCCTACCCCCGGCGCTATTTATGTATCCAATTAAAAAAAATCTAAATAATTTACCATTGACAATTACACATCTCGCACATAGTGATATCGACAGCGTGGTTTGGGTTGAAATGCTTACTGAAATAAAGCTTAATGGCATAGTTGCGCAATGTCTTGGCCAAAGAAATTAGAAGGTTGGACGGACCGCTGCAGGGAAAGGAATCTAAACAACACACTGTCATGAATGCATCACCACGTGAAAGACACTTGGGAATGCATAAAATTTATTCAATGTATTTGAAGTACACTTACGTGGTATTTTAACAATAGCATATATGAGATGTGATAATATATACAACTGTCAGGCCCTTGGTACTTTCTCCCCATTAAAAAATGACGGGATCTAAAAATATCTCTCCTTAAGCTAGGTTATTCATCTAACTCTATAAAGCGTACACATCGGTATTGCGTAACATCTGAATACATCAGACAGTAAGACAAGTTAACAACACAGAACAATACATATAAAATCAAATATACACTAATATCACTCCCTCCCTTAGTATCTACCGTTCGCGTTTCTTACTCGATTCTAAGCACATCCACATCGCACCAAAGGCAGTGTTCCTTGCATCATGTTGTGATCATCCGTCGATCATTCACATTTTATACATACTTGCAATTCAATAAGTACAATATATTGTCACGTAAGGATATAAACCAAATACTTCATCACACACATCCATGTTCCTCTCTATGATCACAATATTATTTTGATCACTTCAACACCGGAGTAATCATAGACATAAATCACATCACAGTTATACTAGTTCACACATAACGGCACCAGGGTGTGATAAATATGTTTCGAGATCTTAGTTCAAAGCATTATCAGAGTACGTTTCCATAAATAGCTTAGGCGTAGTAATCGACGCCATTGCCATAAGCTGTTACCAGTAATGACAAAAATATAGATCCATGAATATTCCGAATACAAGTTAGGGTCGACAAACATTTTTTAAAACCTTAATTCTGTCCCAATCTAATCCATAATACCGCGGATTATAAGGTTTTAATAATGTAGATAATAGAATAATCCTTCATTTATATTTTTCCATATATTTGTTTTCTGAAAATTATTTTCATTTTAAAGTAAAGTATTTTCATTTTGTATTGTGCTTCACTTGGCAGAAATAATTACTAATAGTGAATAAAAACCATTGTTTTCCAAATCAAGATTACCACAAAGGGGGACAAATAGAAAACGGTAGAATACATCAACAATCGGAAAGTCAATTTGGATTGATACGAAGACAATGTGGGTGAACTCCTTGTTTTTATAATAATGAGCACATAATACACAGAATTCCCGTCTTTACTCCAACATAAGCTATACAAATTATTGAAGCAATTATGAGTACCAAAATAGTCTGGTAGATAGATATACACCGATTACTTCGAGGACATAAAAAAGGCGATCATTCAAATAGCTTTTCTTTCACACAATACAACAACACGTGAATCTTTCAAGCCTTCACAAACGATATACGTTTGAATCTATTTACAGCGGTACATTCGAAGTCTCCTTATTGTAAAATACAAGAGTAACAATATAAAATCTTCAACCATATTTCTTATTCTTAATAATAGCTGCACTGATTCGTGGTATACCCTTTACTATAAAAATGTAATACACAACTGAAATTGAGAACTAGTGCCATTCTGAGAATTGAGTCGATACACACAAATATTTATAACTGTAGCAATGAAAAGCTCAACTAGTAAATAGTTACACTTAGTAAATTAGTTACTTGCTAATCATGTAAATGTGTGAACTTAAGAGGTCAGTCATACACCATTTATACAATAGATGTAACATGGAAAGCACCGTTTTCTTTTGACTCAACATTAAATGTTATTTCATCTCGGCGACTGTCAGGTATTATGCTATCTGGGTTAGGTTGGCTGCGAATTAAATACGCTTCTTTGGCAATGTCTAAAAGTCGCCCAGTTTCTGCTTTTCCAGTTTGTTCTACCATTGCGTAGAAATGAGACTTGTCATCTTGTAAAAGGGTGTATGGCTCGTCGAATTCCACGATACGTCCATCGTCCAGTACCTTAAATACGAAAATATAAAAACAACATGAAATGTATCACAAGCGTGAAATAGTTTGGGAAATAAAACTTTATTTAAAAAAAAAAATTGATGCTCAAACTGAAAAAAACCCTGAGCGTTCCTATTCTATGTATTAGCAAATGACGAAATAGGTCATGCCCAAGTTTTTCAATAGATAACCATTTAAGATTTGGCAAAGCATGTAGCAGATGATAGTATTAATTTATCAACTATTGATTATCAACTTCTAGAGGACCTGCCTCACTCTATTATTCCTTTTGGGTGGAGGGAGAATGCCCACAGGCAGGGTGCGAGTATAATTTTCTTGTCGAGCATTCAAATAATGAATGTTTTTGGGCCAATATAAACCAGCGTCAGGAGAAACGAAACACACGTGAGTGTTTGCCAAATGCTAAAACGGGTATAGCAGGTCCAAAACCCGAGAAAGGACACCGAATCTAGCGGCAATTATCTCTAGGGTTCCATGAGAATTACGATACATTGAAATCTACCGAGTGATATTATTGCCTGCAATAGATCGATCGTGTCTGGCTAGAAAGCCCAGCCAAGATAATAATAGCTACACAGGCAACATACACTAGATGTGCGATTCATATATATATATAATTTGACCATTCCTTACCATTACTCTGTCCGAGTCCATGATGGTATGTAGACGATGTGCGATAGTAACTACAGTGCAGTCTCTGAACTTTTGACGTATGGTTTGTTGAATCAAAGCATCAGTCCTATTAAGGGATGGAACATTTTGTTTATGAAAACGAAATTTCAATCATAATACAAAAAAAAACTGTTTAAAATACGAGTCTATAAACCAAGTAACGAGACACATATTACCACTGCCATGTAATAATGTTAAGACCGTCATGTGCTGGATTACCAGTCACAAAAGGAGAAAATAGTTTGTCTTAATTCTTAATGGGGCTTATGAAGCTGAGGATTTCTCCTATTGCAAAACAAATCGAATAACCATATTTGATTGATCACTGAAATACCAACCTAGGATCAACATTTGCGGTAGCCTCATCTATGACAAGGATCTTGTTCTGCCGCAAGACCGCTCTTGCTAGACAGACCAGCTGTCTTTGCCCAACACTGAAATTATGGCCACCTTCACTCACGGGTGACTCTAGACCAGTGGGTAAATCTTCTATCACAGATTTCAGCTGCACCTGGAAGTAATGATAGCTTGGATACATTGACTGAATAAAACCGAAGAGAAATACTATCCGAGGGATGCCTTGTCTATCATGACAATGGAGAAAAAGCAATCATCCTTGTGGTCGTCGTTCTCTTTGTTTTTTTAGTGATTCCTCCTAACATATCCTACCGAAGATTATAAACTTTTGAATTGAATTGAAATATCCCTCGTGTCATTGATGGTTAACCAATGATGGTTGGCAAATGGGTCAAGAACATCTGTACAACAGGACTTCAAGTTCTGTTCTTATTATTTACAGCATAAACAGCAAATACGAAACTAGTACAAGTGAGAATGATACAGCTTGCAGCTTGTTCTCTTAAATGGTTTTGCCCACTTACTTCCTCAAGGGCCTTCCATAACACGGCATCGGTATATAAGGAGAAAGGGTCGAGATTTATTCGAATCGATCCTGTGAACAACACTGGGTCCTGAAGAAAAATAAATGAATTTAAAAATAAATATTCAGCACAAATATTATTACTGAATTATGATATAGATCTATATTAGAATCGGAACGTTCATTAATTTAGTTTTAACATACCTGGGGAATGATGGATATCTTCTTACGAAGATCATGCAATCCTAGAGTGGATATATCAACTGCGTCTATCTTGAGTGAACCTTCAGGTTCTGCAAGTCTAAAGAGCATACTTATAAGGGAACTCTTTCCAGCTCCAGTCCTTCCAACCAGGCCAACCTAGAAAATACAAAACAGGCTTTCAATTTACAATTTTATCGTACATCACATTATATTATTCATTCAAGGCCAATTATATTTATGATGTTTAAATCACAGAGCACCAACTCGGTCGATCCACCTTGCTAGTCCCAAACTGCCTAAGCTGGAAGTCGAATCCCGCATGTACTGCCACCCAGCAGGTGATAGACATGCACACTAAATACATTTAATATAATTTTTTTCTTGTTTCTACGAAAAAGGGTCTATGGTTTGGTAGACTGAAAAAAAGGTAATACGCTGGGTTACCAACACTATGGGGACATTCCTGATGCTCAGAACATGAGGAGTTTTGAAGGGGAATGAGGGACTTGAGGCAACGTATCAATCCAACTACATATCGCCCTACCCAAAGATGACTTCCCCAAGCAGAGTTTTAATTTAAATTAAAGTGAGATTTTACCTTCTCTTTGGATCTAATACAGAAGTTGATGCCCTTGATCACATATTGTCCGTCCTCAGTATACTTGAATTTGGCTCCCTCCCCGGTGATGATGCCATGTACAGGCCATGTAGCAGGAGGCGTCTTGTCTGGGTCGGATTCCAAGGGAGCTTCAGAAGGTAACAGAGAGTATTCGTGTAAACGCTCCACTGATGTCATCTGAAGGGCAAGTATATTATCGAGTAAGTCATGGAAATATATATGAACGAATAATAAATTCAGGGGTTAGAAATCACTATTCATTAAATGTAATAAAACATTTTTTCTACTAGCAATTTATAAAGTCCTGTGTTGGTGTATGGCAATATATGTGTGACCAATATGAAATTACCTGGTTTTCGACTTCAGCACTCTGCCTAACTCCCCATTGGAAGAGTCCCATTAAGCTTATCGCGTATGTCAACGTGAGACCGACCAAACCACCGTTCAGATCTACAAATATAAATTTATTTTAGATTTATTAATCAATCATAGGAAAAAATCTAATACGTTATATGTTTAAAACAAGTATACTCTACTACTACACATACTTGCAATTATTGTCCTTAAGCAACTATGCCCAAGTTTATGCATTTGGAAGTTACATCAGTGCGGTGACATGAATAGATAAGATCATTAACACATTATATATTCGAGATAATATTGATAACGTACTGTCAGAGGCGATGACGCTACACATGGCAACAGCCGTGACAAACAAGGCACACAACCAGTCGAGGCGTACAGCGAGCCAGCGACTGGTGGACAAGAAGAGGGACCACGCCTCTGAATGCAGGTCTTGATGTTTGTGAAACTCGGCGATGAACTTGTCGCTGGCATTGAATGCCCTGATGGTGTAAATTCCCTGCAGGCTGGCACTAACATGAGTAAATACCGGGCTGCGCGCTAGGGTAGCAATGTCGAAGATAAACAGAGCATCAGAATTTAATCAGAGAAATAGTAAAAACATCAACTAAGACCGTCACCAGGCTATTGGTAGATTTAAAAAGCGAGAGTTTTATCTACCGAATTTCTAAAAATCGAATGAAAATCATGTTTGACATTAGGACTACTAGGTGAGAGAAGTATGACATGAAACAAGTGAAACTTTTTTAAATGTAAGCTGTGAGCATAAGTTAATATAGAGTAATTAAAAGAGAGGTGTTCATACTTGTAGCTTCTAATCTTTTGATGTCTCTGGAGGTCGCTAGAAAATATCTACGAATGATGACAAAAAGTATGCAAAGTGGCGTCGTTGGAAGGAAAACCCAAGGATTGATCACTCCAGCAACAAGGATGATAGTCAGAATATTAAGGGCGCACTGAAAAAGAGGGTATCTAAGGGTCAGATAGGTAGATAATTAATCTAAACTAGAAAGGTTAGCTATTGATTTGTGTATTGTGTTATCGAAAACAATAGAGTTGCTTCTCTTTTCAGTCATCGATATAAAACACAATTTTATCAAAGAACCACAAGCCGTAAGATATGTGTTCTATCTTATTTCACGGACTCCTCATCTAATCGTCAATGTACTAAACGACCTTCAGGAGTTCAATAAGTACGAAAACTCCACAGGATGGTTATGAAATTAAAGTTCATTTCTGAAACCAGTAAATACTCGTAAATAAATACAATGTACTAGTGAGTAAAATACAATCCAGAGAAAATGGTTTCGCTCGATGTCAAACTAGGCTGCAAATCGGCGAACATATTTATATAGTTAAAGAGACGTTCATATTATATGTATAGGCATACAATTCCGACTGAACGATTTACAAATGAAGTTTACTCTATACTAAAGACCCCAGGTGGTATATCTATTACATCTCTCCAAATAGCCCCACATAAAACATAACCATATAGTAAAAGCAACTGGATGAGAAAACGCTTATGTTTTGATAGTCGGCTAAGCTTTAAATTTCCATTTAAACTACAAACCGACAAAACGACGAGTTCGAAACACAAGTGCAGCATACCTGAATGAAGTCGAACATGGTCAGCGGTAAAGTTTCATCGACTTGTCCCATATCTTTGGAAAAACGATTTAAAATACGACCTGGAGATGAGAAGAACAGGCATATTATGATATATTTCAGTGTTCCAGCAAACAAGATGGGAAATGTCAGGAGGCTATGTTGAGTGGCTCAAACTAGCATTTGAAACCTACATCAATAGGGAACTTTTGAAATACTCTGTTTAGCTTGAGATAGCAACAGCTAGCACTAATTTCATACAGGGGCCGAGGCCAGTCTGAGGGTGGGTGGGGTCCTGACCACAGCTGTAGGTATGTGCCTCCACACACCCGCTCACACATAGTGCAGGCGCATGCATCATGCACTCAACCTGCACTGACATACAGCCCATCCAATGACCTGTTGAAAATTTGTTTTCCATAATTATCAAAGGAAAATAAGGTAAAATGAAGATAAGATGTCTCATATATCCTCAAGTTTGGTGGTAATGTTGGAATTTTTTCTGTCTCAAAATTACTTTTAATGAAGGACCCTCTCTGTGTCCATTGGAACCCATACCCATATAAAGTACACACCCCTCTTCCTCTTCCAGTCAAAATTACCCATGACCCTCTACTCTGGCCTCAGTTTTCCAGTCATAAATTCTAATCCAAATCTTCCCTATTGTCAAAGAACGAGCAACATTGAAGTCATTTGTATGATCCATTACTCAACACTTTAATGATAGAAAAGGTCAATGGATAAATAAATTGAAATATATGTTTCTAACAGCTACATTTGGTAGACTTACCCACTGGGTTTGTATCAAAGAAAAGAACAGGACTTCTTATAACCCTGGCAAACATTCTGTTGTGGAGTGTTCTGGCTGAGGACACCAGGATGTGGAACATAAGCAACGCCCTCAGTAGCCCGAACAGGAACACACTCAATGTGATACCGGCGTAGATATACAGGTAGAGGTCGATATCTAATACAGGAACTGTAACATTGGAACTGTTGTATCCTTGAGCAAAGTCCATGTCCCTTTCCATCATGGCTTCCTGCCTGCCCTCTTCACGAGTCGACCTATAAATGGATAGAAATTTTACGTAAAGTACCAATTATATATTTCCACCACAGGGAATGGCCACCAGAAATAAGCCGAAAGTAATCTACTTTTTCAACATAAACTAAGCCTGGGTATATGTGAATAATTCAACAAATAAGATCATAATCATATCTAGTTAATTGTTATTAAAACATGCTAATCAATAGACACACATTCGACTCACCAATAAGAGAGCCACCAATCACACAAGATGTAAGTCACTTGAGCAGCAAGGTTGAGCAAGATGAGGAGTATAATTCCCAACACACCAGCTCCATATAGGAAGTAATTCATATACAGGGAGACGGGTATCGAGCCTTCCTTTCTTCTCTCTTCCTCCTGTACAGGGGCCACATATTCTCCCTATAAGAACAAATAAGATATAATATATGTTTCAATAACTATTAGACAGTAGCCGAAAGTATTAAAATGGATACTAAAATAGTTATATCTTCAGTCACATGATGTTTTTTTTAAGAACGTTTCCCTCTATGAGTCTTCCAAACCATAATAGAAACATCCTGACTAGTTGATAGGTCATCAGAACAAATAACAAGGAATATCCAACTTTTCAAGAGCTTTATGAATAAGTTAACAGTCTTTATTATATATGCACTGCTCCGAGAACAACGTGAGTTATGCACAGTGCGTATGCCACTAGTGAGTTATGTGTTGTACTCATGGCGACCAATGCATATTTTAACAACGTTTAGTGCCAAACTTCAATATCAAAACCTCTGGACTCTATCAAACTTACCACAATGTTTGCGTCTAGGGTACCTAGTGACATCATGGAACCCATTGTTTGAGTCAGACTATCGACAGAGCGAGATAGAGAGGTACGTGACCGTTGGTAGGCAAGGCGTCGCTCGATGGGTCCATGAAGGGACTTGGCAGACCTATGTGGAATTAATATAGAATTATTAATGATAATCCTAAAAATAGATTAAAGACTAATCGGGCTAAATATATTGAATTAGCACATCTGTCAGGGCCCAGGCAGAATTACACGTTTAAATATGATCCTAAACGTCAAATGACATTTCAGGCAAGGAATGAGATTATATTTGCGATGGGGATTCCTAACAGTAACATTTCCATTTAAAATCTTAATTAAGCATGTGTCATACTTTGACAATTATTAAGGTTTTAAAGTTTAGTATTGCTTTTGATCATAAAAAAAAACTCACTTTGTTATCCCGAGTAAACTTTTAGTGACATCAGTGCTATCTTCGAGAATAGTTTTTGGTTCGTAGGATTTAGAGATATAGTGAGCGGGCCGCTGATCCTCTTCATGAATGACATCATCAGATAGTACCACCTCATCTAGCTTCAGCATGGGGGCCTTAAATAGGAATAATAAGGAATAATAATAAATTGGGTTTTTCTACGAATCATATGGAAAATATTACGTTTGCTCCTCTTTCAGGTCACTGGGGTGAGTCTAGTCGTCTCTACCATATAGATATAGATGATCAAATAACTTCTAAATCTGGGGGATCGAAGTTAACGAGAATAGATTTGTGTGTGTGGTTGTGGGTGTATGTGTGATGAGAATGAATATGTTATGGACAGCAGTGTAAGATGGGTGTCCTTATGGAAGAATTAATACACCTGTTGAATATGCCCATGAAGTTCAATTAATACTAGGGGACTAACGTTTAAAAACACCTAAGTAAGTTAAGGAGGGAAACTTACGTGTCCATTAACATGGGGCTGATCCCCCGGTTCTTCATCGTCACGTTTCAATAATGATGCAAAATCAACTCCAGACTCGGCCAACTCGTCAAAGGTACCAATTGCCATCGCCTCTCCCTTTTGAGAATGAATATGAATGTGAATAAAAATATAAAGGATGCTGGCGGCCATTAGAAAACTAGACAGATAACAAGTTCAAGATGGCAACAAACCCTAACATTATTTTTAAAATACCAAACAATAACTGTAGGCCTATTTATCGATAATTGTGTATTCCCTCAAAGCAATCCCAACCCATAATATTGGAGAATGTTATATGAGAAAGTAAAATACTAGACGTATAACAGGGAAGGATTAAAGGATTGTGGACCTTCACTCTGCGAAGTGAGAGGGAAAAGTGGATCAGCTTGATATATAGACCTGTAGGGCCAAACAACCCCCGAAGCACTTTCGTTGAAACGTTTATTTCTCAGACGTTTGGAGTGTGCGTGCAATGATATGCTTCTAACATGTGCTATTACTGGCAAGCTGCGGAGCAGGTGGTGTGGGAATAGGGGGAGGAGATGTTAACCACTGATGATTGACAGGCTAAGTCAGGGCACCCTCGCATGTCATGTGACCTGGTGGAATGGTAGGCGCCAAGACAACGACCAATGAGCACTAAGGGATAGAATGTCCACTTCGGTCCATTTGAAAGTCCACTTCAAAGGGCACTAGGCCCAGGGAGTCTAAGGGTGTGAACTTCATGAAAGGAAAATCGCTTATTACCAATGAGTAGGTTATAAATTTGGTGCTTCTGAAAACCTTTCATGCAGCCGCCGATTTTGGAGTATTTTAATTCAAATAAAGGAGAAATATTAACCTCAAAAACTTCTACTTTGGAATAAACATGGCTTCCCCTGGCAATCAAGGTCTGAGGCTCACACCCAGCCAATTCCTTATTATATAGTTGGCAACAGCGGTAGGGGTTCTTTGAAGAACTAAAATTTATTGGGAATAAAGAATCGGCAAGCTATCGATTAAACGACTCCCAGAATAACAATTATCAAGCCGATCCAATAAATTGACTTCGACTCAATTTTTGGGACAGCCGAAAAAGCACAATATAGGGATAATTACCTCCTTCAGGATCAATATATTGTCGGCCATCTTAAGATATTGTAGTTGATGTGTGACAAGAATGCGAGGTTTAGATCTCAGCACTCCATTGATACACCTGTGAATGGAAAAATTAAAAAGGGCGATTGTGTAAGAAGGATGACTGTAAAGCAGATAAGGGATACCCCAAGCTTCAAAATCTAACCAACAAAAAGTAGTAGCATTCAGATGCTTGGTAACTTGGCAAATACTTTAAGAAATATATCTCTTTATTGTAAGGAATACATTAAAAGAATTTATCATATAAGTATGTATTTGGTATATAAATAACTACTGAAAGTAATAGTTTAATGAGGTGCAAGTGTTGACTGAAATAAAATGTTTCTTCAATCTAAGATCTTATATCAAGTGTAATCATACTTCTCAAAAATATGTCGACCAACTGCTGTGTCTACAGCGCTGAGGGGGTCATCTAACAAATATATATCAGCATCGTAGTAGAGGGCACGAGCTAGACTAACTCGAGCTTTCTGTCCTCCACTCAAGCTAGCACCTCTCTCTCCAATTAACGTCTGGTCGCCGTCTGGCATGATTTCTATATCCTAGTCATAAAAATAAGAAGTCTTAATACCAGAAAGAAAAAAAAAAGATTCATGCCAGGACCCGATTCTTATAGCAATATTTTGGGAGCTTTATTACCAGTTTTCTGGATCAGTCGATGTGTTTACACAGCATCATTATATATTGATTAGGGGATGAGGCCCTAGCAACACGTACAGTAGTTAAATATTATTATATGTAGTAAACTTATTTCGTATTTAGTTGAGTACATTCGGTATATTCACTACATACTTTAATATTTACTCTTCTAAATAATCAACTTTCATCACTAAATCCTCCCCCCGCTTTTATTCATAAAATATATTGATGTACCCATCCCACAGTATGATATATAAATTTTGGGGGACAACGATAAAAAAAGAATAACAATGTTGTTGGAAAAACCCAATACGTACATACAATTAAATATTCGCATAAACCTACTCTAGCTAGTGCAGCTGCCTTTATGACTCGCTGGTACTTAGTCATGTCAAACTCTTGTCCGAAGACTATGTTCTGCCTCACAGAGCCGGAGAAGACCCAGGGTTGTTGAGAGGCGTAGGCTACGTTTCCACTAACTTTAACACTACCTGATGAGACCGGGAGCTCTTCCAACAAAGCCATCAGCAGGGATGACTGGAAATAATGAAAAGCAGGAGGATTATTATCTTTATAATCGAGAGGATTTTTGTTATTCTTAGTTCGAGCTAAGTGGTCTGTGTATAATTATTTTAAAGGTCAGGTAGACTAGATTTAAAATTGAAAGTTTGGTTTGATGTTAGATATGCGCTTTTATCCGTTGCGGTGTAAAATAACAAACTATCTTCTACCTTGCCAGCTCCCACAGGGCCAATAACGGCTAACAACTCTCCTGGACGCACTTCAAAACTGATATTGTTCAATGTCAGGTTTCCTCCATTCTAATGGCGAGAAAATTATAAAGACAAGAGTCAGATAAATGGAAGAAAAAATATGAAAATATTTTTGCCTTTACATAAAAGTATACTGAAGAATGACTTGTAAGAACGTGAAACTTGATTGACTAGTAAATCGATAGTTACATTCTATCATGAAAGGATAAATTCTCCAACATTACCTCTTTATCCCAGACAGCTGAGATGTTCATGGCAGTCACTTTAGACCCCTCACCCATCTCATGTTTAGGAGAATGCAATATGTTTGTGGCTTTATCCTTTTCTTCCATCAATAGAAATTCCTATTTGAAAAAAAAAAGGATTACACTTTGAGCTATTTCTTTCTTTGGAATGCTCCTGTTGATTTGAAATGTCATAAAATTATCAATTATCTATTCAGAAAGAGAATACATGTAAATAAATGAGTACTCGTATCTATCGATTAGAGGACAGAGGTGAAAGTCAAACAAAAATGGTTTTACTAAGTGGTGGATGTTACCTATATTAGTAATTTCTTCAGGCAATTTTTCTCTTTAACAATGTATCAGACAACAGACAATCACTGAATTGATACATTGGTCAAGATAACTCCACATGTCACAAGCTAAAAAAACGTGCGCTATGCGCTACCAAATATCATGCAGAAGATAATATGGGTGGATCAAGTTATCAAAGTAACGTGGGTTTTCACTATTATAATCTATCAAGAATGATAAATAAGTAAAACTCATGCTTTTATTTTAATACAACTGTAAAACAGCTTCAGTACTGTAGGAGGCAGGTTGTCTTATATTCATTTGGTTATATTTGGAATAATAAAAATAGCGATCGGTTCTTGTATATATTGCGTACAAACATGTGTATTAGTGGAGGTAATGACCACTTTTAGAAAGAGTGAGACATACCGGTTAATTAGGGCTTTGGGTTTGGAAAATATGTGCACACGAACAGGGATATATGACAAAGTGCAAGTGGATAAGCCGAGTACGACACCATTCGCCACACTAAGTAACAGCCTTCTGTCTAATTACAAGCAAGAGCTCGGAGACTAAGCTTGTATTCATACTTCATAAATTCTATTAAAAGTTTTCGTTAACAAAATCAAGACTTAACCAAAATTTCAATGACTTGTTGGTGCCAACCTCAAGGCGTTTGACGGTCGTCAGGCACTCGCTCCCCATGCTCACTCCCAGGGAAATGCGGCTAAGAAATGCCCCTCGTAGAATGTGGATGAGCGCTATCGCAGGGAATATGATGTGTGCTCGCACAACGTTCCCACACACCACCCAAACCACTACTAGGCAAAAGCAAAGAAGTTTGCTGCCAAATACACCAATCGTCACGACAAAGCACCGCGACCCAAACTGCAATAAGACTCGGGTGAGCTCCCGTCTGTCAACCAAACAAGAAACTGATATTTGGTCTGTTATTATGCACATTATTTTACTTTCTTTCAAAACAATTCGTGTTGGGAAATTTAAGAGGTAGAACAGGCGACGCCTCTCTGCTATGGCCTCTCCGTTCAACCTGCTTAGGTTAGAAAAGAAGATCGTATGAGGAAACAAAGAAAGACATGTTGCTGTAAAATAAAAAAAAATTATAGTGTAAAATATAAAAGGTGTGAGATATTCAGCTCTGCTAAGATAAACAGGTGAATGAAAATATAATGAGTAAGGACTGTTACTAAACTGGGAAGATAATGAAAAGTGAATGCACTGTAAGAAGGGTCACTAAGGGTGAAGGGTTATGGCACTAGTCTATGTTTAGGAATGTGAATGCCCAATGTCCAATGTCCAAAGACATGACGCGGTAACTGACCATGAAACTTGCATGCTGGCTCATGTAAATAAATTATGACCAGTATACTTTAGATAATTCTTAAGACAAATTATTGCCAAAAGGAGTTTCTTTAAAAGAAGCTGCTGGAGTTTGGACCTATTTGCTGTTTGTATGGCAGTGAAATTATTAGCTTCCAATCTTATACCTTAAGTTATAAATAGCCTAAAAATGCATGAATAAAATGGACAGATTTAGGCATCATGCCAAGGCCATGTAGAAGCTACCATGATTAGTGTTGAGGAATAGCTAACATGAAATCAAGGAGCATTATCTATACTGCACTCTAGCCCCATGTTTTTACAAAAGCAAAGCAATTATGTCAGTTAACTAAATCTAACATTCAAATTTAAGCCATTCAACAGAAAATAAATAAAGTATAAAAGAGGCAACAATAATAGAAAAAAACCAAAGGGTAATACAATAGTGTACCAATAAAAACAACACATCAAGAAAAGACAGCAAAAGCACAACAAGAAGATGTTGAAGGGAGCCGTACCTCCAGGCGGGAGATGGTAACTTTCGTCTCAGTGGTCTGTTGCACAGCGAAGGGTACAAACAACGTCATGACTAGCCGCACTGAATTGTACATGCCAATCACTACAAACACCGTCTCCGCATCGAGAGTTTCACCACTCAAAGCGTACGCCAAGAAGGTTAGAAATGCTATGATCTTGGCTGAAGAGAAAAATGGCGCTTGTATGGCAGCGCGGGCGTAACTAGAAGCTTTAATACGCTTTACTTCTTGTCTGGAAACAAATGTGAAATTGGGTTTGTTTTAGTGGTGGGAAGTCAAGGGGGAATCTGAAAACAAAAACAATCATGAGTGTCTTATCAGTAGATCTTATGGCAATGATGGGACAGATAGCAAATACAGTAGACTACGTCTTAATACTCATGCAAAGGCTTTTAGTTATGTCTGGAGTAAAATAATCATTAGAAAAACGTTCACTATGGATAGTTAAGAAAAAAGAATATTTGCATTCAAATATTCACTTTTCAATAGCAATAAGTTACGATCAAAATTTCAATGGGGATACAATTTAATCATCGCATCTCGGATCATAAAATAAAATGATCTGTTATAAGATATTTTATTTACAAAACAAAACTACCAAACTTGTTAGATTAGGCCCACGACCACATATGGCTAATACTATTAATACGAACAATTTATATTGCAGCTATTATTCTGTAGAGGGAGGTAAATAAATCTTATTTTAATTTGGCGTAGTAGTTGTGTACAGGCCGAATGCCCAATCAGGTGCAAAGGTGTCTTAAAGACAAGTAAGCATTAAGAGGACATTAATACTGATAGTTGGTCTATTTCTCTCAAATAATTACAATTCTAAAAATGAAAAATAAATCATGAACTGACCTCTTACTTATTAATACAGGTACATAAAAATAACGATATACACAAATTATTTACAGATTAATGAGGAGCCCATATCCCTGTGACAATGACCCGGTAATTAATTACTGATAAACGGCTTAAACCCTTTTACATTTACATAATTAATTGCCAAGAATGTAGTCCTAATCTGTTTTCTGATGTGACTCCAGATTAAATCAACAGGAGTCGGTAACACTATCCTCCTCAGGATACGGCAACACATCCTCACAGATAAAGAGCGGTTTGTACATGCAACTAGGTAGAGGAATGAACAACATAACCATAAAAAGCATTATCTATTGGTTAAACGTACTGCGAGTGAGAAAAAATACAGGAACGTGAATGTGCCAATGCTCCAGTTGTTAGGAAAGGAGCCCTGAGGTTATGTCAATGTGGCCAATATGTCTGAATTGTATGGTTCCATTACATTAGGAAGATGCTATAACATCAGCTCTTCCTACCGTTGTCTCCCTGATTGATATCATTATATGTAACGCTTTGTTCAGTTCCAGGGGACAAATTATATGTAGATTTTGATATAATTGATAGACCACGGGGTTATATAATAGAAATGAAAATACAAACTGAATTTATTGTCATTAGACCATTTATAGCAGTGATCCAGTCACTATGGGCCGTATATACTGAGAGAGTGCTAACAGTTACGACATATACCATCCACCAGTCTCCCGCTCCATTGAAATAATATTATAGCATGCATGCTCTTAATATTGAAGCGAATGGACCTTAATCATGCTTAAATCATTAAACCTGGACAGTTTAAAGTGCAGATCATCTGAAATGGTACCTAGAGATATATATTTTGTCAAAGCCAGTCGACGGATGATATCCGATGATAGAGGTTGCACAGGGCAACAATAATTATTCTCATCACGTTGTCATAGATACAAGGTTGGTGTTCTCTCTGAGCTATGGGACAAGACAATATGTAAACATTGAAACAGTATCAAGCAGACGCCACATGATCCTTGAACACAAATTGCATGCGCACATAAACATCTCTGACGGATTACATTATCTGAGCAATTACATAAAATAGAGGTTAAATAAAATCCAGCTAAACTGCTAACCAGTTGCGCTGTTGACGTTGTTTGCACTAAACATTGATGACATATCACCTCGTAATGTAGGGGGACCTTTCACCGATGACAGTCGAACAAATTCAGTCACATACATCAAATTAACCATTTTTTAAATAATTACCTAGTAGCAAACGTAGCTTTTCCGCTCTTTTAGTGACTATTCACCATTATTGAGACAGGAAAAGCTTTATTCCTTTTATAACTTTTGACATATATAGGTCTCCGAAGCGATTATAGACAAAATATTAATACGGGCAATTTGGACAAAGGATAAATATGTACCCATACTGAGTGCAACTGCCAACGTTGTAGTTAAAGCAAGAATAGATGTATCCTTAGTAGAAAAGTCAGTTTCTTGAAGATGTCAGTTGTAAGAAATATAAGCTACGCGTTGACGCAGATTTCTAAAGGTTTAACTGCGTTCCACTTGAGATGGGTAATAGTTTTTTCAAAGTCGTACAACAAAAATGATACATAGAAAAGAGGTAACACGTAGATGTTAGAATAAACCGAGATTAAGAAGAACGGTTGAGGAAAATTACTTGGTGATTGGACGACATACAATAATCTGTCTCAAGACACGAAATTACAGTAAAATAGACGGAAAGTGAAAACGATCATACAACAATAATAGGTGCTTCTAGAATGCAATATAGAAAATATATTTGCACATTTGATTTTCATATTTACAATATGATCGTGACGCCGAGATTAAAACTGGCCAATAGGTGAAATATAGTTACAAACAACATTTGAATTAAAAAAAATATGAAATGACTGTACTCACTGTCTGACTTGGTTAACGAGATCGGCGAACATATTTTCCCAACAATACATTTTGATCACCCTCATACCGTTGAGTATTTCATTCATTAAACGTATCCGTTCATCTGTCCTCACAGCTGTTTGGCGTCTATGATACAAACACAAGAATAAAAAAGCCTGAAAACGGTGTATAATATTAAATGTACAATGGATTATCTGGAAACAGATTGGCACAACATTCATTTTTTTCCATTTCATTATAAACCACTCACCTTAGTTTAGAAAACATTTTACCCATACCGCCCTGTAAAGGTATGAGTAAAATGAGCATGGCAAATCCAGCCAGGGATGCGGGCCCTACTTTGTACCAAAGTATCACCAGTACGATTATGGCCTGGATCGGTCCAACCCATAGAAAATGCAGGAAAAGTATTGCCTGTAAATGCAAGAATTAACAGTCTGTGGTGTGAGCATAATCAATTGTGATGGAATACTATGTAATAATTGGATTAAGAAATTCAATTACATTGTGCGATGGACTTATTTATGAACTTACACTTGAATTTAATAAATATTTGTACATTAATTTGTATACCTAAGATCCACTCGGTTTCTAAATAGATATGAATCAGGAGAACTGTCTTCTCATGGAAAATCAGAAATCGGTTAATAAAACCGTTTAAATACAAATTACAATAAGGAGCACTTACATGATCAAATCGATTAACATCGTTGGACAGCAAATTGACTATATGACCTGTAGTAGTTTTCCCCATAGCCCCGGTGCTCAGACGAAGGGACTGAAATAAGAAAATTGAATACATACTATGCTCACTAAACTCTATACTCGTCCTGTAGGCAGCAGCGTGCCATAGAATTAACACTAGAGGGCTTTGATGTTTACTGCCTACAGGTCGCGTATAGAGTTACAGATTTAACTATAGCCTCACTATTATTTCAAATTATGTGCTTACGCAATAGCTGTCTTAGACGAATTCTAGGCGCGGTATGTTAACAAATAAAGTTACCAGTAAACAATTATTTAAAGAGAATCGCCAAAAATTCGGTCGGGGGAGAGGGGGGGGGGGGGCGTCTAAGAAGTTGTCGTTGATTAACTTACTTTCTTATAAATGAGTGAGCAAGTGGCAACTCGCATTGCCATGCCAACTCTTTGGACTTCATAGAAGTATGGATGATGGAAAAGTGCGAGAAGCACAGCACAAAAGCTCACTCCACCCGCGTATAGATATGCCTCTGTCGTACTGACGCCTCCATTCAGGGTGAAATAACGTATCAACCCACCAAGAAACAAGGGTTGCGCTACCTTTGTTAGTTCCTGAAAAAGATTTAAATATACATTTTTATTCATATTACACTTAAAACAAAAAATGGTGGATGTATATTTCAACGCTTCCAGGGTTCACAGACATAATAGTGTTAACATAGAAATGAAAAAAATAAATTTTTATTGGCCAGGATATTTAGAATATCGTATTTTCAAAATAACCTTACAGATGTTTGCATACATTTTTTACTTTATAATTATGATCTGCTTAAGTGTTAGCGTTTTATTTATTACGTATTTCATTTTTCTTAGGTCTTTCTAACTCGTATTGATAACGGTCATAATCACATCATAGCATCACTCCCGTTCTATTAACTGTAACTTTCTTGGGTTTAGTTCTACTACAGTTTAGAGTCTCGATAATTTCCTTCGTTGTGAGTATAACTGTATATCTTTTCCCCTCTATACTATAGCGAAAGTATAATAAATTTAGACCGGAAACTCTGGGGATTGGACAGCCTCATTTCTTAGGAAGGAAATTACAGTAGGGTAGCACCATACAGAAACAAACAATTCGTAGTTCTTACTCGAAGGTATAATTTTTTTTAAAAAAATAGGTCATAAAGTCAGTAAAGTTAAAGGCAAACATAAGACAATGAGTGGGATGGTTAGTTTTAAAAATGTGTTTGTATAAGTATGGGTAAACATAGTACAAGACAGCATGAAATCGGTTTTTGTACTAACATTCCTGAGAAGGGTCTACCGACCCAATTCGGGTCGACCATACAGCTGCCCTCATGTCATTTTTATCAGCCTTTTCCTCTGTCCAGTTCATATTCCTCTCATATCAATTGGTGTCAGATGTATAAGTTTGACTGCGTGGTACATGATACTAGTCACATTTTTTAATATGATATCTATCAGATAGATAGATCAGATCTAATTATAAACAGTTGAACTTTCTGAATTAATTGAAGTGGGCTTTCAATCGTTTTTGGGGCATAAGTAATAGTATTCAATCGTTGTGGCGTTATGGAGTTAAAACGGAGGAAAATGATAACTTAAAGCAAGAGGTGAGAAGAGGGAAGGGGAGAAGAGGAGTAGGGGGAAGGATGAAGAAGGGGGAGGGTAGTCGTAAAAAAAGTTGAAAGTTGGTCGTAAAAAAAGTTGAAAGTTTGTCAAAAAAAAGTTGAAAGTTTGTCGAAAAAAAAGTTGAAAGTTGGTTGAAAAAAAGTTGAAAGTTGGTTGGAAAAAAAGTTGAAAGTTGAAAGTTTTTTTGAAAAAAAAGTTGAAAGTTGAAAGTTTTTTTGAAAAAAAAGTTGAAAGTTGGTCGGAAAAAAGTTGAAAGTTTTTTTGAAAAAAAAGTTGAAAGTTTTTTTGAAAAAAAGTTGAAAGTTGGTCGGAAAAAAAAGTTGAAAGTTGGTCGAAAAAAAAAGTTGAAAGTTGGTCGGAAAAAAAGAGTTGAAAGTTGGTCGAAAAAAAAGTTGGTCGTAAAAGTCAGTCGTTCGTAAAAAAAATGAAAGCCTCATGGTTTAATCCAGCTTGTTCTTAAACAACTTTAATAATCATAAAATTCCCTAAATCGAATCATTTATATTTGCTAATAAACATCTAAATATTTAAAACATGATTTATCACATTACTTTTACTTTCAACCATTTCTATAACATGCAGAAACACCCAAAAAAGTTCCGTTCCGTTTCCTTCATTCAGATTCCATTTGCCATTACTTTTACTTTCAACCATTTCTATAAGATGCAGAAACACCCAAAAAAGTTCCGTTCCGTTTCCTTCATTCAGATTCCATTTGCCATTACTTTTACTTTCAACTACTTCTATAACATGCAGAAACACCCAAAAAAATTCCGTTCCATTTCCTTCATTCAGATTCCATTTGCCATTACTTTTACTTTCAACCGGCCGAGCGGAGAGCTGTCAACTGGCTTACGTCACACTGTCTTACACTGTCTTACGTCACAAAAGAGGTGCCGACTCCCAGAGCACCAGAACAAAGCTTACCGACCAAGCTGGGTTTGTCAACATTGCCACGTGCAAAGTAATACCGTCCCTTCAGTCTAAAGTAAAATGTTCTTCCAGAATTCAGGGATTCCCCTTCCTATCATGTCAACATACCTGACAGAACAACGTGTCTCCCCGAATAACAAAGAAAGGGGATAGTCGAGACACTTCCTTGTAAAACTTACCTCAAATAACGCTACAAGACCCAATAACGCATACAGTTTTCCAAACGCTCTTGCCAAAGCCACCAACAAGCTGGGCTTCTTATTGTCTTTAACCTTACTTAATTCTTTGTCCCATTCACTGTAACAAAGATAAATAGATTGATAAGAAGTCATCAAGTAAACAAAGTAGGATACGGGCAAAGTACATTACAATACTAGGCACTTTGGCTGGTAACGTCGATGCCATACTGATTTACGAGCTTCAACTGATGAATTGATAACATTCATAACAAAAAACATTAACACAAAGTATTATATTGACGTTGATATGACATACAATCACTATCACCTCATACGTCGACAATACCAGCATAATTCAGTACGAGACACAGTTCAGTGCATTTAAATTGGTTTTAGCACATGTAAATCGGAGTGCCACATACAAAATTTTAAACACTTTAACAGACCCTTAAATTTTAAATAATCCACATGCATTATGCAGTTCACTACCGACTACAGTTGAACTGCACTGGTAAAATAAATGTGACAAAGGCCGCAGAAGAGGGTAAAAACATTTGGAGAATATATTATATACATCTCGTGATACGGTCCTACATCTTGACCCTCGAAATACTGTACATCACCCTATATTTTGACCCAACCTCATAATAAATACTAGTAAGATTTCCCTAGGAAACGGTACAAATAAACATTGGCTTTCTCCCTGTCTCCGGATATAGAGCAACCCAGTTTACAAAGCGAAAAAAGGGAATGCAGACTAGAGTTTTGGACGTATCAAAAACGACTGAAATGCGATAATACTGCCAGTAAAAAAAATTGTTCACAAACAATGTTATTGACTAAACTATTTTTACTTTCCTATGTAACCATGGATGATGGTAGATCTATGATTGGAAACAGCCGCGGTGTTATACCTGTATGAGTAAAATTATGAAAATGCTAATTTATTATGGTTCACTAGGATTTCATTTTAAATATAGTTTTATAGCGTTCTGCAACAAGGCCATCAACTGTATGTAAAACAAGACAGCATGAAATCGGTTTTTGTATTAACATTCCTGAGAAGGGTCTACCGACCCTATTCGGGTCGACCATACAGCTGCCCTCATGTCATTTTTATCAGCCTTTTCCTCTGTCCAGTTCATATTCCTCCATATCAATTGGTGTCAGATATATTAGTTTGACTGTGTGGTACATGATACTAGTCGCATTTTTTAATATGATATCTATCAGACAGATAGATCAGATCTACTTATAAACAGTTGAACTTTCTGAATTAATTGAAGTATGGGCTTTCAATCGTTTTGGGGGCATAAGTAATAGTATTCAATCGTTGTGGCGTTATGGAGTTAAAACGGAGGAAAATGATAACTTAAAGCAAGAGGTGAGAAGAGGGAAGGGGAGAAGAGGAGTAGGGGGAAGGATGAAGAAGAGGGAGGGTAGTCGTAAAAAAAGTTGAAAGTTTGTCGAAAAAAAAGTTGAAAGTTGGTTGAAAAAAAGTTGAAAGTTTTTTTGAAAAAAAAGTTGAAAGTTGGTCGGAAAAAAGTTGAAAGTTTTTTTGAAAAAAAAGTTGAAAGTTGGTCGGAAAAAAAGTTGAAAGTTGGTCGAAAAAAAAGTTGGTCGTAAAAGTCAGTCGTTCGTAAATAAAATGAAAGCCTCATGGTTTAAACTTTAATCCAGCTTGTTCTTAAACAACTTTAATAATCATAAAATTCCCTAAATCGAATCATTTATATTTGCTAATAAACATCTAAATATTTAAAACATGATTTATCACATTACTTTTACTTTCAACCATTTCTATAACATGCAGAAACACCCAAAAAAGTTCCGTTCCGTTTCCTTCATTCAGATTCCATTTGCCATTACTTTTACTTTCAACCATTTCTATAAGATGCAGAAACACCCAAAAAAGTTCCGTTCCGTTTCCTTCATTCAGATTCCATTTGCCATTACTTTTACTTTCAACCATTTCTATAAGATGCAGAAACACCCAAAAAAGTTCCGTTCCGTTTCCTTCATTCAGATTCCATTTGCCATTACTTTTACTTTCAACCGGCCGAGCGGAGAGCTGTCAACTGGCTTACGTCACACTGTCTTATAGGCCTGTTCCACAGGTCGGAATAAGCCTTACGTCTCAATCGGTTTTAATAAGAAACAAGCACATCGGTTTTCCTAGGTTTCCATAGGTTTCTCACGGAAATAGATGCTATTCAGACCGAGCCGAACCGACCATAACTTGTCACAACTGCCCGGAACGTCTGTTCGGCTTCCATCGGTTTCATAAAAAACCGACCGAAACCGATGAAAATCAAACCCGTCGGATTATCGTTTTTAGCCCTTCGGTTCGCTCGGTTCGCCTAAAATATTCCGACGGCGCTATTCCATTCCGATTGGGGCCGAACGGGACCGATGCCATGTCACCAACAGGTCGGAATTAATGATCGGTCTTTAGAATCAAACCGAACCGAACCGACAGCTATATCACCAACAGGTCGGAATTAATGATCGGTTTTTTGAAAACCGATTGGGACGTAAGGCTTATTCCGACCTGTGGAACAGGCCTATTACACTGTCTTATGTCACAAAAGAGGTGCCGACTCCCAGAGCACCAGAACAAAGCTTACCGACCAAGCTGGGTTTGTCAACATTGCCACGTGCAAAGTAATACCGTCCCTTCAGTCTAAAGTAAAAAAAAATGTTCTGTCAGAATTCAGGGATTCCCCTTCCTATCATGTCAACATACCTGACAGAACAACGTGTCTCCCCGAATAATAATCCAGTCAGCATCATTTAGTTTATATCACCCATCCCTGATGTAATGAAGTCTTGCGAGAAAAAACGCGTGTCACATGAATACTACTGCCTGACATTACTGCTTGAACAGTAATAGAAGACTCAGACTTTAGAGGTGCGGAGGCAGACGAGGATATTATTGTTCTCTCTGTTACATAACACGGCCGATAAGATACTGTGGTACTATTTCAGCAGCACGCTAAAATAAATAATGGTTCCTGAAGTTGATGTCTTGGAATGGTATCTAAAAGATTTGCGAGATGCGGGTCGATAAAAGTTTTTCCTCTGGCACTAATGCAAGAGCTAATGGTTTTAACACCTAGACCTGACAATGCAATCACGGGAATGAAAAGGAGATATGTCGTATGAAGTCAAACAATGACAACACCCTCTCCCGTGGTTATGGTAACCTCATCATCTTTTATATCTGTTGAGGTGCGAGCCCGCATGAAATAACATATCACTAATACTGGGGACAAATAAGAAAGGAAGCGCAACATGCAGTTTGAATGTATTTTAGAATCTGAGTTTAGTTTATTGGTTCCGGCATCCTTACCTTTCAAGTCTCGCAGTCAGTACTTTCGATGAATCTGCCTCGACGACATTGTACATATCAGACTCCTCTAAGCTCCTATTATATCCTAGTTTGAATAAGGGGTTCAGCCAACTGGAATAATTAAGATATAAAACATCATATTACAAATTAATATATAAATAGCGACACTACACTTTTTTATTGCATATATATAACAAACAGAGCCGTTCAAGAAGGCTAATCATGACTAATAATATTCCTCGCCTCAAACTAGTTTTAAAAAGATTAGAGACCTCCGTGAGCCTTCAACATGTGGATAATTTGCACCGAGGTTCACGTCTGTTCCTAACCTACCTCTTAATAGGTTATTATATCTATTATCAAAACAAGGAATAGATAACGACTGTACTACTGTTTGGGTCAATGCAGGACAAAGATCCATTAGACTGACATTGATCGACACAGGCCGACATTGACATTTATATTTATATCTCAAGAACAGCACGTAGACCAAAAACATTGACAACAATTTTAATTTTCATAAAATGTTTATAATATATTGTAATATTTTATAGTTGATGAAGATTTTTTTAAACAAAGAAGCTAGTTAATAGAAATACTGAATAGATTCAATCGTGGATACATGGAAGTCATATCTTGCTGACGTATACTTGATAATTTATGATATAGAAATTATTCTGATGTTTCAACATCATCAGAAATGATTGATTTATAAATATAAATACGAATCACTGATCATTTGTCTAATCAGAGTGATGCTTCTAAAGAGTTGATGGGGCCTAAGAAATGACACAGGTCTCTAAGTAAGGTAAAAGGCAAAGAAGCAGCGGAAATAATTAATAATTTTTTCGTTGAGATAGGCCCCGAGCTAGCACAAAAAATTAAAGATGACGAAAGAATTCTTGCGGAAAGGGAGGAAATACATAGGGAGAGGGAAACAGAATTTAGCTTCCAATTTAGAAGAATTAGTGAATTAGATATTGAATTGGCCCTAAACAAAATAGGAAATTATAAGGCCTCCGGAATAAGGCTCTTGCCCACAAAAATCCTTAAACATTGTTTATTCGCTTTAAAAAAGCAACTTGCATATCTGTTTAATCTGACGATAGAAAATTCTGACATACCGACTGATTTCAAACAAGCTAATGTTACGCCACTGTTTAAAGATGGTGAGAAATATCTACCAGGCAATTACAGGCCTATATCATGTATTAAGTTACCGGCGAAATTATTAGAAATATGTATCCAAAAACAATTATCACAATATTTAGAAGGGAATGGATTATTATGTGATCAGCAGTTTGGCTTCAGGGGGGGGGGGGGGGGGGGGGGGAAATCTATTAACAATGCCCTTGATAATTTACTGAGTAAAGTCTACACAAATCTTAATGAAAAGAGAGCTACGGATTTAATATTTTTAGATTTTAAAAAAGCTTTCGACACGGTGGATCATCAAATTTTATTAGCAAAATTGGGGAATTATGGAATAAAAGATAATGCATTGAAATGGTTTAAAAATTATTTAAGTGGCAGGTCGCAAAGGGTATTGGTAAACGGAGAACTCTCCTCCCTGAAGCCAGTGACCTGCGGAGTACCGCAGGGAACCAGTCTGGGACCGGTAATGTTTATTATTTATATTAATGATTTACAGAAAAGTGTGGAAAAATGTAACGTTCAACTTTTCGCAGATGATACGGTCCTGTATGTAAATAGAGAATTAGGGAAGCCTGGTAGTGATGAACTTCAGAATGACCTGGATGACATTGTTAAGTGGTGTAAGGTGAATAAAATTTCCCTTAATATTAGTAAATGTAAAGCATTAACGATAAGGTCAAAAAGTGATCCTAGAAATATTGTTAACTACAAAATCGATGGCCAATTATTGGAGAATGTAATGGAGTATAAATATTTAGGAATGGAGATTGATTGTAGGTTGAATTATAATGTTTTTCTCAGGAAAAAGATGTTTAGTGTAAGAGCAAAAGTTCACTCAATGTCGAAACTATATAATATATGCGACAAGAGTACTTTGTTACTTCTGTATAAAATGATGGTACTTCCTTTGATAGATTACGGCGACTTATTTTATGGTGCAGCGACAAAAACACACCTACAAAAGCTGCAGACACTTCAGAATTCGGCTATGAAAATAATTTTGAAACTCCCCAAATTAACGAGTACTAAAGAAATACATCGAACATTAAACATACCCGCAATAGAGACTAGGAGAAATAGCCACCTCCTAGATCTGGCTTATATGAGGACTAGAGAAGACACCAATATAGATAGTAGAACGATAGCATTAAGAGGATTAAAGGGAGGGAAAAAACTTATTGTACCGAGACCGAGGAACGAGATTTTTAAAAAATCCTATGTTTACAGACTTACCGAGCTGTGGAACAAATTACCCAGTGAGGTACAGAACATGAAAACAAGGATGCAGATGAGGAATTATCTGAGAACAACCTATTATTCAGATTTTGATATATACCTAGCTGAAGAAAAGAAAGAATAGATACAACAATCATATGTTTAATTCATAACTAGGATTGAACAAATGATTGAATTGGGTGGAAAAAGAGGTGCCATTCAAACAAACAGAACTGTATGTAAAACATATTAAAATTCACTAGTAGAATAAGACGGACAGTAAGGTCACACTGTATGCAAGATGTATGCATCAGGGTTGGAATAGTAAATCATCCAGGCGTGGATTAAATCCCAACCTGTAAATAAGGCTTGTAAGTCCTTAGTAAAAGACTGATATCACGGTAACAATTAACAAAAGCTATACCACATAATTATATATCTGACTTCATGTACCTTGTATTATGTATTATGTACTTAGAATTAAGATGTTGGGATTTGGGATTGGCTCAGGGATAAACAGAAATTAGTAATCAAAGAATATATATAACTGGTTGAAAGGACAATGAACATTTAATTTAATTGAAGAGACAATTGAATATTGAACAACGAAGGACAATGAACACTTAATTGGAAAGACAATTGAACATTGAGCAACACAACACTGATTGTGACGACGATGATGAACATGGTTGTGTCATTTATCGATTGCAGAATATATAATTAAGCATAAAATCAAGAGCCGGGGAAAGGGGGAGTTCCTTTTTATATCATCACCTATATACTGTATATTGTACTAATGTTTATGATCCAGATAGATAAGCAGTGCACATCGTAATATGTTCTTATAAAGGTAAAACTTGTAATGAGCTAACTGGGCTTCACCAGGAAGATCTGCTACAGCAGAGGTCGACAACCTTGTTCTGAATAATGTAACTGTTTGATAAATGGATCAGAATAAAAAATACGATATATATATATATATATAAGAGGACTGGAGTAGCCTATATGATAAATGTTTTACCAAGTAGACAGTATAGTCCAGAAAGCCACATTCCTTGAGCGTTGCAGTTCACCGCATACAGCGATAAGCTTGTTAATAACCACAAGGCTAAGACTAAGGCTAAAAGTGTTAATGGAATCACCTGACCTCTAAAAGTTAGGGGGTCATTAGGGCTTTCTACTACTGACTGTAGTGGTGAAATGACACAGGTCTGTTATATAACTCTCTAGACGATTTGCAGCAAAACCGCTTATGTTACATAAGGGCATGCTATGCCCAAAACATTACGAACGCCGCCCCATAACTGAAGACATGATTACTAGTATACGCCTCCCTATACGTCTCATTCATTCTCGCACTTATTATCCTACAAAAGTATGCATCCAGTACCATGAATAGCCGGCAAAATAATAAAGCAATACCTTAGTAAAGTCAAATTAACTGAAACGCACACCAGTAAATGACAACTTTCGTTCAACTTTCGCCAAGCTAGCGTGAATGGGGAAAGCTAAGCGACCGACCGATCGACTGAAATGCAGCGTAATGCATCATAGAGAGTGCCATAGTAGTTGGAAGTGTGAGAACAGCCGCTCTCAGCCAATCAGATCCGATCATGTGACCACTACAGCATGATGTCATAGCGGCAGACATGGGGAAATACCCATGGTCTAGGAGAAAAAGAACTATGGAATTTGGCTGTCATATTCAAGGTAGAACTCTGGAATGATTACATTAAAAAGCTAAAGAAATATAGATTCTTCTGCTAAAATCTAAATGTCTGCAGCCGTCTTGCAGCCTTCCTGCAAGACTGGATGCAGACCTTGCACGGCAAAACTCCCGACAACTTGTAGGCTGAATGGCTAGAAATAGTTTAGTAGCCGGGCAATTACCCGCTGGTTGCGAGGGCTGTTTTTGCGAGGATCCTTTATTCTTAAATACATCCGGGATATACAGACATCTGGCAACTTACATATAATTATGGCATCTTATCAAACTAACCATGCAAAACACTCCTACCCTCACGCGGTTTCTCTCTGGACGAGGAGTGACGAAACCGCCTTTGAAGAAGGCACAGCCAACCTATTTAGAATCCCATCTGTCGCCCCAGGCCTTTTCAGTTAAGACCCAATACCTAAACAGATCCTGTACACATCCACCTGTTTTCATAGAAAACATACCGATATTCTACTTTCTTACCCAGAATGGCAACTTTATTAAGTTTCCTCAATGTTTCGTTCGAAGAAATAATGCATTCATGGTTTACAAAGGCTTATCGGTAAATTCCTATACTATTTCTATGGTGAGAAATTCTGGTCGTGGCAGCACCATTTGTAGCCCAAGGCCACGCATATGCAAACTTGATAGAACAGCCAAACAAAACAGCCTGTCACATGATCTACAGCAATGACGTCATAGCGGGAAACCCCATGTTCCAACAGAAAAACAACTATAAAATGTTGCTGTCATATTCAAGGTAGAACTCTGGGATGGTTACATTAAAAATCTAATGAAATATAGAATTGAATTCTAAAATCTAAATGTCTGCAGGTGTGTTATGGTGTTCCATAAGGTCGCCTGCAGATCTTGTCAAGCAAAACACCACAACCCTTGTTTCTGTGACGAAGTTTAGCGTAGTAGTTGTGCAGTTGTTTGTGACGAAACCATAATTTTAAAAGCTTTGGCTTTCGATATAACAAATGCAGGGAGATGCAGACTCAATCTTACTAAACTAACCAGCCAAACAGTTACAGTAGGCTACACCAATTCTTGCGCGGATACTATTCTGGACTAAGGAGGAATCTCTCTAGACGAGAAGTCGCCCAGTGGCAATGCCATGCATAAAATACCTCAGCTCGGCAATTCGACCCAAGCTCATTGGCGAAACACTATTACGAAAATCTGCAAATAATTTTCAAAAATCCCTACGTTCCCATATGTACACACACTTCAAACCTGTCCCAGTCTCAAGCTTATTGATTTTAAGAGACATTTCACCCAAAAGTTTAAGGTCTTACTAGTATAATTACGGAGTTCCAGCATTACATGCTTACGCCTATTTCTCTGACTGATGAAAACTCAAACGCCATAACCATGCTCGTACTCGCAGGCTCGGCGTGACACGTGACAGCCCGGGTAATGACGTCATAGTCACGGGGATTCCCCAGAGGAACCCTCTCCAGAACGAGGCCCATGTAATGACGTCATAGCAGCGGGGAATCCACAGCGCCGTATCATGTACATTCATGATCGGCGCTGATTAAAGCTAAAAAACGAAACGATTTGGAAGGCGTCGGGAGACGCCATAGGAGGGAGGGAAGCGGGTAGGGTCTTGATAGTGTTAATCGACAAAAACAATCTATAATTATGAACGTAAATAGCCCAAGACTTCTCCTCATTCCCATCAAATTGTGACGATAGACCTATCTGGTGCCACGATACTCTCCTAGACGATTGGCGACCAAAAACCGCCTTGAGAAAGGCGGGCGCAGCTGGCATACTTTGAATCATTTCGTCGCCCCAGGCTTTTAGAGTCAAAACCCAGTCTATAGAGAACTCACAGAGATCATGCCGTTTTCCTATTAAACATACCGATAGCTGACATCCTTACCCCAAAATCGCAATTATATTATGTCCTCTCCAAGTTTTGTCTGAAGAAATAATCCATCTAAGCTTTAAAATAGATTCTTGATATTCCTACAGTAATCCTATGGGGATGCGTTGGGACTTGCCGACCGCCATTTGCGCCACCACGTTGGAGCCCTAAGGGCACCCTAACGCCAGGCCTAGCATGATGCAATAGAGCGTGCGTCACGCACACATGATGGCGGTGGTGTGTGCGGGACACTAGGTAGGAGGGGGGAGGAGAGGGGGGGGGGGATCATTCAACAATCTGTAAGGTAAACGTCAGTCACAAGCAACTCATTTATCACAGGAAAAAATATAATATGGGCGGTTTGATACTTCTGGACTAAGGAGGAATATTTACCAGGTCAGGCGTCACGCATAATCAAATATGTATTTTTCTCAAATTGTATTTATATTTTTAGGCCTAAATTCATGGTAATTATCATCAACACACACTTCACCCTTTCCTTAGCTAACCAAACATGGTGATTACAGACCTTATGATATCTTATGAAATCAAAGAACTACTACCCGGACAGGGACTACTGATACAGTGATAACTTAACTGAGTACAGTACGGTATATTAAGTATAGGGCTATGGTATATGATTATGACATGTTACAATAGACTATGTAGAATTGTACTACTAGTTGTAGGCCTAGGGCTAGGCTACAGATGATTAAGGGGAAAAAGAGCTTAAGAGGATCTATTTTCGTATCAGTCCACAGACTTATAATAATAAGCTACAATAGCCAATTGACTTTGTCTCTTAAATTGTGCCTTGACGAACAGCGACCGACCCGCCCTCTTGAGGGCGGAAAGCCCCTCTCGGAAATCCCTTCTGTCGCCCCAGCAATCCGTGTCAACTCCCCACAAAGAGACGACCCGGATTTCTGGCTCAATTTTCAGTGTTTTCCCATGTAAGTGGCGACCCGCTGATCGTTTCAAATGAAACTTGTGTTAGGTAGGATGACCTTTTGTGGGAGGACTTATATATTATATGGTACACGAAACTTGTACTTTTAAATCTAAAAATTGGCGCGAACCTGGGTTGAGACCTCTGTTTTTGCACACGTTACTACTACTGCACCCCTGGTACTAGGGACTAGCCACTGCCATCATTACATAACGCTCACAGGCATGTTGACATGTATTTATAGGGCGGGTAGCGTAGCGTACACAGCACAATGTGCTGTGTATGTCTACATTATTTAACACTAAATCAAATGAATATTGTAGGTAGGAGGGATAGAGAGAGCTAGGGTGGGTGGATGGGTCTATTTCCCTTGAAATAAGAAACCCCAACACTCAAAAACAGAAAAAATCAGTAAGTAACACCACCCAAAAATACTCGCGGGTAAAATTTCTGGATTCAGTATTTCACAGACTGATCATTTAATTAAACGTTAGTCATACATTACAGAGAAATACAGAATCCGAAATATAAATTGACAGCTAAATATCAAAATAGGCACATGTGTAAACAAAGAGGACTGGCCATCTACCACTCACAGTGTAAGCTAGTGTAGGCTAGTCAGCGAACCTGCCTCTGGCTCTGCATCTCTCAAGATTAGAGCTACGGTACTAGGGAACGTTTTAGCACTGGGGCCAAGTACACGTTCAGTAGGCTACCACCTATCCTTCAAATTATATGAAATCAATGCTTACCAGAAAAACAACTTGGAGAAAGGGTTTGCCCCGATGACAGGATTGGGCTTCACTTGCTTATCTGTTTCATCCATGATCGGTGTAGATTGAAGGCAGTCTTAAACAAGGTGATAACGTTCGGAGAACGTGGCCGCAAAGCCCGGTTACACAATCGGTTTTGTCCACTCTCAGCTGCCGTCTGTTAGTGTTACGGTCATGTCGGATTCAGTAGCAGACATCTAATAGCCTCAAACTAAAATGAAATCGGAACTCTAAGTCTAAAAACATGGGTAATCTGCAATCTTTGTATTGCCTACCGTTCAAATATTATGATTATGCTCATCGGTATTCTAATTATGTCTGGCTCACACTTAGATGAGAAATAAATCTTTGCATTAACGAGATTATTCAGTGCAGTAGGTTCCGCTTCCGGCAAACAAAGCGGGCGCGAAGTATGAAGTAAAAACCACAAGATTTTCCCCGGTAAATTCTCTTTTTTGTGTTTATTAGTGCCAGTATTTATAGACAGATACTTCGAATCTTAAGTAGATGTATTTATTGCTAGGCTGTTCTGCCTAAGCAACGATTATAATAACTCATAACATTGTATATCCCATTTACACTAGGCTTAACTTAAGTTAAGTCAGTTAAGAGAGTTTCCATTGCGACCAGGCCAGTGAGTGTGAATGGCAGTTACTATAAGTATAATTATAAATAGACCTAGGCTATATTTAGATTATTATATACTGTATATAGTACATGTATGCCTACTTGACCGAGAGGCTAGAACTACAAGTCAGGGTCTCAGCGAGGACTGGAAAAGCCTTGAATTAGGAAAAATGAATTCAAGGCCTGGAAAATGGGGCATTTCGTACAGTTTCCAATTTCATTCCCATATTAATTAATATCGCTCCATGTGTATACTATAGCTTGTGACTTGTGTGTGGCTTTTTTATCTCCTTCATTCAAAACATTAATACAGTGGTCAACAGTGTGCAACATAGTGAATTGGGAGACCAGAGACCGTCGGTCTCTGTCAAATTGTAACAGTGGAGACTGACAGGATTTTACAGAGACCGAAAAAAGGGAGGTATTAATATGGCAATTAAAAAAATAACCCAGAATAAGAAAAGTTAGACAAGATAATTTCATATTTCATTGGAGACAGTCGGACTCGGCCTAATATCAATATCAGAGACCGACACGAATTCAATGGAGACCTGGGCGTCGGTCTCTGGGTTATGTTGCACACTGGACCGTCAACAAGGAAATAGGCAGGACTTTCTCTACAGGTGTAGTACTTGATCCGAATGATCTGAATGAAGTCGGTTCAGTTAGCCGAGTGGGCCGGATCCACTCGGACGGTTTTTGTGTGAGAACCGAATGTGCTTACTACTTTGTGTACTTATCAATAGGTGTCGCTTGTGTGTGTTGGTGTGCATTTTTATTATTTTCATTCTATATGACAGTGTGTCCTGTGTTTGTGTATTTGACTACCATTTGTCTTATTGTATTATTATTATGAGTTGCCATTGAGTCAGCCGACTAGAGGTTGGCGAATGTATCCGAGAATACATGGTCATCCCTGAGCTTGTGGGGCAATAAACTCAGCAGCTGGCAAGGACCGACAGTTCCTGTGTTTGTGTTGTTTGATTGGAATAGTTCATAGTCGCTTAAGCTTTCATCGGACATTACAATTTGGTGCCGTGACCAGTTGGTTTTTGGCCCGGTTGTTGAGTAAGATCTGCATGGTCCCATTTCGGTAGCCCCTAACAGGGATTTCCAGTGGAGACCATGGGAGATAGGACTCGGATTACTAATCCGGGTGCTCAGAATGATAGGAAGAGACCAGAGGTTAACGTAAGTTATACTCTCTTGGATTTGTCGGACGATTTTACGGGTCAAGAAGCACTGGAGCCAGTTCATTTAGAACCGACAGTGCGGGTACGAGCGGCTATTGAAGCAAGCTCGGATTCAGATAATGAGTGGCATACCATTCATAATACAGCTGCCAGGAAGAAGGTAACAACTAGGAGACCTGCTAAGGTAGGGACTGGTTTGAACCAGAGAAATGGAGATTTGGTTGGAGGGAATGTACAGTTACCGAATATTGGATTTAATTCAGATTCGGATAATAACTCTCATGGTATTAGAACTGCACCGCAGACACCGTTCGCTCAACCTGACTTTACATCGCCTGTGGTCGAGTTGCAGTCGGAGTGGACTCAAGATAGGATGAGAAATAGACGTATGAGTTACAATCGGATGGATGCTTTGATTTGTGCTCAGCTAAACTCTATGGATCAGATGAATGAGACTGTGATTGAGTCAGCTTCTCATGGTAAATTCGCCTTGGAGCATGCTGCACGCACGCAAAAAGCGCTGGAGTTGGCCAAGGAGGAAGATACGAGGTTACGTGAAATACTAACCGACCAGAACAATAAGCTGACTAAGCTAGGGGCTCAATGTCAGGTGGAGAAGCGGGCGAAGGAAAGGTTGCAGAGGGAGTTGGATAATTTGGGCAGTGCAGAAATGGATAGACATCCTCCTAGTAGGCGTGTTCGGATGAATGAAGTAGTTGAAGAATTGATAGATGGGGCTACCATTAGTACTCCTATGTACCCTAAACCGGCTGGTTGTTCAAATGAATCCTATCAAAGGTTAATGAATGATTTACCCGACTTCCCTCAAAGGAAAGGAAAAAGGGGGAATGATTATGATTATCAAGCAGATTATGCTGATTTTTGTTCTTCCCAAATGGAGAACCGCGCTCCTGCTGCAGCATCAGCAGTGGGAGGTATGGAAAAAAGGAAGGAAAGGCGAAGTCTGTTGGAAGCGGTTAGTGGTATAAAAGGGTATACTCCACCTGGCTTGCCGGGTAAGTCAGTTATGACAGGCGGTAAGAAGATAATAAGACGCTCTGTTGACCCGGCGGCTGGTCATGTACCTGAGCAGAGGGAGGGGACGTATGGTAGGCCTCGTCATAATCCGGGCAAACCTATGAGACCACCAAAGCCTTTGCTTTTCCCTATATGGGATGGAAAAGAGGACTGGAGGGATTATCAGAGACGCACTGCTATGGTGGCTCGCACGATGAACTGGGATGATGATACTTATAAAATACAGCTTTTGTCGGCTGTGGGTAAGCATGTGCCTCAGGCATTGTTGTTGGAGCCGGAGGAGTTTACAATGGACGAATTGTTGCAGATGATGGAGTATGACTATCAGGCTGAGAAATCTGATCGAACCAGGAAGAGGGAGTTCTTCAAATCTAAGCAGAGTTTTGGTCAGAGTCCTGCGAATTTCTGTTCCACTATCAGCTTGAGGGCTTTGCATGCTTATGGCCAGTGGGACGACACTCTACATGATATGGCGGTGAAAGTTTTCACGGATGGCTTGCTTGATAGGAAGATGGCTGAATATGTGGGGTTGCAGGAGCCGGCTAATATAGTCGAGGCTTCCAGTGCAGCAACTCGGTATAGGGATGTGGTGTGTGATTCAGATACCCAGTTAACTTCACAGGTATCGAACCTGTCGTTGGCACCAGAGAACAGGGTAGAAGGATCCACTGCAATGGCTAGTTCATCCAATGGGACGGGATTGGAAGCTGAATTGACAGCTGAGTTTGATGCCTTTAGAGTTTGGAAGGCCAGATCGCCAGCTAATGATGTACCGAAGCCGGTGGAGCAAAAGCCGGCTGGAAACAGTCGTCCTCCCGACCGGGGCTATCAGAGAAGACCGGGGAGAGGACCTGGCAGCTGTTTCCATTGTGGTTTGGAAGGACATCGGTTTGCTGATTGTGAGAAGAGGAAGAAGCATATAGCGATACTGGATGACCTCCTGGCTAAATCGGCAGCTACTAGAAGCGAATTACACCAGTTGTCAAATCAGGTCGGATCCTCATAAGCGACGAGGTGGGGATCGAGACGGCTGTGGCACACGTCGCATACGCTCAAGTTGCAGAGGTTAAACTAGCCGAGTCGGATGTGTATTCGCACTCTCATCTGCCCGGGGACGCCCATGAGAACGGATTTGAGAGATCTGGGGGCGAGGAGCATTTGCAGACTCGAGCTGGGCATGTTGCATGTTTTGTACATAAGGTGGAGATGGGAAGGCCTGAATATGCATGCTCACCAATGCAGATGTTGAAAGTAGAATGGGAAGGAGCTGCTTGGCAAGTGAGTAGGGTGATGACATGTGACCTCTGGGATTTTGAGATTCAGGTATCTAATGAGAATTGCCTTTTCGTTGCAGAAAGAATGTATGCGGATGTAACTATTGTTAATCTGACTGGTCAGTTCTTGATTGATTGGGGCGCTCAGTGTACACTGGTGAAGAAAGCTGTGTATGATGAATTGTCTATTCGGCCGTTGCTAATGCCATGTAAGGTAACGTGCTTTGCAGGAACTGGTCATAATTTGGTTACATATGGATGTGCCCGACTAGCCCTTGGTATTGGAAATGCTTGGTATGTTCTCAATTGTCTGGTTGTAGGTGGATTAGTAGGTCGGGAGGCTGGTATACTAGGAATGGATTTTATATATGTTCACAAATGTAATTCCGATTGGTCTGGCAAATTCACCCTTGAGGCCGGTGAACGTTCTATCATGTGCCGAACTTTGCAAAGCGGGGCTATAGTGAAACACAACATGGAGAATATTCTTGTTGATGCTTTCTCCACTATATGTAGTGGTATAGGCCTGGTATCGGAGAGCGAGGATTTATTCTTTGAGTCGGATGAGTTGGAATGGGGAGATGCATTTGCGGGAAGTTTGTTGGTTGCTGGCGACCGATATGGTTCTACGCTATCGGTGCATAATCCTACTGGTAATCCCGTTATGATCAATCTGCAATCAGTGAGAGTGCAGGAAATGGAAGAACCTAGTTCACCCATGGTAGATATTGAATTATTGGAGCCGGAGATTATGGTGCCTCCGGAAGATGAGTGTCCATTAAAGAAGCTTGTAAGATGTTCGGATCTGACCAGGGCGGAGGATCAGGTTCGATTGTTGAACTTGCTGCAGGAGTATAAAGATTGTTTCAGATTACCTGGTGATGTCCTGGGCCATACTAATATGGTTAAACATACTATAGACACAGGTGACGCGGTTCCTGTTAAATGTACGTATCGTCGATTGCCCTTGGCTCGCCGCGAGGCTGCTGAAAAGCAGATTCGTGACATGTTGGAGAAGGGGGTGATTGAACCGAGTAACAGCCCTTGGGGATCAGCTGTGGTTATCGTGAAAAAGAGTGATGGATCTGATCGTTTTTGTATTGATTTCAGGCCTGTGAATGCCTTGACCAAGAAGGATTCTTTTCCATTGCCAAGGATTGATGAAAGCATTGAGGCTTTAGGTGGGAACTTATGGTTTATTACCTTGGATCTGGAAAGTGGGTATTGGCAAATTGCAATGGATCCTGTTAGTAAGGAGAAAACTGCTTTTGTCTCGACTATGGGCCTCTACCAGTTCCGGGTGATGCCATTCGGCTTATGTAATGCTCCGGCCACCTTTGAACGAATGATGGAACAGATGTTGTCCGGATTGCGTTGGAAGTGCTGTCTGGTGTATTTGGACGATGTGATCATTTTTGGATCTACATTCGAACAAGCTTTAGGAAATGCTGAGAAAGTGTTGAAGAGATTGAGAACATATGGGTTGAAACTTAAACCAAAGAAGTGTGAGTTCTTCAAGCTTAGTGTCCGCTATTTGGGTCGGATAGTTTCTCAGAATGGCATCCGAGCGGATCCGAATAAGATTGAAAAAGTGCATAATTGGCCTGTACCGACTACCGTGAAGCAGGTACGCCAATTCTTGGGTTTCGCTTCATATTATAGGGATTTCATGCCTGACTTTGCTAAAATTGCAGCACCCATTCAAGCATTGGTGGTGGGGTCGGAGCAGAAAAACCGTTCAGTCTCGTTTGATTCACGATGTATGCAGGCTTTTTCAGATCTGAAGCACCTGCTGACTTCGGCACCATTGTTGGGATATCCCCAACCGAAGGGACAGATAATTCTGGATACTGATGCTAGTGGCTTTGGAATGTCTGGAGTACTATCTCAGATTCAGAATGATAGAGAAGTGGTGCTAAGCTATGCTAGTAATAGTCTGAGTAAGGCTCAGAGGAATTACTGTGCCACGAAGAGAGAATTATTGGCTGTACTGACTTATCTTTCTAAGTTCCAGCATTATATTATTGGTCAGCCGGATTTTATTCTTCGGACCGATCATGCTTCTTTGAGGTGGTTGATGAATTTTAAAGATCCTTCCGGAATGTTGGCACGGTGGTTGACCACTTTGCAACATTATGGATTGACTGAGTCGCAGATTTTACATCGGCCTGGACGTAGGCATGTGAATGCTGATGCTCTTTCTCGGCTGCCTGTTAAGAGATGTCCAAGGGAAGATTGTGCGGACTGCGGTGCACATGAAGCGGTGATAGCTACCATGACTATGGAATATCATATTTTCTCTTCCTTAGCGGGTGATCGGTTGAAGATAGCTCAAGAGGATGATGAGGTTATCCGACGTGTAAAGGATGTGGTTCTAGAGATTACTCCTAAGCCGGAGGGGAAAGCTTTGCTGGCTGAAGGAGATGAATTCTGTTACTACATAAGGAAATTAGATGATTTGCAAGTTGTAGATGACTTGTTATGTGTTAGATGGGAAAGTGATAATGGTGTGATTTATACCCGCGTGGCCATCCCCATGTCTTTACGCAGGGAGTTGTTTCGAACTTTGCATGGGAATAAGCTCGCAGTACACTTCGGTGAGTTCAAGACTTATCAGGCCGCAAGGCAAAGATTTATCTGGCCTTGGATGAAGAATGATATCGCTGATTGGGTTAGAGGCTGTGAGATATGTGCTTCTTGTAAAAGTCGGGGTGGAAAGGGCATAGCTCCTTTGAGAAAAGAGCTTCAGGGAGTGCGGTGGAGCCGAATTGCATTAGATATCATCGGACCCTTTAGGAGAACACCACGAGGAAATGTCTGTGTCATGGTGGTGACTGATTATTTTTCTAAGTGGGCCGAAGCTTACCCATTGCCAGATCATACAGCTGCTACCTGTGCTATGGCTCTATTCACTGAATGGATCCTCAGGTATGGTCCTCCTGTCTCGCTACAGACAGATGGGGCGCCTGAATTCAGATCGATGTTATTGAAAGAATTGCTGGGATTGCTAGATATTGAGAAGCTAATGACCTTACCCTACAGGCCTCAGGCGAATGGTCAGGTAGAACGTTGGAATAGGGTCTTAGTTGAACAGTTATCCTGTCTAACTCAGTATGATGATGTCAATTGGGATTTATTGGTGCCATGTATTGCACATGCCTATAGGGGAGCTGTACATAAGAGTACTCAGTGTACGCCGAATTTGGTAGTGTTCGGTACGGAACTGACTGTTCCTGCTGACATTATCTATGGTACAATAACGGGGGATGTTGATTTTCCTTGTCATACTGTGTTTGTTGAGGAGATTAGATCCCTGTTATGTAAGGGCCATCGATTTGTAAGGGAGCAACTGGGACATTCGGCTGTGTATCAGAAACGCTACTTCGATCGACGTGCTCGTCCGAAAGTCTTTCAAAAGGGTGATATTGTTTGGAGATATGCCACTCCATTGGCTCAGAAGAAATATGGTCCCAAATGGGATGGGCCTTTTGAAGTCATGAGGCGTGTGCATGGTTCTACATATGAACTGAAAACAACTGAGGGAGTTCTCAGATGGAATGGCGACTTGCTAAAGCTTGCCTTTGATGTTGATGGTAAACCTGTTCAGTTGGAAAATCTCCATAGGGCCCCAGAGTATCAGAAACAGCAAAGGGTTGGGAAGGATTTGCTTAGAATTACCCCGGTTGGTAAGATCATACCTGGCAGGGATGCGCCTAAGCCTTTACCGACGGAGCCGATAGTAACTCATGTGAAGAAGCGCGGCCGCCCGGCCAAGAAACTTGTCTCGGTAGCCAGTCAACCGCCCGGCCGGCCAGAGGCGAGTTCGTCGGGTGTGGAGCCGACGGCGGAAGCTGAGAGTTCAGATGAATCAGTTGTGGAGGAAGAAAAGGACCCGTTACCCCTGGACAAAACCATGAATGATTATTTATCATCAGGTTGCTTAGAAGGAAGGCCTACACGCCTTAGGCAGGTTCCAGATAGGTATGGATATGGGTAATGTTCTCTCGAGCAATAGTTATATAGGAGATGTTAAAATCACACAACGAGAAGTACAAGTTGAATCATATTATACATACATGGTATTCTGTGTAATATTGGTTTGGGGAGTAGAGGTGACTATACGTGGAGATGGTGGAAAAGTTATACTTTTGGGAATTGACTGACTGGCAGGGCATGTTGCCTCTCATTGTCCTGACACCTACTGGGATAGGTGATTGGGTTATTAATACACCCCACGGAAAGTAGGGAGAAGCTGCTTGGTTTTATTTTCATTTGTTAAACTGGATACTAGATTTATTGCATTGGCTATTATCGGAGTCAGTTGATTCAGTTGTACAGTGCAGGGGGTGTGGCGATCCGTGCCTTACTGCTGTGAAACTGGGTCAGAGGTTTTCAGCCGTGAAGGGCTCGGCAACAGGTATCTGTGTCTATTTTTAGTTGGAGTGGTGGTCTGTGATTGGCTGAGGCCGTAGTGGCAACGGGGTCACGAGATTCGGGGAGAGCGTGATACTGCAGTAAGTGCTCTAGGAGTGAACACGGCGGACATGTCCCTCCTTGCTCTGAGTTTGTGTGGCCTTGTAAGTTGATGAAAGTTGACTAAAAGAGAACCATTTGACTTGTTGATTGGCTTGGGATACGGTTGAAGAGAGAGACAGCTAACTTTCAATAGCGGTTGAAGTTGTGCTATGTCCGGAGTGGAGGGTGATACACCCATGGAGGTGACGGTGGAGAAGGAGGATAAGATGGCTGCCACTGGGTCAGTCAACAAAGAGGGTAAAGAAACTGAGTCTGGGGAAGGCGTACCCGGGCTTAAGGTTAATCCCGCAGCGGCTAGTTGGGCTGCTCAAGTTGAGGATGACTTGGAGGAAGAAAAGGTGGTTATGGAGATAATGGCTTCTAATGCTGTTAAAACTAAAAAGTCTGTCGGGGGTTCGAAGAAAGGTGTTCAGAAAAAGGAAACTCGGCTTCAAGAGAAGCAGAGGTTGGATAAGTTGACTGCTGAGGATAAGCCGGGTCAGCCGACCCAGCCGACTCAGACGGATGATCAGAACAAGGGAGAGATGAAGGAGGTTAAACCCTCTGCTAATAAGGGCGCTACTGGGTCGAGGGATAGTAGTCGTTCTACGAGGTCAAGGAAAGCTGCAAGCAAGTCAGCTGACGGTACTGAGGCATCGGATGAGGGTGATACCGATTTTGTGAAGCCTTCATCACGTAGGAGGGGTAGGCAAGCGAAGCGGGCCACAAATAATACTTCGGGTAATCGCTCCGATAGTGCTTCAAGTTCTGATGACAGGAAGGGACTGTCAGGTTTGAATACGGTGGCTGACGTGCGCCGGGCCCATACAGTTAGCATGTGGAGAGATAGGAAAAAGCCAAAAGATGATCCTATGCTCCCAATTCGCCATCAAGCAAGGTGGTGGAAGAAAGATCAGGTCGCTGCTATAGAGCTGAGTGCCACTAATATGTGTGGTATTCGGCCGAGTAAGTCTGACAAGGTGAAAATCGCACCTGAGTCGGATGATGAAGATGAGGTGTTAGGAGAAGATTGGGTGAGTCCTCCGATTATGCCCAGGTATGAGGCTGAATTTAAGTATTTAAGGGAGAGAACTGGTCGACAACAACCTGGTTATGAGTCGATTATTGACTTGGTCAGACCAAAATTGGAAGGAGTGATGTTATTATGGAAACCTGGTTATAGGTGCCCTTTTACTTATTGCAGGGTTCAGGAGGATTGTATAAACCCGAGAGGAATTAGGGTCTTCAGGACTCGGGAGAGATTTTTTCGCCATCTGTGCGAGGAACATTGTCCAGCTGCTCATGTGTATACGTGCCCACATGCTATTTCATGTCTGGTTAAGCTGGATAGGAGGTCTGATTTGTTGCGCCATATGATGAAATGTCATAGAGATATCAGGAAGGATGCTCTGGACTTGGCATGTGGATACAGGGTTATTCAGAAGGAGGTTCCCAATTTTGGATGTGTCAAATTCTGTAAAATGGGGAAGTTTGATGTCGACAGGATAGAAACAATTGGATTGAATAGAGCTAGAGCTGAAGAAAGGGCGTTGGTAGAGCCGGCTAAGTTTGTACCCGCTCCTGCGCCGAAGACAAGTGCCTGGGGTAAGCTACCGGCCTTGGAGCCGGCTGAAGTGACTGAGAAGAATATGAATGTGGATAACTATGCTGGAACTGGAGGTAAACCGAAAAGAACTGCTTCAGCCACAGTAACTAGAGCTTCATTGGAAACAGGTACGGATGAGGCTGGTTCAGCTAGTACTGTGGATGGTGGAACTGAGTGTAGGGTGGGGAATGCATCTCTGGATGCTACTACGCTACCTTATTTAGCTAACGAGGCTACAATGACTCGTTCGGCTGAGGCGGTTGCTCAGGCTCTGGAAGATGGTGCGGAGAGTATTTCTATGGTTGTAGAGCAATCTTTGGTGAATATTCGGCAGTCAGTGAGTGTCTGTTTGGGGCCTCTAGCTGATTTGGCTGAAGTTAGGGCTGCTGCCCGGGAGATTCCTGAGCTACGTTCGAAGGTGGAGGATTTGGAGAGACAACTGACTTATTATAAGGAGGAAGATAGACGGTCAAGGGAAACTATTATGGAGTTGCAGTGTAAACTTTCCCGCTATGAACGAGGGGAAGGGCCTCCTGAGAAAAGGAAAAAGACTGAGAAGGAGCAATCGGTTACGTCTAAGGATGAGATTGTCACTAGAAGTGATCTAAGGGGTATTATGGCAGACTTGTTTCAGGAACATTCGGCTGCCTTGTCTAAGCAATCGTCCAAGCAGTCTTTTGTAAGCTCTACACCCCCGCCTCCGGGTCCGTCCAGGTATGTTTCACCTGTGCATGCTGCTTGGCCGATGGTTAATCCGGATTTGAGTATGATGACGCCTATGTCAGGTTATGGAGTACCACATTTTGGGTTGCAGGGATTTACCCCATTGCCTTCTTACCAGACGGCAGTGGATAGGAATCGGATAGGAAATGTTGGAGTAGGAAATGTAGGGGAGAACCCTGCCACTACGGCGGGTCAGCCTGCTGTACTGACTCCGACTTCGGTTGAGACTAGGGGAAACCCTAGGGACACGAGTTCTATGTCAGTTGGTCGTAGTAGTGCGGTGGGGAAAACCCCGGTTCCTGAATCTGGGTCAAAGGTGATTCGGTCTCCACCAGGTTTCCGACCGGACCCCTTGTTTGCGCCTTTGCCCGATGATACGCAATCGGTTGATGTGCCTGGGAATCTTGGGAACCTTGGTCAAGTGGCCCCGCCGGGATTTACCTCAGTAATTCCGGTAGGAGGAGTATTTTTCAGTTCTCCTGTCAGGAGAATGGGTTCCGCTGCTGCTGCCTTGGTTAGGAGTGCTTTCGCTCCATCCATGGAAGTGGATGATAGCGAGACGGTGGTTATTAATCCTTCTGGGGCTGGAACCACTTTGGAGAAATCAGCTGATCCCCTGATTGATCTAAATAGTGTGTACAGTGGGGATACTTCTGTCGCTACGAAAGACTCAGACACTGGTTGGGAAGCTGAGGTATCTAAGACGGAGAATTTGGAAGATTTTGATGAGGATGAAGTGCTGAAATCAGATGAGGAGGAAGCTTCTCAGCAGGAGGATACTTATCAGCAGTTTGTTTGAAGGTATTACCATAAGGTCGGTTTGAAAGTTGGTGGTTTGATTCGTTAAGATGTGAAGGACGTTTTGCAGTCGGGTCGGATGCAGTACTACTGGAGGAGTGAAGATCGCTCGTGAAGATGTCGCTGCTGTTGAAAAGTTGTTACTTGGACCTTACGTCGGACTGGTGCCTGTGATTTTTCATCTATAATCGCTGCTGAGCAGAGTGAAAGACTTACTATAGGACTACACTGTGAAACAAACAACAATTGGACACTATTACCTGGATGTTACCTTATATCAGAGACAGTTACAATGAAGAAACGAGTATTTCATCAAGGATGTTATCGGAACTTTTATTCGTCACACAAGGAATGGACCTTTGGTTTTAAGAGACCTCTATAATCGTATGTGTTTTGTACTTTTTACCATTCTTCTTTCTACTGGTTGCAAACAAGTTACGCCAGTAAGTATATTGTATTTGACGATGTTCGGTATGGATTCCTTATACTCGTGTATTGTGTGTCTGATGTTGTTGTTTGAAATTGTACACCTTATATTACATTCCATGATTTTTGCCTGTATAACAACCTTTTATGTATTAGCCACTTTTTGCATGTATTGGTGTCTAAATCGGTTGTTCCCTCCTTTTAGAAGAAAGGGAGGGGCATTGTAGTACTTGATCCGAATGATCTGAATGAAGTCGGTTCAGTTAGCCGAGTGGGCCGGATCCACTCGGACGGTTTTTGTGTGAGAACCGAATGTGCTTACTACTTTGTGTACTTATCAATAGGTGTCGCTTGTGTGTGTTGGTGTGCATTTTTATTATTTTCATTCTATATGACAGTGTGTCCTGTGTTTGTGTATTTGACTACCATTTGCCTTATTGTATTATTATTATGAGTTGCCATTGAGTCAGCCGACTAGAGGTTGGCGAATGTATCCGAGAATACATGGTCATCCCTGAGCTTGTGGGGCAATAAACTCAGCAGCTGGCAAGGACCGACAGTTCCTGTGTTTGTGTTGTTTGATTGGAATAGTTCATAGTCGCTTAAGCTTTCATCGGACATTACACAGGTACAGTTCTTCCAAGGGCAAAGCTCTTCCAAGTCTTGGCTTTGTTTCCAATGTATCCAATGATTTTTCATATCCCTATTAATTTCGGGCCTAAATGGCCTAAAGACGGGATCAATAGGCCTATCAGATTTTTAATAATTGATTTTTCAAGTATTGAAAATCATTAAAATAACCCCCCAAACAATACTGTATTAAATATTTCGGTATGTGTTATATATACACATCTGAGATCCCATTTTAGCTTATAAATCTTAAAACTAAGATTAGTTCTATCAGAGCTATAAATACATACATACAATATTGTGGATCTTTTTTTTCCCAGAGCATCATGGACGTGAAACCTTGTGCAGAGGCTGAATCAGCGGCCGGGGCCTGTGGTGGGAGTTCTAGAGAAGAGGACATGGATGTTGAAGTGAAACCGAAGGGTGAAGAAAAGGATCCACATGTTCGCTCTATCAGTCCACAGCTTGTTGAAAATCCCGCCATTTATGAGACTCAGTTTTTCCAGTTCACACCGCCTGCATTCAGTGATGGAAGTATGCATACTTTATAGTTTAAATAACAATACATTTATTGGTATTCACTTTATTGTGTTGTGTAGAGAGAGCATACTTCATATAGTCTTGGAAATTAATTCCAATCGTATTCTTGTTTTCAGTTTACAACTCGCTGATCACTTATGCATGGCAGTTTTTGGAGAAGTCTCAACTGATCCTGAAAAAGGAGGTAATTTTCATTGTAATGTTGCCTATCTTTCTGACGGACTGATAAACTGGGTCTCAGGGGCCAAGACAGCGGTTTTCTTTGATGACAGACGTTCCTGTACTGGGCCATACTGTCTAGCTTCCACGCTAAGGGAGACAGTTTAGGTCTTGAGATTTCACAGTATGGATATAGCGCTGTCCCTCTAGGTACTATCGACAATTTCATGGATGTTAATTGCTCATTCATTGTAGGGGTGGATCACTGAGTGAGATGTATTTCACTAAATTGACGTTTGTATTTCAGTTCCCAGACATCGTTCGGAATGGGGATATTAATAAAGCTTCTGCTGATATATTCCCTAAACTGATAAAAAGCTTCAAACTGTCCTTTGATAGACTCGAGACATACATTTGTCAGAACATATTTCACGTTCAAGACCATGTAATACTGCCTGAGGATGAGATTCAAGAGAAATACCCTAATGCTCAAGAGACCGAGGCGGAATTAGACGAGGACATCAAAATGCTGCTAGAAAAGATTCGCATCGTAAGAATATTTTCTTTTCAGTCAGACCTCGTTTTGTTCACAGGGGTCATTGAATAGACTATTGTTTAGAAGGCGAGAATATCATTTTAACACGGATAGCATTTTCTCTCATTGATTAAAGAATCCGATAATTTATTAATCTAATTTGACTCTGTATTTCAAGTCTCACCTTGGAAATTAATTTATGTAATCGTGTCCGCGCTGTTGGGAAATCCTCGAGATTGCTCGGGTAACTTTTTTAAACATATAAAGAAAAACTTCATTTTATAAGGAAGAATTCATATATCCTACGGACTCTTCTTAGTTTTAATTGCAAATTTATGCGTTCACAGTTTGCACGATTTTTTAGACCTCAAATTGGTTGCTACGTAAAATCCAGGCGGGCGTCCTCATGGTCATTGACCTGATGGGATGAGTGATTTAAATAATAGTTCTTGTAGCGTATAGCCATTGCTCTGTTCAATGACCGTTCCATTTATTTTAGGCAAAGTATGTGAATGCTCGCTTGAAGCAAGAGATCTCAGATGTAGCTAAGGTGCAGGCCGAGTTGGACAAAATGATCGAACAAATGAGGATGATAGAAAAAGCGGCATCTGGCCATGGTGGTAAGTTTGACTAAATTTATCTTGGCATTCTGAACGCACCTCAACATTATGGTCGTATTGCCCTTGAAATGGTTGAATGGCTTGGCGGATTCCAGTAAGAACGATCCAAGGGAGATAATTATTTATTACGGCATTTTTTTCAGACCTTGGAGAATTTTTGGGATTCCTCTGTGGTAAAGCAATCGAGTTGAAACGGCTCCTGGAGAGCGTCGAAAAGGATTGCTCAACGAAAGTAGGTTTATTTTAGACGTCGCTTAAATGTCTTTGATTATATTGATGCATCCATATAATACATAAGATACATTTATTGACAACTACCCTTTTGAAAATGAATAATTTTGTGCAAAGTTTATTCAAGGTAAATGTAAATAATCTCTGATTTGGACCAAAAATATTATTATCTCAGATAATTATGCAAAATCATAATTCCAGGAAACATTTTATTTCCAGATGTATAAGCACAATACAGGAGATTCCATGATGCAGGAACTTGGCGAGGCATGTTAAATGCTCATCTCTAAGGTGGCATGTACATTCAATTGAGCTTTTGAATTGATAGTTAGATGGATTCTTATTTTACCTTTAGGTAAATAGAATATCCCTCCTCTTGTGATTCTGTATCGTTATTGATTTATTCTAGTTATAGAACACATGGGGAAATACTGTGTATACATACTGTTACCCGCCATTTACCCAATAGATAGATATTTATTATAATACAGTGGAATATTTAGGGAAAATACTTAGGTTTGGTGCATTATCAGTGCGTGTGAATCGAATGTACGAGTACCAGTCTGCATGTATTACTAGCTATATATCCAGCTTTTCTGTATAAATGTATGATAATAAAAGGTCTGTGATCTTACGGGATGCTCTTACACAGTAATAAGGCAATTATCAGGTAATGATCGCGACTACTCTCGCATATCTCTCTGATCCTACATTAGGCAAATCATCTGCTCAGAACCATCCACTCAAATGTTGCCTTATTCCTAACTGGCTTGAAATTTGAAAGATGCTATATATTAGATATATGCCTTGTTGTTTGTTGTAGTGTTACCTAATCATTTTTGTCCCTGACATTGACATTTAAGTGTTAAATGTTTCGTTTTGTATGTGTTGTTTTTGTATTAAAAATCGAGAAATGCTTTGGAGTTTTCTTATTTCATCTTTACGGTCTGGTTTAACTTTTTGAAGATGTTTGATTTCATTCCTGTCCGGTTAAGTAGCATGTGGTCCTAGGATTCGGTATATAAAGAGGTTATGGTACGAGGATCCATCAATCCGAAAATTAAATTATTGAACGAGATTCCATAGATTTCCGTTAACGGACGATTCTTAAAGTACTAATTGGCGGATCCAGGAAATTCTTTTGTCTGGGAGGGAGTCATATTGTTTCCTACTCCTGTTGATGCCATATATGAGTCCAATTATGAGTAATGTATAGGCTACTCTATTCAATCAAGTTGCTACTGATTTTAATGTCTGGCGGCTTATATAATATGGGTATTCATTAGGCTCAAAGTATTTCCCATTAAACTAGATATTTGCTATTGTGGACTGACGTTCTGGGCAAATGGCGGAACTCATTCTCCCTTCTTTGGGAAGACTGTCTAAGTGTGGTACTGATAAAAAGGGCCACAATTAATACCAGGTATATCTGACCAACCCTTAACATTAGGAAACTCACCTATACTATTCTTAGGTGTGCCGTGGCGAGCCCTGACCTGCCGGGTTCTGTGGTGTAGTGGTTATCACGTCTGCTTTACACGCAGAAGGTCGCGAGTTCGAACCTCGCCAGAACCTCGAGTTTTTTTCCATCATGCCCTGCTTTATTTTCGGCGGCTGTAGGTCACAAAGAAAGCGCGCAGACACAAGAAACCAATTAAGGAATGTCGCTTAATATGACTGAATACTGCTATTATATTAACGGGAATAACTTCGTAAAGCATTTATAAAGGGAGCTATGTGGAGTGGGCGTAGCAGCCACTGCTGCTCTAGGTGGGCGGGGCGTGCAGTGGTCGCGATACTGTAGGTTTGATGCAGTAGGCAGTAAATGGTCGGTGCGGAGTAGACGGCCTGCCTACTACCTTGCCCTTGGCCTCAAAAGAAGTGCCTTTCTTCAGAGTTGTCTTATCTGAATCGGACTGTAGGTAAAAGAGATGCGTCGGTGACGGATTTTAAATTATATATTGTTCTTAATATACTCTTGTATCCTTGGTAATAATGATAATTAGATTGAGATACGAACAAGACTGGTAAAATATATGTAATAATGATTATGAATTATTGATATTAGTGTCAGCGACGGCTGAGATACAGTGTACCTGTTACAAAATGTTTTTCGCTGATATATTGGTTTCTCAAACCAATATATTAATTAATGGTGGGATTTTGCACTACTAACTAGGCTTGAAAACCAGATGAACTTGGTGGTCGCTTATTTCGTGGAGGAACGAAGGACTCGTAGGTTTTGGAATGTGTATTTTTATTGTGCCCAACGTTTCGGATATCTTAGTATCCTTCTTCAGGGGTGGCGTATACAATAATATATTAATTAATTAGTTATCTCATTACTACCCCCTTTGTTATCTCACTTCAACACAATTCCTGGTCTCACGACGTCTATTTATCAGACCTATATAATATTGTATAACATTTATGATTGAAAATACCATGTATAGCTCTGAAAAAACGCAGAAAGTGGTTGGGTGGGCGTTCATGATCAGTGGAATGTGATGCCAGGTCCGTGCACATTATGATGTCTTGATATTCTCCAGCTGTAGTAGCTGTGTGCTACCACGCCATTACGTAACAATTATAGTCCCCAGAAATGATCTCAAGAATCATAATCTTACAATTACAATCATAAACGACTGATACCCTTGAGAACCATGGCATGGGTTTATTGGTTCTCCGTCCCGCATCGCTAATTGATACGTCTTATGGGATTGAAGGCAAGTTTAGCTAAGTTTACACTATGGTATAAGCTTTGTACATTGTACATTTTCTTTTTATTTCTGATGGTACAACACCTTTCAAATGTTATATTTTTTCTGAGAACGGGACCATACTTTGAAGAATGTCCCACTGGGAGTCAAATTGGTTGTTACGGTATCGCCTTTTCACTAGTTCAGCATTTTTTGTCTATAAACGACTTAATAATTCGATTTTTTTTGTGTTAAATTCAAATTACCTCGGTACCTCTCTCTGTTTCACCTTTTTTGTTGGCGCAAATTTGCATCAATTATATAGTTAAATGAAAACCGTTACCCTCTCTATTTTTACAAGTAAATTTCCATAACTATGCTAAAATAATCAAAAAGTTTAAGAAGGGTTGTATTAATATTTGAGATGGTGAGTTACAATCAACAGAAAGAATCTTATTCCTTGGCTAGAGAAACAAAGAAGGGCGGTGAATCCATTCCCCCGAATAAGACTTCGGTGGACAAATCTGCTTTGATACTACAAAAGCCCTTTTCTGGAGATATTCATTGACGATTTATATTCATTGACGATTTTAAAGTAAGTTTTTTAAACAATAAATAGCAAACATTCTAAAATTCTTATTCTGGAATATTTGTGTTAAGCATACAAAAGGTTGTGATAATATATTGAGATTTAACGCCATTTATTCAAATTTAACTACTATAGCTGGATCCTCAGCGCATCCATTTAATTGGGTCACTCAATAAATTCCACCGACAGTATTTTTTTTTATTACAAACAAAATTAGTATAGGCAGTCCTGAATCTCAACCTGCAGGTTACCATTCTCATACTTTAATCTTTACTCCCATACTTTATTATAATGTAGAAACTCTGTACTTGAATTACATACACAAACAAAAACTATGTTAATAAAAGACAATGTATTATAATAACATGAAATTAGCTCATGGCAAAGCCTACTCAACTTTTAATTACTATTAGCGAAGGTGAAACTAACCAAACCAAGCCGAAGAAACTATTGCCGCCACTAATTGATTTCCGCCCACACAACATTGACATTGGTGTCGGCATACCCTGCGCGTCACCTCATATACGGTACATATACCGTAGTGGCCCATTTATAAGCCGGGGCCTATCTCGAATGCAGGCCGGGGGTATGAGGGTCATGAAAAAATAAAATCCTCTAAAATTTAATTCTCAATTAAAAGCCTATCTCAATTGCAAGCCGGGGCTAAAGGGGGGTCGAAACAAATATAAGCCCGGGCTTATGAACGGGCCACTACGGTACATGTTATTAATAAACAATGCACTTTCAAGGCATACGAGTGTGGCAGTTGGAAGGACTTCAATAACAAGTATGTTAATCATAGCACACATTAGTCATTAGATTTACCACCAGTTTGAACTTCTCGATTGTTCTAGTTCTTCCAGAAATTCGGTAGATAACTTGAATATTGGATATTTTCTTATACTAATAGTGAAAAACTAGCTGCCCCTGTTTATCACCGGGCAGACATCCCCTGTTCCCTCCCTCTCCCTTCGCTTATAGAATTTACAAAATAAAGATCCAAAAAGGTAGATCTATTTAAGATGTAGTTTCCAGAGGTGATGCAGAAACCCCTTCCCTCACTCAGGCTCAGGATCTTTCCCCTCCCATCCTCCCCCTTTCCCCCACCCAGCCCATTCTCCTCCAACTTTCCCATTTCCCCCTTTGGACCCCACCCTCCCCCACACTTCTCACTCCCCTGTTCACATCACGTTTCACCCCATGAATTAATTATCAAGTAAGAAATTCAAATAAATAATGCCTATACTATAGCGTGCAGGAAAACAGTGGACAAACTCCCCCTTCCCCATAGAACTATATTATGTTAAATCGAGGGGCAGTGCACCATCCGATGATGTGTGCTTGGTGTGAGGCATGTTACAACGATGACGATGTTGCGTCGCCAAATATGCGGGCGCATTAAAGTTGTGTCGCAAATAACAACGTTGCGTCGCCAAATAATACAATGTAAGTCGGTCAAAGCAGAGGGAGTGGGCGGATTACGGTAATTTAAATAGATTCGCTTCTACCTCCTTTTACAAAATTAATCGGGAAAAACGAAGGCCGTGGTATAACCTCGCTTGAAGCCAAAGTAAGCTGTGTGGAAACTTTGGGAATTTTACATGCCTCGGGAAAGGTTTTTCCGACTTCGTTGACGTAACAACGTGATTAATTATGTGGATAAATGCATGCACACATAGTTCCCATCTAATGGTGTTGAGAGAATCGTCACAAACAAATGGTGGGAAATGGACCTCAGGGTTTTGAAAGAACCACCTTTCTATCTATTAAAAAAACACGAACGTATAATACTGAACATATTTGTTACTTAATGGATCCTTCTAATTTTTCGCTAAAATATCGTTGGTTTTGGGTGATGTATCGAATGTAATTCAATCCATCGAAACTTCGAAGACAGGACACTCACGGGAAAAACAAGATTAATGTTGATTGAAATAGATCAGTTTTATTTAATCGTCATTTTTAATATACATAAGTGGAATAAAGACCTACAGGTCTATAATATTTTTCAGTCATTTGCTGGTCACTGGATGTCAATCTGAGAGTATATAATACCTAATTACAGGTGTGTACATTATTATATGACACTAATTGCTAGAAACTGAAAAGATCAATCGAAACACACCAATCGGTCAATCAATATAAAGAAATGCATGACTGTCTTGGCATTTATAAAACTATCATAACTAACTCCAATAGTATTTAATATTCCGCGACAACTATCAATAACTTAATATTTTTAATAAACAGCTACTGGTGGGTTCCGAACAGGTTCTCGAGGACATTGGCCCCGCCTATGCTTCTTAGGTGTCGGGCAACTGAGTTGTTCACCTATCTTTCATCCATACATAAATAACTATTTAAAACTGTTAAAGGACTAGAAGATGACACTTGGAAGGGCACACAATATAACCCTGGATAAACAACACAGTATCCATCAAATCAAGTTGAAAACTATATGAATATTAGGATCATCGTGGTCCCTTTAGAAATAGAAGGACTCTCGGTACGGAATTATATACAATCTTTCCCATTAACATGTAGCTGATGTGAGAGTGGTTACTTTTTACTTAAGGCAACGCCCAGCGTTACTAACCCACCAGCAACCAAGGCAGCAGCACCGCCGACAAGAGCCATCCCTAGTAGTCCCTCTGTAATAAATAAACAGAAATTACCGTTGAATCAAGACACAACACCACACAAATTAATCGAGCATTTAACTCTGGAAGGATATGTATAGGGCATAATTTATGGGGAAAACGAAAAGGTAGGGCCTCCATATGTCTTCCCTCATGTGACTAGTTTGGTTTTATTTGACTTTTTTTGGACTTGAGGTTAGAGATAATTCTATCTAGGGGGAAAACCGAAAAGGTAGAGCCTCCATGTCTTTCCTCACGTGACTTTAAGTTAAAGTTTAAGTAGTAGAGAACTTACCTTTTTTCATTTTCTTTTCGATATACTGTTTAAGATTCACAGCCTGGTGGTTTTTAGGTTCAACGGCAAGAATTCCATTTGTGTACTTTAATGCCTTGTCGTAGGACTGCAAATGAAAGCATTCATAATTCATTTGGATTTTCCTAGACAATTCTCGATAAAATGTGTCATTTCATATTAAGGGAGGACACGTCTCCTTGCCCTCGTAGGCCCTTCAGGATGTTCCGTCCATTATACACGAAAATGTGTTTTGCCGTTACTCAGATGTATAGTATGGAACTAATTGTTTATTAAGAATAGATCCCGAATGATTGGAACCCTAAGGACATATGGTTATGTATGAATTGAAATATACCATAAGAACAACATACCTTCAACCGTACGTTCCCAACAGCCAAATAATACAAATAATCTCTTTTTGCACCTTCGTCAGTTGTTTTGTGAAAAAGTTCTGAAAGATAAATGCATGTGACATTTAAATTATTATCCTATATCTAAGTTAAACGGAATTTCTCGAGTGCCTTTCTATTTTTATCTCTTTTTAATTAAAATTTAACAATGCTTTCATTTGGACATGGCAGATGGAATTGAACTGCGAATTTATTAAGCTATCGTATAAATGTGAACGAGCAAACCTTCTAATAGACTGATCCCGTGCTGGAGGTCGCTGGGGTATTTGCTGCGCACGAGGCACCATGCATATTCAAACTGGGCTTTGGGGCTAACAGGACCTCTGGACGCCTGGTCCGTGTATATTTTTTCAAATTTCTAGAAATCAACAAAAATGAAGTCATTAATACGTGAGAATTACACACCGCGTATATTATATGCAACATAACAAATTGTCATCAAATCAATATTCCAAATTAAAGGTTTTCCAGGCCCTGCGGGGACCGTTATTATATGAGAATTTATTTACACATCGATCCTTAGTTAAAAATCTGTTTCCAGGAAATGATGGAAGATATTTCACTGGGAAAAAATGTCATCATGGCAACTAAAGCCAAGAAAACATTTTCTCGGAATGGGTAGGCCTATGCATCTAAGTTCAATCAGCATACCAAAATCCATCCCTGTACCAAATTCAATGCCTTCAATTCATACCAATTTGAACAATTCTTCACAATCTTGCACCAATTTACCTAACTAGTAGCTAGGTTTAACATGCAGTCAAATGGACCGGTATAACAAATTTTAGATTCTGACTCCCCAGTAAAAATCGACATACTGACATCACATAGCCATTTCTTATGATCAACAAATTGACATGGGATTCTGGAGACAGGGGACAAATGCTGATCCTTAGAGCGACAAATCGACACAGGACCCCCCCCCCCCCCCCCCCCCCGCACACACACACACACACACACCAGGAGCCCTAATGTTATAAACTTTATATGGGATTAACGGTTTTAACTCAGTTGGGTTTTTTTTGTTTAGAGTAGTAATAGTATACAATGAATTAACCAATCGACTCGTGGTCAGTAGAGATGGATACTCTGCCCCAACGACTATAGTATTATAGCCATTATTAAACGAGTAAAGTTCACCTGATTGTGAGTCATACTATGATTATCCATCTTTAGGATGACGATGTATACATATACAACATGGCCATGACGCAAAATCTACCCATGATGCAATCCTTGTCAGCTGAGGCAACTGGCAGGTTCCAAACTCACCGGACCCACGGACATCAATCATTAATTTGTAATGGTGTTTAGCACTCTAAGTCTAACTCCATGCCATCATGGCTAGATGCCGGGCTAGATGCCTTTATTATTTATTGTTCTATTTGCTGACTAGTGTCACCTTCAATTTGCGAGGTGTCAATTGCTTTTTAGGGTAGTTCAAAGAGAGATGTGGCCTACAAACGATGCAACGTCTAATACTTACACTAAGATCATTCTTATTTTACCTAAAATATTGATAATTATGATCACTATATAATGAAATGTTACCTTTAAATCCTCGGTGGACACAACTTCTTCCAGTATCGCCTCCATGTTGGTTACTTCTGTCACTTCTCTCCGCCGAATGAAGAGTTCTACTTCCGAAGAGATAGCCAGCAAATCTCGCATGGGGTCGCCCCAGTTCCATTTCGCGCCAAGTACCACCACCGCTCGCACCATGCAGTGCTGCCAACTTCTTCGATTTCGCCGTAGTAACTACGATTTCAGTGTCAAAATACGATGCTACGATCTGTGTGACCCAAACTACGATTTGGGGGGAATTTAGGGCCAAAACGTATTTCTGGTTAGCACTGGATATAATGTGGAATTCTTATAATAGATAGGCCTATTAGTTATTATAATTTTTTTTCCTCTATTTCAAATTATTTAATTGCATAATCATACTTTGCTACGCATTTGGAAAGTAGATATCTAAATATTGTTAGGGTGACTATGAAAATAAAGCACGTTGGAACTGTTAATGCTTAAGGGATTGCCCTAAAAATTAGCAGAATGCACTAAAACGGCACTTAATTTGCTCAAAATTTTCAGTATTTTCGGGGGAGCATGCCCCCAGACCCCTACCCATCACTTGTAAAAAAAATGATCTAACTACTGTGTCTCACAATTCTAAAAGTTAATTATGAGGTAAAATTACCCCCAGAAATGGTCATACAAAAATTACCCCCAGAAATGGTACATTCTGGCGCAAAATATTATTCAAATTAAGAGTTAAATGGTGCACATTTAACTCTTAATTTGAATAATATTTCGTGCCTTCCGCGAAAGCGCAGTCGGTTCCCTGCAAAAAAACCCTAGGATTTGGGATCCTCACAGGTTAGCAGCTCTACACTATGGATGTGTGTAGGCTACCTAGCTTTCCCAACGACCCTCCCACTTGTATACAATGAGAGTCGTAGCATGGTCAGTAGGCTACCGTATGCATGCAATTTATTTCTAAATCTGCGATATTAACAATTCGGGAAGTAGAATATTTAAAACATTTACAACACAAATGCTGTATCTACTGCGAATGAACTTCCGACTAGGCCCCATGCCCTTTATGATATTTTGCGCGGAAGATTTCAGTTGGAGGTGAGATAACATTTTGCATTGATTGTTATTGATTTAATACAGGAACTTGTAATTATCATTTGAAACCGGGATAAACCAGAGATCTGGATAAACGCATCGAACTTTCGATGGGACGGACGTGAAATTAGCAAATTTAATAATAATTTAATATACAAACCTTAAAGTGACACATGCCACTGAGCTCCCGATTTGGGGAAAGTTTGCCTGAATTTCAACTATGTTCTAGATTAGTATATTTGTAATGTATACCCGGGAGCATTAATGTAGAAATTACATATATTGTGTGTATTTAAGAGTTTAAAACTCCAATTTCGTAGGGTGCTGGAGTCACCCTACCCAACTGCCAGACAGTTAGGGAAGGTCCCAGACGCCTCTTATCTTAATGAGAGTTAAGTGATACCAGCTGGATGGGACAGGGTAGATATGTCACTATGTAACTCCTGCCTCGCTCCTACTTCACCATGCACTGAGGGCAGCACTTTATGGTCAAGTTACTTCTCTCTCAGATTTGAATTCCTCAATGGAATCTCTGCCACATTCTTCGTTAACAAATATCAATTAATCTAAGGAATATATAGAGTTGGTATTCCACACAAATGTTCTTACTTGTGCAGGTAATCGAAAACTACAAACATATTTCTAAATGATATATAGTCAAATAGTGTCCATAGCCACTTTAATGGATAGCTACTCATAACTTTGTTTAAATCACAGAATCATCACCTTTAAAATGTGTTAGTGTGACAGGAGAAAGATGAAGTAGTCCACCCATGTGATGTGAAATTGGTTTATTGTATGCAATCTTTGTTTGATGTATGGCTCTGGTGCGGGTGACCGATGAATGTTTGATTGGACGTTTTCCTTTCGAAATCCTCGGGGACAAAGATCGATTGTCACAAACGTCACAATGAGTCCATAATAGGTAGAATTGTAAAAAGACATTTTTATTCCACATATAAGTCAAAATATGTATCCAACTGTACAGCACACATATGTATGACAGATGCACCGATACTGATATAACTTTAAAATACATTCATATGTAAAACAAATATATAATATATAAAGAACAAATGTGTACACATTCCTTGTTTTACAGTGCGCCATGCTGTCCCTCGTTTCCCACTTCATATATGGTATAAGACATTGCATGTGCACTATTTTCAATTATCTTATATTTTTACTGAAAAACTATGTTTCTCTATACAAATATAGATTCGAAGTTGCATGTTTGACACAACTCTTTACTCATCTCTGGGGGATTCTTATATATATATATGTATACATTTGTAAGTGCAATCATGGCAATGACCATTTTGAACTAGTCCACCATAACACGTATTCTTACCCCCAGCAACTGACAATAAATATGTTAATACATCGAGATAAGATAGCTGATATTTTATACACACAGAAATGTAACATATACTCACGGTATACCTCTGATTTACAGAATACACACAGTGAATCAAATGCAATGTTAGTATTACTTGCGTATTATATAAGTGCATTTATTATTTTTATTTATTTAAGGCCAATTCAATATTTAAGTAATTCACATGAAAAAACGCACTGTCCACCATGGACGAATTGAGGCGTTATTCTTGGTATTATGTCATCTGACTAAAGGAACAGGAGACACTGACAACCGAATATAGGAGCGTACATAGACCGCTCTAGTCATCTTGAATTAACAGCTGAATAAGACGGCCGAAGTCGGGCATTAAGGAATTATTGGGGTTTTGTTCATATCTCTCCACTATACTCGCGGCATGTCCATTCGGATTTGGTAGTAGAATACAGCGACTGTTCTCATAATCCTGAATATAAAAGATGAAAACACCATAAAACACAGCCGGGGATGAGCTATAATATGAGCATTATTGGTAACAATGGTGAAAATATCTCAATTTATCAATAATCGCGACACTATAGAAAATTATTAGATAGCTAAATAATGTATGATGTAATGTGATCTAACTTTTAACATCACGTACTGAATACATTTTTAATATCATCTATTCCCATACCACCGATGCAGATTATTATGACTTTAAGGCAGGGATTTGTATAACAATACAAGACTTACTATATTGTACTATACTATATTGTACTATACTATTTTACAACAGAGGATACTCAAGTACCAATTGTCCCTTGTGAACTAGGAGGACGTTAGCTGGGTCAAGGGAAGATCGATAGAGATGTTTGTCTTCAAAGTCACCCAGTGTTCTACAGACCGCCTTGATTATTTCCAACTTGTTTCTAATGCTGATATTCAGTTCACCTCCCTTTTCACCCACAAGGATTGGGAATCGTGTAACGAAGGCATTTACTCGAGAATCTGTCTCGACCTTGAGGGCCTCCGAAATAACTGCCAGCTCTCGCCGACAAAGCTTCACCTCTGAACACAGAAACGTATAAAAAATAGAGAGCAATGCAGGACAGGAACATGTTTGAAAACTGTGACAGCTAGACAAGTAAGACTAAATGAATGTTTAATGATATCCGCCATTATTTTGAAGATGTATGAATGAACTGAAATAACGAATATGCCATAATTTATACATTATAGACTAAAAAATAGACTTGCGCAAGTCTTAGTAATTTTTACATCTTCGAACGATGCTCCGAGTTTGCACTCACCACGGCAGCCATCATACTTTTATTTAGGTCATACCGCTCTGGCCTTCACCGCGCGCTCGCCCAGGCAGCGTTGCGACGGCGGGGTACCGGGCTTTCTAGCCTTATCACAGTTTGTCCAAAATTAATGGTACTGTCGACAAGAAGGGATTACCTGCTGATGACGGTATTACCACTTTGGAGTGTACATAGGTTGATGACTTCTTGGTGGCTCGAGTGGATGTGAGCAAGTAGATGACTGGATTGGCGAGTGAGGGGAGCGGGTAGAGTAGAAGGATAGTCCAAGCATAGAACTCGCCACTTATCTACAATAATACAATGTCAAAATGTATTTATAAATTTAAAAAATCGACATTTGCAGATCAATCCATCTGTTTTCTATAGATTATGTACAACACTGTTAGCTACATATACTTCCCCAAATTTAAAAACAGATATTTTTTTTACGCTGGTAATATGTTAGACATACCCTGGTATCAGATGCTGCGCAAATGGCAATGATTGTTACGATTATCCACAGTATCAGGTCCACTGTAACCACGGTAGCCATGCGTACACTCCTTTCTGCCTTGTCTGGGTCAGGCAATCCATTTATAGGGTACGAACGCCTTGCCTTTCATCGAGGAAATTAAGGTTTTACCCATTAGAAGTTTGTTATTAATTATTTAATTTTTAATAGAGAAAATGCATTTTAAGGGACATTATCATATAGTTCTATAGTTAATTAATTTAAAGTGACACTTGCCGCTGAGCTCCTGATTTTTTGGACATATGTTTTTTCAATTTCAACAATGTTCTAGATCATTATGCCATTAACCAATACCTGGGAGCATTAATGTATGAAATACATGTATTTGGAATATATAAGAGTTTAAAACTTCAAATTTTGGGGGTGCCACCGGCGTGTATCCTTTCAGACATGGCAGTTGGATGAGTCCCCACTGCCTGTATACATGCATCTTATCTTAATTAGTTGAGTGATACCAGCTGGACGGGACAGGGTAGATATGTCACTATGTACCTCCTGCCTCGCTCCTACTTCACACCCCTTCACCATGCACTGGGGCAGCACCCAATGGTCTAGCTAGTTCTCTCTCCGATTTGAATTCCCCAATGGAATCTCTGCCCCATTCTTCATCAACAAATATCAGTTAATCTAAGGAATATATAGCGTCGGTATTCCACACAAATGTTCTTACTTGTGCAGGTCATCGAAATTAACTATAAACACATTTCTAAATGGCATATAGCCAAATAGTGATCTTAGCCACTTTAATGTAATATATGCATGCCTTTAATATAAGAAAATGTAGTATAACATGATAATAAACTTAGACCTTACCCTTGAGAAAATAATTGAAAGTCCCACAGCTATCCCGACGCAAAAGCATGAGTTTAGTCCTCCATAAATTGCAACTGCATATTCCCATCCATCCCTTGAAGTGCCCTGTTGATAAACACCCGAACATAACGCAGTCCGTGCATAGAACTCGCCCTGGAAATACTGCACTGGAATGGTAGGTAGAAAAGCAAGTATTCCTGCCAAGAGCCACACAGTTAAAATAATCGCGATTCTCTTAACATCTCTCCTTAAGTCAAAGGTATCATCCGACTCCTTGACTTCCTTATGCTCTAGAAACTCATGGATAGTTAGAAGGGCAATGAACATGAGCGAAGCCTCCCTAGAGACAAGACCCAAAAACCCTGTAAATGCACACGTTCCACTGAAGCGCCAATTGGAATCATTGACAATATATCGGCCTTGGAAGAATGCATCTGTACCTCCAATTATTAACAAGTACATGCCCATCAAGAGGTCAGATATCGTGATTTGTAAGAGGAGAAGGGATGACTTGGAGGTGGTATCTTTGTAGAGGGCGCGAACAAATACTACCACTGTATTGGTAATGATGATCAGGAATGCCATAAGCCAGACACATGTTCTGCAAAGATAGGATAATGAAATAAGTATGTCCATCATGTCAGAGTGATTGACAACGTTTATGACGAAAATAAAATGTATAAGTACGAGAAAATATAGTGCTAGATTAAAAAATATATAAATTGATGAATATCAATTTGGGTTTTATTTCAATAGAATATTTCAATCAAATCATATACTTCTTATACACCAGCCATCAAATCATCGCACCTGTGATCACTAGAAGCTAGTAAATCCTGACAGGAGGAAATTCCATCTGGATGAGGCTTGCATTGATCTGCATCAATAAGGTCCGACAAGCAGCAAAATATCCTATTATCTGCAATGCTGTGTGAATGAAGAAAACTTTACATAACGGAAGATATGTATGTGATGCCAGAATAATATGGCATACCGAAATAGTATTTCTTTTATATCAATAATCTAAAAGGAGGACTGCATATAAATTGTTTCTGGTACATAGAGTGTGAATGTACTGAAATTCATTCATCCCTCATTGCAGATTTATTTTGTCCATTGCAAATTCCCTTTATGATTAAGGTTAATTTTGTTGAAGAAATTGATTAGTAATTAATGAATGAACATATATGGGCTTGACGCTTGGTTGATATTAAATCGAGGCCTTACAGGGACAGAAACATAATTTGTATGACTATTTTCTTTTTAAAAAAAAGAAGAAAATAATGACACGTGCCCTTCCTACTATTTCCCTATAACCATAGGCAGTAAAATTATTTTTCATTACAGATATTACTCTGTGATTGAGAGTCATGACATGCAGTTACAATGTCCGATTAACTACCGTAGGATGTAATGTAATGTTATGTTCAAGCTACGTACATGTTTTGAATGGACGACAGGGTACAGTCAAGCACCCCTGTATCGATTTCGCCAATTCTTTGTTCACTGATGTCCCTGGAAAGATACATGTTCCGTGAGTAGGATAATCGGAGAATTCCAAATGTTACGTAATATTACGTAATTAGTTATCATTATTAATTAAGGAGATCGAGTTATTAATTAAGCAGAACGGACTCATCATCTATAATTAAGGATAACGTTACCAATATTTAAGTTTAATTAGTCTTCGAGATAGTAGAGACTTATCACAAACCAGAGCTTGCATCACAGTACTCTATTCATACTAAGAGAAGCACCAAATAAAGTCCGGGGAAGGCCCTAGGGGGAATGGTCCAGGGGGAAGGTGCAGTGGGGAAAGGGAGGGGAGGGGAGGGTCCGTCAACGTCTACTTTTACTTACAGGTCAAGGACGTTTTCGATGCCACAGAGTGATTCATTTCCTAGACTTGAGATACTGTTCCCCTTTATGTTTCTGTAAGATGAAAATCACTGTTTTAGAGGGATGTGGAATATCCTTAATAGAGTGGCATTGATAAGAAATGTAGCTTTGTGAATGAATAAATAAATAAATAAATACATAAATAAATAAATAGATAAATAAATAAATAATGAGCATGAATACTTACAACGATGTTAGTTTGGGCAGAGGCAGAGACTTTGTGTCAACCATTTCAATCATGTTGTAACTCAGGTCCCTTGAAAATTTTCAGAAAAAAGTTATAATAATTTTTGCAAGGAGTATCGATGTCTCTTGGTATTCATAAATTGGTATGCACTTCTGAAACATTGCACTAAGTTTATGTCAGTTAATGAAAAGTTTTATTAGTTTTGAGATTGTAACTACATGTATGGTATGTACTCACAAGGTCACGAGATTCGGAAGTGAAGGGAAACCTGCGCCCAATTCACGAATTTTGTTTTTAGCGAGGAACCTGCAAAAATATATCACAGATCCGAGGGGAAAGGAGTGTTAAACACAAAAATGAAGTTGGTGACAATTAGTTTTGGAGACTCATTCAATGGAATTTTTCAAATCCCTGATTAATGCTTTGGATGTTCTTATTTAATGGCTATTATAACCAATTGACCGTTGAGCAAAGGAAAGTCTGTATTCTTCCGAACGCTACACGTGTTTTGACGTCTACAAATCGAGAAAGGTGGGATTGAAACTATACTTACAATTTTTGCAACAAAGGCAACAAACTCAGCCACTCTAGATCGCCATCCTCTAATATATTATTATCAAGGTACCTTGAATCGAAAAAAACATTACACTATTAGTAGTAGGCCTACATAATGATGCTGGCATGTTGCCACATGGAATAACACAGCTAAAATTGACGATATCAAGAAGGAAAGCTTACAGTATTCTCGTTTGCTCAGGAAGCATAGGCAGCGATTTCAAACGTTGTGAGGAACAATCCACCGTCGCCCCCGCACATGTGCATGTCTTTGGACAGAAAACACCTGCATGGGCAAGGGTAACACAATGAGTGAGAAAATGGATTTTAAGATAATATATATGTATGATTTCATATGTAGGTCTACATGTACCTTTAGTCCAAGTTGTGTCTATTTATGAAATGGAGTGAAATAATAGTGACAATTGCTGACTTACCACAGAGAAGTTCATCATCTCGGTTTGGACAATCGTATATAAAATCACATCTTTTGTACGGACTAATACACTTGGTAGATTTGTGACAACGATATCCACCTGGGCAGGTAAAATTTGGCCTTGTGTTACCGAATACATCTGGAATATATTTGATCATGTTATCAGTCAAAACTAAGTTTAACCTGGAAAATTCCACTAAACTACGGTACAGAGGACAGTATTATAATTATTTTTATTTTTTTATACATAATATATACATACACATTTTATTTAAACTGGGCTTATCGCTTTCTCCAGTATGGAATATACCAACAACAAGTTCCAGCATCATATTTACATATAAAGAAAATATATCTTTTCATTACAAGAAGGTTGTTTCATATATGTCGTCCATATGGGATAAATGTGTTGTAATAATAGAGTAGTATACCAGTTATGGCACAGAACATTTCGTCATCTCCACTTGGACAATCGGTGACTCCATTACATCGCAAATCCAGCGACAAACAGTAACTCTCGTGACATTTGTAAGTGGTTGGAGGACATTCGAAATCATCTGAAAAATAGTTAATAATCTCATAATGTATATAATATTATTGTCGTTAAATGTCGCTATATATCGGGAGAAAGTGAGGGGACTGCCGTCGAGACAACATGAAATGTACTGAAAATTTAGTAAGCTATAGGTATATATGTATAATACATATATGACACAATGAGGTATATCAAAACTCCGAAAGATAATCAAGGTATGATGATATGTCAGTGAGTCGTGAATTGGACAGAGAAAAATACGTTTTTAACACTGGAGAACATGTCTTTTAGACTGATATCTTAATTCTGATTTCTAAATTTTTCTTACCACATTCCCGTAAGTGAGTCAGGTCTCGGCACCCTCTCGGCAAACCATAACTATCGTATTCCAATAAGCAACGACGATCCTCAGTAAAACAGTCCGGCTTTAGGGCACATTTTAACAAACCATCTTCACAAATATTTGTTTGGACTGCATCTAGTAATTTATTTGAATACCATAGAGAATCAAAAAAGAACATTAATTCAAGAATATGATAAATGACATGTTTCTTCTAATATAAGCTTCACCCTGCATATTGATCTATATCATAATAATTATATTAGCATTGATATCGTCGGTAATTCCAACCAATTTAATACAGCATCGTGTCCATCAACGAACCTTCTTTAGTTGTTACCAAAAGGAAACTGTGATTAGCATAATTAAGATATTAGTAATATCTATAGCTAGGAGTTAACCTTACCACAGGAAGCTTCGTCTTCTCCCTGGGGACAATCCGTCATACCATCACATTTCAAATTCTTGGATATCAGTGACCCACTCTGACATTCATACATGTGGTGATGCTCGGCCACTATGGAAGCAAACAGGAAATTTACTCTCACCTTCACTTATATTTGTATTTCTATGCATAAAATAATATGCAAAGTGTCTCTATAATGATAGAATCCGCAGACTCGCAGGTATACTTGCCACAGAAACCCTCATCTTCTCCGTTTGGACAATCACGCACACCATCACACCTTTGTAAATCTTGAATGCATCTTTGGTTGTTACACATGAACTCTTCTTGGAGGCAGGGTCGATATACTGCATACAATATAAAAATAATCTCATCGATAGAAGAAATACTTGTGAGACTGGAGAAGTATTCTTAATTATGTGTCATAATTCCTGTGCACTCGTTGACACTCAATACGACCCTAACATTTACCAAATCCATTTTGAATAATTATTATCATGGGTTTGAACTCACCACATCCTCTTTCATCAGTTCCATCTAAACAATGATCCTCGTGGTCGCAGGTAAATGCATAATTAATGCACTTGTTTCCATCGCACAAAAGCTCCTCTTCAGTACATACACCAACTGTCGGTAGAAAGGAACCGACGTTTATACAAATAGATAAACCATGGGGGCAATTTCGTAATATGGGGAACATAAAGTAAATATACACCCAAGGAAAATATAAATGGTTATCCAGGTAAATCAAATTCAATGCAAATAGATTGACATACCAACAGGATGACTTTGCTCGTCACTACCATCGGAACAATCGGGATAACCATTATTCTTCAATATAGAAAGCACTATTTCCCCATTGGCACAGGTGATGGTACCGCCGTTCGCTAAATAGGGAGTGCCACCTTAAATATCAGAGCAAATTCATCTTAATTATGCCTTGATTTGCCTTTGCGATTCTTAATTATTATCAATCATATCCTTTCCATACGAATGTCTTAAATCAGAATGGAGAGAAAGGCAGATACAATAATTTCAAAAGCTCTATTAATTCTATCTTGGATTTCCGAACTCTGGTATGCAATATACAAACCTAGACCAAGTATACTCTGAACCGACACTGCAATATCTGAAAATGAAATAGGGAATTTACCTCGTGTCATAATTTACTTAGCCTTAAATTGGTTCCGTTACTCTTATAAATATAGACAAATAACATCATGCTAAGTGTTAAGCCTCTTCTAGAATAGTATGAGGTGAAATATTACATACTCACCCCCGCCCCCCACCCCCAGAAGAAGACAAAAACCAACCTTGGCCATCTGCTTTTCTTTTACATATATATTGATTTGTCAGATTAGCAGCACACGGTGCATCATGCCAGAAACTCGTCGATGAATACTTGACATTTTTGAACATCGAACACATATTGTAGAATTCACTTGGTTGCCCAATGTCCCTAAAATATATCAAACATATTTTCCATTGGTTAGGCGTCGGGGATATCAAATCAATTGGTCGCGATTACATAATACTTAAAAATATAAGTAATCAGAACGTTATGATACATGCAACCATAACATGTTAATCAAAAGTACTCATAAGCAAATACCATTTTGACAGGTTGCAAATTTAATTTTAAAATGTGTTTACCAGTCCGTATAGGAAAGTGGAGTATCATCGACCCATCTATATTGCACCATCCATCGTGGCGACATTAGCTTGTTCAATCCTAGGATTTTTGAAAATGTAATTGTAATGGTCAATTTAATGGAGGATACACATCGATGAAATAACTATGTTATAAAGCACTCCATAAGGGATGTTTCATAGCAGTAAAAGTCGTGATTAGAGATTACAAACAAATGGAGGTTTCTGGCTTTCAATTAGATTTACAGTTTGAACATTCTCTCTTGTTAGTTTTAAATCTACATGTGGTTTATTGAAAAAGTGATGACAAGATAACAAAGACAAGAAAAACGTGTTATCAAATAGTTTGACGGCATAATTTAGGCTTACATACCAATGTAAATACCCTTTTCGGGGTTAGGAGAGCGAAGGATAAGAACATGTAGAAAATTCATTTCGATAACGTCATGGATGCTCACTAAGTGAGCATTTTCTTTTTGACATGCTTTCTCCGCTTCGAACCAATTGGTGTCTTGTTGGTGAGTTACTGCACGATAACAATAATTTCGCAGCTGTCTCCAATTTGACGGGCAAGACAGACCTTGAATATATTTAGCATAATATAACTCACCAAAAATGACTATTGACATGGATATAGGTTTGCCTGTTAAGCATGAGACACACTAAGTGAACTGACCGATGGATTTGGGGAAACCAACCGTCGGTTGACCAACCGATTGTATCCAGCATAGATACAGCACAGAACCGATTTACCACCGATTTACCACCAAATTCAAATCCATTGATCGTTCGGTTGATAGACAGACAGGCTACTTATTACGTCCGGTGCGTTTATGAGGCGTTTAGCATAATACAATATAAAATAGTGAATCTGAATCGATATCATGGCAGCTCATCACAACACTAGTTGAATTTGTATTGACATTATTTGCCAAAGCTATGGGGAATGTTATATTTTTAAAAGAAGAGATATCAAAGACAGTTATAATGATGCATGGTACATGAATTATGTCCATAATAATTGTTTAAATCTACGGTTCTGTTATAATTTAATGATCACCTGGCATAGGCTCGTCCTCTGCTTCTTGTACTACCGACACAGTTTTCCACAAGGCACTAAACCCTATAATGTCCTCTATGGGACCGTCGATGATATCTTCATATGATTGAAATACTACTATAATTGTATTCCTATCGGATAGAAGTATGTCTTCTGTGGCGTGAGTACCACAGAACACACTCTTCCGTACGTTTGGAAGAAACATGTCGTCGTGATAAACAGTTAAACTGTCTGAGCCATCTGAAAGTCATGAAAATAATAGCCCAATAGAGATCAACTTAATTATAATTGAGAATATCCTAAGTTGACAGATGAGTTCACTTCTAATGTATTTTGGAATAAATATTGTTAAAGAAGTCGATCTATTCGTATCTACTCCGGTAATACCCCTGTTGGACTTATAGGACCAGCTCAACTTTGAATTTCGTGTTTTTTTCAATTCCATGTATACTACTTTTACAATTTCAAAATTGTTGTGAGGTTCATGTTGCATAGATTATGGTATAATGTCTATTTTAACTGAGATAATCTTGAAAGAAACACTATTGACGTAAGTTTTACTTTATGTTACATATATAATACTTCTTTATAGGATTTCATTATACCAGCGCGTGTATTATAGTAAGATTACCATGCATGCATAGTGTCAAGTACGAGGTGGATTATATTCGCCGAATAAACCCAGAAGCAAAGAGGCTTACGAGGCGAATATTTTCCATTAAGCACTTGACACTGTGGTCATCTTACTTTTTATTCCCTGATTTCATGTAAGATTACTAAAGAAATCTACATTTTGTGCTACTTTAGATACTATGCTAATACAGCTCCGAGTATATTCGTCAGTCCGTGAGCGGCACGTATCGTCACTATATAGTCCGCTCACAACCAAATAGGGAATAATAAACCATACCTAAACATCTAGTCCCATCCTTTTGGTGAAGGTGTATATAATACACGGTAAGTCGGATCCAAGTGTAGAGGGGGGTCTCAATATGGTAATATCTTTTAATATGAAACGGATAGAGATGGGTTGAATCCGGACTCCGGGGAGATTGTAAATAACCTTGAGGTGCTTTGCAGGTGTATGATACTACAGATCCCGGACGATCATCTCCACATCCCATCCCAGCCTCTGAAAAGTGTGAACATGGTCAGATCGAAGCCTCTGTATCAACATTGTATCGATTTGCAAAATGGCAGCTGAACTACTATTAGAAATATAGATATGATGAATTGAGTTAATTCCTAGGACGATCAAATTTTAAAATGCAGATCATTCCAAGAAGAGATGGTAGGAGATGTTTACTGACCTTCTGTCATATATGAAATGTTAAACTGGAAGACACGACTCGAAGGTGTGTTTACTGAATACAAGATAAATGCTTTGTGGGAAGGTGTCCACACCGTACGACCCACCGTGTTGCAAATGGTAGTCAATGTACTGTAATCATCTGGGAGAACAAAATTACACATGCTATTTTCATCCCTAGTCATGCTCGTCTCAATTCTCATAGTTGGAGTATACTACCACATAATTATATCAATAATATTAGTAGTTTAAAGATACCATCCCAGATTTGGTACCCAATTGTCATTCAAGACTAAGGATTTTTGCTTACTTAAATTTATAATAATATACGTGTAAGATAAGTGTAAACACAAGATATAATTATCAGTGTCGGGTGGTAGACCAGAGGTTAGATCACTTTAGGGTGGCGGTCAAACCATGACTATAAAAGTTAGTTGTCATGCCTCTCTGTGCGTGCTTAGTCCAAGATTAATTAAATGTATCATGAATAATATAACGGTACCTCCTAGTACGGATAAAGACATCTCTTGGCACTCATCATCATAAATACTAGGAGAGACTATAGTATATATGAACATAATCAAAGATTTGCCTTGACCAGTTTCCAGTTCAAATATACATGCGCTTTTCTCAACACCTAGTTGCTGTGGCAAATGCAAATGCTGTGGGAACAACGAACCAGCTCCAAAAGGCAGAAGTCTTGGTATCGCGCATCCAGAAGGCAGACTTTTTGAAGGTGATTCTGAAAATAAGTACTCACACAATATTAGGTTAAGTAACGAGTTGGTCGGAGGACCGGGTCGGAATAAGGCACGCATTGCGTATATAGTTACGCGTGTGATATTCCAAGTGACTGAAACCAAAGAGTTAATTAACTGTTTTATTATAATGTTTGTAATAATATAAATCGGAGCATTTTTAAGTCATATATTTGAATTTTCGAAAAAAATGTTAAGTAACGCGTGCATCGGTTGCCATGACTATTTCCCGCAAACCACTAGTGCTTTAATACTTCCAACCAAACCCTATGCGATAACCACATGTTAGATCTATTGCGTATTATATAATAGATATATATATACATTAAATATTTGGATGCCTTGAATAGTTAAACATATGCAATATATACATGATGCACAGTTTAATGGCAGCCAATAGTTCAACGGTTGAACATTTTGGGAATGATAAAATCCTGAGACTGCACTACCTTTTGACGACATCATAATATGATTTTCGTTACCCTTGATAAGCACAATCCTAAGCTTACTTTAAACCGCCTGTGATTCAAATGAAACTGATTCAGACGAAAAATAAATTGGGCTCGCTCAAACAAAATTTTCCATCTCATTGTTTACAAAATAAAAATGAGATAATCATAATAGGAGATAATCATAATCACTGTACATACATGAATTACAGTCCATACATAAATTATTACAAAACCCATAGCCTCAATTCTACTATGCTACGGACTTTATTATGTTTTCAATGTCTGTACCTATTGCTTTATAAATTGCCTCGAATATGATGAGATCCTGAAACCTGCCGCCGTCTAGCTCTACATGTACCAAATTTCCTGAGCTGTTTACCCATAACCCATCTATAGATGAGCAGAGAGTCTTCAGGACAAGCCTACTGCCAGCTGCAAGTTCTTCGGGCGCCATTTCATAAATGAGAAGTCGACGAGGACAAAAGGATCTATCAGCAGACTGGCGAAGTGAGAACTTTGATATATAGATACTGAAAATCATGAAAACATTTTGTATTTAATAAGGGATAATGGCAAACTAAAAATAAATAGATAAGGGATAATGATATGAATTGTAGCAGTGGTTAACTAAGAACATTTGTTACAATGTTCAGTTAACAATTCAATTCAGAGATTCTTTTATTTGCTGATGGTAGTACAAAAACAATTGCGATCGTTCACGAGGGAAATTGTGGTTCTAGTAAGAAATCTATTCATCTTCTTCCATTCGCTGCATGCATGGTTTGTCATCACATATTATATATTCTAGAATCATGTCTAAGGACTTACTGATGAGATATTCGTTTAAACAGGTGTTTCGAGTCGTTCAACGACATTTTGATCTTACCCTATAGCCTTGCCCATCGGCGCAGTTATTGTCCATTTCCTGCAACTGAACAAGTTATCATGTCTATCGCCAGGATAAACCATGGCTAGAATCCTGCCACCATCCACCATAGATGGAAACATTGAAGTTTCATTAAAGTTGTCATAGTCCAGACGAGAATCACCTGTTAGATTAATAGATGAACTCATAATGAATTGAGATCCATTTGTTGATAGATAGACCCCAGGAAAATTTGAGAGTAATGATATATTATCTCTATAATTGCATCTGTCATCCAATATCTCATTTGCTCCCGCTATTAAACATGTTAAAACGGTGTCGCTGAAGCGCAAGAATTAACCTATTAAGGGATTAGTAATGCTTATACTGACGAGCCTTGCCAAAGTGGTTCTAAAGCAACGGGACGATTTTTACGTGCATTAAATGTAGGTTTATATTCCTCATGACTGGTTTTACTTACCCTTTGCATTGACAACGAATTCACATATCGGAAAGTAGCCAAATGCCGGGTCTGTTGAGACTGATAACATTATGTATCGACCACGACCAGGACACAACCTAGTGAATGTCTTTCCGCATTCGAGATATTCATCTATGGTACACGCTTTAAAGCCCTCTTGTTCTGGCGATTGATAATCCCAGTTCGGCGAATAGTTATCACTAAGAAACACTGACAGTGGTCTGGGGCCAGACAATCCGAACTCTAGGGCAAAGAAAATTAAGATTATCATATTTTCTGGCACTAAATTATATGACGGATCTAGCCTGTAATTCGGAGGCAAATAGTATCCTGTTATATGATCTACTAGTCTACTATACTTGGCTATTTGTTCATAATATATGGCTCACCAAACCCCCATATATATCTGCCAACAATGGCGCTAGGGTCAGTGCAGTGTTTGACTTCCGACCGAATAGTATCTAAGCTAATATTTGGTTACACTAAATCCATGCATCGAATATTTAAATCTTTATATAAAATTTCCGCTTGACTAAGTTTTGCCCGCCACAAATACCTCTACACCATGATGTTTTGGGCGTCCATATTTCCACCTCTATATCTTCATGTCGTTCCTCTAGATCGACGGCTAACCAGGCATCACCTCCCTCTAGTCTGGCACAATCATCAGGATGACGATCCTTGGCCCCATCTACAGCTCTGTGGGCCGTCCACCTGATTGCATTCTCTTTCCTTTTTTGGAAGGCTGGCTTTCCCTCCGCAACATTCAGTGCTAACACGTGATATTAAAGGTACATATAAGTTATTCTCCAATTCATCATCGACTCCAGACATCATTATTAGAGGACATAAATGTGTATACAAATATGTTAAACAAGGTCATAATAACTGACACTATATGGCATATAGCTTACCTTCGGGCAGTGATCCAAACCCTAAATTTGTCGTAAGACCACAATGAACAAAAGTTTCATCAGATTCCCAGTTTCGTCGTTCATTATTATAACCCTGCATGGTAATATATAGGAGCATATGTAACTTTTTGGAGCATATATAATTGTGTATATCAAGATGATGATTGTGGCGGATGATGGAAAAAATATTAATCAGGTGTAATACATAAAGTTATGATCTTACCGTGTCATTTAGGAACACGCTAGCCAACATATTATGCTCTCCAGACCCTCGGCAATCTAGTGGATTCCAGTGAAAATTGCGGTAACCGGGAAACAATATGGCGCATGACCCTACACAATACATAAAGGGTGTCGCAATTTGTTTGTCATTTTCATTTATCTTACCTAATTTGAGTTCACATTTAATATCGTCGGCTTTAGGGGGAGTGACCTATATGTTCCCAAACAAATTAAGTATATTCATCAAATGGTGTTGTTGGAAAATGCGAATGACAAATCAATGACTGCATGCATACCACCAATTACTCGATATAGATAACTGACCAGTGCATTGTCCTGTTCTATTGTAATTGTATCCATCTTCACAAACACAAACGCTCTCCCTAGTTTGCGAATTGATGATAAGTTTGTAGGAATGTTGACCGCATTCTGTATCTGGAGTTGAGACAAACATAGTATGGACTATAACGTTATCATCGAAAGAAGACTTTAGATGACAAATTTATTGCTGACTTGAAAAATAGTTCTGGTGTCTATTTATAAGCACATGATTTATACATGCTCCATTTAGATGGACATTTTTTTCAACGTTTAAGTGGTAGGACTATGGCATGGTACTGCATCTCGAGAACCCTACTGCTGGGTGACACTAACTAATTCACCCACCTTCCTCAGTAACACCACACCTCACATACGCATCATCATAATGTGAGGCACTACAACCATAGCTAATACCCCAATCTGAGTGCTCACAGTCCAGCAGATAGGACTCATTGCCCCTGCATCTTAATCCGGACAACCAGGTGGGTGCATCCATTGCCCTTGGCCAGCCATTTCTCCATCTAAAACCAAATTAAGAGAGGGAAATTGTGAGTAGTATATGGAATCGGGGGTTTGCTCCAGGAATAAGGTGTCCTGTTACAAAGGGAAACTAGAAATGAAGAATAGGAGGTTTCGCAATCTGTCTGAGCACACCCTTATCCAGTTATTTGGGTGTCATCATCCCCTTGTTGCACCAAGAATTCTGGGTCGATGTCCAACAAATTATAAAATGATACAGTTAGAGTAGCTATGTCAAATTTCAGGTTCATTAATTGAACCGCTAAATCTCAAAACAGAGGAACATTTGTCGGAGTATGTCCACAACAACAAATATGACGTACTACTATACAGGGCCTCAATTTATCTTTTATATATAAAAATGCGACATAACAGACTAAAGAGATATGGATATGGTTACTTAATAATTGAGACATGTTTGCTTGCGGAACCGCACCAGAGGCTCACAGGAGGAGAGAGGAGGTTTTGTGGCCGTTTGCAATTGGGCCGGAATGTACACAAGCATAGACATGGGCTAAACAGTTCGAGTATGTGTGGGGCACACTAGGGCCGCACTCACAGACTGGGGAATTTATGAAAACTCCTATTAAATTGCTTGATATATTCCAATAAAAAGATAAAAGCCATTGCAGTCCACTCCACTGCAGGACAATTTCCCCTGTCATTGCAATACTGTGCTACCAGTCTTACATTGGTCTTTAAATATTAGTCTATAATTATTAAGATTAAATCAAATATTCACCTGAGGGCCTGCCCTCTACCTGGAAATTCCATTTCTCTACAGAGAACATCAGCATCGATATCATCCCAGTCCTGAGAACACAGCGCTCCCCACTGCCCGTCATGATAGACCTCCACCCGAGATATGGCTGCACTATCTTTGATATTTACTCCCATAAGTGGAACCAGTTTTACTGTAAGTAAATTATATGCTCAATTTAGAAAATAAAGTTTTTCTATAGAATGGAGGAGAACATAAATCGGCTACATATTGTGTATTGGTATATGGGGGAAATATCTACTCCTCACCTAAGTCCTCATCAGGCGCACTACACATCCCAACAGAGCAGTGTTCCATACTGAAATTGGAAAAGGCAATTCGAATGTACTTGTTGACAACTATGGGTATTATGTGCATTGGGGTCAAGACTCATGGTGAAATACCTACATGAAAGACCGCAATATTATCAAGTCCTTACTTTGAAATTAAGAATTTAAAGGGTCAGTTAACGGGTTCCCGGTCACTTTTAGGACAACAAACTTCATAGAGCCATAAATACAACAGCCAAGTCTCAATTTTTTTTACTTCCATTTATGTCTAACTTATAGTCACTTACAGGCCCGAATTGGGAAAGCTTAGTTGAAAAGGTCTGTTTAACACAAGAGGGCACTGAGAGTGGTGTGTGACATCACAAAGCTGCGCCAGAAATGAACATAATATCTCTACCTTTCCCCCCAATCTCCCAGCAATTGAACCAGTTCACTGTCACTGCTTTCAGCTATTGTTTTGACCAGAGAACTATACATGTAACACAGTTTGTTTTGGTCTGCACACCTGCTTTGGTCAAACTCCTTCCTCCCACCCCACCCTCCTTCTTTCTAGCAGCAATTATGAGAGTTGTTTGTTATGTTCATTGCATGTACATTTCAAGATTGGCGCAACTTTATGACGTAGGCAAACAGTGGCGCCTTGAATGGAGTGTTAAACTGTGGAACTACTTTTTCACTCCTTTAAATGGGTAAAACTCACTAAATAATAACTTGAATTAAGTAAAACCGGGGTGGTTACATTTCAATAATAGCAAGGAAATGGATTTGCTCATAATATTTGGGGGTTTACTGACACTTTAAGATAAATGGCATATTGTTATATAGTCCTCACCTTGTCTGTGTGTCCCCAGTGATACAACTTGGTTGGTCACCTGACTCCAGTACACGGCAGTAGTTTACCGCATTGTCTACTCCATTTTCCTTTACATATACACAATACACAGCAATATTAGGGCGAGTTTGAGCTACATAAACTATTTGAAGTACATATACAATCTCATGATTGTGTTATCGTCATTTGACGTGGTGACCTGAGTCCCATCTCATGTTTCTTTAGGAAATAGGGACGTTCCGCAAGCAAACTTATCTCAATTACGTAACCGTATCCGTATCTTTTTTGCGAATTACATCGCATTTCTTTGTATAAAAATACATTGTGAGATGAAACATTTTGCTTGATATGCTATGGTACGTTTTTCCCGCCATGTTTTGCTAAACCTCTTTCTGCCATTTAATGTATGCTTGTATATAAGACATACGGATACGTTTACGTATAGGTTAGACTTGCTGAACCTCCCTAATAAGGACATTTCGTTTCGGAATTGTTTAACCAAATCTTGCAAATAATTGTAATTACCAAATCTTTAAGGGGTGTATGGCTTTTAACTTGCATTATTCTCATCAATATCGCAGAAATATATTAAGGATCAAAATGGTAAGTACTTTCAACATGGCACCACTGTCAAAACCTCGCTCCATGTCTGTATTTGAATTCCATTTTCTACACGCCTTCCCAGATATAGATACTGAAAGCGTCCCACGGTAACTATCTGAACCTGGGTGTATACACTGGCCTGTGTGTGATAACGCATACTTACATTACAATAAAATATTCACAGTTTATGAATGAATGGAATTTAATGTACGCGTTATTCCGAACATGCTCGGTCCTTTTGACCTTAATGACTTCTTTATAATACTCATATCATAGGTTGTGGTTCTCTTTATGCGAATGAACGGCTTACAAAATCAAATGATGTTGCCATAAAATATTTAAACATTATGGTTTTGGATCGGTAAGCTTTTCCAATATAAATTCTAAATGACATCCATACCTTTATTTTGGGAGAGAGTGCAAGGACCATCCGTGAGATATAAATTGCTAATGCCAACTTCGCCATATGAATGTATCTTGGAGGAATTGTACATCAAAGTCAATGACCATTGCAATACATTGGGACTGTTTAAAACATTGATCTCCTCATATTTCCACGAATCTCCTTGGGTTCCTGTCAACCAAATGAATCAATATTAACCGCATTTTAGAATAATTATGTCTTTTGCTGGTTAAAGGCAATGGTTTTGAAAAGAATTCTAATTTAAAGTTGATGAACTGTGCCGCGAGTAGGTATTCACGCCGACTTTTCTTACCAACTCGTAATATTCTGATTGTACACAATTATTCCAAGGATTAATTTGATGTAGGGCATGTTTTGTTACTCTACGGGTATGGGTCCCTGAAAACTCTAGCTCCTCTGCTGCTCCTCATAAGGTAAGTGGTAAATAGGTTATATATAGGATCCTCAAAATATGATACTTTTCAACACAACACATCCTACAGTAAGGGGAATTCTAAAAAGATCTGTTCATTATACATGAATTATCAGTGTAAGTACTATCAAAACGGATCAATTGCATTACCCTCTCTTTGAAAAAGTAATTCCTCCTCTGAGGCCAGGTCATAGGTGCTGTTTTTGATGGCAGACAATTGACCGACATCCCTGAACATCCGATATAAGAAGCGAAGACACTGGGATGTAGTCCCAGGCATTACTATACTTGCAATAGCCGTGCCATTCCCCAAATCATCCCTTGTCTGGAATCCATAATACATTCCTGAAAGGTGATAACATAGGCATAGATAATAAACGGGATTGGAAAAGGAGGCGACAATCTTTTTAATAATTTTTATTTCAACAGTTTTGATCTTAATTATTGATTTTTGGTGTTTAAATTGTCGAACGTTTATAGATTATTAATTAGGCCTATGAAGACCTTAGAGACGGTGGGAGGGTCAGGTAGAAGATTTGCGGCCACACCCTGTAGGAAGCAAGATAAGATTGGAATGAAGCGTGATGACTGACAGGTCAGATGTCATGAAGGGCTTGCCCACTTTCCAGTGCCCCACAGACTAGGTCCAAAGATGAGAGAGTCCCTTCAAACGGAGGGACATCCTCTCGCCTCAAACCGCAAAGTGCCATTATATAGTTCCATTAAGGTGGGATCCCACTGGCTCGCTTGTATCTGCGCTCATTGCTCGCTCTTGCTGCGCTTGTTTATAGTGTGCTTGTCATTCGCTCTTCATCCGCTAATATTTTTTAGCACAATACAAGCGCAGCGCGATTCTACTTGTCCGCTTGTTTCCTATATGAAACCAATAGCAAATGGGTTTGGGCGCTCTTGGTCCGCTAATTTAGCGTTGAAAGAGCGTTGTGTTGCTGCGCTCATATCAAACACGTCAGATATTAGCGCAGTGTCAAAAAGAAGCGACAACGTCAAATTTTAAGAGCGTACAGAAAGCGCAGTAACCTATCCTATTGGACCGCTCTGGTCTCGCTCAAACTTCGCTTCTTAGTCGCTCTGGGAAAATAAAAGAGCGTATGAAGAGCGGGCCAAAAGAGCGAGCCAGTGGAATCGCAGCCTAAGACCGCAAAATGTCATAATCTCATTAGCACGCCGAGTCATATAGGCTAGGAAACCGATTAGCGCGGTAGGCGTTCAATCACTGACATACCGTTCTTATCTGATCTGAGGGTTTAGCCTGGACTGGCCAGTGCATTGAATGAAATTGTATTTTTAACATCCTTGAATAGTAGAAATAATAATAAATAATGCCCACTGAAGGTACAATTAGCTTTGTAAGCAATAATACCGAAATACACAACATACCATCTGTGAGCATTGTTGGTATACGCTCCCATTGCCTTCCACCACTATTCGTAAAGTCGCAGGCATTGCTTTCTAAATTGCAAGACATTAACACCTTCTGTCCTGTGATCATTTCTCGCAAGTAAATCTCCGCATAGGTCCGGTAGCTGAGCACTGATAAAGAAAGATTGAATGTCAATATAAGTGTATATTCATTTACGTGCAATGGCATATATGGACGCGTGAAGTCAAATTTGCATGTCAATTCAAAACTCAAAGGAATTGGGAATGAGAAATACTCGAGCCAGTACCTGCAGGGGGAAAAGATGACAGTACCAGGAGCATCAGTGCAGCACTTCTCATATTTTCAAAATCCATCTTGAGGTCTTAAATTCCGGTATTCTTCTGCTTCATATTTCTGGATTGTAAAAGTGCCGATGATAAGTTCACTAAGCTCCCTTTGATGACCGCATTGGAGCATTTCATTCTAATTTAATTTAGAAACAAGTACGTGAGATATATAAATTTATACACCCTCTTTTCCATGTTTACAATCGTCATGAATATAAACAAATCGTATAATACAATGGGTTTTTAATGTAAGCTAACCACATAATAGTAAATGTGCCAAGGCCAAGCACATACACAGAAAGAATAGAAATGTATTACAATTCTGAATAAAATAGTTGAATGTGCACCCTTTAGTTAACAACATTATTTTGTTATGGTATAACAAAAAGAGAACGGGGCCTAATTGTGTTTATTAGACACCCCCACCCCATGTGGATATGACCTGGATGTACCAACCGACTATAGTAACATTTTTATTAGAGTCATTTCTGTTCATTCGTGAGAGCGATGATTTCTCCCAAATGTATCTCCCGAATTCAACTTGTATCACATGAATCAATTGAATCCAGGGAAACATGCCTCCATATCCACGGAGTATGCGTTAGTTGTATTTCATTTAAACTAAACAGCTATTCAGAATGCTTGAAAACCGCATGTAAATCAAGTACCAAATATGAAGATTGCCAGGCGCTGATTGCGCTTATTCAAAACATAACCTGCGTGGAGAAAACACGCATGGCCATTCACTGTTTCACCTGAGTCTTCATGGAACCACAAGTATTATTCATACAAAGCGCATTCGAAATCAATCGTTTACATAAGGTATACATTTTTAAACATCATATACATTTAAAAGCCAAAACCATACCGTAATTTGTATTGGGGCAATAGATTTTATCTTAAAACGTTATTGATCAAAGTCGGATAGACTTGCCTACAATTGGTACATGAGGATATATGAGGATGCATCAGTCTGATTAGGGCGTATGATATTTGATTTCCGAAAGGGACCGCAAGTTGAGAGCATGTTATATTGACATGCTATGTTGACATAATTGGAAACGGGAGGCACCATGGCATCATGCAGGGACAGTGATTGAGTTTGGTAGTGCGACCATACACAGCAGAGTATAGTGCAGGTGTGAAACCCGTTCATGGAAATAATGATACAGATTATGACAGTCCATTATCTGAATGGAAAGTGTATTAAGCGGTTCATCTTTTATTGCGAGAATTCATCAAACTCTAAATAGATGGTTATAGAAATACTTTATTACTAAAAGTCCATCATAATTAGACTTCAATGTGCTTAATTTGGCTCACACATATCGTTCACCCATATCGCAGTTTTATGATCGCGGTACAAAAAGGTTCCATTTTAGTAGATCTAGCTGAAGGGAAATGTCTCCTATCTGTGACTTAAAGTAGGAACCCATGATGGTACCAGATTAGGGTATTAGCAGAGTCATAATATTACATGTAATTATGACTATATATATATTAGGAAAAACGATTTTTTTCCCTTCTCGTCTGTGCCATTTACATGATGCTCGTTCAACCCATCTCAATTCTTGGGTTGGAATAAAAGACAGAGTTAATTTCTACTGATCATTTATTTACCAGGAGCCTAATAAACGGGAAACATGTAGCAACCGATGGACTTTAAGCAATATCTATAACTTAATAGTCATTACTTAAGTCCATATATACCGCAGTTATAGGACTGACAGTTTGGTTTCAAAACCCTTTCCAAACAGTAGTGATTATGTACATGTACATAGAATGATATTCCATCGAACTATGTGCGGATCAGTATGGTTTTCAATAGCATCAGATCATTAATGATCTTCCTACCTGTACTCCCTTTGAACATCCCCGAATCTAGTTCTATACAGGGATTCCTGAATAATGAAAGCGGCGTCGATCCCAATATGTACGTATTGACAACAAACAATCCGAGCACCGTATATTGCTGCGTTTACAATTCCTCATGAATCTTTATATGGTATAGACTGAAACATTCCTATATATGCAGTTGAAAACCAGTCGGATTTTGACATCCGATCAAATATGTGATGATAAAAAAACAAAAAAACAAACTTGTTCGCCAATCTAATTTCAATCAAAACTTTGCCAAAGCCGTTGTACACAATATGAAGAAATGCAATTTAGCTCCTTATCTGCTTCCCCTGACCTCCCACATTAAGGTGATATGACTTTTACAGCCTATTCGACACCAGATATACTCCCCTTACTTTATAAAAATTAGACGAGGTCAGACAGTTATTTCGTTCACAAATTTATCCAAACGACATCAGATGATTCTCCTATGTATACGTATATAAGTGCTATCCGAAAATTTGCTCCTTGCCTTGCAATGCAATAACTTTTATATAAGATAGGTTATGAGCTAGATCAAAAAGTACTAATTTGTGCACATCACCACGAGTATAGCACCCTAAAAAAATAAATATGGTTGATTGCACCAACCAATATATATATATATATCAGTTTTTCTATTTCATTCCGATAGAAATAGCATTGATATCAAAATCTAATTTTGAAGTTGAGTGAAACATATTCCATCTCCATTGTCGGTGTTACCATTACAATTTTAGTTTCCAACCTAATTGTGCCACCAATTAAAATGCATTGTTTCTTCTCTTCTTGTTTTTTTCATTTCCAAAGTATTACTTGCATACTATTTATATAGAGAGACAAGGTAGAAGCACATCCAAACTGTAAAATAAGGAACATTCACTCACTTTCTTAGATAAAAGTTTTCCTAATATAACGAGTACTCACCTGTGCTGCCAATCGGTTCCGTTAAATGCGATCTCTAGCGCGCGTCTGTATGACCATCAAAATTGTCGTCTGTCTGATAAGGCACGATCGCTCCGGGCGTCTGGTGAGGGCGCGGTCGTCACGTGACATGCATAATTAATGAGAGCTATTTTAATGGCATGCAGGGACACCCGATATTTCCCTATCGATAGTATACTTCATCAATTGGACAAAAATGTTAATGTGGATCATCTGCGTAAACTTATTGCTATCCAGACTGTTACTGCTGTCAATTCAATGTATCTAATTCATCTACAATGCAAACTGCATTTGTAGTGCATAATATTTTCACTGTAAGAGAAAGTCCACATCCACGGTCAGTAAAGGTGCATTTTATTCTAGGTCTGCTCGGCAAATCCGGAGATGAGCAAATATACCCAGTTGTGGGCGGACCCGTTTATTGCATGAAAACCTCAGAATTATTATGATTAATAAAAAGATCCTTATAATTGGCAAAAAATATTTTCTTCGTCATTTGGCGGCATACATCCGGTTTCAGAACTATCACACTATCTTCCTCACATGACTTTGTGTACGTTCCTGCATGCGTGTATAAATGTAAAATGGTTCTCATTGTTAACGGCATATCATTTTTAATGTGTTATTTGTAATGCAGATACCAAACTTTGAAGCGCTCGATTCCAGTGAATCAAAATTTCATGTCAAAATTTGACACAGAGAATTCGAGAGAAAATAATGTTGTGATCATTTATGATCTATCCTGTGGTACATAATGACATCGGATACTTTGATCGGATATGTTATGGCCGATTCCCATTGTTATCAATTGGTGTATTTGTTGCTTTCCAGGGAGGAGTATACTATATATCAAAGTCATAAAAGTATTGAATATATAGCTAAGATCACTATGGTTCAAAACCCCATACCTGGTATGTGTGAAAACCCCGGGCAATGTTCCCTGAGCATTTTAGCAGCATGGACTATAAGGGAAGGAATTGCATGAGCTGTCAGGAATGCAATGGAAGGAAGCCGACAGAGGCCCTAAATATTTCTTTACAGCTTTTCGCTTTTTGTAATCCTACTAATTAAGTTGGGAGGAGTGGTGCAGTGGTCTGGCTTTGGACCCAGAGGCATGTGAGTGTATAGTGGGTTAAATCCCTGATGTGGGTGTCATTTCTCCTCCTTCACAGTATCAGAAGGCGGCCGCCAATATTCGAAAGGAGCATGTTTCGTTTAAAAATACACGGTAGTATGTTAGCCTGCAGTTAGAGGAAGAAGCAATAGAGTTGTTGTATACAGCCTGATAAAACATCATTATGAATGAAAGAGGGAGATCAAACGCTAGCATAATCGCAGCTAAGGATAGCGACAATCCCAGTCGATCAATCACATTAAAAATGTAGTTTTCATCGGTATTGTATTATATTTAAATGAGTATAAAAGAACTGTGGTGCTAACTACAGTCATAGAAATAGACACATAGAAATAGACATGTGTGTCTATTTCTATGCTACATTGAATCAGGTCCACCCACCCCCACCCCCATCCAATAGCCAACAATTATATAGCTATTTTTAAGTATGTGACTGTTATGGTGTTGCTGGGAAAAGGCAATCAAATTTACCTGGGCTACCAATGTGTCAAAGATTATGTATGCTGATGTTAGCTGTTGTTTACTGATTTATGATTAAATGGTACTAGTGTCAACAACAGCACCACAACGCCACCTGGTATTTAGTAGCTACAACACAACCTTGACAAGCATTGTCCTGTAGGATCAGCCTGCGGCTTCCACTCCCACTGTATATACCTCCCTGGTCCAAGGAGAAAATTAGGTCCAGGTGGGAAAGTCCTGTCTGTGTCATCTCATTATGTCATACACTGCCAAATGAAACCTGTCTGGGGACCAAATTTATTTGTTTACATTTTTATAGTATGAAAAGAGAAATGTTATAACGTGAAACAACTAAATACATCTACACTAATTTGATACATCATGTGCAAGCATCTGACAAGAAATGGTTTTAGCTGCAAGGAATTCTACTCAGGGAAACTTTACAAGAACTGGGGAGATTTCCTTCAGCATATTTAGATAGATTAAAGGGGTGAATCTTTCAGTGAAAGTCCATAGAAATAACCCTAAATGCTAATTGTGGTGTAAGATTTATGAAGCAAGAAACCATGGATAGCTGGTCCCCCAGTGAAAATATAGATGGCGCCATAGATGGTGGCGTCAGGTCGGTTTATAGAATCGCGACCTCTGTGCACACCAACTGAGGTCTATAGCCTACATCTATTTCTTATTTTCTCATAAGGGCACTGAGGTTGAATTTTTAAAAAAGTGTACCGTGTTAAAGGTCCATTGGATACTCCTCGTACAAATATGTACGGTATATCTGTATGTTCTAAATTAAAATGCGTGACTTATAGACATACTATTATTTGTAATGCAAGCTTGTATAAATAATTATACCTCCCTGACAATATTAAGAAACATCTAATTACTCATCATTATTGTTTAAGTTCTTTTGTTTAAGAATTATTTATTTAGACAGAACACATTTTACATTAAACACACTTTTCTCAGTATCTGCGAGGATTGGGTTAAAATACCACAGCCTTTCCCTGTCTGTATGACAATCACTATAAAGTGCATGATAACCTATTATATAAAGAGTATATAAAATTGTCTTCCAAAAGTTTTCCTGCTAGGTTGAAGCCATTAGGTTGCGAACAAAATTATTATCATCCCCTAAAGGTGCGAACAGGGGACACGTGTGCAGACAAAGTAGGATACTAAATTTACGGTGGTTTATCCCCGTTCAAAATAGATGTTCCTCTCTGAAAGGCCATTTCACAGAAAATAAACATGAAATTGGCTTCACAAACTACCGGTAGTTGCTCAAGTTCACTAAGCTGTAATCTCTCATGTGTTTTGATCAGCAAGTGCTGAACCCATAACATAATGTTTAAATTCTACAATTTCGAAACTGTTAAACCATTTTCTTGCTTGTACTCTAGCATTACTGCTAGCCCATGCCAGATGGTGGTCCAAACCGTGTTTTACCCTGGTTTACTGTTTTTATCTCCTAAACACGCCTGTTTACTACCCCTAGAGTGGGTGCAGAACACATGTTATCCAAGCAAAGAGGGAAACGCGAGATTGGACCCTAGCTAGAGGGAATCACCACCTCGTGTAAGTAAGTGTGTAAGCATAGGCATTGCATTTTGTAGCATTCTAATTAATTAAGTCAGCCTTAAAATATGCAAACAAATAAGGCATCATGAAGCCAGAGCACAGGTCTATACATGTGTGTAGACATTTAATGGTTCCCTTTTTACATCAACATTAATTAGTAAGTTCTTTTATTTCTTTCCCTAATACTTATCCATTGCAGGAGACTGGGGAATTAGTATTATCTCCTAGATTTTTATCTAAATGAATTATCCATGTTGTCGTTTTCTGCATCAAAAATGGTGGCTAAGGAACCGACAAAGTATTACTAATTTTGGTTTTATCTATAAGTATATTATCTTTCGTCAATATTTTTATATGAAGACATAGAATGATAGCTAAACTGGTGCTGGTGCTAAAAAATAAACTAACAAAAATAATAAAAAAGCAAAGTGTTGGACTGTAATGGATGTTCTAACCTCCATGCACGTACTTCGAGCTAGGGGTTTACCCAATTTCACTGCATGCAATGATAAACAGTACTCCTTGTATCTGGCGTTCTTTTATCTTAGCGCAAATGTAACATGGCTATAAAAATAATGTCATTTCAAAACAGGAATCCTGAAATGCATTTAATCAAATGTATACAGGATCGTCATATTTATTTTCATCAAATCGGTTGGATAGATAAAAGTTTCCTAAACCGATCGAGGTATTGTAATGATTAGGTCTACTGTAAAACCACATCCATCAAGAGCAATAGCATCGGTTGAGTTTATCCAACCCACAATGTCGGTGTATCATGACTCTTGCCCTCAACAATATTACGATGGGATCTAATGCCCTCTGTAAACATGTGCTTCTGTGGCCCTGCTTGTGCCAGACCCATAGAAACAACACATACGGTGAATATATAACTTCTCTTTATTAATAAATTATTAACATGCATGTAAACTATACGCTATTTTGTAACTTAAACACGTTTATAGTTAATGTGACTATAACCCGTGTACTAAGTATCTAAAGATAACAGGTCTATCTAAGGGTAATTGTATCTATCATAGTGATGCTCCATAGCTTACGAGAAAATAAATCTCCCTCCCCATCAAAACGCCCTTAACGCAGAACCACCTAGCTTTGAGGTCTGTAGGGATAAGGAGGTCTGCCCAAGAGGGCCAAGTACAAGCGCCTGGATTATAAGGCAGACAGCCCCTCACTTTCTGGCATCTGCTCCCCTGGCATGTTATGGCCCAAACCATTGAATGCAGCTCCAACAGAAGCTCATCATTTATTTTTTTAAAAAAAGGTATGAGTGATATTAATAGAATATTTCTGTATGCGTATACAAAATACAGGTAGATAAGTTGGAATGGAAGTTGGATGTTAAAAAAAATCATTTCTAAGATAACCAATAAAAAAATAAATGAATTATAAGCTTGTATTCTTTAGATTATTTCTTAAATCAAATTAACCATGCATGCGTATCTCTCGATTTGTTACTGATAAAAACATATGACCTCAAATTTCAGAAAGTCAACATTCTATTCGAAAGACAAACGTGGAGTGGTGCCAAAGTTGAATTAAAAACCCTGTATACCGGGCTTTTAACCTTTTAATGTGCCAACATATCCACGGTCATAGACTGATCGTGACGTGCAGCTCTTAAATTTGGTAAATAGGGTAAAGGCCCGACCTGCTCTGTGCATTTCTTTGAATGACTCAGCAGTTTGCTTTTCGCGTCTCAAATATATTAACTCACACAGCATCTTGTAACCGCGGCTTTACCCTAAAAAGAGTCCAGAACCCTGGAGCTTATTTTCTGCCCGACAATTCTTTGATTCTAAAAATGCCGGAAAGAAAAGAGCAAAATCCCATTCTATTGATAAACATAAATATATATGGAACATTTGGGGCTGTCATTCTGGTCTTTATGATCCTAAGTGATGGCCATTTCATCAAATTTGTAATATCGAACTAATTGTTAGAAAGATTATGGCAACTAATGTATGAAGCATATATATTCACATTAATCAATATACATGTAGGCCTATACTGAGGAAATTTGAAATTTGAAAATCGATCTCAACGTTGATATAGTGTCGCTATAGAGGGCTATAGCGTCGCTATAGGTTATGTTCGGTCTGGAAAACTTCCATCAACTGTTATTCTTTGCATGATTACATGTCCGTAGGCAAACGAACCAGGCCACCGCAAAAGCCCATAGAAAGGAGTAAGTTAAATGAGCAACACATAGTTATGTGTCAGCATAGTTTATATATATACAACTTGCCATATATTATGATTTAAATTATATGTATAAAATTATAACCGTTTTCTAAAACTCTGTATAATACTGGTATCAGTAGTAGGGGCTAAGGGTCTACACCCTCGGATATAACCGGATACCTAGCTTGACTTTCTCTCTGGGAGATCAAGGGCTCAGGTAATTGGGGGATCCATAAAGATCCAGTAAAGGTGGGACCAAAGGGAACTCACCGAGGATTAGGTAATTGAGGGAGAGAGGTGAAGGGGATCCAGATGGTGATCAGAGGGGAGGATACTGAGAGAGAACTATTTGATGGAGAGTGGAACCACACATGTCTGTGAGTGTTTGATCGTTTAGGAAACTAGTGAGAAATTAAAGAATTTTATAAAGAGACAGTTCAAACATATTCGGAGCGACTAGATTGATTGTTTGATATGTGAAAATACGGATAGATATAGTGGGTAAACCTTAGATATTTGATAAATATGATTTATAAAGAGAGGAGGGAAGGAGGGGTCAAGAGATGAGTATTCAATTATGAATAGATATGTGTTACAGATTTTTATGATGGATGACTAGTTGCATATCATTGGCGCTATCGCTGAGTAGATTTGATATATTATTCCAACATACTTCCGATCCCTCTTCCGGTTCCTCTTCCGCTTGCTCGTCTTCTGTCACAGCTGGTCTTTTTTATTTCATGTGCATTTTATTATGAGATGAGTTTTGCAGGGAGAGGAGTGACATGCGTGCATGCTTATGTTAAGATAAAAGAGCCGTTTTGAAGTCTTATGATTATATTTTCCAGACCATCTCTACACCTGCTTTTCTTTCTTACATCATGTGTGCTTCATTATGATCCAAGTTTGCTGACTGATTCTGTCGGGGAGCATGTGCACTTAGTTTGAATGAAAGGATCCTTTTGAAGTTTCATGATTATCTTTTCCAGACGTGTACATTTGTCTGTGTTATCTTACTCATGTATACATTTGCATAATTTCTAATAAGAACTCTCCAATCAGAGAATCCTTACAGCGTACCTATCTAAGCGCTTCTGGGTATATAAGACGGTGTCTTTTGGATGAAAGTTACATTCTCTTTCTTCAAGACGAATTCTGACCATGATGGCTACTATTTGTACCGGTTCTCACGAATGGCAGTATATTGACGGAGACATATATGTTCGGCGCTTGGGAAATGACAACATTCGAATTTGTAAAATTAGAGGACCAAACAAACCAGATCGGAACATTAATGTTCCTTTACAAGTACTTAAATCTGCTATTGCTGAAAAGGATCGACTGGATATGAAGATGCGAGTTAAAGTGGAGATAGTGAAAAACGAAGCCTGGTACAATATTACTACAAGTTCCTTGTTGAGGGAGGTTTACTACTGTTTCTCCTACTACGACCAAGACAAAACTAGGATTGGGTAAGTGATTATGATTATTTTTGATTTTCTTTTTTAAAATAGAACAGGGTGTAAATAAAATTAATTAGAACATTATCTATAAGTAAGGTGTACTCAAATCATTTATATGTATACGCATATATAATAATTGATCTATTTAGATTTCAATTCTTATGCCATTTTGTTATAATTATTTTTTAGGTACAAGTCGTTCAATCTCTCGAAGAGCGAATTTGAAAAGATTGAAGGATTCATTAATCAAGAACACATAGATATGCAGGGAAGAAAAACTGAGCTAGGGGAGAAGGAGGAGGAAGATGAGGAGGAGATTGTACTCCAGACTGAAGGATGTAGCCCAGTTAAGGCTACGAAACCAAACAGAGATGAAGGGTTTGTCTTCAAAGTGCCGAGCTCAAAGCTGTCCTCCGCCTACTCCCCCTCCTCCGCCGCCGCCCGTTTCCGAAGTGGAAAGACTGGTGACATGCTGTCTCCCGCGACAAATGTTTTCTCCAAAAAAAGGAAATTATCTGAGGAGTCAGTTATCACCCCACCCCACATATACATCAACAGGTACTGGGGAGAGATATATCAATCTTATCCTGAGATTTGGAGACTTGCTAAAAAGGATGATCATGCCCTTGATAGTGAGACAAATGGAAAGGATACTAAACAGGCCACAAATGGGGACTTGGAGGGAGAGTGTCCAATCAAGTCAGAGGAGGAGGAGGAGCAGGGCGGACACAACGAGGAGAACGATGACAAGTCTGTCAAATGTTCCCAGACCAGTAACCCCCTCGACGACGTCAGTATGAATGACACAGATGGGGAGGCGGAGGAGAGAGAGGAGGAGGAGGAGGAGGGGGAGGGGGAGGAGGAGGAGGAGGAGGGGGATAAGGAGGACATCCCTCCTCCAGTCAGGATAGGAACCACCCGTATCTTTCTTTGCCGCGAGCGATGTGAGACAGAGAAAAATAGAAAAGTTATGGAAAAAAATAACAGGAATGTGTACGGCTTAATAAAGAGCGATCGAGTCCAGCAACCAACACCATATCAGCTACTTAGAAAGTGCTACATTTTTCTCATGAAAGAGGAGGTGAAAAATGTTAAAGCTAGAACGTGCGCTGGATGTGTGGGGAACGTTCTTAACCAGCTGGGACATGACAGGGTGTCCTGTCCCAATGTATTAGTTCGTGACAGCCCAGAACAAGATGGTTTTCTGAAGAAGGCTATGAAAAAGATCACTCCAGAAAGGATGGTCGATGCCGCACGTATTATGGTTACTTATTTTCAGATGGACGCTGCTACCATCACTGTGGAAAAAGCTTTTGTCGTGAAAAAAAAGGCTGGACACTTATCTCTTCGTATTTTGACACAGGTTGAACTGGAAGAAGAGTTTGACTTTTTAATGAATATGTGAACATTTCTGAAACGCCAATTCCTGATAACAGGAAAAATTTTAAACACTTTGATATGTTATTTTATAGAACGTGTGTGTGTGTGTGTGATTACTGTGGAAAAAAGACTGGTCACTTATCCTTATCTCTTCGCATTTTGACTCAGGTTGAACTTGAAGAGTTTGACTTTCTAATGAACATGTGAACATGTGAACATTTCTGAAACGCGATTACTGTGGAAAAAGCTTGTGTTGTGTTGTGAAAAAAAGGCTGGTCACTTATCTCTTTGCATTTTGATTCAGGTTGAACTTGAAGAAGAAGAGTTTGACTTTCTAATGAACATGTGAACATTTCTGAAACGCGTCTGAAACGCGATCCATGTAATTGGAGATTTCTACTAGCTACTTCTACTTTAATTGTTAATTATTGAGAACACCAACAAAAGAACACTTTGATATGTTATTTTATAAAACGTGTGTGGGGATTTTATTTCTATAGACAAAGAGATAGTAGGCAAAGAGATACATTTCAAATATTTATATTTACTTTTGCTATTGGTCAGTTGATTAGTTGGATGAATTGTTGTTGATGACTAGCGTTTCTGAAAAGAAACAAAAAGAAAGAGATATTATAGAACAGCAATTTCTGAACCAGTTGGAAAATATAGAATGATATTCAAAGAATAAATATATGTATGATTGGTTCATATCCATTTATTGAAAAGCACTTTGTGCCTGTGTGTACGCGTGTGTGTGTTTCATATTTACAGTTGATTGATTGATTGATATTAATGTATGAATACAGACTAGATAGATAAATAAACATACCTTATACTCTAAATTTATTGTTGTTGTTGTATTTCCTTTTTTTTCTTAGTCTTCCCACAGACGCTCTCCTTCCATTGAGGATGAGTTTGAAGAGACAGTATAACGGGGACTTAGGGGGGAATAAATTGGACTGGAACTAACTGAAATGGGTCGTTCCAGGGTAGGGGTAGGGGATGGGGGGTTGGATTCTATTGATTCGAAGTTTAGGTAATACTCCGGTGAAACAGGGGAAAATGAAGGAGGGCGAGTCGGGGTCGGTGTCCTCGGGAAACTATTGGCCCCATTCAGTGAAATCTATAAATACAAATGAAAAGAATATAAGATAAATGATATAATTAGAAAGAAAAAAAACCCAATAAACATCATCTTCACAATAATTATCATGTAACAGAAGGTGATCTATTTTTGATATACTAGTATGAAAATTTTTTTCTTACCTCTCCAGGCGTATTCGCCAGGATCTTCGTCACCTTCCCGTCGATTTCTTTTATTGAGCCCTCTAAATGGAGGACTCTCCTATACAACGCCTGGATCATTCCATCCATGCGCTGTAAGTATAGCGTTCTGAAACCAAATAAAAAAAGAAATGAATTATGGATTTTCTTATTTCAATTCAAATCATTTCGATTCAATTTTTTATTATTTGTATAGATGATCAGTAGGGTACCTGCATTATTTTAGGAAAATATCTAATGAATATGAAAATTATACATACCCCTGCATAATGTCACTTGCACTTGGATTGGTACTGGTGGATGAAGACATTTTTTCTGATGTGAGTTTGAGTGTGTGTGTGTGTGTGTGAAATTTTCGCGTCCTGTCGCGTATATGTCCAAGACTCAAGTGACAGTTATTTTCTCAGACTAGTCTTTTCCTGTATGCAAATATGTTAAAATATTTAGCGGGAAAGTGTACTGTATTTATACTTTCTTTCTTCTGCCAAAAACAATTAGTTGGAATTGTTTTAACCTTTGACATGTGCATAACCTCTAACCTAGTGTGTATCTTCTATCTCTTAACTGGTCTCGGTCAATGAAAAAACATGTGTTTCTAAATAGTGAATTTCAGTGAAGTTTAGATTTTTTAAATCAAAAACAAACGTGCATGTTCATCTGTTTAAGAAGTACTAACAAAATGCAGAATACGTGGGAGAACTTTGAACACTACGAAATTTTCATTCGGAAGAGAAACATCACATAAGGGATAGAATGGTTTATAATCATGTCATTCAATGCTATAGAGATAGCGATTTTACCATCACCCAGATGAATATTTCTATCATCTTTAACTCTTTCACTGTTACGTTTAAACTATGTGGAAATGAATTCACCGGAGAAGATCATTTGATAGTTTTTATCAATTCTGATTATGGTGTGATGCAGTTGAACGACAACGAATTTAGAATTTTAAACTGGATCGTTCCATATGAATATTGGGGTTTTGCTCAGTCAAGACAATTTGACAGAGTAGACTATCCTGGACCGTTCTCATTGGTGAGAGATAGAAATGGTCTCATTCATGTACAACATCGGTATTTACTCCAGAATTTCCTGGTATTAAGTGATTGCGTTGAAGAATGGACTTCATTGAATAATGTATTTACGATGATACTAGGAACGATGATACCAGGAAGGGATTTCAATCGACTTTCAAACTCGTAAGTCATTATAAGTATATAACAATATGATTTTATTCTTATTTTGAATTCTTGAGCGGATACAACGATAATGAAAAGTTCTAAACAAGTAATTAATAAAATGTCTATGTTTTATTTCAGCTTTCTGGTCCATATCATTTACAGACTGCAACGATACATGTCAATAAATGACAGTGTCTCCTTTCATAATCAAGTAAGATCATTTATATTTGTTTCTTAAAACTTAATTTAATCGCAATGATTAATTCCTATGACACTATTTTACATACACCTTCACCCATGCATATATATATTGAATTACATCTTTCTAGTATGGTCCATTACATGAAGAGGACGATGAAGATAGTATGTCATCATCAGACGACGACGTTAGTACACTATCTGACGACTCTGGAATCGATGTATGATGTAAGCTAGTTTTATCTATAGATATATGGTTACTTTATACCTGAGCTATTTTAACACTAGATATTTCTATGGCGTTGACATGAAAATGAGAACTACATAATTCACAAGAAACAAGCACATCTAGATATTCCAGATAGAGTTCACTATCTGTCGACTCTGGAATCGATGTATGATGTAAGCTAGTTTTATCTATAGATATAGGGTTACCTTCCTTACACGTGTGGTCGTATCACATGTCTAATCTCAGATATTGATTTGTATCATCAATAAATGGTGTGTCAATGATTAGATCCATCTTAGGTCGATAATGAATATTATTATTGAAAACTGAATATTATAGTTCCTTGAGGAGATAGATATAGATATAGTTCCTTGAGAGGATTCCTAATATCCTTTGAGTCTAGGTGTGATACTTTGCTAGTGTGACACTTTGAGACAATCCAGTAATAAGTCAATACGGTGAGAATCTCTTAACTTGTTTCCTCATCCGAGTTGAACGTCGCGGGGTCCTTCTGAAAATAATAGAGGAAGGAAATATATATATTTGAAGGAGAAGGTCATTTCACTTACATCAAAATGACTGTGTTTCAAGACGATAATAACCAGCGAATCTAATTCAGGTCATTCCTACACCCTGTTCATCCTCTGAAGAAACAAAATTCCAATGCTGTCCTATACCGGAATTCTTTAAAGTCTCAGTTCTACAGAGGATGGAAAGTTGAACCTATATATATATTGTATTATTAAGGGGAGAAAAAAAACCAAAACAAATCAATCTTACCCGATATTTTGTCCCTGTTGAGCGGGTTGATCTGGTTGAGCGAGTTGAGCGGGTTGAGCATCCAGGGGCGGCGGGGGCGGGGGCGGTAGCCTTGGAGGAGAGGGTCGCTGACGGGGGCGGGGTAGATGTCTTGGTCGATGGATTTGTTGAGGTGCTCCCGGGCACTGAGCGGGTCCTCGGACTCTGGGATGAGGAACAACAACAACAATGCCTTGACCACGCGAGTTATCACCTGAACGTGTCCCCAAACACACAGGGCGAGGGGGTGATAGATCAGAAGAATCTTTATCCGGTAATGGAATGCAAGCTGGAATGGGACGAGTGTTATCCCTATCATTATCATCATCCCCATTACTATCCGATGAAGATGATGATGATCTAGGTGATTTCCCCTTTGATCTGTTTGGGGGGACAATTACCGACACTGGTTCTGGTTCATCATCATTTGGTGTGTTATCTCCATCTTCCTGATCGTCAGTATCATAAGAAGAGAGTTCAGGCAATAGTGTGTTTTCATCTTCATCCTCAAACTCAGAACATTTATGGGATGAGTCTTCAGCATCTTCCTGATCATCAGTATCATAGGAAGAGAGTTCAGGCAATAGTGTGTTTTCATCTTCATCCTCAAACTCAGAACATTTATGGGATGAGTCTTCAGTATCTTCCTGACCATAGTCGGCGCTAGAAGTGATTTCAGGGATCAATGTGTTTTCATCTTCATCCTCAAAATCAGAGCATTTACGAATTGTGTCATGCGATATGATGGACGAATCTGGTGTTGGGTGGGAATGGATAATAGCACGGGTATTCATAGGTTTAGGTGTTGATGTTTTCTTGTAGTTATTATTATTATTTGCATCGGATGAGGTGTTAGATTCATCTTCCGAACTTGTGTCCAAAGAATAGTATCTTGTTGCATGCGAAACAGATTGATCCACTGATGTTCTTGTGTTATCTGAAGAGAGGATTTCATCGAGTTCAATATCATCATTCCTTGGACCGTTTGATTTATCTTCATAGATACGATACATGATGACACCTAGTCCCAAACCAAAAACAGTCAATGCACATAAAACTCCAACAATGATAGAATCATGAACAGTTTCCTTAATATTTGAGGCATTTTGATTACGTTCTGGAGAATTAGATGTTGAATTCATATCCTCCACTCTCCAGACGTCACTTGTTTCACTGTCTGGGATAGAGGTAGACTGTCCCAAAGATTCTTGAGTGATCGGTATGGTTTCATCAATTCTGGATGTTGTTGTTGTATCAGGAATCGAGGAAACAAATTCATTGGTAGTAATTTCACCACCTACCGAATTATAGTTCACAGTTGTATCAGTCATAGAGAGTCCAGTTGTCGAAGATGATGTATCAGGAAAGTTCACAGTTGTATCAGTCCTAGAGAACACAGTTGTCGAAGTTGGTGTAATTTCACTTGCTGAATACACCTGAGTTGTCCGGGGAGAAGAATGAATCGATGTTTGGCATGAATTTCTTAATATCACTGAAAAAGGGATCGAGTGAATATTCTCCAAAAGTTCCTGGCAGAAGAATTGTTCATATCTTCCATTGATCGAGTGCAGAGACAAAACTTCCAGATTTGGATAAGAATACTCCACTGCTTCGACTGATAGCTTCTTGTTAAATACCATGTTCGTTAGCCTTATCTCTTTGATGCTCGGGTGTCTGTATAGGAAAGGACGATGCAGGGTGGAAATGAATCCATTATTGCAAAATATTCTTTCGCGCGAACATCTACACTGCCTGCAAGTTGATTCAGATTGAGACTGACGGATGACCGAACAAAACAAAAAGATAACTACAATGGAACCGAGGACAGAGGTTCGCTCGGCCATTGCTATCTTTAAAGTGACAGAGATGGTTCCACTAAAGTATCTCATTTAAATATTGACCACTACAAACTGACCAATCAAATGATTCGACTCTTTTTTCCCCCAACTTTCCCAGGGTATTTTATTTCCCACGTTGTCAGTTTTTGTGTCTTGAAACGGGTTATTGCAATAGGTCAATCCTGTAAAACCGTTTAGCGGACATTGTATCCCTATCTTAATTAGTGACACATCAGACATGATACATCTGTTTATACAGGGACGCTCATTTTTTTTTTTTTTTTTGTAAACACAAAATACTGGATAAGACAGATCAGTTTTCAATCCTTTCTCACTTATATTTGTAAGAAAATATTAATTGAAAAATAAACAACGAATCAACAACATATTTAATTCTTCATTTTTTTTTATTTTCAGACAATCAACATCAAACGATTCATAAAACGGGGATCATCATCATCAACATCAATATAATGAGAACAACATTCTAAACTACATCAAAGTTTCACACAGCTGTAGTGATCTTCGGATCCGATCCGCTCGCACGCTAAATAAAGACAGAACAAGGCTTAACCTTTCTACAGACTTTATTTAGTCACATGGGACACACTAGTCCTCACTCACTCAACTCGAGCTGGGGTTCACCCCTATTCTTGACTCGTACAAAACTGGTGTGAGTAGACATTGAGTATAGAAGATAAAGATAAGATGCACTCAGGCATTATGTTACTAAAGACTCTCGGACTGACGTCCGTGGATATAAATATCTCATAGCAGTACATTGATAGAAAGGTTAAGAACAGAAGATTAGCTTATAAGAGCATAACAACCAATATAATGGTAAAAGTCCCCACACATATACTGATGAGTGGACATGTTCACTGGTACTGCCCACTGGGGTAGTTCAGGTGTACTAACCCACAGCGGACAGCACCACCACACAATAGAATAGAATATTGGTAATATAACCAGACCCACTACAATACTCCCCTTCTTCGAAAAAGAGTTTTAACACATTACAAACTCGGTAAAAAGCAGTAAAAATCACATTTCTAGTGACAAACATGTCAAGCACACATGCAAAAAGAGATTACGGACTTAAAAATCCAAGTAAAAAGTTCAATACACACATCTGAAGAAAGCAGTAATAATAAACACCAAATACATTCAGGAGCATAAAGTGTCCTCACTAACTTACAGAATCCAGTGTAGAAAATTTTTATAAAACTGACTGAAGTTCCTCCTTCTGAGTGAATCGACAGTAAAAAAGAGTAATCTCACATTAAAAGTCTTAGTTGATGTGTCATCAATCCGAAAAGGGAGTCCGCGGGGTGGTAGAACATGGTCCGGATCCGGAAGAAATGATCCGAGGACGAGCCAACAAGGCAAGGTAAGGCAAGGAAACGCTCCACGTCACATCCGACGGAGGCTTGTACAGGAAAATGCTCGACGCCACATCCGGCGGAGGCTAGGTAGGTCCGGGCATCACTGGGAGTCCATGGGAGTGTTCTCAGTGTCCGAGACACCTTCACCAGTTTCCTGCTGATCCGTGGATCCGTCCTGCTGGTCCGCAGGCTTTCGCCCGACTTCAGGACCAACAGCCGTTGCGTTTTCTCCCCCGGATAGAGGAGAAATGGCATTTCCGGGCGAGCCAAACATTCTCATCAGGCCAAAAGGGTCTTGGCCTCCTTGGCTCGCTTGAGCTGTTCGCTGCACTGGCGGGGGAGCAGTCCGCGGGGCCAACACAGGTTGGAACTTGGCCATCAGACTTGACAGCAGGTTAAACTGAGCCAAGTCCATACTCACATTGACAGAGTCTCCGGACTCTGACACTACAGTACCTGTACTCGGGCCAGCAACAGCAGTTGACTGAGGGGCACGGGCAGTAGACACTGAAGCGGACTGGGTGGACGCTTCCACCTCGGACACCTCCTGACTTTCAGGAGAGGAGCTGCGGCCGAATTCCGCGAGTTCCCCACGCAGACTGGCGTTTTCTTCCGTCAGATTGAGGATCTCGCTATCTTTCTTGGCCACAGCCAAGCGCAGGGTTTGGATGATCTTCGCCTGCGTCCGGATTGTCTCCTTCTGCGCGGCGTTCTCCCCAATTTGGCCCTGCACGGCTTCCAGTTTTTGCAATGGGACAGTCAGTGTCGCCATTGAGGTAGAGACTTGTTGCTGAGCAGCGTCAGCAGCAGCCCGGAGAGTCAACAAACAGCGTTGGATCTAGGATTCTGCTGCTCGGACCAGCTGCTCCGTCTCTACCTTCTCAGGCAGCTGGGCAGACAAGGTGTCTGTCTCCACCTGCGCCTTGCGGCCCTTCTGCTTCTTGGCTGCAGGAAGGGATGGTGAAATCATTCCTGATCCACCTCCGGAGCTAGTCCGGCCGCGTTTCTGGGCACCCTCAGTGCCTCCAGTGGTCTCCTTGCTGGAAGAGGCATTCTTTGCCACGGATTTGCCTCCAGACTTCCCTTTTCGGCTGCTAGAGGAAGAGCTGGCTGACCCGGACTGTCCAGCAGTAGAGGAGGAAGCGCTGGACTTGGACGGTTTCGCAACCGACCTCATCCTGCGGGTGACCCTCAAGTGCTGGGCCGACATGTAAGTCATGCGGAGGAAGGCAGAGTTGTTCCGGATGACAGGCATCACAGCTCTGGTCTTCTCCAAGGCAATCTCCCTATTCAGGTGGTGCTGCTTGACTTCGCCGTTCATGAAGTGTTGCACCAACTCCACACGGCGGTCTAGAACCTGGGCACACTGGTCGTGGGAGCACACCCACACCTGTGAATAGGGGGCATGTACCTCACAGAGATGCCTAAAGAAGCGCTCTCTGGTCTGGTACCTCTTGATACCTCCCTCGTTTACAGGAAGGTACCTGCACACCATGAAAGGGCACCTAAACCCGGGCTGCCACAGGTTGTGTACTCCTGTGAGCTTTCCAAAAGTACCCGCGTCTAGGCTGTCCTCTCGGACCACTTCTGGCCAAATGACCTGCTCGTACCGGGTCATTTGGTCGTCATCAAACTCCTTTGACTCATCGTCAGATTCCGGAGCTTGAGGGGGGACGGATCCGGGCTGATCCATGCTCGGATTCAGGGGAACCAGAGCTGCTGAGTCCAACTCGGCCTTAAACTTGGTCAGAGAACCAAATTTGGCCAGTTGCACCCGCCTAGCCTCGGATCGGTACACATGCACCCTTTTCAGCTTCCGGATCTTGGGAAGCTTGGAAACGGGCGTCTTCGTGCTGCTAGTGCTAGTGCTAGCAGTGGCCTGGGGCAGTTTTAGCAGGGCCTTCGCCAACTCAGCTCCCCTGGGCCGAGAGGCGGCTGCAGGCTTAGCCTTGGGGTTTGAGGAAGCGCTCCGATCCCGATCTGAACTCTTCTTGCCTGGAGAGTTAGAATGGGAACGGGTCCGGATGGCGTCCGCGTCCTTGCCCCTCAAGACCTTCCCCGGGTCGGCCTGCTTGCGTGGTGATCTTCTAGGTGTCACCTGCACCTGACTCTTCTCAGACTTGTCCTCTGCAGGACTTTGCTTGGGACCCTTTGTCCCTGAGGTTCCGGCTTTCCTGTCCGAAGACCTGGAAGTCCGGGCTTTGTCCGCAGACTGGTCCGGGGACTTGTCTGCTGACTGGTGGGTGGTCCGTCCGGACCTGTCCGACTTGTCCGAGGATTTGGAGGGAGCAACGCTTACCTCGACCTCCATTTCCTCCTCCGAGTCCACCTCGAACGCGGCAGGGGTAGGGACCTTCTGTTCCCAATACGTGGTGTCCCCTGTCTCCTCCCTCTCTGCTGCCGTCATGAACGAGTCCAGGACCTCGGCCGCCTGGTCGTCGGTCAACAACTCGCCCTCAGACGCCGACAGGTCCAAATCATTTCCTCGGTCAGACATCTTGAGAATATCAACCTAGTTCTGACAGATAGAAAAATAACGACATGTAGCAACAGCAGAAATAAGGCACAGTTCAGGGACAATATTTTTAGACCTAGACAGAACTGGTTTCTAGCCACGGACGTAGCACGGGCGTGGCTTGGTCTAAAAATCTACCACCGGTATACATATTCAACAAGCCAAGTTCTAAACAACACATTAATTCGTCAACCAACATGCATTCAGAGTGTAACCTGCTAATATCACCGGGACTTGACAAGAAATGGTCTGTTTAGCATAGAGACACCCCTTGTTCATTCATTCGCTATACAAAACATACCAAAATGGCCACAACGTGTTCGGCGCCAGTCCGCCGAGTCATTTCTGACTACTATTTCTCAGCGAATACAGTACACATTGGTCCAGAAACTCTTGTCGCCTTCTTGCAACTACATATCAACACATACAGATGTAAGTCAATAAGTTCATCTTTTTGGAAAACTTACAGTTAACTTTTCCTTAGTGAAGAACGTGTCGCACACTCAGAATCCGGAAGTCAACTGAAAGGAGTGAAACACACCGGCGAGACCCGTGGTCACGCGTAGTGCTTCAGACCGCCACCGCTGTTGGCAGCGCCAATCACTTCCCGCGCTCCTTCTGAGCCATAGCGCGGACGTGTTTGACCAGTCCGGCTAACCTGTTCTCCCCTGTTGAGACTACACAGGGTGTTTTACCTCAAATTTCTCTGGTTCTCAGGACAGATTCAAGCAACCACCTATTCACTATAAATAGATTCCGGCCTTACAGCAAGTTCCAAGCCACAATTGCTCGCAGGGCAAGCCTGGGCCTAGCTTTTCTCTATCGTTCAAACCAAATACTTTCCAAGACACATGTTCGTTTCCCAGTCATAAATAGAACTGAGTCTACATTGCCGAATGGTGACAAGCAATTATTATCCGGTACAAATAAACTGCAAGTCTGACTTCTCGTTGTGTATTTTTTTGAAGTGGGAGAGAACCAGTTCAGAAATTCTCCCCCCGGATACCAATTTTCTTACTGATTAAACCGAACTGGGGCTTTACGCAAGCGTTGAGCCCTTACCAGCGCTGGGGAGGTGTCCCTCACTCTAGGCAACAAATTTCTTTGTGCCCTTTTCTGGGGTAGAAAGGTTGGCGAGGAAACCACTGGAGCTGGTTCTTTCCTCGGACGTCCAACCTTTCTTTTCACAGGCACTAAAGGAACAGCAGGCAAGTCCGTAGTTTGTTTCTTCGGTCTACCGCGTTTCTTCTTGGTTTTTACACAAATACTAGGCGGAACTGGAGGAACAACTACTGCTGTTCCTGACCCCGTCCCCCCTTTCTTTGGTCTACCAGGCCTTCGTTTCATTTCCCCTAGAGTCTGTTTCTTAGTAGGCAACACTTGGTTTCCTACTTTAACAGGACCCTTTTTCTTTTTTTCCTTAGTCAGTGGAGGAAGATCTGTGGCCGAAACGGACTTTCTCTTTTTCGGCCTACCTCTAGGCTTGACGCCTATAGTAACCTTCTCCTTCACGGACTTAGCCGGACATTCAACTCCCGCTACAACTTTCCCAGCTTCCAGCCTGAGAATATCTCTACCTGCCTTTTCCAGTTTCTGAAATTCTGGAGCCCTATGAAGGTTTCTAGCCTGGATAGGACCATCTTCATCAAAAGCAGGCTTGAGATAATCAATGTGGTATCTCAACAAGCCTTCTGCTGTTTCAAGTTCACAGGTGGTACCGCCTATGAACCTGCGGATCTTAAATGGGCCATCCCATTTCTGTCCCAATTTCTTGTTTGCTTTAGGAGGGCAATATCGATAGACAACATCCCCCACAGCAAACTTTGGAGGCCTAGTACGTTTGTTATAATCTCGTCTCTGATTTATAGCAGAGACTCCAAGATTTTCCCGCACATACTGGTGTCCTCTCCGCATCCATTGCTTCAGGTTCTCCACATAAGAAACCTTACAAGGAAAGTCCAACCCGTCAGATCCCACTCCATGGACTATATCCATAGGAGCTACGAGTTCTGTACCAAAAACTACAGAATTTGGAGTACATAAAGTGCTGGCATGCACAGTAGCTCGATACGCGTGAGCTATACACGGAGCAAGCATATCCCAGTCATCTTTATGATAGTCTGTCAGACAAGAGAGCTGCTCAACAAGTACCCTGTTAAGCCGCTCGCTTTGTCCGTTGGACTGAGGCCTATAGGGAAGAGTTATCAGTTTCTCAATCCCTAACATGTCCAAAAGACATCTCAATAGCTGTGATCGGAATTCAGGGGCCCCATCGGTCTGTAAAGCCACCGGACATCCGAACCTCAGAATCCATTCCTTGAAAAGGACTTCTGCACAGCTTTCTGCAGTATGGTCTCGCATGGGATAGGCTTCGCCCCACTTAGAAAAATGGTCCGTAACCACCATGATATAATTGTTCTTCCTAGGTGTCTCCCTAAAGGGACCTAGAATATCCAACGATATCCGGTTCCACCTGTCACCATGCTTCTCTTTCTTTAGGAGAGAAATTCCTCCTCCCCCACGGGTCTTTCTGGTACAACATTCAGGGCAAGCCTTAATCCATCTCTTCAGGTCATATCTTTGGCCCGGCCAATAATATCTCATCTTGGCCGACCAAGTGTTCTTAAAAACACCAAAATGTCCTGAAGTCTTAGGCCCATGCATGCCCTTGAAAATTTCTTTCCTCATGGAAGCTGGGATCACCTTCCTCCAGTACTTCCTACCGGTGGCTAGCCGGACCCATCCGAGGCATAGCACACCGTCCCTCATTTCCATTTCACCTAGGTGTTGAACATAAGTCCGAAATTCATCGGACTCACCAGCAAGATCTTCCCTAGAAGGAATTCCTACTGAGCCGTCCAACATATCAATCAACCTCTTGATCATGGGATCAGACTGTTGAGCTTCTTGTAGCTTGTTACCCCCGGAGTCCGTGGGAACATCCGAGTCCGAAGGGACATCAGTGGTAACAGCAGCTAACACAGCATCATGTAGTCCGCAATCATGACAATCCAATCTCCCACACTTACGTGTTGGCAAGCGAGAAAGCGCATCGGCATTTTCATGCCTGCGCCCAGCCCGGTGCAGAATCATGCCCTGATCCAGTCCGTATTCCTGCATGGTAGTTAACCACCTAGCAAGCATATCAGTTGGATCTTTGAAGTTTAGCAACCAACGGAGAGAGGCATGGTCCGTCCTCACATAGAAGTTCCTGTTACCCAGAAGGTAATGTCTAAACTTCTTCAGATAAGTCAAAACAGCAAGCAACTCACGCTTAGTAGCACAATAGTTTTTCTGAGATTTAGACAAACTATTGCTAGCATAGCCCAAGACTACTTCCCGTCCGTCCTGAATCTGTGAGAGGATTCCAGCCATTCCAAAACCACTTGCATCCGTATCTAGGATGAAATCTCCCACCTTCCGGGGGTATCCCAGTACTGGCGATGTGGTCAGCAATTCCTTGACCTTGCTAAACGCAGCCTGACACTGAGGAGTCCACACTATAGGTCTGGTATAGCGTTTATCCTTGCATGCCGCCGTCACAATGTCTTGCAAAGGGGAGACAATTTCACCAAAGTTAGGTTGAAACTCCCTATAATAGGAAGCAAACCCTATGAACTGTCTAATCTCCTTAGCATTCGTAGGGACTGGCCAATCTCGGACTTTCTCAATCTGTTTCGGATTAGCTTGAATTCCCTTACCAGAAACAATCCGGCCCAGGTATTCAACTTGCCGACGGAAGAATTCACACTTCTTCGGCTTCAATCTTAATCCGTAGTCCTTGATTCGTTCTAGAACAAGCCTGAGGTTTTGGAGACACTCATCCAGCGTCTTTCCAAAAACAACAATGTCGTCTAGATAAACCAAACATGACTTCCATTTGAGTCCGTCCAACATATTGTCCATCATACGTTGGAAGGTAGCCGGGGCATTACACAGTCCGAAAGCCATAACTTTGAACTGAAATAAGCCCACACTAGAGAGAAAAGCAGTTTTTTCTTTACTCTCCTCATCCATAGCCACCTGCCAATATCCACTTTCGAGGTCTAGTGTGCAAAACCATTGGTTTCCACCAAGAGCTTCCACACACTCGTCAATCCTAGGCAGAGGAAAACTATCCTTTATCGTGACAGAGTTCAACTGGCGATAATCTACACAGAACCTCTGTGTCCCGTCCTTCTTGGCCACCATAACAATAGGAGCTCCCCAAGGGCTATTGCTATGCTCAATCCGGCCTTCTCTATACATCTTCCAGATCTCTGCTTCCGCTTTATCACGTTTAGCAACTGGAATCCGCCTGTATGCTTGTTTGATCGGACAAGCATCACCTGTATTGATAACATGGCGGACCTTATGAGTACATCCCAAAGCCTTATCTCCCGGGAGAGAAAAGCAGCCTCGGAACTCCTCTAAGAGATTCAGAGCATTTCGAGTATCTTGGACTCCGGACAAATCCGATTCTTTGATCATCTTAGCCAACGGACACTCTGCAGCGGGCGGAATGGGAAGAGTAGGAGCGATCAGATCATCATCCGCTATAGGAGACTCCAGCAACTGTATAGAGTTGATGATTGCTTCCCTGATCACTTCCTCATTCTCCCCAATATCTGACAAAGAGTCTTGAGCTAATAAATCAACTCTAAACACTTTACCAACCACCCTATGTCGTTTAATCTTCAAGGTGCGACCGGTCGGATTGGAGAAAGCTACCACGGCCGGAGAACCGTTGCCTGCTACATAAGTATTCAGGCTGCCCAAGGCTAAGTCTTTCAACAATCTTTGGTCTGGCTCGAACATCAATCCACCCGATGTGACTGAGCCACTGCCAAGGTCAAGTCTGGCCATAGTAACTGATCTAGGTTTGAGGACAACTGCCTTAAGAAGTTTCACCTCTCTCCCAACAATTACGTCTTCCACTTCCATTGCCTTCACAGAGGGACTTTCAATACTGCTAACAGGTTTCTTCCATAACGTACACGGTACAGAATACCCGAAATTTTCCAAGTAGAAAGTCCCTGACCAATCCAGATTACATTGGTGCACAAAATAAAAATCCGCACCAAGTATCCCGCGTTCAGGACCACGTAGACCACTGACTACAAGACAAGTAATCATGTAAGTCCGGTCGCCTAATTTCAAGGGACAAAGCGCGCTCCCATATGTGACTATCGGTGTCCCATTACCCATCACACACATCATCCGTACCGAAGTCATTGGTGGTGGATTTGGAAGGGAATCATAGAACTTCTTAGTGATCAAGCTAGTAGTAGCACCCGGATCAACTAAAAAAGGTCCACTTCCCCCACCTACTGTCACAGGGGCATACCATCTCTCCCGTACTAGCAATTTAGTAGGGATCTCCAAAGTTCCCTGATTGTGTACAGAAACTTTCTGAACTTGAGCAGGTTCGGTTGATCCACTTTTGACCAACACTAACTGATCTCGTTCAGCTTGGAATCCGGACTGTCCCCACCTCACTTCAGAGGCAGAGTCCGAATCACCACAAGGTAACAAGCCTTGAGGTAGGAGCTTTCCTTCCGGCAGCGACCTAGAATCTCCAGTCTTCGGACGGGGATCACCTTGGTGTGTAATCTCCGGCGTACTAGCTGGTGCCTGGGCATGTCCTCCAGTTCCCATACTACTCTCAGCTTCACTTCGGACTGTGGCACTGTGAAGCGTCTTCTCCCCGACCCCCATCACGCTCCTTATGAGGGTCTGTCCGCGTTTCCCGAGTCCTTAGCTGATGCACCGGACTTGGGAGCTAGCCCAAGGATGATCTGTTTCGTAGGACACACTGAAGCGATGTGTCCGTCCTCACCACAAAACCAGCATCCATTGTTCGGCTTCCATCGTCTGAACCTTCTCTGCCCACCACCTGTAGAGGGAGCAGCTGGTCCAGGCTTAGGAGCGGACTTCTTGTTCATCTGCCATGCCTGCATTGCCTGGATAATACAATCAGAAATATCGTCCGAAGCTGATACTTCAGGCTGAACTTCCGATGGTCCATCAAGCAACTCCATCATCTGGGCAATGGCTTTCTGAGCCTTTTTACTTGCCACACCACCAGGAGGTGCGGATATGGCAAGGTTCGAGGAGTTCTTTGGTTCTACTGATGTTGTCTGAACCGTGGCCAAATCCATAGTACAGCTTTCGAACACTACAGCCCAATGTGCAGCTTGGTTCAAGTCATATGGTTGCTTGAACCTCACAAACTCCGCCATTTTAAGGTCAGTCAAACCTTTCAAAAATGTCCGGATACACAAAGTCCGCATAGTGCTGTCCAAATGGATACCAAAAGCATAGCGTGCAGCCTTTGCTACATCATTGGCAAAATGCCTAGCATTCTGACCAGGGGTTTGTCTGGAAGCATAGAACTCAGCTTCTCTTTTTTCCTGACAATAATCACCATAGTTGGTCTCCAAATGAGCTACCAAGTCCGGCAATTTTGTCCCCTGGGGCAATTCCCCCAAAGCCGCAATTTGACGTCTACAACTGCTCTTGAGTTGCCTCAAAAACATTGCATCCGTCCAATTATGGGCTTCAGCCAATACTTTCATCTCTGCCAGATGATGCTGCCACGAATCCTTCGTAGAATCCCATAGTCTGATGGTACCTAATCGTGGCTCAACGTGGTCCTCATCATTGTAGAATGTGTAACTGAACGGAGCACGGGTTGGGTCCGGACCAACATATGTCAATCCCTGAACTAGGGACTTATTGGCATAAGCAATGCCCGGATCCGGTCGAGGTAAGTTGATTGTGGAGGACAGAACATCCTGAGACAAACTCACAGTGGTAGTACCAGCACCAGCAGTATCCACAACCGGATTAACAGTTGGTGTGGGTATCCCAGTGATGGTAGTAGCCCTACCATTATCCTTTCGGACATATGTCTCATTCACCACCTGTCCGCGTATGTAAGAATCATTTCCAGTAATGGCAGGCTTCTTAATACTAGACATGGCGGCTAGTTCTACCTTCTTCTCAACTTCCTGAACTTCCTTTGGAGAGGAAACAGCAACAGCAGAGGGCTCCCGGATCGTTACATGCCTAAGACCTCCAAAATGTCTTGGAGTCATAAGCTTGAACGAGTCTCCCTCTTGATAAGCTACAGCTCCCTGTGTGTCCGCAAACGTGGACGTTACAGGTTGCCTAAGCCTAAGAGGAGTCCGAGCAATCCTTTCCGCAGCATTAGTCTCTTCCAATAACTCATTGTGGAGCCTAGAAAGGTCATCCACTCTAGAGGCCTCCGTCCTCAACTTATCATTCTCAATCATGAGTCTCTTCGTGGTGGCTCGCGCATCTTTGGACACATCATGCAATGTCGCCTGCAAATCCGCGTTTTCCTGAGCAAGTTGCTCCATCGTATTCCGCTGATCGATGATTTGCTGGTGAGAGCTGGCGTAAGCCTTCCGCCAACTCTTCGCCTGCTCTCTAAGAGTCGTTAACTCTATGTCATCCTCGGATTCCGTATGACGGAGAGGTTGTCTATAGTCCATCCAGACGTCCGTACCAGCCAGACCTCCTTCCGGATTCTCCAAACCAAGGCCCCCTGTTGGATTATCCAAACTTAGACCGCCAAGCGGTGCCAAAGGTTGGTCCAAAGTCAAAGGAACCACATTTGTAGTTCCAACAACAGGAGCAGTATTTGGTAAAGTCAACTTCGCTCTCGCACCAATGCCAACCATGTCACCACCTTTCGGAGGTGTCACGGCTTTGGTCCGTTGCAGATTGTCCGAAATCTGAGTTGCAACGTCCACCACGGGTCGATTATCACCCATCGTTTTGTTTCTTTTATTTTCCAATTACTAGAAACCACTTGGAACCTAGATAAATCTAGTTCTCTATCATAAAGTATATCCCAAGGCAAGCTTTGGTCACGGCACCAATTGTAGTGATCTTCGGATCCGATCCGCTCGCACGCTAAATAAAGACAGAACAAGGCTTAACCTTTCTACAGACTTTATTTAGTCACATGGGACACACTAGTCCTCACTCACTCAACTCGAGCTGGGGTTCACCCCTATTCTTGACTCGTACAAAACTGGTGTGAGTAGACATTGAGTATAGAAGATAAAGATAAGATGCACTCAGGCATTATGTTACTAAAGACTCTCGGACTGACGTCCGTGGATATAAATATCTCATAGCAGTACATTGATAGAAAGGTTAAGAACAGAAGATTAGCTTATAAGAGCATAACAACCAATATAATGGTAAAGTCCCCACACATATACTGATGAGTGGACATGTTCACTGGTACTGCCCACTGGGGTAGTTCAGGTGTACTAACCCACAGCGGACAGCACCACCACACAATAGAATAGAATATTGGTAATATAACCAGACCCACTACACAGCAATATAATAATCATCATTATTATTATTTTATTTCTTGGATAAGAATATAATTAAAACTACAAAATAATGATTTCCTTCAAAATAAGACAAGTTTATCATTTTGTTCCAGATCGCTATCAAACATATCTAAAAACGCGTCTAACGATCCACCTTCATGTATTCTTATATAAATGAATAATAAACAATATTGTCCACAAACAGAGCTTGTACTGGACTGAAGAGTTTTTGAGTTATATACATATGCTCCACATCGAGAAAGAAGAAAGTCTTCTATTATGTCATTGTATTCATTTGCACGTTTTCCCAAACTATCAAAAAATTCAGGAATCCCATCTTTAGGAAAATAACATACTGTCCAATGCAAACCAGCTGTCCATGACGCTCCTGTATTAACAATGAAGACCGAAGGAAAAGAAACACTATCATTATCAAACGAAGGTAGTTGATCATATGGCACAACTTGAAATAAAATCTTTGACACAACTATATCATTTTCAAGAGCTAATCTTAATTGATTTTCATTCATTATTCATTCACAATGACGTTTCTTGCTGAATCAATGTTCAAAACTGCATCAAATGTTCCGTAACATATAACCGTAACAGGATAGGGTAATGGATTCTGAAAATCTATTGAAAGTCTAGTATTCCCTATCTTCTTAGGGTTTTGATAATACAGCGATTTTGATTTTTCTAGATCAAACAGCGACAGATTGTATCCATCAGGATACTCCCAATATTTCACATTTGGTAAATGTGTTTGTCCTGGTTCCTTACAATCAAACAGGGCGCTGTAGGGTGTTATGTAATCCCCTTCTGCAAAGTTCATCTCCCATGGACGTCCTGGTACACTTATTCCGTCCACTTCTAGACTCATCCGGCGGACACCGAAATGTTCAAACAAATATGGGTTTAATGTACTTTTTCCAGAAAATGCGGCAGATTGTACAAGTCCAACAACTAGTCTTTTAGGAATACTGCTTTGAAAAATGTTTTCTACTGAAAAATCATAACTGTGGGCTGCGATACTATGTGATTTAATGTCAGATCGGACATATGGTATTACAGCAGGAGTTTTCTCGAGTAACTTTGCGTGGGAGAGAAGAAGTCCTGGATGAACAGTTACAAATGGAACTTTAAAAACAGCACTTGTTATTTTCACAGTGTAATATTTGCTTGTTCTGACGGGAACTGTGACCTTTGCCTTGGTACTATCCTCTCCATCTGATGAGTTGCCGGAAGATGTTTTGGGTGTAGGTGGCGATGGCGGTGCCGGCGGAGAGTATGGAGCATACATGAGTCTGAATTCGTCAGTGTTTTGAAATATTTTAACATTAATGGGAACTCCATTTGGAATACATTTATTCACCTGTGCAATGTCCATACACAGAGGTGAAGACATTGACCATATTTTTCCGTTAGCTGTTTTTTCCGCCCGTGTAGATAGACCTATGTTCCCCTCGTTCGCTAGTGCATTGAACTCTCCAGCACTGTCTTTTGAAAATCCACCAATTATCATCCATGAATCCTGATCATCAGCTCCTGTTTGGAGTAATGCATCAATGATCGATTTAAATGCAAAATGAGATCCGATTGTTGTTGTGATCGTTTTCTGCTGAAAATTTATATCCATTTGACGTATCATTGAATTTAATGAATTATTTATCAGACCAACATTATCGACTGACGTGATTGGAGTTCCATCATCACATAGAATTTGAACAGACATGTGCAACCTTGCTCCGGGTAAAAAAATATATTCGGCAGAATTGTTTGGAATATGAAATTCCAGAACACTAGAACCTGACACTTGTCCTATTGGGTGATAATCCCTTATACTTAAAGATCTTATTCCCGTTTCCACTGGCGGGATTGAAAATAAGGCCAACATATCTTCATATCCCTCTTCGGCGCCATCTAAAACAAATGACATTGTGAAGTTATTTCTTTCAAACAAGTACAACTAACTATTTGCTCTTCTGAACTTTCGAACAGAGGTGGATTTTCTATTTCGATAAGTCTGTTTTGATTTTGTTCCTGGATTCTTCTTCTTCTTCTTCTTTTTATTGTTGATCGGTTTTTTCTTGATGTTTGTTTTCTTTTTTCCGGGAGTAGCTAGATTTGAGTTTGTTCTTTTCTTTTTCTTGGGCGGTCCTGAGACTGTGTTTATGTCTGTTCCTGGCAGCGCTCTAGAAGGGAGTGCGCCTGGAGTATCTACAGGCGGATCATTCAATTGTCTTTTAAGATCCGATTTAGCCCTGTCAAGTGCTTGCTGGGAAGAAGTAACCATTTTAACAGGTACTTCAGTTCCCTTTCCACTCTGCGTTATGTAAAGCCTTTTCCTTTTTTCCTCATTTAGTTTTTGAAATGAAGATGTTGACGGTATGTACTGTACAAAACGAGTCATTTTCCTGACTTTTTAAACTGTAGTGTGCAACGCACTCCTGGAGTCGGAAGAGAGGGAACTGATCCGTCTGAATATCTTATATAGATTCTTACACGGTGCAGAAAATCACAAGATACACTCATGTAATACGGACTCTCTACTGTTCCCTGCTGACTCACAATTCTTAAGAGAGGTCTATAAGAGTCAATAACAAATGAATCATGTTCAATAATGTCACTATAAACATATAAATCTTCAGTTCGGGTTTGAAATATCTCACATATATTAAAGTCAACAAGTGCAACTTTCCAGTTTCCGTCCGTTAACTCAACAGGATTAGGAAGTTGAACAGTAAAATCCCATGGTTCAATGTTTTGTTGAGAATTAGATGACAAAAAGAGAAACATGTTGGCTTACTTATATTAGATCCTTTAAATCCTTTATCTCTGCATCAGTAACAAAACTGTCATAGGAGCGCGGCCAACCATACCAAGACACAATTCTTCCTTTCTGTCTGTTTCGTGTTATTATCTTTTTACCCACTTTTGATATTTTATATACAGTGTTGTCATTCACTTTCACCTTTACCATTTCCTCATTGTAAAAAAGTCCATCTATAGGTTCGTTATTCCAACTCTTTACTCGGTACTGGGGTATTCCTCCCTTGCTAAACAGTTCAACTATGACGAACAGTTCGTGAGTATTTCGCTCATCATACTCTCTTAAAAATGGTCTCTTTAACACAACAAGTCTGACTACGTCCCCTACCTTAAATTTAAATATTGATCTCGGACGGCGCAGTTTTTGTTTGGTAGATTTTCTTTTCCTTTTCACAAATTCTTTTTTTATTCCTACTTTGTTCCCATCATTGTCGGTGACTTGCTTTCTCAGTTTTTTATCTTTAAACTTTGACATATACTGAATGTTCCATAACTTCACCTTATCAGCTTTAAGAGCACGGATTGGAGTCATCTGAAGAGATCTATGAAAAGATCGATTGTATGCCTTATTGATAGTTTGTAATTTATCAATCCATCGGTGAGACTGTTTATAATAAAGATTTCTTAAAATACGAGTTTTCAGTGTCTTTATTAATCTTTCTGCAAAGTTAGCTTTCGTAAGAGTATTCCTTGTAATCCAATGACTGATTCCATAATCCTTTAACACTTGTTTTACGTTGGAATTGATAAATTCTGTTCCTGCGTCTGTTCTTATTACTCGGGGTTTTTGAATTTTAAACAGTGATCTTAAAACATTGGCAACCTCTTTTCCACGAACAGTATACAATGGAAAAACCCACGAGAATCGTGAAAAAATATCAATCACAACAAGAACATAGGAAAATTGATCATTTTTCTTAGTCCATTGTGTCATGTTCATTACATCAATATCATATTGATCATGCTGGGACGATACTATTACACTAGATGTAGAAGGACGGTTTTTGGATGGTTTAAAAAGTGTATAGGTTTCTTGCTCACTTAACCAGTCATCGATGTCCGTTTTCCTAAATCGATATCCATCTAGTTTTGCTCTTTTATATAGTTTAGCCGGACCGCCAAATGAATCTGGATCACCAGGATCATAAAATATATTTGTGAGGTAATTATTCATTGCCATAGTTTACTCCAATCTGACTGGTGTTCATTTGATTCAATAGGAATTCCAGGGGGCGGAGGTATCGTAGATGGGGGTCTCCTCTTCTTTTTAACAGGACTCATTGTTTTGTCTTTTTTCTTTTTTTTCTGTTCTGGATTTGAAATAGCTCCATGACCAACTAAAGACTGATGCAACAAATCTAGGATCTGTCTCTTTTTTTCGGTAGACATGTCATCAGATAGCAAAGGAAGTACGTCTTCTGTTTTTTTACTGAATTGCTTGTTTTCCGGTATTTTTCTCGGAAGAATGTCACAATATTTTTCGTCTCCATTTTTCACTGTTGTTTGTGGTGTTTGTGCTTGATATTGGCTTCCTGTATTGCCTATTCCATTTTGTTTTAATATTTCATAGCGTTTATATGGAATTAATATCATCTTCCGCATTATGATCTGATGTGTTTTTCTTCTCTTCCTCAGAATTGACGGTATTTTTCTCTTCTTCCTCTTCTAGTTCGTTGTCTTCTGAGCTGGAATCTGAATCGAAAAGTTTCTCCTGATATGATTCCTTTTCCCAGAGACTGAGTAACTTTAAGACAGGTTTTTTAACGGCAACTAACACTTCAAGAATTAACCTGTAATGTTTTCCTATCAGAAGCGCTTTAGCACGTTTAGTTAACTTAGACTTAGGGCACAACTTCTGAAGTAGGTTCTTTCTCTTCACAACAATTATTCTTGAAGCAGGTGAAAGTGGTAGACTTAAAACGTTCATAAAAATATTTCCCAGCGCTTCAATTTGAGAGTTTGTACATGTATCTAAAAGAGCTACTGTTTGCGGTTTACTTTCACCTGACAGTATAAGTCTGATGTAATCTTTATGACGCATAAGAATTTGCGTCATTTTATATTAATCCGTATATAAAAGTTTGTAGGTACTTGTATGTATGTATGTTACATATACACAATAATGCACCTGCTATCCATTAAAGCAGCGTGTGCAGTGTGTCTGTTTGTGTCTCCATCTTCATCGGAAGTGTTTGGTTGCACGTGGCTCTCTCCGACCTGTGTATCACTCTGTACCTCCACACCTCCTTCCTGGATTTTATTCTCACTCACAGGTTCCGTATGGTGATTCTCAACAACCAATTTTTCTAGTCCTTGATGGTTCTTATACTCCTGTACACTCTCGCTTGTACATGATACACCACATTCGGTCTCAGGGAGAACAGCCGTCATAAGTTTACAGTTTGTGTGATTAAATGGTGAAATATCCACAAGCAGATATCCAAATGGACGTGAGACACAATCAATATATGCATTCACAAGTAACTTTCCTAGCCCTAGTTGTTTTCCCAGAGTGGAAATTTGTTGAACATCTCTTGGATTTCTAAAAAGTACAAGGTAGTGACAGTTCAAATTAATGGTTCTAGCATATCGTCCTTGACAGAACATATTTTGATTCAAATATATGATTGTTACATTTCTATGGTGTGACCCTCTTGAAAACATGTATTGCATGTGTTCATTATTAACAACGCTCATCATTAGGTCATCAATAATTAATAGGGTATGATTGGTACAATCTCCAATGCTTTCAAGATCATCTGGTAATCCCTCATGAAATGAAACACCTTTCACATTTTCAAACTGTTTTTGCCAGGCACCATAGCAGTATATAACTTTCTTGGGTGGAACACTGAATACAACATCTCTATATTTAATAAGTTTCATTGTCCAGGATGTTTTACCTGAAGATGTTGCGCCTGACAAACTGACGGTTGTTGGACTATGAAACACATAACTTGGAAAATCAACTTCCATCCTGATTTTGGAACTGAGTAACTTTCTTTTTCTTAAGCAAGTGAGTAAGGAAAACAGTATGCATACACGTGTGTATGTGCGCAAAAGAGAGAGAGAGAGAGAGAGTGAGTGAGTAAGTCCAACACAAATCTATGTCCCACTCCTCTCAGACGTTTCAAAAACCTACTCGTAAACGAACAGCTTAGAACGAAACAGTTGCTCGTGAATCCAGTGCAATGTGAATGAGTGTGCGCATCTCCTCCCACAACTTTCCCAGAGCGTTTCTACCCTTCAGTTCTTCTTTTCCAGTGAGCTTCAAAATTTTGGAGTTCACTCCCGCTCCCCAGTACATGTCGGTTTTACAGGCATATGCAATGGGTCTTGTGTCTGAATCCATGAGAGAGTCTGTAACAGAACAGCATGATTCTGTTTTGAGTAGCAGTATCTCTTCCATTACTTCACCCTTTACAGAATCCCACTCTGTTCTTTCCTTCATGGTTCTTTCAACTGATTGTATCTCCCTGGATGATATCTCTTCTTTTAACAACTCCTGGGATGCGTCTGTATCTCCAATAAGGGTAGCTCTTCTAAATACAAACAAGTGTTCAGCTGACACAAATGTGTAGTTCTTGTATACCAAATCACATGTATATTGCGGCGAAAGAGGAGAGTCGCATCCATCAGAAAATCCATACCAATTTGGAACATCCCATGGACATAATTCTATCATTAGTGGGTCAGTTGTTACACTGTAAAATTGACAAGCCCAAATTGTCTAATTTTAAGTTAAAGTTGTCTCATTCAGCCAGACATTCGTCGCGCCCCTACCGGCCAGAAGGCTACTCACACTTTCTTACCGCCACAACGCTCGCGGATTTCTTATCATCCCAAAGTCCAAAGGTACAGGTGGGGTCCAGGTCTGACCGTTATCTCAAAGTCAATCACGTGGGAAAGGAGGGGAGGGGCTGACCGCCAGGTCAAGGGAGGGGAGGGAATACTGATTAAAGAGTGGGAGGGAGAGGGGAGGGGAGATGACCCCGTGACCTGGTCACCACCCAAAGAGATTGGTCAGAGTGGCAGTGGTCACTCTGAGCCTCGTTTTTAATAAGTGTCTGTCATTGTTATCCTGTGGCTGATTGGATCTCTAATGTAACCTGTCAATTAATTGGACCAACGAGACCAAAGCCAATCAGCGCAGGACCAGTGTATTTCGTCCTAATCTGTCTAGTATAAAAATAAAGGAAAGATGGAAATCGGTCTCTTCCGAGGCTGGTACTGATTTGAAGCATACATCTCTGTGTGTTGCGTTGATTAATTTCTCGCCCAACTACTGACCCTGAATTATTACGAAGAATGACCCGCATTTCTTCATTGGCGACCATGATTAGGGGCTAGTTAGTTGGTCAGATCGGTATCCGACCTTAGAAGCAAGCAAAAGGAGTCAGGTGAGTGTGCCTTTTTCAAAACTGCCATTGTATTTATGGGTGTTGTATGTTTGGGACTCTGAGCTGGGCTTTTATTGGAAGGTGCATTAGCTGATCACACAAGTATTATCTTACTTTATCCTGTAGAGATAGTATTTTAGACATGCCACCGGCGGAAAGAATTGAGTATGTGGAAGAGTTCCCACAATACCTCGAAGCTGAGGATATTTTCCTAGAGGAGATATTCAATGATGGTTATCCACCGATCGCAGAACCTGAGGATTGGAACGACTGCGTAGGCACCTCTGAAAGTGTGATTCAGTTCAGCAGTGAACAGCTAGAAACTATGTCTTACCATTGGGATAAAATGTAATGAGTAAGAATAGGGACTAAAGAGATCAAAATTTTTGTTTTTGGAAATACCTGCACAAAAATTGTTACGTTGGATCTAGGCAAAAATTAATATTCCAAATTCTCTATATAGAAATAGAATATTCCAAATCAAGCAGGTAATAGTAATTCATCTTTACACATAATCAGCTAATTCAAGTACCTCCAAAATGGCGTTGACAACACCCATTAACTGGGATATCACCGCCGAAGAGGTAAATGCACTCAATGATGCTGATCGTAAAGCACACTATGCGTCAATAGAAGTAGTTAGAAGGCGTATGGAGAGACATGCAACCTTGCTGGGTCCTAACGATGGGACCAACAAAGAATCACTCAGAGAGTGGTTAGAGGGGTTGGACAGAGTTAGAATCACAGTAGGGGCACATGATAACATAGCCATAGAAGCAGTTATATTGTTAGCGCAGGGATCATTAGCACGTTCCATCGAATCTTATGTAGAAGCACGGGGAGATGAACGCACATGGGAGGGTGTAAAACAGGAAATAATTCGCTTGTTTATGGGAGAAGAGGAGACCACTCAACTTAGAGAGAAGTTGAAGGGGATCCATCAACTCCCATACGAAGACATACGAATTTATGGCCGTAAATACCTGGAAACAGCTATGAGGGCTTATGAACCAGGCATTTTGGCCTTGCCTGTAATTCAGTCACAATTAGCTCGAGATTTTATACGTGGGCTCACCGATAGACAGGTACGGTGCGAGGTATTCTCAACGAGACCAGAGACTTTGGGGGAAGCAATTGACCTGGCGACAACGGCAGCGTATACCCATACGTTAGCCGATGCTCCAGCTAGAGGTGAAAGGAGAGAGGAACCTATGGAAATAGGCGCCTTACTCCCAAAACTTCGGACGCCAACCCAAACTCTGACTCCACCGACCCCTACTGGGGAGACCAATATTGAAACAAAAGCTGTGATGGACGAATTAAAAACATTAAGAAATATGGTAGAACTCTTAGGGAGGGAAAGATCTCAACCTTCATCGGTAACAGTTCATGCACCACCAGTTCAGAACCAGACTCAGTTTCCCTTTGTGCAACCATCCTATTTGCCTGCATTTCCGCCTTATAGCGCTCCAAACCCTGCCCCGGTTGCCAATTCTAATCAGGTAGAGTCACAACAGGGTCAGAAAAGGAAGGGAGGGGCACAGAAGGGGGGAAAAAGGTTTAGAGGTAAGAATACTTGCTATGAATGTGGATTAGAGGGACATTTTGCTAGAGAATGCCCTACTCGATTCGCACAAATGAGAGCGGCGGTACGGCCAGACATGGAAGAAGTAATGGATAACAAAATGCAACCCGTTATAGCGGCTATACAAGCATTGACTCCCAGAGTTCCCACAAACCCCTTTGTTCTCCCTTCGGGGGAATAAATTCGCCGGATAAGCGGTTTCGTGTGGCCCTTCCTGTGGCGGGAAGGAAAGCACAAGCACTTATCGACACCGGCGCCACTAGAAGTTTAGTTAAGTATGATTTGTGGAAACATTTCAATAAGGTAAACCACCGACCGTTAATTTTGGAACAAGGTGAACAATTACGGTCACTGAGTGGTCACGCTTTGCAGTCAGAAGGCAGGGCGATAATTAAGGCTGGGGGTAGTCATCTTCCTGTATACGTTGTTAAAAACCTCCAACACGATCTCCTACTAGGGGACGATGCTCTGGACATTTTGGATTCAGTAATCTGGCACAGAAAAAGAATCATACGTCTAGGAAGTAGAGAATATAAAAGTCAAACGGTAGAAGAAGAAATAGATTCTGAATTTGCTTCCCTCAAAACAGAGGAAGAAATCTGGGAAGAAAGATACCCAGAAGTTTTTGGCAAAAATGGTAAATTAGGCATAGTAAGAGATGTATACATGGAGATTGACACGGGGAATGCCCGCCCTATTAATCAGAGACCTTATCGCCTTCCCTTAAACAAAAAGCTGATAGTAGATAAGGAGATTGACGAAATGCTTGAGTTAGGTGTGATTGAACCAAGCTCGTCACCATGGGCTAGTCCCATAACTTTAGTACCTAAGAAAGATGGGGAAACCAGGTTCTGTTCAGATTTTAGAAAATTAAATTCTGTCACCAAGAAAGATGCCCACCCCCTACCAAATATACAAGATATCTTTGATAGTCTAACAGGAGCAGCGATCTTTTCCACTCTAGATCTCAAATCTGGGTATTGGCAAGTCCAAATGCACCCTGAAAGCATAGAGAAAACGGCCTTTGTCTGCCATAGAGGTTTATTTCAATGGCGTAGAATGCCTTTCGGATTAACTAATGCCCCGGCTGTGTTTCAAAGGGCAATGAACCGGATATTCGCCGAATATATTGGGAAATTTCTTGGTATATTCATCGATGACCTGGTGATTTATTCTAAAACACGGGAGGAGCACGAAAAACATCTCAAAATCATTTTTGACACTTTATCCGAACATGGTATTACCATCAAAAAGAGTAAATGTAAATTCTTTCAAGACAAGGTTGATCTTCTGGGCTTTCAGGTGTCTAAACAAGGGATAAATTCCCATCCGGACAAAGTCAAAGCCATTCGAGAAATGCTCCCGCCTGACAGTGTGTCCGCCATTAGATCTTTTCTAGGTTGTTGTGGATATTATCGTCAGTGTATTCCTGACTATGCAAGAATTGTAACACCTTTGGTGGCGTTAACAAAGAAACATGCTAGATTTAAATGGGGTCCTGAACAACAAGAAGCGTTCGAAACATTAAAAGACGTTCTTACTTCAGACCAAATCATGGCTCATCCACAACCTGGAAAAGCTTATAAGCTCTATACAGATGCCTGTCAGTACGCAGTGGGATCCATACTCGTCCAGTCTGATGAGAATGGAGTGGAAAGACCAGTTCAGTATATTTCAAAACAACTCTCAGGTCCCCAACTCAAATGGGCGACTATAGAAAAGGAGGCTTTTGCCATTATTTATGCTCTAACTAAACTTAGACCATATCTATATGGCAGTGATTTTACCATCTATACTGACCATAAACCCCTCAAATCGCTCTTTCTTGGTGAGGTTAAAAATACAAAAATTCAGCGTTGGGCTGTTTTAATAGCAGAATACGGTGCCCCCATCGAATATAGACAAGGTAAGAACAATGTACGGGCTGATATGTTATCTCGCATAAAGACTCATGAAACTTATGACCAGGGGGAGGGGAACGCTCTCAGTAATTTTGAAGTAGGTGCCCTCGAGGAAACAGAGGAAATCCCCTGGGAGTTTGATCAGCTTGAGCGAGAACAAGTCAGAACAGAGCAGCAACAGATGGCTGAGTATCAGTTGGGCCTAGAGGAGGTGGACGATTACACACTAATCAACGGATTATTGTTTACAATCATGTCCCCACCCAATAAACCAGCTTATCCTAGATTGGTGTTGCCGCAATCAGCTCGTTACAGAGTGATAAGAAGAGCACACACTGAAGTGGGCCATCAGGGAATGAGAAAAACCCTTGATAGGATATTAGAGGCCTACAAGTGGCCTACTATGAGGAAAGATACCCTCCGTGTGTTGAGTAATTGTGATAAGTGTGCAGTAAATCGTGCAGGTCAAGATAAGGTTACTCCCACAGCTATGCCTATAGCAAGGTACCCAGGTCAGATAGTGGGAATGGATTTATGTGGTCCTTTTCCTGTTTCAGACAATGGGAATCGTTATATTATAGTTGTAATTGATCATTGTAGTGGATGGGCGGAAGTTAAACCTATTGATAGAAAAACTGGGAAAAATATAGCTGACTATCTGGCAAATGAATATGTACCCCGGTACGGGCCCCCAGAGGTAATCATTACTGACAGGGGTCTAGAATTCATGAATCAACAAGTCGAAGGTTATTTAAGATCCATTGGGACGCAAGTCAGACATACTTCTGGCTGGCACCCCCAAACTAACGGTAAGACGGAGAGGTTTAACAAAAGCTTTAAGAATATCCTAAAAAAATTCATCAATGCGCGACCAGCAGAGTGGGAGAATCAACTCGGACCCACACTTTGGGCCCATAGAGTCTCCACCTCTTCAGTCACGAATTTCACTCCCTATTTTCTCACCTTTGGTCGTCAACCCCCGGTCCCCTTTGTTAAGATCTTCCCTGGGCCGGATGGTACAGAACCCCAAGTGTTAAGTGAACGATTACAAGCCCTCACAGATGCTTTCCGGGTGGCTGCAGAAAATACTGAAGCTAGCCGTAAGTATAATTATGAGAGGCTTAGAGCTCGGGCAAATGCTGGTGACTTACGTGTAGGTGACTCAGTAGTTGTATTAGCAGGCGCCAGAGCGCCCCTAGATCCTAGATGGGATCATGGGTATACAGTCCTAGGTGTAAGGGGAGCTGTAGTGATCGTAAGAGACCCACAAGGTCAGAGAAAACTAATAAATCGGGAGAGAATAAAATTGGTATCTGGGGATATTGCTTGGGATACAGTTAGGAATAGGCAAAACAGGGCAGGCCAAGGCAGGCGCAATCGGGCGAGAATACGGGCTCGGGCAGCGAGGCCACTCCCCCCTGAACCTCCTGGGCAAAATCTAAATGTTGACCCCAATGCTTTAATACATGAACCTTTGCTTCCACCTGTGAATCAAGTCTATCTCCAGGCGGAAGATCCAGCTGTAGGTGGCGCTGCGGACGTGGAAATGGTACCGGAAGTCGAGGAAGAATTCTATTCAGCCGACGAAGATATGGGTAGTGACGTGGACCAACCAGAGGTTCCGGATCCGCCCCGTCGTCCTCCTTATAATGCTGACCAGAACCAAGCCTTGGTCATTCCACCACCGGCTCCAGCACCGTTCACACCACCTCAGATGAGATACAGGACTCCTGCAAACATAGAAGAGACTCCAGTTAACCCAACTGGAAGAGCAACACCTAGGACTCCAAGTACTCCTCTACCACCTCCTCATATACGCACCAGGTCTCAGACAAGGGCCTTGATAGCAGCTCCGCGGATTGTGCTCCCACCAGACAATCCTCAGCGTCATTTACATAGGCGTTTCCATGCCAAGCGGAGAGTGCCTGCTAGCCCTAGAGAGCCTAGTCCACTGAAGGAGAGCGAGCCTAAACCTGGAAAGAGAGCAAAAAGAACATCAGCTTCTACTGACCAAGTACCGGACACGCAGGCAACCTCAGCACCAGATGCACAAGATGGCGGTGGGGACAGTGACTAAGGGGTTACTGTTGCTCACCTGTTACCTCATTTGCAGCCAAGCAGACATCTTCGAGGAAGAAGGTGTGCTGGTATACTCGGCTGGGGAGGTAAGGGCCCTCACAGCAACATGGACTGCATTAATGTTCCTCCAGCCCCCTGCTCCTCCGCCTATGGAGTCGTGGCTCCACATCCTTGAAGCTAAGATGGAAGGACTACACGAGCAGCAAGTGGTAGGAATCACCGACCTCAGAACATGGCGGCTTCATGTTCAATTCATCAAGGATCATCTACCCACTCCACCAGTTCGCACGAAGCGAGCTCTGCTAGGAGTGGTAGGAATGATCAGCCGATCTCTCTTCGGTACAGCTACCACAGACCAGATCGACGAGCTCCGAGCGGCAGTGGAGGCATCGCAGGCAGGCCTCAGTGTGATGTCTCACTTCCAGTCAGAGATGGTTTCTGTGGTAAACCAGACCCGTCTGTTCCTACGAGAGAATCGAGTCGACATCCAAAACCTGCAAGAGATAAGCCAAAATCTGACTGACCAGGTATCTGAAATTGTTCATCATTTAAATGGTTTTTCTAGAGATATTCATCGTATGCATATGAGAAGAGAGGTTGATCAGGCCCTAAGCCAAGTTGACCGCATTATGCTGGTATATTATAGGCAAATTGATTTATTCCATCGCCAGAGAACACACCTAGAGCACGGGTACTTGACTGATGAAATATTACCTGAAGTACATTTAAATGAAATTCTTCACCAATTGAGTGAGAGGGGACACCAACCAATAGACGATGTTCGTTGGTACTACAGAAGTGTACAAGTTCAAATCATATCTGAGTCAGACGAGCAATTAGTTTATCAGGTGGTCATCCCTGCAGTTTCGGCTACTAAGTATTTACACTATAAACTAAGGTATTTTCCTACCCCTTATGGGCCATCCTACCTCAAAATCATCAAGGGCATCGCTGAATTAGCGATGGACAGTGTCTCTAGTGGTGCCTCTTTTGTTCCTAACCACTGCATGGGATACAGCCCAGCTGTATGTTCCTCTGCGTTGGAGAACCTAAAACCAACATGTGAAACAGAAATAATTTTAGGCAAAGGTCCAGTAAAGTGTCAGATAGAGATTAAGAAGCGTGGCAATGTCAGTAACGAAATATTCAGAGATTTTGAACAACTGTCATCGGTTATCCTTGCAGTATACTTTCCAGTCGAGACTGTATTAAGGTGTATCAGTAAGAAACCTATAAGAAATGTTTTTACCAAACACACACGGGTCACAGTAAACAGTGGCTGCGTCTTATATAGTGAAGATTGGAGGGTGCGCAGCATCGAGCAACATAATTCCACGATCAGAATTCCACCCCCCAAAGCCCTGTCCCTACCCTCTCTCAACTTAACCTATAGAAAGTTCGAAGACTATCCTGAGCTGAAGCAACAACTCCAGTTCAACAGCAGAATCGACGTCCCCCTAATTTCTCTGACCGATATTCCCCTTCCTTCTACGGTGCAACCTTTTTCCTTCTCCGCATCCACCACATGGGGATTCGCGACCCTCATGCTCACCCTAGCAATCGTGATTGGATTGATAGGAGTGGTGGTGTATGTGAAGAGGAAGAGAGACGGCTCTTGCCTCCCTCTCTTAGGTAAACGTCCTAACCAGAGTCTAGATAGACTACCCAGTAAACCGTCTGCCCCTCTTCCCTCCTTCCCCAATGTCTTTTCTAATTTATACCCATCCCAACAGCAACCCGCTGAAGAGATCCCACTGCAAGATTCTGAACCCCAGTCCCTTGGCGGTACTGACGATCTCGAAAACCCGGAGACCCAACCCCTCCAAACTGACCCCTTATCCTCCTTTAGACAGAATACACCCCCAAAACCCCCTCGATCAATGGATATGAAGCAAAGATCTGCAGTACCCCGTGGAGTAGTGTGTTAAAACAACGACTCAGATGAATATGTGGTGTGAGATAAAATTAAGCCGATATAATGTTAGTCTTAAGTGCAAATGTGAGCAGATTCTGATTTTAAAATGTTTTGTAGTGCTAATTTAATTGGAATCTAATGGTAATAATTACAAAGGAGGTGTTGTCACGAAAGCTGTTTAGTTTACGCTAAAGCAGGCCTAGTGCTGGACTGTGGACAAAGTCCTCACCCCTTTCGTAGAATTTAATTAATTGGTCTAGTCACCAATTCCTACCTAGTAAGTACGCCCGGTGTTAGCTTGCAGTGGGACGCACTCTTCTGCTCAAGTTAGGGTGAGAAAGCTAGCTGTTATGTGAAGGAATAAGCCACCACTTGAGAGAGGACGATGAAGGACCCGTTCTCTGAAAGTAGGGTGAAGCAAAAATGGGAGGTTGTCACGTTGTTGATGGAGTAGTGATACCACGGAGACCAGCCTAGGAACGGTCGGTAGTCACTAGACCGATGTGCACACCTCAGCGGGCCATTTTTGGGTCGAGAGAAGGGCTGAAAATATAAAAGAATCTTGTCAGTCTTCTAGACCAGAGGAGCCAGGCTCCCAAAGGAAATGTATAAGTATGTACCAGTGTCGCCACCTTGAGGATGTTCACGGCGACAGGTACCTAGAAAGTGTATAAGATACATGCTGCCACCTTACGGACGTTAAGTAGTGATAGGCAGCCCAAGAACGAGTAAAAGTATAAGGCAATATTCAAAGACTGCGTGAAAATGCCTGAGACGTTTCTACGGGGAGAACCCATAGACCAGCAAAGCCGAGATATTGATGAACAATACATTAAACTCAAAAGACAGTGCGGTAATACGCCACCTAGTGAAAACTCTTAAGAGACTGTGTTTACAAATTATCCGAGGCGGGTTCGCCGTACCTCAGTAATAATTTTACGCTAAGGCATTGTAAAATCTTTAGCTATTATTTTGATTTAGGGGAGTGATTTCTTTCTCTGTACTTCTCTAGATTGTCCTATTTTTGCATTTTTCAATTGTATAAACATGTATGTACTTACGGGAGAAAGGGAGCCTCGATCCACATAGGGATGGCCGCTGTGAATTCGTCCGGCGGGCCAAAGGTTAAAAATCCCGTAGATAAAAATACTGGATCGAGGTGCCCCAACGTAAATAAAGGTCTCTCATGTGGAATTAGATATCGGGCATCAAAACTCCCAAATCTAATGAAGCAAGAGGGTAGAATTTGACTGGGGATGGCAATGGATTCGTGAGTGGAAGAAAAGTGATGCCCACTTATGGTTCTAGGTCGGGGGTTCCGGTTCGGCAGAACTCGGTCAGCCAAGGGGGTCGCCGCTCGGTGATACTCGGGGTTGCTCGGGGGTTGTCGGCCGGAAACTAAAATGAGGGTTGCGTCGATGTGTTGTCTGCTCCTAGAGTGGTTCGGAGAACTATGTTGTACACAGTTCTCCGAACCAAATGAGATTGGGACGTATGTAAAATTGACAAGCCCAAATTGTCTAATTTTAAGTTAAAGTTGTCTCATTCAGCCAGACATTCGTCGCGCCCCTACCGGCCAGAAGGCTACTCACACTTTCTTACCGCCACAACGCTCGCGGATTTCTTATCATCCCAAAGTCCAAAGGTACAGGTGGGGTCCAGGTCTGACCGTTATCTCAAAGTCAATCACGTGGGAAAGGAGGGGAGGGGCTGACCGCCAGGTCAAGGGAGGGGAGGGAATACTGATTAAAGAGTGGGAGGGAGAGGGGAGGGGAGATGACCCCGTGACCTGGTCACCACCCAAAGAGATTGGTCAGAGTGGCAGTGGTCACTCTGAGCCTCGTTTTTAATAAGTGTCTGTCATTGTTATCCTGTGGCTGATTGGATCTCTAATGTAACCTGTCAATTAATTGGACCAACGAGACCAAAGCCAATCAGCGCAGGACCAGTGTATTTCGTCCTAATCTGTCTAGTATAAAAATAAAGGAAAGATGGAAATCGGTCTCTTCCGAGGCTGGTACTGATTTGAAGCATACATCTCTGTGTGTTGCGTTGATTAATTTCTCGCCCAACTACTGACCCTGAATTATTACGAAGAATGACCCGCATTTCTTCAACACCATCATCATGTACAACCCGCTTGCAGTAGAAATATGAAAATGCATCTCTTTGCTGGACGTATGTAAAGATTGTATTTTGAATGGCTCTAAAACCTCTTATTGTTCCTTCCTTCACTTCTTTTGTTTCAAGAACGGACTTGTATAGCTCGAGAGGGTTTTCAACTCTACTTTTGTTCACTCCCTTACAGCTTAATTTTACATTCAATGAACTAGAAAGAACATATGTCTTACTCCCAAGAGCTACTATTTCATCTCCTGACGCTTCTTCCTTCATAACTCCTGGAACTCTTCGATCATAATTTCTATGCTTATCACAACACTCCCTAATGAACCAAACTGGTTCCAAGTCATCCGAACAGCGATTGTAAATGTCTTGCATGTATTTCTTTTTTTGTTTTTCCTTTACAGCTTCTGCAAATGTACTCTTTGATAGAGCAAAATACGCGGAATCCGTATCCATAGTGATGTAGATATAATCACTTCTGTCTATCAATACATCAACACAATCATAATAAAACTGCAGCATGCGAAGTTTGGCGTATTGAAGAATCATGTATCCTACATATATAGGCAGATCCAGTACAATCTTACTTTTGGCAGATTCAATTTCCCAAAAGTTCTCATTCAGCTCACGAATTTTTCTAAATTGGGGTGAATTTATCATTTTCACAGTATTTCGTCTATCCCTTGAGTACTGAGTACGTTGGTGGTTTTGTTTGTCGATTATAATTCCCCCATAGGCGGAATTTCCTACGAGCTTAAATAATTCAGCAATAACAGCTTTGGATTGATCAATATCCCCCTCTCTTCTTGCTTCTGTGACCATTTTTTCAAACTCTGAAAAACACTTGCGCGGAACAAACTCAACAACTTGGTGTATCTTTGAAACAGTAAGTCCATGATCAATGTACCATTTTAAAAGTTCACTTCCAATCATAATCTTCCTTCCAAACATCCCTCCCACTAGGAGTCTTCTTGGTTTTTCTGACAGGTCATTTTCTTTAGCATAGTCTCTCATGTGATTTCCTATTTTATCCATAGGGATATTTGTTGTACAAAATATTGGTGACATTTCACTGAAATAGTCATAGGGAGAAATGTCTTTTTCACACTGTGAAGGCCATGAACTTGGTAAAATCAAATCAATCTCCAGGCAACCGTATAATTGTTCATTTATCACAGCATCAAGTATCACAGATTCAGAAACACATCCTTTGTGTTGTCTATAAAATTGAGGAAAGAGCAAATTGGAAAACTCTTGAATTTCAATATTAGACTTCATTTGATTCCTAAAGTCACACTCCCACATCTCTACCACGTTGTAGTTATGTTCAAGAATATAGATCTTTCTATCATGTGTTCTTTGACGTCTTTTTTGAAATAGTTTTTCGTCAACTTTACCCAGCATGCAATCACAAGAATGGTAATAACACCCTTGAAAGCAATATACTGTGTTTGTTGTACAACTGTATGCATCCACCAAAAAAGGTCCTATTCTCTTCTCAGTTTCATTGTTCAAAGCATGAAGAATATCCTTGTCCACCGAATGTCTTATCCATTCTAACCATACATACATAATTGTATTGGTTGTATGCTTGACCGGTCTGAAATAATGTTCTGCTTCTCTTCTTACAAAAAACCCTGTTGGCATTTTCTGTGCAATGCACCACAGATACAATGCATTTGCATCCATCCCAATAATCTTTTTACATAGTTTCTCCCCGCCTCGTATTTTGGTCTCATTAGCTTTGTGGTGACGATGAAAGACAATTGAGGGACCTCCGATGATGTTTTTCTTAAAGGTCAAGTACAGATCCTCATGTACAGACCCCACACGTGCAAAATAACATCCCTTCTTCATAGCTGACTCAAACAAGAGTCTTCGTGCGACTCCAGGAACTGACAGAGATATTTTAAACAAATCAATGTTTCTTTCAAAATAGAATTTTTGCATTCTTTCTACCCCTGAAACAAATGGAGAAACATCTGACAAATTGTAATGAATTAACAAGTCACGTAATGTGTGCATGTTTTCTTGTTCCCATAAATCCTTTACAGACTTGTACTCTTCATATGAAATGTTCGTTCCCTTCAACGTAGAATAAAATGCTTCATGAGGTGGGAGTTCTGTCTCGTCAAGTTTTGATGGATCATCTAAATACTCATAGCAAAAGAATCCTTTCTTTTCCTCTACTTCATATGCACGAAGAAATTTTGAATAGCTAACACCCGGTGATAGATATTGTGAAATATCAAGAAATTTCAGTCGATCCGTACATATTGTGATGTATGCATTATTTCTTTTCACCACAAATGAATTGTTATTGTCACCTAATTCAAGTGTTTCAAATATTTCTGCTTTGAAAAGGTTAATGTCATACTTGGCAGAGTTAAACCCTAGAACAGGTAAAATAGAAATGTATTCTACAAAGCTGTTGTATAGGTATTTAACCGCGCTGTTCATTGCCTTTGATGTGTTATATAAAGATTTTCCATTTTGTGTTGTATTTGCGCATTGTTCATCTCTATCTTTGTCCTCCTCCTCCTCCTCCTCCTCCTCCTCCTCCTCCTCCTCCTCCTCCTCCGGTTCTTCCCCATCCGCCCTCTCTTTGCCTTTGTTGTTCTCATCATCATCATTATTTTCTTTCTTTCTTTCTCGCTCTGCGATAAGCTTTCGGTTTTCTTCTTCAAATAAAATCTCCCATTTTGTTTTCAATGCTTCTAGCTGGAATAAAACATCAATCCACCTCTCTCTACACAGAGCAGTGGTTTTTTCTTGAATTTGATATAGATAATCAACCATTGAGCGTGTAAGTTCCTTTAAGTTTGGATTTACAAAGCATACAGCCTCTCGAAATCCTGGAACGTTACTACATACCGCTACGGATATCGCACGATGAGCATTCTTCCACTTTAATTTATCAGTGTTTCCCTCTTCTGTTGGTTCCAGAATTGCTTCTGCATCAAAAACACAAAAAAAATCATATATTCTGGGTTCATTGACTGGTATATCTATCCCAAACTCTTCCAGGCGTTCAAATATAGTCTTGGGATTTCGGTGAAAACCATTTTTGTACTCCAGTTTGGTGATGTTTCCGCACGTTCTCAAATGAACCTTGTAATTGCAATTTCGATTGAATAATCTCTTACAATTCATACACTGAAATTTGCATGCATAGACATCAAATTTCTGAATATAAGACAGATGGTTGTCATACACATTAAGAAATAACACAGATTTGTAGTTGAAGGAAGAAGAGTATATCAATATCACAGATAAATCTGGTTGCTTCTCATATACATTTATCGATACCTGAAAACATGTTTCGACATCAGGTAATAACGTAAAGTCCAATCCTTTAAACTTCTTGGGGTTTAGTGGAATTTGATCCTCCAGATACTCATTTGAGTACTCTCGCCAAGTATTATAGTGTACACGAGCGTATTTTTCTATGTTAACCTCCTTAAAGTGATACGCCAGACATCTAAATAAACATAGATTATCATTAATGGGAGAGCCATTTTTTGTGGAATCAAACCCAATTATAGACTTGCACAGTTTAACATAAGGAGGTAGATTTCCCTTTCCTAATGGGAAAAATGTCTTTGTTACATAAAATACAATATTTGTCACAAAGTGAAGTTCATACTTAGTGTCAGGTCTATTTTGCGCAAAATAGTTCACCCAATCCATTGCCCTGAGTCTTTCTATAAAAGCATTCAAATCTCTTCGCGATGAAATTTGCAGGGGTTCCTTGAATAACGTACTATTATTATGCCCTACAAAATATCGATAGTCGTCTCGTTCTCTGTGTCTCAGTATCAGGCCAAGAGACATGTTCAGTTTAAACGTGTGCGTTTGTTCCTGAAAAATAGTTTCCAGGTTTCTAGATAACTCATCAATTCCTCCTGCCATACTATTGGTAGGAAAATTATATATAGATGCTAAGTTACCAATTTTGTGTTTTCCTAGAATATGCCCCTTGTTCGCCCGAAATAATCTTTCCAAAGTCTCATTTTCTTGTCCATTCTCATCAATCCATAATGGTCGATCCCAAGGTTCATCATGAAGATTTCCAGCATCTGCTCCGCCATGAAGAACAGACTGGTGAAAATATAAGTCTCTCCTGTTTTTAAATCTCTCATTACACTTTCTACATCTAAAAGTTGCTAAATGTTTAGTGTGTATCCTGGCATGTGCAATTTTATCCTTACTTGTTTTACTCCTATGACCGCACAGTTCACAAGGATACCGAGCCGGACATTTTCCTTGATGAACGGCGAATGATTTCTTCGATTTAAAATGATCTAAATCGCAATATTTACATTTCCATTTACCGCATACACTTGCATGGACACTCAATTTCTCAGCAGATGTAAAAGCACTACTACACCGAGAACACCGATATGTTTTTGGTCGACAGTGTCTCTTGTGAAGTCTCAATGCAACTTTGGAAAGAAATTTCCTTTGGCAAATATCACATTCAAAATTTGAATTCAACATCACAGGTAATGAAGGGGAAAGTTTGTTTTGACTTCTCTTTTTGCATCCAGACTCATGTTTTGAACACCCATTTCTATATTTAAATGGTCTGCCGCAAAATCTACACATATAATCAGACTTTTGTGTTTCTCCCTCCGAATTGTTCTTCACTTTCAGAGAATCATTATCATTGTTAAAAGAAGAAGAATGAGGTATAATGTTTTGGTGCTGGTAGTTTGTTCTCCGTTCAGATTTACAACCACGACCTGTCTGATTGACAGGCGTACCTCCTGAGTCTCTATTACTAATGGCGCCTCTATTAGTCGCTCCGTGGGTGTGACCTGATATACTGACCCCAGACGCTCCAGAAACATCACGAGGACACATATCAACACCACATTTAGCACGTGTGTCACCATGACTATCAGCGCCATGGTTAGAAAGATTGTGGTTCGTGTAATTTGATATGGAATTAAGCGATGGAGATGAGTGGGTGGTGGGTGTAGTGTCACCAAACAACTCGGTGAATATTTCAGATGAGTGTGTGTTATCAACCAAACTCGCCCCTAAATTTTCCAGTTGTCGCAATCTGTTCTGAATAATCCTGTGATTAAAAACATTATTATCCACAGCCCAAATCGTTAATGAAATCCGATTGTTAAAAGAATAGGCTATTTGATTCAATTCCCAGTCAGCAAAAGCCATCGCTCTTCCTTGTGTCTGTACAAATGTTTAAATTCAACAAGAACTCGTTCTCCCATTATATATTAACTAAATCAACCCCCTCCCTCTTTTCCTCCTCCCCTCACTTCACATGATCCTCGTTCCCAAAACGAAAGAAAACATTTTATTTGGTAATATACATCTGTTTCCTTTACCATCAAAGCATAAAGCGAACCTGGTAACAATTTCCTAGTACTACTACTATTCTCCTCCATCACTCACTCACTTCTCTCACTCTCTCATGCATAGGTAGGTAGGCAGACTATATCACTCTCAGGTAATCATCACAACAAATTATAATTCTTTAATTATATGACTAACATACTCTCTCTCTCTCTTTAGTACCTTCAGTCTAGACATAATAATTTCCACATGTAGCAATTGGCTAGCTCTCAGTGGATTCCTTCTGATCGCATGATGGATTCCTCCGCTCCCCTCTCCCTCAATTACCTAATCCTTAGTGAGATCCGTCTGATCCCATGTGGATCCCCCGTGAGTTCCCTTTGATCCCACCTTTACTGGATCTTTATGGATCCCCCAATTACCTGAGCCCTTGATCTCCCAGAGAGAAAGTCAAGCTAGGTATCCGGTTATATCCGAGGGTGTAGACCCTTAGCCCCTACTACTGGTATCTCTAGCAATGACACCTTACTGAACCAGATCGTGTGACGTGTTTGGAAATTACCAAAGAGATTGCAATAATTATTCTAAGATTTCACAAAAAATTAGCTGCTCTCCAATCAAATGCCACAATGCCCCCACCCCTTAGGTAACACCGCGACAGGCTCCACCTACCGCTTGGAGGTGTGTTCTGTTGCTCATTGAATAACGATGACTGAAGGTGGTTTCACTGGGCGTGGTTATCTAATCTCCAGTTTCATCACAACCTTGTGTACATACAGACCAACCTTTACCTCAAGCTAGCCTATAAACTATGCATGCATACCTGGCGTAGAATGGACGGCTCTACGAAGAAGCTCCAAGCTTTGATGTATGCTAACCGCCATTAGCAGATGCGTTAATGTCATACATTCAGTCTTTTAGCTAAGATAATATACGATTCTTTGCAAAAACATTTGGTACTCCGTCTGCTATGAACGTGTAGCAATATATTTTACAATTATACCTAGAATACGTCTGCTCTCCAATCTCACCTTCGATGTGGGGATGAAAATTTCATCAATCTGGATATGTTTCATGGCAACCTTATCAATTGCCACTATTAATTACGTTTAACGCTATCATAAGACTAGTTTTCAGTTACTTTTTAAAGAAGAGAGACTTCAGCTAAGAACGCTTCAGAACTTTGCTGTGACTTTCAAGTACGTCCCCTCGAGCAAATAATATTGGAATGACAACCTTGCCCAGATACATCAACTGTCATCTCCTGATTGTCTGAAGACACTGGAGGCGATGGTAGTGTGTTACAACTGAAAACCTAAACAAGAGCGACCAGAAAGTGTTTAAAAAAAGAAGCAGTATTGCATTATGTTATCTCGAGACAGGTCGGATTGTAATTGAACTATCAATATTGGATTTCTCTAATATTGTTTCCCTTGCATGAATATTGACCACCACTCTCTTTCCCCCTATTCACTTGCAGTTCAATAAGGTGACGAAATTAGTTATTTGATGAACTTTGATTAATATTCAGTTTGAATTACCTTCTCCTCTCAGTTCAAAGATGTTCCCAGTGTAATTTTGCCTTTATAATGAAAGTAATGATATTGCAAAGTATTCCAGTTTTGAGGATTATCGAATACGTTGATATGGGTTGAAATATACTTTCACTTGTTATGAACTCCACTTCTTCATTACTTGGGCTGGTTCGGAGAAACCGATCTAGTTATAGGTGGGTTTTACTGCACGTGTATGGGATAGTAACCTGTCGTAGGCCAGACACCGGAGGCCAGACTGACTAAAGATTTATTTTCCGCCTACATAGGTGGGATGATATGGCCTCCTACAGACGATAGCCAAGATGGCTTATCCTGATGACAGAGGAGGATCAACTTGGGGCGTTCGTAGTGAGGAAAATAGTGTGTTAATGCTGGAGGATTGCGACATGTACCCTCTGTCATATATCTGAAATATAGAGTTTGAATCAAGTGAATCTTTTTAATGTTTAAAATTCGATCATAAACAAATCATGTCATTAATAAAGTATCCATATTTTCACAGTGAAGAGTAATTGAAAGTTAATTCAAGAACAGGCAAATTCGCGATATTACTTTAACAATATACTTATATTCGCTCTCGTTTAATATGGATTACAACAGACTTAACTATGGTAAGGGCTACATTGTTGTTATGTAGTTTACCTTCATATATGCTCTAAATCCACGTGTACAACAATGCTGGTACTCGTTCATGGTGGAATGGGAACACACAAACCAATCGATTCAATTATCGAGTGGCTCGCATTTGGTGCAAATCTTTATTGAGTGACCTAGTAATTTTGTCAAGTGACAATATAAACTACGTCTATGCCAGTAATTTTATTATTAGTGATGGAATAATAATTAATAATCTCGATTTTTCTATCGGTTTATAAAACATCGTATCATTTTGATTGGTGTAGCGGGGAATTCCCTCGGGGAAAGACAATCGGATGGAATCAATGCCATAATGAATGCTAGATTCCTGTGGCAAATGTTTTTTGCAAATTATCCGCCGTGGAGCACACTCGAGGAGATTTCGTTACACTTTCTCCCTTTGTATCAGGTGTTATGAACGAACCTCACGAAAGAATAAACAGTACTCACTCACAACTCAGAGACCCTGGCATATTTCGTTCTGTCTTTTCGGTCTTTTCGACATAATAGACAATGAGGTTTCATTATCGTTCCTTGCCCCGAGCAATCTAGCAGGGACGAAGCGTCCAATCTACATGTCATGCACGAGACCAATTTTCACAAACATGCATTGCTATTGGGAGTCATGGTGACGCGGATAAAGAAAGTTTGTCTATCTATCGGTATAATTATACATGACCTTATGTCAGTTAATATATGTAGGCAAGGAGTATGCACAGGGCATGCATGTCCTATTTTATTCCCGGTTACAAGGGTGACGACCTGACCCTGTTGATGATACCGGTGTATCTGAGAACTGGTGATCCCCAAGTTTCAGAGGGATTTCGCCAAGGGATCCACCATACCAGTGGTTGTTAAGTGCGTACTGCCTGTATCTATAGAAGCCTCAGTAAAAGTGTATACATAGATTTCACATGACGTCACCCAGTAGGCTGCAGTATCACAATGACCGCCATGTCCAGGGTCATCGCTACGCTGGCCGTCTATGGCGGGGGTATCAAAACAAAGTTGATAAACCCCACAAGGGTAGATACTTGGGTAATTATACACTATAGGCAGATTATCTAACCTATCATGAAGGTATTGTTGAGGCAGATTAAAACTGGAAAAGGTCAAAACAGCCAGAAAACGATATTTTCAAGTATTGCAGCATACATAGTCATCTAACTTGACCCCAAACATGGCGAGGGCCGTGACGTCAGTGAAATCTATGTATAGTGGTGTGCCCCCAAAGCCAACACGTACTCAGCCCCCAGCATTTCCCAGCTCTCTCTCTTCTCTCTGTCGTCCACTCTACCTCTGGCGCTCCAGGAGGCTGGTTGGTAGGTGCATTTGCTTATCATTTTCTCTACATGTATAGGCTCTGGGAAATATTACCCAAGTTTGTTCAAGTTCACACAGATCAATAATTCCCTGATATCTATCAAACTAATCTCTAGACATTTATGAGACTTTTTCCCTTTTTCTTGATAGATACCTTTGGACATCAGAGAGGCCTCGGTTTCTGTTCCACACCGCCGAGCAGTTTTTGGATTTAATCAACTTAAAATTTAAAAAGAATTAAAGTAAGTCTCTTAATATTTGTTCTATATCTTTGCAAATATTCATTTTATTCTGTGCATGCCAAAAGGAAATCCCATGTTATTAGTTTTGTTTAGTTCTTTGGTCAGTGGTTTGCTATTTCAGCACATCCCTGGCAGTGGGAGTCATACCTATATCTCCTCTGTCTAAACGTGTAATTAGGAACATATGGGAGGATCGGTCTAGTATGTAGGTGGAGTGTGTTGTGAGCATAGATTAGTTGCATCCATTGCTACCGTATTATAATCTATTCCATGCTTAGAAAGGCTACCAAACGCTGTGGCGATTGTCTGAGAAATACCTGTAGTTAGGAGTGACTATCCACTTTCCAGCAAGTCTAAATCGCATTTTGATTTGTAAGCTTACACTCAGGAGCAGATTATCAAAATATTTGCCAATAATGCAGCATCTTGGATTTGATGGAGACAGGTTATTTCTCCCGTCAACGTATGAAGACCTTAGTCTGTTGAATGATTGCTGATCATGAGCCTATGGCTGAATTTGAATACTATACATTTGATGAAAAAATAGGCTCATCTCAGAAAGAGACGTAGGTGGAGACAGACTATTGATCTGACTATTGACCTGACTATTGCTCATGAATTCGAAAAAACATTTTTGTCTTCGAAAAATAGTTTCGTCTTTAGAGTTTCATTTTCAAAGCGCCGGTATTCTTTACTGAGAAGATGAGTCCCGGTGGAAACCTTTTTTTCTATTGAGAAAAATGTTCAGGGGACTAAGACTACACCATACACCCAGCCTTTATTCATAAAACAAAGTGAAATATTTTGGCCCACTCTGTCTAACTAGGCCAATCTTTAATGAGATGTTATTACACTTGCGGACAATAATAGCATGCATGGTTATAAAACTGACATGACTATGATCCACCGTGAGCGATTTTCTTGTCATTAAACGGAGCATATACCAGTAAATATGCACGCAGCTTCATTTACAATCCCAATCCCACATAATTCACTGGTGGTGAAGTCATGCCAGGTGTTAGCATTTTGATTAGTACAATAACGCGTTTGACCAAGCATGAGAAACCATAAGGTTAGCTCATGGCTATTTGCAATGTTATCTCCATTCCCGCATGTATATTGAAACTCTGAAATTCTGTCCGTATATTTCAGGTATGCCAAAAGGTTACATTGGTAGTCAGCAATTTATTAAATCTCCCAGTCACGGGACTCAGATTCGTCTTATGTGATGATGATTCTGAAGATGTCCGTTATAAGAGTACTTTGTTATTAAACATTGCACCCTGTTGTTGTAAGCATGTTTATCTCATGTGTTCGTTATAGGCATAGATAAAAATGTAGTTCTATAAGTTGTAGTTCTAGCCATACTATAATAGTGGTCTTGCGAATCGGTTATATAGCGCATCTCCACCCCCCACCCCCACCCCCCGAAATAAAAACCCAAAAGAAAAACCATCCAGTTAATAATTTCCCTATCATATTTCACCTTCTCTTCATACAGTTAGTATATCAGAATCAAGTTACTTTTGAGGCCTAGCAAAACCAGGCCATGAAATGAGGGGAGCAATTGTGGCATACATGATACGGCAATAACAAATAAAACATAGTATACATGGCTCCAGGCTGAAGGTAGCGCCACAGGAACAAAAATAATTATTTCTTCCTCTCTCAATCTATAGGCCAATAAGAATTATTTTTCTCATTAACATTTTCAGACGTGCATAGTCTATATAAAACCTGCTTATGGCTTCAAGTTATATCATTAGGCATGGCGTTCCAGATTAGGCATGGTAGCTTTAATTGGCCAGTTGAAAAACTCTATCTAACCATGAATGATGATGATGATTCTACTTTTAATGGATCATCAACATAATCACCTCGCCATCCCATCTAAAAAGTCACTATTTTTAGCCAGAAAACAGGGAAGATATCCGGTTGGATTTGCCATCGAATAAGTGGTTTTCATCACTATTATATATATAAGCAGCGACGACACAAGTTATGCGTGAAATTCTCTTCACCAATCAATATATTATATGTCCGTCAGAGTGAATTTACACATGTTGAGTTTCTCATAAAGTTGTAAGTAAAAACTATTTTTATTGAATGTTTAAATTTATAGGCTCAAGGCAGCAGAGGGTATAAATACTTCTTATCATATCTAATTCCACTTGGTCACTCCCTCTATACCCCACAACACTGTCATGCATATAACAACATGATAGGCAGTGATAGTGATAATAGACACATACTAAAAAGTGAAGCTGCATGGTACCCCCATGATTATATGTCTGGGTGTGAAATATGACAAGAGATTGGCTGATTGGTCACTTTATGAAAGTAGGTGACCTCTGATAGGGGGTCCAGTGGCAATACTACCAAAATCACAGCCAGATATATATGGTGTCATTCATTATGTCCATCGTCCAATATTTACGCCCAGAAAAATGTGTTTTCACCACAAAGAAGGGGTGATGGAAATTATGCAGTCTAGGCTCAAAGTTAAAAGAATCCCTTCAAACTGAGGGAAAGCCTCTCACTCGAAACCGCAAAATGACATTAGATTCCCATAAAGACCGAAAAATATCATTAGAATCCCAGTGGGACGGCTACTCCAAGGCCAGAAAAGGCATTAGTGCAGGCGTCCAATCACTGACATACCATTCTTATCTGATCGGAGAGGCTATGAGCCTAGACTGTATGTGTGATTTGATACCTTAGTGATGACTATAATGATTTCAAGAATATCACATGTTTCAGTAAAAAGGATATTATCCAGAACCAACTTAATTCCCTATTATAATGTTATAAAATATTGCATTATGATTCCCAACAAAGCAGGGATTAAAAATCACCCAGAATATATCTTGGCAAGTAGCATTGTACGTTTCAACATTGTGTCAGGGATAATCGTGTGTACCTCGACATAAAAATGTAATCCAACTAGACTGACGCATTCACTACAGATATATTCTGTAAAAAGAAGCTAATAGAGTAAATTAGGCGGAGGGAGCTTGCAAATATCTGGATGCTTCCCAGATGTGCCATGCATCCCAGCATATCGGCGTTACACCCATTGGAGTGGTCGGGGTGTTGTAAGTAGGCACCTACTGTTTATGCTTTGTCTCTGCTTGCAGTTTCAGAGCTACAACAGTTTTTTACCCTCAGAACCCCGTCTCCACAAACTCTTAATGTTCCCCCAACACCTAGTGTATATCTTGTGTGGGCGGACTACCTGGTTTCAGAGAAAACAGGTGTAGCCCCGAGCCAAGAGGAAGGATGTAAGGAGCTTTCCATGAAAATTCCTTTAGTCCAATCTAGAATGTTCAATGGAAGGTTGCACTGTCAGTAACACTGTGACTCTATGCATTCCATATCAATGAATGATGCATGGGCTAAATTCGACATTTACTGTGTAGATCGTAAACAACTATTAATACTTTCTTTTATATAGAGCTCCTTAATTTTGAGTGGAGTCCCTCACAGTTATGTATCTAACAGAGGAAATAAAAATGAAGGGTGTGCGACTTTTATTATCGAAATGAGATACATTTTGTACTAAGATAGGCCATGCACATATTCATAAACCTTTGCCCTTTCGCCAGGGAGGTTTTGACTAGGTGGTCCCTCATGATTTGCAAGTGGCACCGTTGGCCAGTTGGCCAGTTGGCTAAGCTAGTTTTGGGATACCAGCCATATCCTCCTGCATGTCTTTAAACGTCTGAAACTAATCATAGCTAACATGATGAAGACGATAGAAACGCCTTGAAAAAAATAAGCATTTTCAGTCAAAATGAAATACCTTATACTTACTTCTAATTATAATTTGTATTTGTATGCTTGGCTTTTATGATGAATCTGAATCATACTTTTTTAGATTCTATTTCTCAGAACTGTTTAAAGTATTTTACAGCCATGATTAATCACCTACAGTGGGCAAATTCATTGCAGCTCAGAATTTTGTCCCATTACACTTCGCGACCTCTTTATTATTATTCTCAGTCGCTCTGAATGCGGAGAAACCGCTTATTACCATCACATATTCTGTAGAAGTAGGTCTAGGAGGCGCTTTTTAAAGATTGTTTTGTGTATGATAAAGAGTAATGGCATGCCCTACTGTTTGTATTCTTTATCTTAAACGTCTCTCCATAACTTTCCTGGATCTACCGTGAGCAAACAGACCCCGCCGACTCCACATGAGCAAGCCTGCATTCACATGTACGCTTGCAGCCTCAACAAATATTTAAGTCAACATTATGTACGTCTGACTTAAATCATCTGGATCCCTTTGAAGGGTGGATGATATGTCGAGGAAATAATATGCAAAACTTTTTAGGGAAAACCATACCAAACCAACGAGGACACCCTGAGGAAAGTACAGACCAATACGCCATGTACATGTTAAATATCACGCGACGTTTATAAATATGCATCCTTCATCAAAGGGCATTGCTTTGTTTATGAAAATCATCTTCTTTATCATTCTTTAGATATCCAGCTTTGATTGGGACAGTTTCCTCATCTTGTTTTGATATCATCCGAAAAGATTATATATATGTGAGTTAAATATGCCAGTCCCCATTTGCATATAGGTTCCTGGAATTGCAGTGCGAATCCATTTATAGATCATAAGTCAAAAATATGGGTTTATTGGTCTTAAATTGGTGCATGCATTGCCTATAAATCATGTCATACATAAATCATAGAAGCAATACTAGTTAGTTATAGAAAGGTCGCTAACCCTAAATGCCTGATGTTGGTAATAAGACTGGTCCATGCATTGAGACGATTGGCAGGGGACATTAGCATCCCACACATATGGTATAGATGGAAACCAACTTAACTCAAATAATTATAAGAATTTCTTTATTATGTGGGTGTAATACATTCAATTCTGCTCAAAAGTTGTATACAATAGTTTAGAATGCATTGTTACTTATAATGTTTAAAGCTGTGAGAAGTTTTGCCGTTGGCCAAAAAGTCGTTATTTGACTATCCTAATGATGACTCTAATGAGAGGACTTTCAAAACTTTTTGGGGGGTCCCAGGTGCGCCGACAGCACCAGAATTGTGACTTGTAACCGACAAGTAAATATAGAAACTATTGTATGAAGCTCTTCAATTTGTCAACCTGACAATGATTGTCTGGAAGTACATATTCAAGCTATTCTTTACAAAGAGCCCGTGGGGTTAGTTTGGGAAAATCTAAGAAACTACTAAAGAATATCTAAGGACAGTTTCTTATGTTTCTTGAGGCGATGATCTCATACCAGAGGATGAGTACTTACCAGTATATTCAAGTCACATAGACTCAACAGGAGGACATTTATGACCTTTGAGACTAACATTGTGTGTGAAAATTTCCCAGAGCGCTGTACAGAGCAGTGAAAATATATAAATCCCAGCAGCTGTTGCTCCTAAATAATTGCTTTACCACAGTCAAATACTCTCAATACTCTTTATGAAAGAAAAATAAATTCAACCTAGTGCTTATAAACAAATAAAGATGTTTTTACATGTTCGGAAAGGGACCTTTTTCAAAATTAGGAGTTAACTAGGGTCAAATAGGCCATAATAAGTCCAATAATGTAGGCCCATTAGATACAAGTTCGTTTGGGTTAATGCCAAAACCAAATTTTTAATTTAATTCATCATTTATTTTAATTATAATATTATTTCGCTATCTCACGAGCCTCCCAAAATGTATTTGCCTGCAGTTTACTTTGCACTTGTTCAATAGGTTTAAAGGAGTCTAAGATTTAGTTTTATCAGGACTTGGAGACAATGCAGTAAACTTGAACAATGCAATTGTTCCATTATTAAACACGTTGAATGAGACGATGCATGAGTATCACCGCCTTCCTATTTTATTCAATTTCGACGCAAGTGCATCTTTCAACAAACCACACATTTATTGGACAAAAAACAAAATGATATGTTATCCTCAATTTATGGGGACAAGAATTGTGTGATGAAAGGACATTGAAACCTCGTAAAATTCATTTCATATTTATATAATTAGTGAGGGTTAACGGCCAGTAACCACCAAGCTGTCTGGAACTGACAGTTGCATGTCCATTCATTGGAGTTGGATGGCATACCCTAGGGCCACCTTTTCGACTATAGCAGCAGGACGTGTCGTGGATCTTATACACTAGTTTTGGAAAAGACCTCTGTAGTGGTAAAAGATGTATTTTACAAATACATCTGTTTCATTTATACTGGCAAGCAGCCCTGCCCCCTACCGCATTGTCTACGAAATACACACTTTCAGGTGATGGTATTACAACCAGACCATTCCAGGTGGTCTATTTGATTAACACAAGAAATATCTAGAATATAACCTTGGATGAGAAGGGATTTGCATTATGAATTCTAGATATGTTTGCCAAGGAAAGTGAAATGTCTAAGTAAATTCTATGTTTGCAGAGAAATGTACAGACTTCATGGCGACAACACACTTGAATTGTAGTGGTCCTATCCTTAAGATAAGCCCTAGTTGCAACGATTTACAAACCCCTTGTTTATTAGCACCCCAAGATGAGATGATTTATTTTGGAGGTGAGACAACACTAAAAATACCTTGGCATATAGAGATCCTCTGACAGTTTACACTTGGCGTGCGGATCCTTCCCTGGGACCTTCTTTTTCTCCAAACATGAGTTTCGAGGGAAGGGGTTCTACATAGAATCGGGGGGAGAGGATGCTGGATCTTAGATCCAAGCATCTCCGTCTGGCCTGGACTACTGGCTCACAGCTCCCTACTGAAGAAGCCCTAAGGAAAACACACATGTAAATAGGCACTGTCTATGTAAATGATTCCGATGGGCAACAACTCCCAGTGGTACACCTGAGGTAGAAACCCCAACATAGAATCTTCCTTGACAAAATAGCTTCTCCCTCACAGAACTAATCGTTTCTTCCTCTTGGACACTCATGTATATTTCTTGACGGTCTTTTCCCGCTGCTCTCCTTCAGTATTTTCGGATAGATAACTATCAACAGGGATAAGGAGGGATAATTTAATACAAACCGTGTGCCTTCCTTTAGCTTCTGTTTCACGAATGGTCATTATCTTCTCCGAACTATCGATTCTGAGAAGAAGTTCAATGCAAATAATCTAAGGGATTATTTGCATCTCACAAGCCTGGAATTATTGCTGAATACGACCATTTCATCCCAGGTGTCACACAAAACGGGTAAACCGCCAAGAGATTTGTCACTACTGTACGAACGGAGAGAGAATTCCACGGGGACAGTTATAGGTGTGATTTGCCATGTTCAATTTCAAAAGACGAGAGATAAGGATTGAATTCAATGATCCTACCCCTGTGTGCCTAGGTTTCCTCATCCTGACGATAGTTTATCTTTTCTTCAGCAATCCCTATCATCAGACGGTTCTTTTTATTATCTGTCTTGGAGCACTTGCATACCTGGTCGTAAGTACTTTTTCATGTATGTGTCAGTATAATTCATTTTCATGTTTTGTGCGTTTCAGTAGGACCAGCCGGGCCTGTCGCCTGCATGATGAATCGAGCGTCGTATATTTTATTGCTAAAAATATTTTTTGCAAAACAACATGAAAATACTTCTGAATTATCTCATTTCTGTATCTGAAAACAGAAAATATGTTAATACTTATTGATTCTACAAGGCCTTAAGTTAATTATAGTTTAGATTTCTTAAATTCTGATACATCGCATAGGGAACGTTTCTCTAGGAGAACTAGGGTATGAGAAAGAGTCAATAAGATAACTGTGGCACAATGGGCAATCCATCCTATCGGCCATCTTCTTGTGGGAAGAGAAAAGTGCACATAATGTTGCTATTGAAGTTCAGAGCGAATTTAAAGACGGTGACTGATCATGGCCAGTCTTCTCGCCTGTCTATCTTGGGATATATTTAAATTATCTAGCCTACATGACTGGTCACAGTTAAATAAGTATGGCCGGTAAATTGTTTGTGCTATAGGTTGGCGTACATCAATCCGTTTAGTTTTGCAAAGGCGCATATTGCCATGCCACCTGCAGTTTGGGAAGGAACCGAGGGATAGTACCGATATCTTGCCATTGTGATCCTGTTGCTATTAGTCTGGGGGCAGGAGGGGTGAACCTTGCGTTTTGGGTCATACGATGTTTTATGACTGATTCTGAATCTCCAGAATCTTCTGATTCCAAATCTGCCAGGTGCCACTCTGTAACCCTTAAGGAAAATTAATTATCGACATTTGAAAGTTAAAAATATTAAATTTAATCAATAAAAAAATAATTTCATCCACAATATCCACTATTATTGCTCTAATTTTGATGGAAAATAATCTTTATAAATGGATTTATATATATTAAAAGTTAGAGAATTCATCATGGCCGCTAAAGGTCATATTCAAAGGTCAAAGGTCAAGGTCAAATGTCTTTTTGAGGTTTTTTGCCAATAACTCTGAGAAAAATGCACTGACATCTTAGATGAAACAAAATCAATTTTAGGGCTTATTATTTCCTATCAATCATATAAAGGTACATCAAAACCATCATATAGTGCATCAGGAAAATCGGTACATACATACAGGTCATTATCGGCAAGCATAGGATCAACGCCAAGTATATCAGTGTAAACAAGATCATCGATAGACGCGTCATGAGCGATAACACAAGTAACATCACTAAAATCACCAACATTTACCAATAATTCACTAGAATCAATACAGGTAGGCAAGGGTAGATCATTTGCAAGACATACATGGTGATTGTTCGTGTCAACTTCATTATCAAGGATGACAGGGGCCGGAGAATTAACTGCACGAGTGGACGAGATGATGGAAGGAGCGCCATGACAGGTGAAGACTTCCGGGGAGACAACCCCAGAATGCAGTGTCACAAGATGGCGGCCCCCAGTGGGTAGTCAATCCTTGTTGGGGCAACCCGGCGCGCGATGGCCAGAATTCCTGCAGATACGACAGTGATGATCTTTACCACAGGATCCTGTGCATTTCTGATAATTCCAGTCGTAACAGATACTGGGAGGGAAACCTTCAGGTGGATTGGCAGAGCTGAACTTCTGTTTCTTCTTGTTCTGTTTGCGACGACTATTCCCTTGAGTGGAAGTGTCGCTACCGTCTTCTCTGTTTACAATGGCGGCCGAATGAAGGTTGACCGCCACAGCCAGTGGATTTCCTGCGACAAAGGTGGGAGTCTCGCCTAGAATAACTTGGTCACAGACGTATCGGTCGTAATTGACTATGGCTGAGTCCTGAAAGGACTTTATACGGGCCAAACCCGCAACGTAAGACATGTGTTCCAGGTATGAGGCCACATCTCCCTTGTTTTGTAACAGAAACTTTAGCACTTTCGTCTGACCGAACCACAAATCAAGTACGCCCAGCTTTGTATGATCCATTGATTTTAGCGGTTGACCTTTATCAATTCCTAAGCTGTAGTATTCTGGCCTTAGCAACATACCTTTCGCCTTTACAGTGGCAGACGGATCAATGGCTTGAGAAAGTTGTATCATCACAGTGGATAGCGGCCCTGACACCATGTCGGAGGCAGCAGGGACAACTCCTGGCTGTAGTACAGAGGTAACCACAGGGGTACTAGCAACAATGGCGGACTGCGTAGTAGTAGGGATGACAGGTGAAACAACCGAAGTGACTTGCGGAATGACCGGTGGAGGTTGTGGAATTGTGTTTTCTTGAGTCAGCGAAACCTTGGAAAACTTATCCAACAACATCTGGATTTGGGCTTGCTGTTTATTGTTACAGTCGATCAAGGACTGAACAACTGGACTAAAAGGTGTCGAACCAATAGTGCTACCAGCAATAGCGGTGGCACCGCCGCCACTAGGATTTGTGATAATCGCCGGTATAATGGGTTTAGTCTCGACATCGTCATCTTCCACATCAGACAAATATAGCTGATAATCCACCTCAGGGTCAGCTCCTAACTCTCTGCATTTACGGTAAGCTTTGAGCCTATACTTACAAACTGTAGTGCCTCTAGGTCTCAAATGTTCTCTATTACAGCCGGTACACATGGAAGCAGACATCGCACAAAATTTTTTCAAGCGACTAGTATAGGTGGTGACCACTGAGCAAGTGATTCAAACTGGTGCGCGCACCGGCTAGTTGAAAGATAGCCTCACAGGTGGCGGTACTGTCCCTAGTTGATTATATACATATTCTCCCAGGTGGGGTAATATAACATATATTGTACACATGTCTCTAAATAAAATTGAACATTTTTATGATTTTATAGCAATTAAAGGTATGTTCCCTGATGTGAACACTTTTGACGATAAAGAAAGGAATCATTTGGATATTTGCACAATCATCAAATGAATGGATCCTGATAGCATTATAAAGACAACAAATCACTATGCAAGAACATTTGGTTCTGTAAAAAACGTTCAGGCAAAAACGAATGGTGACGATTTGGTTGCCATCCAAAACGATGTAAACCATTTTAGTGATTGACTAAGAATAAATGTGATGTTTTACAGGAAAATGAGTCACAGGTTGCAAAAAATGGACTTTGCAATATTTAGAATTTACTAGTGAAGTCAAACTAAAACTAAAACTAAATAATTTTTGCCACTTGTGACTCATTTTCCTGGAACACATCGCAAATGGATTAAATTAAATAGAGTATGGCTTCCAATTCAGGGATAGGATTGAAATGACTAAAGAATGTAAGCTCTAATACTGAATAAAAGTTGTTATATATAATTATATTAATGGCATTGGTGTTAGGACTAGTATATTACAGAAGAGACTAAAGCAGACATGGTGAAAACTTTAGAACTTTCACTGGTCCTCCCAAGGTTTCACCAGTCCTCCAAAGGTTTTTTCAATGTTTCATAGACTTTTTTCACTGGACAGTTGGACTGGAGACACTTTAGTTTCACCGGTCCGACATGTCTTTCACTGGTCAAGGACCATGGTGCGGCAGGTTTCACCATGTCTGCTAAAGGGCCTAGTCCGCCAAGCCGATTCTCATGCGATTTTGCACTGCAGAGGACTCTTTTGCACTAAATTATTTGAGAATCGCATGAGAATCGGCCTAGTGGACAAGGGTCTTAAGGAAAATAAGGCATTTTGTTAGAAAAGACCTTGCTTCCTTGATATTTCCCATGCGAAAACCAATGCCTACCACCCCAGATGTGAAGATATTAGTGAAATTAAAATTAAAATGACTTGAAAATGAGACAAATGTAAAAAAGGCTGTCTGCTCTGGGACTCAATGTCCAGTTATGAAGTCTAACACAATAACCACTTAACCAATGAGACTGGCTATAGAGAACATGCATATAAAGACTAGGCATACCCATTGATTCATCGCATTTTAGGTGTACTTTAATCACTCGTTGTGATTGAGGAGAATGGGGAAATGAGGTTCCCTGTGTTAGCTGCATGGGATTCAATGATTTGAATTTTCATAAAAGTATATCTTGCATTATGCAATCTATTTCTATAATAGGCTAATGTCTAGCTCTGCACGCTTCTCTGGATATCTAAAACATTTATACTTCCAGTACCAGAATTTGGTAGTATGGTGGCAGACTTGACATCAAGAAGAAGACTACAGGTCATTCTGAATAATTGCCTGTGAAAGGTTTGTCATGTAGGGATTAGGGAAGCTAACTATATCATTTCGAAATTTTAACTTACACATGAATAGTGATATGATTCTTTTATGTTATGTTATAGAAGGCTTCAAAGATATCTTAATATCTTCTGGGGGATGGAAATCATGGCTTGGATTTACCTAATCCTAGATATGAAGGATCCAGCTAGATTGAGAATATTTTCAACAATGCTATTCCTTCTATGAATGATCTGAATACATGATGGGGAAGATAAACACTTATCCTATCATATCATGTATGATACATGGCAATTTATATTTGTAGACTGGTGTATATTCTGTGGGGAAACAGGGAATGTTTTTATTAGTCTGTACACTGACTCGCATAATTCCTTGCAAATAACGATTCAATATATAGTTTAGGGTTAATTATATTCTTGAATAATTCTTCTGACATCTATCTATCTCACAAATCAAACACACAGTTTTACATTACAGTTTTTCCATGTATATAATTTTTAAATGGTGTGTACACCAGATTTATACTCAGGCTTATATTCAGGGCCGGGCATACAATATTATATATATCATTACAATATACTGAAAATAGGTTGCCTTCACCCAGCCAAAAACATCAAAGAAAAACTGGTTATATTTATTGCCAGCTTTATTCAAGATAAATCAATGGTTATTTCATCTGATATGTAAGTCCAACTGATTCTCTTAATTATCAAACTGGTAATTTCAGCTGGTTCTTCAACTATATCCCTTATTTCATGATGTCAACACAGGCACTAGGCTTATACATGGGGCCTGGCTGATATTACCAAAAAAATGTGCTTAACCCCCAACAATGGGGAAGGCCCATAACAGGGGCCAGCCTATACACAGGGAAATCAGTATATTGAATATTCAGTCAACTAATCTTTAATTCTTAAGTAATGGGGTTTAGCCAAAAAACAGAGGGGACAGGAGAGGTTTCATAAGTATTTGTTTGAGTTTATTGGGGTCCGATGTTTCGGGCTAACATTCGCCCTTTATCAAGAAACTTTAATTCCTTCATCTATTCAGAGATGATTTGGTGAATTCATTGGCAGATAACTCGAAGGCATTATTATCCATTATTATGATGATAGATTTAACTTTATCTGAGAAGAAATAGATGGGTGACTGGACACCAGAATTCCAAGCTGCACACATTTGTAAGTTGGAGGTTTTTTAATTTAACCAATAATAAAAGGTTTGGTTTTATTCAGAGAGACAAAATATCTATATAATCTATATACATGTACAATATATCAATTGAAAGATCATATTATACTTTTAAGAACATTTTATACATATTTATGTCTATCTCAAACAGAAACGTGTCTGTGGTTCAATAAATAATCTTGAGCCTACCTCATTTTCTGGCTTAAAGATGAAATAGTCTCATTACTTTAAAAGGCTATTGTAATAATACTATTAAATGTAGAATCAAGTGACTGGTATCAATCGATAGGAAATAATGTGTCCTAAAATTAATTCCATTTGACCTAAGATGTCAGAGCATTTCCCTCAGAGTTATGTGCAAAAATCCTCAAAAAGACCTTTGACCTTGACCTTTGACCTTTGAATATGACCTTAAGCGGTCATGATGAATTCTCTATTTTTTCTTTATATATGATTCCACTTACAAAGTTTATGTTTCATCAACAGTATGCAGTTATAGTGGATATTGAGGGTGAAATTATTTTTTTATTGATTAAATTTAATATTTTTGACTTTTTATTTTCAAACGTCGATAATTAATTTTCCTCAAGGGATACAGAGTGGCACCCGGCAGATTTGGAATCAGGAGATTTCGGAGATCTAGAATCAATCAAAAAACATCGTATGACCCAAAACGCAAGGTTCACCCCAAAAATGGGGTTCTGCCCCCGGACTATATTACATACAAAATGACAGACCATTATGATCATGTTATCATGCAAATTATTTGACATGTCTACGCCCATTCTATATAATGTTCTTATTACCCACCCCCCAGGAATAAATGATAGGTGCCTCATAATACAGATTTATATCGTATATCATTTTCCTTTAAAATATTCATAATTTCATATATATCATATATATAATTTCATATACAATTATACAAATATTCTAGGTAAAAAAATACAATATAGGCTACAAATAATAGGCATCATGTTTTATGTTCGCGGGTTGCTGCACCTAGCATGTATTGTTGGTTGACCCTGCTGTAATATAAAGAAAGAGAGAAAGCCAGACCGTTTGTATTCACAATTAGTGCAGAACATGGAGGTATAAGTTCACAACAGTTCTGGTAAGCTCTATTCACCTTCTCTTATACCTAATTGGCATTCTTGATTATATGTTCTTCAATTTGCAATTAATGTCAGCCAGTGTAATCAGTAGTTAGTTAGGCGAGTTATTTTTGTACTTAACAAGCGAGATAAGGCTGTCATTTTTTATTAAAGACTGTATGGCCTTTTGTAAACATACCCCTTAGGTTGTGTGTCAATCGTGTTTGTTTTTGCTTGTTACGATGCGACACGATATAATGAATTACAAGTATTAATATGCCACAACGAGCTTCTAGGTGTAGCAGCGTATGGATAGTGGTTTTATGCTCTACATCTATGTCAGGGAGAGCCCTTAAGTGTATGTCTGGACCGGATTTTTTTTATCCGTGTATCCTGAAACCATGGGAGAAAAAGTAGCTCTCTGACATAAACACTACATGGGAGCAGGGGACAACGTGTATTACTTCACCTGTGACATACATCCATGTCATTGTTCAAACAAATTTGTTCCATTTATTTTCTATAAGCATCGATCCTGTGGAATGACAGAGGCAGTGATCATGAATATATATACTATAGTACCCGACATTATCTTTATAAACATGCACAACCGGATAGGATGTTTCCCATAATATCTAGACGCACATTGTCTACGACCAACAAGTAAATAACAGCCTTTTTGCACAGTTGCTTCGTTCTGTTCTATACATGTATATTCAATCGTATGGGACGTGTTTTTTAAGGTTTCCCCCGCCGAAGGCGGTACGAGCGCCGAAGGCGCTTGTACTGGGAAACCTTATATAGGTTCCAGTTTTTGCCGCCTGTTCTTTGCGCGTCCGCGTTGCCCCCTTATAAGGAAAACCCGACTCCCCCTGCTCCCACCTGAATTTCCGACGCACTTGCGTACACATCGCGGTGATTTTACGCTCCCGCAAATTGATGAAAATCGCTATTTCTAGTCGAAATACATGGCCAAGATGTTAAAATTCAGAAAGAGCATGCTTTTCTACCCCTAAACATGTTTTTATATCAAGTTCAGCGTCTAAATGAGGCAGATATGAGAGAAAGTTTTCTCTCTACTGCACTGTACTTAAATGAAGCTGTCACCGGGAGTGGTCCCCGGAGTGGTCATTTCCATATTCTGATCAAATAAAGGAAATGAACTAAAATCCTTCCATGTTTATCGAAGCCTAAACTTTACCAAAGCATAACTTTGTTCTAAACAGATTGAAAAGAAAATTACATGCAATTCATTCGGTAGTTTATAATCTACCCCATCCCCGGGACCCCATCCCAAAGGCATGGGTATGACAGTGACGGCATATCGCGGGGAAATTACGCTCCGGCGAAGTAATAAAAAACGCTATTTCTACTCGAAATACATGGCCAAGATGTTGAAATTCAGAAAGAGCATGCTTTTCTACCCCTATATATTTAATTTTATCAACATCTGTATTCAAATAAGGAAGATAATATGTGTGGAACTGAGGGAAGTTTATAGGGAAAGTATAGGCCTATCGATGCCGATGCCGGCGACGACGCAATAATATACGTAGTGATGCCTTCCAATTTTTACAACGTTAGTAATGCGCCATGACAACTAGAGTCCTGGACAACGCATAATAGCAATTTTCCCGCGTGGAATTATTGTGGAATTAGTCGGGGAAACCGTTTTCTCCTTGGTCACAGCCAAATTCTTGTTAATCATGTGAATTAATTAAGATATTATATTCTTGGAGATAAACTCCAACTATTTGCAATTTTCGAGTTCCGAACAAGGTGGTCATTAAATGTCTAGACTCGGGCACTGCAATCGGTAGATTATACAAGATTATACATGCATATTCATATATGCTATTGAATAATGCGTCCATGGTCGGGCATGGAGCAAGGATCGAAGTATATATGTCTTGATGTGTCTATAAGTATATTGGTGATCCAGACAGTTAAGTGGCTGAAAGGGATGTTATAGTTTCTTTGGCGACCCTTTTTTCCCCGCTCCCCGATCTGTCTTCGGTGAGTTTTTGTACAACAGTTATACTGCTTAACCTTTCCGAGGTGACAATTAGTAATCTTGACAAACATGCTAAACACTTGAAGGGAATTCTATGATTTATATGACAACTGTATTGAGGAGATAATTCACTTTTGATTAGCATTAATTGATGGTCATCGATTAGAACTACGATGATTTATTAAGCCAAGTATTTCGCTGGACTTGTGTCAGAGCTGTAGTATTATAATTAAAGAATATGAAGAGAACTAATTCTTCTGCTAGAAGCGGTAAATGAATTATATGAATAATAATACATGGCCGACCAGAGTTAGAATGAAGCAATCTACTTCCTTCCTAAAAGAAACGTTTGCAATTGTTTTACCAAGAACATACTAAGTTCTATATTGGTATTTAACAAAGGCGATGCAAGTGTGCTGATACAAAATGAAATTGTTATATATATAAATCGGATCTAGTAAAATCGAGTCGTTTTTTTTTAGAAATATTTTTTGTTGCATTACAAATGTTGCATGTAACTTGTTTACTATACACATTTATTATATATGCATGCATAATCTCCCACGATATACTTGATTCTCGGATTTTTCTTTTTAAATTCAACTTTTTACCACGTTTTCCGGAGTCCACGTGGCGTGATTGTTAGGCGACTGTTGAGTCAGTGATCTAAGTTTGTCCCGCGTCGGTGTATTTGTATACATAAAGTGAATCCAGCAGACAAATCCCACTGAGACCAAGACCACAGGTCGGACGAGGGAGTCGCGGTATGCCAGGAACCTTGTGCTCCCCCTTTTTCTATACATATTTATTCTTGCCTTTCGTTTTAAGGAGGGTTTGTCATTCTTTTGGCCTTCAGGCACCGCTCATTCAAAAACCGTATACTGAGCGACAAATTCCATTTGTTCTCCACCCTGCCCCCATGTTTCTCTTCGGAAAATACATTGTTGGTATAGTTTCACTTTATGCCATTTTGACACCATTTCTACAGTCTCGATGTATCCGTTTCATTGCTCTTCACCGTTCACGCAATTTACAGAATTTGTTTATTATATATTACATTTTATATTGCATCCAGAGCAAATGGATTACAGCCTGCCAAATGCAACCATGCGAAGAAGGGTTCGCAAATTAATATAATACATATATATCGTGTCGCTGGATAATTATCATGGCAATTTATTGCATTGTTTTTATGGCTACTGACTCTAGGACGGTGCTTCTGAAGCTATCGCCAGCTAATGACTATAATAACAATTTGGCACCGACGACAGTTAACAAGGGAAAATGCATTAATTTACTCGTTTCAGGAAAACTATCATATTTTCCTGATCTGATGCTGTCAGGTTTCCAAATTACATTTTGCTACAATGGATACTTGTGCATTTTCTAAAATGATTATATTGGAATGAATTGAGCTTAAATTCCCTCGTTGTGACATTTCTACCAGTCGCTGTGTAATATATTGCTTGCAATTAAGAGAAAATGGGATAAGATTAGAATTTTCTCTCTACAACCACCGGGAACTCCACTGCTCTTAATTCTTTAAGTCTTGTAGTACAAACGTCCCCACAAACGCCCTTTATTCATTCCTTGAACATATTTCATCAATGTTGGAAAATTGATTCCATTATACCAAATTCAAATTTATTTAAAACTTCCTAACAATGAATTCAACACGAATGAGCTGGGGAGTAAAACGGGGATAGCATAAAACCCCTTTAATTCAGTTTTATTATGAAAGCGCTTTGAGTTTTCACACTCTAGTTGTATATATATAGCTGCCATTACTGTGATGCGTTAATATTGCTCCCCATCCATTAGCGACGGTCTTTGTCAAAGGTGCATGTCCTGCTGTCACGAAATATGAAGTGTAATCTATACTATTCAAAGTGGCATCACTAGAATATTATTCAACACAGATTTCCTAACCAACAGTTTGTTGCTGATGGGATCCTGATGAAAATCAAACACTTAGACTTTAAAAAGTTTGATGTTCTATATCTTGCTCATTAATCTGAAAGGCTTCAAAACATCGTCAAATGTTATTGGTGACTTTCTGTTCCACGGGTCTTGTGCTTTATTACGTTTTAAAACTTACTGAAATCAAAAAGTTAAATTTATTCGTTCCTTTAATGCTTTTTATAGTGGGTAGTTTTTCTAGCATATATAATGGCATTGGAAATGTAATACTTTGACTTTAAGATCACCTTAGAGCGAGACACTTCGCTCACAAACACTGCACTTTTGATCTCACTGTTTGATCACGCACATTCACCTAGATCTATTTTGATATCTCGAACTTTAAGTGCCTTTCTTAAGTGGCCCGTGGATAATATATACATCCAATATGTACCTTCAAGTATGAGATCTATGATGAGATAATGACTCTTTACGTTTTCAGCTAGTGGTCACCTTATGGAACTTCTAATTATTATCATACCAACAAGTGTTGGAGAGGGGGCGGGGCTTGAATTGAAACTTTTAAATGGGGACAGAGACACTATAGTGATGTTTATAGTTAGTGCTAATCCAGGATGGAACCTATTCCTGATCTATTGAACAAAAAACTTATACTAAGTCATGGTCATGGTCTATACATGCCTTTTCTGACATTGCTCCAGATCCGATTCCAGACTGCGAACTTTATTGAATAAAGTTCAGCTTTTGTCAAATGTCCAGCTATAGATCTTAACCCACGGATCTATAGTTCTATGCAGAGGCTAAGAGGTACGGCCTCCTGGTTATGATCCGATTTGTTCTGCTCTGTTAAAAGGACTCATTAGGCATATCTTGACCCTTCACACGAGATTGTTGGTCACACACTCTGGGTATAATATAATGGGAATCCTGGTCCATTATCCGCCATAGCTATTTCTGGAAGTCCAAGAGGGAAGTTGAGTTGTTTGGTCATTCAAAGGTGTAGACCTAGTCGGTAAAGGAAAGTCGAGTTCTGATGTTGTAAGGTACTTGATATTTTCCTACTTTCTTTCGTGTAAATTGAATACATGCACATGCCTGAAAATGTAAATATTATTTGACATGGCTTGTCACAATGCTACAATTATGATATATTGGTCGGTCGTCAGCAATGACTCATAAAAATAAAGATAGGGGGATGGAAAGGAAGGGAAGACAAACTCTATTTCTACCCCAGCCCGATTCAAATGCATACGAATTCTAAATAAAAGGGAGACGTTGAATTACTTCCTTCAATAAACTGTAATTTGTGTTTATATCTTGATTATCCTTTCCAAATTCTGCATTCCAAATATATCTATTGCTTGGAATGGAAATCATTGCACCCATCTAGACTCTATACAGACATGAATAACTTTTTAGTTGAGAGTTTTACTCGTTTTTATTGGTAAGAATATTTAACTGGACCATCATTGATTGATGATATGTCATTCTACAGAGGCGGTACACGGTAAACACATACTTTGAAGTGGTCTTGACTATAGATGCAACTGAAGCATATATTTCAGGTCATCCAAAAAAAATTAAATTTTCAAAATGAGAAAAAGTCCATTGCCCGAGGATAATTTCACACATTGAATATGCAGATATAGGTTCAGTTACCTGCGTTCCTTTACTGTTCAGACATATTTCTTCAGGTAGCATTGGGTTACTTTCTTGACTATCTCAGGTATCAGAATTTTAGTATTTCAGTCACTCCTACCATTCTACTTAGGATCAAAACAAGTCAGAAACCCCTTTGAATAACACGACAAAACCCTTCTTCATATCCGCCCACCTAAGAAACCTTGGTGCCTCACCTCGACATGTTGTCCTCTACCATAGACCATTGTAATGGGACCTCTGTTTAGGGTCAAAGGTCGAGTGTGACGTAGTGCCGGTGGAGGTGGCAGGCCGGCTGTATTGAAAGGTATAGGATTCAGCCAACTGACATGTCGGCCTCGTGGTTTTGATGCGATTGTGGGTGTAGCCTGAAAGTGACTGGGATACTGGGATCCTGCGGCTGACATGGTAGTCTTGCTGCCATTTGTAGCCTACATTTGGGACCTTTGGGACGCTGCTAACTCGAGTGGAATCCGTTTCTGGCTTAAGGTAGGAACTACATTGTAACATTGCAATAAGGATCTCTGGATCCTAACATGTGGTCACCGAGGCAGTGGCGGGAATATTGTGCTGGTAATCATTAGTGGTGTTTAGCGTTTGCCATGCTCACGTAGGTTCCATATAGAGTGCTTTGATGTGAGGTAAAAAGGCGCGGACAATTATGATTTGAATGTGAAAGTATATGTGACTTACAGGTCTTTATAGTCACCTCTTTTTCTCCCTAGATATCATTCACCTCAATCAATAACACAATGTTGTACAACTTACCTACTGGGGTCAAGAACTTAAGGCCATGTTTAGTGTTTGCTGTTGGTATACGGTAGGTATATTCTCGCGTAGGTTCCAGTAATATAGAAAGTGCTTTGATGTGAGGTAAAAAGGTGCCGACAATAATGATTTGAATGGGACTGTAGCAACTTACAGTCTTCATAGTCAACCTCTTTTTCTCCCTTGAGATCTTTCACCTCAATCAATAACACCATTATGTGGTACAACTTACCTACTAGGGTCAAGACCTCAAGGCCATATATATATTACTATTATATTTATAGGACTATTATTTATTTGGATCCCACATGTTGGCATGAGCATCTCCTCTGCACTTGCTCGCCACATGATCCCGATCTTTTGCCCTTTGCTCTGCAAATCCCTAAGCCTGGGGAAGAGCGTGTTATCCGATGCCAGAATGAAGATTATTTCCACTTTGCTCGTTTCTCTTGTTCCACATCCAGAGTTTTTGGTCTTTAGCTTTCACCATTCATGACCATTCCCTTGTTCGTGACCGAGAGAATTTGCAGCCGGTGGTTGGATTTGGATCACTTTGTGCCAGCATTTACCTCCAGGGCAGAATCTAAAAGAGTACTTAACGCTTGCCCTAATGTGTTAGCTAATGGATTAGGAAATTAATTAAGCTGACCAGTATAAGGTCAAGCAACTATCCAACACATGTTTATAGACGTACTAGTTCATAATATGCATGTTGCATATTGTCATATCAAAATGGAATAGTTACTTTATATGAAATATAACGTACGTAGTTCTCAATGACATATATAATATGTTTATATTATGTATGTATGAATACATCTGAGGGAAATCTTAGCAAACCAATGTTCATGGTGAAAGACGAGTTCTGAGGTCACTATATAATAAATGGAACATTATAATATGTATACATGCTGCACCAGAGGAGGTCTGTGGACTGGAGGATCAATGCTTTTGTGGTGACAGCTTGACATTGAGTCAGCTGTCAATGGTAAAGTGTTTAACCTGTACCACAATTAATTCTCATGCGCCAGTGGGCTTCAATCAATCTATTGGATTCTTATTGCACTACGCTGGCATGGGAGCATTTTAGCTTCTTTAATCCTGACCGTATTTGATTCTAAACATGTTTTCCTATGTGAACCTCACATAAATATTTAATTTCGAATTTAATTATCTCAAAGAATGTATGTACATATGTATCTTTTATATAAATAGAAGTATCCTATTGTTGTTTCAATACTCCCTACATTACCTATTTGTATATCAGTTCTAGCTGTTCTTGCACGGAGGCGCTATATGTTGACTGCAGCGACATGGAATTTTACCACTTCACAGGGGAATCAATTCTGATTGAAGTTGGAGGGCATTCATATATATGTGTGTCACCGTCTGACCAATATTTCACACACCCCAGGTGGATGGGACTTGTTGCCTACGCTAGAATGAGCATGCCAAGTCGGCCACAACTTCTAGTCCTAGCATGCCCTGTATATAGATCATAAGTATAATGAAAATAACTTTACACATCATACGCTCTGGTAATAATTTGGCCCACTGCCAGCGAGGGCAAATTTTGCAGAAGATATTTTCCTGTAAATTATGTGATACAACCAGGTAAGGCGGACCATTAATTATAAAAAATAAGAAGTTTTGAAGAAACCTAACAGCATTTGCACCACGTACTAGTAGAAATATTGCAATATTCATACATATAATATATCACTTTTAAATTACTATAGCTGGTCTAGTGAGAAACAGAGGGCTGATCTATGAGGAACAGAGGGCTAATATCAATGTATAATATAAATATGGCGTCATGAAATTCCAAAAGTGGATGTATACTTGTCTAACCTTGAACACATTCGAATATTTGCACTTGAAGATATTTGCAAGCGTTTATATAACCCTATATGAGCTGCATGGTGACAATACTTCACACTCGTATACAAGAATGACACTCGTACATGTAGTATGAATCATGGAACATATATATTCACAATGTGCTGTAGCATGATCATATTTCTTCTCATTGGTGTTGAAAATGTCGCACCTATAGCACCTCATTAAAATCCGTGAAAACGTGCGCCCCATACATCATAGAAACTTTTTGAAGCAATTACTGAGGACATGGATTGATGTATGCATTGCCAGGAATTTATCATTGTGAGGATCACGTTTTTGTCATTCCGAGTGCTCAATGTGGCAGGTCATGCCCAGCGGTTTATTGCTATCACCTATATGCCTCCCGGGCACTGTTCTAGAGTCAATTTTGTTTACTATTCAAAGAGGATCTTGTCCAAGTGAGAGAGTCTGAAAAACCTATGACCTGACCGAAGGTGAGGATATGCGACAGACCATGGTGTGGGAGTGTGTGGGAGTGCCAACAACATATGGACATGATTTTAAAAACAAAACTAAAATTGTTAAAGCCATATAATTTCCACTGGCACCTCCAGTACATGGTATTTATAGTCCCTTGCAGTCCTTCGATCCCTTTTACTGTTGTTAACAAATGACCATGGATTAGGATCCATGTCCTCAGGAATAGAAACGCAGGTTAAATTATGGCAGTGTACATGCGATTTGAGAGTTGACATCTGACGTCTCCTTGACGCCACGGTGACTTAGTTTGTGGCCACCGTACGGTGCCGCGAGGTACACATTAATTCCCGTAGGTGTCACCCTCAGTCTCTCTACCTCTGAGCAACGTTATATGCTCAAAACGGCACACGATCACCTTTTTACAGTCACCTCATATATTTGGTCATTTCCGTTGCCACAGAACGCCCCCTGAACATCGCTAGATCGTTGTTTTAAAGTAATATAGTCATCATAGCATGAATAAAGGAGATATGGACGTTTTTCCTTCCTCTGCCATGCAAGCTAGGCTGTGTTTTTAAGCGCTCTTTATGCTATACATTCACCACATGGGGACATAGCTCAGTGGTAGGGCACTTGCCTCATGCCCAAAGGTTGGGGGTTCTAGCCTCGCCCGGGTCGTGCATAGTTTTTATTTCTAGGTCGCATAGATGCTATGTCATTCTATGCGACGGGAGGTGGGTTGGCGTGGTTGTTGGTGAATGGGAAAGGCAGGAGAAACAACATGTACATATAATGTTTTCAGATAAACCCATCGATCTTAGGGCTATCGGTACAACTAAAGGAAAAAAACAGGCCTCCACGGCCACACTAGCAATAGCCACTCTTCCTGGTTTTAGAGCATTTGGACAGTAATATATTTTGATCATCCAGGAGTGTACACACGCTTCTTATCCGTCAGATTTGTGGAGAAATAATAACATACTATAATATAAAGCCTGTAATTCAATATTTATCTTCGCCTAATAGTATTGTACATTAGCCTAATAGTATTGTACATTAGTACTAAATTCTCAAGCTACCTGGTAATACTCTTGAAACCGGTGCTAAAATACTGAAAATAGTATAGCCCTATATTGCCACTCTGAATATGGTACTCGTCACAGGCACTCGTCTTCGTCTGAATGACTTTATATTTATTTTGGCACAGTTTAAGTGAATTCAATCATAATAATGGGGCTTGGATACGCAACTAATCGTCCAGCTATACTGCACAGCCACGTGTGAAATGTTACATGCATGTGACATAAGCTTTTAAAGAATAGACGAGGTGGAAACCATATTTATACTGTATCATCTCAAGACATTTTACTTTATAAAGTAGGCCATGGTCATTTCTCTATAGATCTATGTCAGATATGTTTAAATGAGAGGAGTTAAAGGAGCTTATAGTAAGTTTGATATATGTCTGTCCCTAATCTGTGCATGGGTATACATATATAGGATGATATCCTATATGTTGATAATTGACTGAATGAATAAAATGATTTCTTTATTCGAGATTATACTCAAAATGGCTACATAATATGTTTCTGAAAAAGGGTTTTCATGCAGGTCCTCCAGCACCATGCATCCTTATCTAACTAAAAAATTGTGATAATTATAATAATCTTGGCACCTTTGCCTCGTCTCCCATTCATATTCGCAGCATTTTAATACACACCGAGCCAATATTGAGTTGGTATCCATAAAATGTACATATCTCATGATTAATAAATTGAGTACACGTGTTTGTATTTTCCCTGCTATGTGTTTTACACTGGGGGCTGTTGATATCCATCACTGTCGTGTTGCCACACCGGGAATCACTCCCTGCTTGCAGTACCTATGGGGCTAGAAGTGTGGGTGTGTTAGGTCAGCACCCGCCTCGTAAAAAAATAAAGCCACCTTGTTCTAGCTCTCACAGGTCTCTAGAAATACTGCATCGTCTTCCCCTGACCTATATTTATAAACGTGCGAGGATCCACACTCCAAGGAGGCATAGAGCACAACTTGTACGTCCTATATAGATTTATCATGAGGTGGAATCAATCTACTTAATTCCAATTTCCTAGTTTTGCGGTCTTCGTTTCTACTACGATCGAGTCCAGGGTGTTTTGAATGGTAGGTTGATTGTCGATTGACTTATTTCTTTAAACTTCTTCTTCTTCCTCCTCCATATATCCCGGTTAATATAACTTAATCTTCTCCTACTTCAACTATTTCACAAAGTGCGTTTAAATATTGCCTCGCATCTACGGTCCAGTCCACACAGTCTATATCCAGAACACTGTTAAAGATTAAGATCGAGAAAAGAATGCACAGGTAAAAAGGGAAAAGTGAGAGGGAAACCTTCATCTCATAACATTGATATTATTTTATATTGTGTGTACATTTGGTAGTGGTTGGAATGTGTCCTGCTTTCTGCTGAGACATGCGGATCGTGTTTGTTTGGGCCTTTGGTTCGTATGCTTCTGACATGGCTAAATCTTATGGATATTTACGACATGAAAGGTCCTCACACACATCTTATCCTTCTGTAAGAAATATGTCGTACCAGCCTAACCTCTGGTAATATTGAGGATCAGTTGTGTAAATTATACATGTCCTCTCATACAGAATTATTGAAAGCCGATAGTGAATGAACAGTGCTTGCAATGTCCCGACAATTCTGGGGAAAAGAAATTATATGAACACCTGATTTACAAACGTTTATTATAATGCACGTGGTTAGTAATACTTTTTATCTATTATAAAACCTTTCCTTGAAATGTAGAGAATACAAGTGTTAGATGTCTTTATCTGGTCTTCATAAAGGGCATTCTTGATTATTATAAGAGCTGGTGGCTCGATCGTTTTAAATTTTAATCCATATTCACATACTTGTTTTTTATCGATGTTCTGGGAATATACATGTATACATAATAATTTAGACTTTATGATACATATATTTAAACTGAATGATCTCGTTTGTGCTGAACGTGTTACAATCTCACAATTGAACGTGTTACAACCATTGATCTAGGTACTTCAACCTCAGGGTCTAAAGAAATGTGCCAAAAGGCCATATCGAGTGTCGTTTACCTGTTTGCATACCCTGACCCCGGTAAAGTCTTACACATTGAATTTGAATATGTGTACAAATATTTGAATAATCGTGTTTTAAATGGGGTTTAAAGAGTAGTGTAAGGGTAATTATTCTCATATTCTTACAGTATTCTATGCTTGAACACTTCTCCACACAACCTGAACATTGAATGAAAACATTTGTTTGTGTTTCTACATAAATGCGTCAAGAGATAATGGGCCATGCAAAGTTAAATCTGCATATGGTCATGTACTTTGCCTCCCCAAAGCAATAGTGCCAAGCTTTTGCATGTGATTTATTTATCTTATTTAAGTCACAATTGCATTTGCAATATCTCACATCCTGCTTGAATTTAAAGGGCAAGCTAGTGTCTAACAATTCTTAGAAATGGGGTAGCTTGGGATCTCAACTGAGTGGGATGTCTCCTAGAAGAGGGGTGCAGGAAGAGCAATACATATCGCCTAACAAATCTTCAGTAGAATCCCATGCTAAAGTAATTTGGCGGGAAGATGTCACTGCCATGAGGCGCGCCATTCTCTGATTGGTTGGCTTGCAGTGCCAGAGCAACACCTCCGCAGAGCCAGCTCGCCCTGTTTATGAGTGGTCAAAAGTCGGTTAAGCTTGATCCCCCTCACATGCTCGTTGTTTGTTATGTTAAAGACCAAGGCGAATAAACAAAAGCTAGAGTTCACTTTATGGCTGTGCTGTATGTGTGACTCAGGCATTGGATTCCACCATCGCATGTCAGCTGCACCCCCGGGCTGCACCATAACCATTGCGTTTGTAACTGTAAGCTAACTCCTGTTCTTTTTCCGACATTTTTCATGCTTACATCCCTAATGTCATCAAGTGCAATGCAAGACATTATACTCTTTTTGTCTAGAATCCTCTTTTGAATAAGTGCGAATCTTATTAGCGGTACTGTCATTTGGTGGGAGTAAGTTGAGGTGGTTAAATTACAAATATTGGCACTAAGCCTAAAACTTTAGACGCAGTCAGATCAATTATCTCCCCATGGATCCCTATAGGTAATAGGCCTACAGTTTGAATATTGCATATATAAGATTGAAATTAAAGTTTCGGCGTCAAAATTTATTTTCAGGGCTATATATAAGTCTGACCTAGTGTCAAATGATTTGCATTCATCACCAAAGCAACTTAGGTAAACTTTGGAAATAGAGCATCCTCACGAATGTGAACAATACCGCTCTGTTTGATCCTCTCCCTACGTGTTGTGAATTGAGGATGACGATCCAATCTTCATGCTCTAAAGTAGAGTGACACATCCATTGGCAGGAGTAATTCACAGAGTACTTTAATATATCAAAAGCTATTTTTATCCAGCATGTTTTACTTTAATCTTTTTTTGATCTGCCATGCCTGTCACAATGGAGACGTAGCCGCTACTATATATCCTTCCTTTCAGATAGTACGGGGTCAATAATTGAAAAGGAATTTTGTTGGATATAATAGAAACTTTTTAAAAGTTATTTTGATGTGCAACATCTAGCAATCTCCGGAAAGAATCACGATACGCACTGCGTGGATTAGCATTTCAATGAACAGCACCCTTTAGTGATGTGCCTAGAACATTAAATTCCATGGGACATTCTTCTTTTTAAACATTCCCAAATTAAAGGATATGGAGAAGACATCCTCGTAGTATAGAATGGCTACCGACATAGTTTACGGTCACATAAACTTCCTTTCCTGAATGTATGGGATTGAAATTGAATGGTGCTAAAATCATGCACAGTTTATTGGATGAAAGAATGACCCCCATTGATAGTATACTTTTGAAACTACTTGCGAAAATTGCTTTAAGAAATTGTTCCTAAACCAACAATTCAAAAGTTTATGAAAGTACTTTGCGAGGGCACTTGAAATCTATGGATATTTCATATTGAATTAGAAATGCCCTTTAAGTATGCAGAACACTCGCCGGTACAAAAACTGGGGGTGTAAGGTTCGGTGTGTGTATAGACTGTGACTATGAGGGAGCCATTGAAGCACTGCTCCTATGTTAAATACTGAGGTTTGTTTAGTGAAATGTCGGACGTGCACTGCATATTTGGATCCTTCTGTCATCTCCCACTCCGAGAGCGATATCATATATGCGGGAAACCCACTATGTGTACTTGCTGAATGTGTATTGTTGAACTTCAATGACTTCGTAAGTCACCTGTTATTTCCTTATGCTTTCCTTGAACACTAAATGAATCATATTTCCAGTTGGAGGGTACATGAAAGTCTTCTGTATACTTCCGATGTTTTTAATTGTGGTTGTCGTCGTGACATGCATGCATGCATGTTCGATTCAATTAGAAATGTTGAGAATCTCAGATGCTAGCTGTTCTTCCAAAAAAGTTCCTGAGCTATTAAATTATAACCATATTTACATGCTTAGATTTACACGAGACTATAGTATCGTGAATCAGAAGATTAATTCTAATAGATTTTACTCCCCGGGGCAAATCTTGTCCCCAATAATACATTATGGGTTAATAGATTCACATATTGCTAACCCTTGACCCAATATGCTCCAGCTATGCGGCAAAAAGATTGGTATTAGATGAACCCGCATAGATACATGGGCTCAATGACATTCATAAATCTTGTGACGGATCCATTATTGGGATTATGTCTGAAAAGAAACAAATCTGCAGTAATACTTGGCTTGTCCTCAGTACCAAGATTTTATGGTAACAAGTGTAAGCTGTTCTAAGTATGGGTGAGGGTTAACACTTCACAGGCTTGGTTTCTGCGGACTTGTTTTTTGTTCTGTGTTGGAGCCAAATGTAGACTTGCAGCAGGGGGATCCGCCAGTGAGTGAGTCGGTGGTGCATCGATTATTTCTCTCATGCTCCACCAGTCCCCTCTATATCTATAGTCTGGGCTCTATAGACATGGAAGATCCTATACTATAGTTCCTCCCCCCTTTCCTCATACTCCTACACACCACAGAGGGGCTGCTATACTCACTCCCAGACACACACATGCAACCATCACTCCTGCAGAAACACCAGCAGTACCTATAACAACCTCCTTGAGTACAGACCTCATCTCGTGCAGTGCTAGGTGTTTGTACCCATTGGATGCTGGATCCCCATAGTGTTCAGTGTGCCTCTTACAGGTATAGGGACACCATACGGTTATCGTAGATTCCAGGCTCAATTTACTGTGATATCAAGACATTATACTTGGCCAAGCATACATACATTCTATAGCATAGGATTTCCCTTTCTACAAGCCGTTGAAAGTGACCTTATCTGGTAGGTAGGTAAGATCCTTTGAACCATTTTATCTATATGCTATAGAGCTTTAGGAGCAGTTAACCCTTGGTGATCTTGGTAGCTATCTGTCATTAAGACGACTATTTAGGTACTACCTTAGCTAGTGGGGAACTAACCCACCTGGCAAAAACTCATATTGCTTTGTGAGTATTTTTTAATGAAATTGCTGTCTTTAAAGCAAAGATCTTCGTGCAAATACGAAGAATTGTCTCAATCAATTAAATACTCATAAATAGCAACAGAGAGTACTAGGACTGTCATTCACTCAATATCGACAGTAGAACCATAGTCTAGTTCTATGGGTAGAACCATATCTCACGCAACACCCTGGGTCGAACACTGTTTATAAAGAAGGTGCTTTACGGATGTGTAACCCAAAGGAAATGTTACTTGTTTTGCTTTGTGTAATGGGGCTGAACCAGATTATATTACTTCAAGGGGCCCGGGTATATGATACCGGTGTCACAGCCTAATCTTTATCCCATTTTATTTATTGCATGATCACCAGTAATATGAATGCTCAAGTGATGCTACCGACATACCGGCGTAAATTAAGGTGTTGCATTCGTATGATAAACATTTTTTTCGTCAAGCGTGTAAACGTGTAAGCGTTATTAGCGCATTGTTTATACCTATGAAAACGATAAAGCTTTCAAGACCAAGGAATTATCATCTTTCGAATGCAACCGGGACATTTGGCAACCACCATGCATTTGGCAACACGTATTAATGCTTAATGTCAGGATCAGGAAAAACTGGTCTAACACACAGAAAAACATAGTCATTACCTTAAAAAGCTCAAATTCAGATAGGACTGCATGGACGTACCAGTTACGTTGTGCAATTAACTGAGGATGAGCCAAGGTGGCCATACACTTTCATTTAGATCAGCTGTAGATCATCCGTTGTATGTGACCTCTTGCCGCACAAAACAGTATTTGGTCTTCCCAGTGCTCAGCCACTCTCATCAATTACTGCATCCTATCCTCGCAGGGTGAAAGTCTCCAAATCTAGTTTGAAAGCAGAAGAAAGGCTGGCCCGCTGTTGGGAGGATGCTGTATCCCTGAGGTCAATTACTGAAGGGGAGGATGATGAAACGGATAGCTTCAATTCCCCTCAGAGATCTATACTGCAGAAATGTGTACAATGTATGAGATTCGATCTCCAAATGGTACTCGTTCTAATTTCCAGATATAGTCATACAAAACAGTGATTGTCTGCAAAGATGCTTCCCCCCACCGACCAGACATGGAAGATCCTATACTATAGTATAGTCTCAGTATAATGTTGCTTTCATGATGTACAACAATTTGGGAGTAGATGTCGAAAGAAAGATATTTTCACTTAGTGAGTAGTCTACAACCTGCGATATTATAGGATCTTTACCTCCAGGACTACCCCATGCACCCCCACCCCCACCACACCCTCAGGACCTTTTTTACCTGGACCTTCCTCTAATTCACCCCACTAGGACATTAATTCCTATCCTCCAAACTTTCCTAGCCTAGGGGGGGGGGGGGGGAGCTGTATAACAAACCTGTCACCATAATTATGTCGGTTTTTGTAGAAATTGTAGTAAACCTGACTGGGCACATTTGAGGGATGAATATTTAAAGGAAGTGGAAGACATGATTAGACTAAGAATGACTTCGTTAACATCAAAATGAAGTTATGTTTGTGATATCCATTGCATGCACTTCAGACCGGTTTTGAACAGTAAGCAAGTGGGTGGGTACACATACTTCCTCCCTCTCACCACAAGGGGACCATACCCCACGCCCATGTAGTAAATCAAATCTTTCATACAAAAAAGGGAACATAAAATTAAGTGCAGTTTTTACTGCCGTTATATAGTTTTGTTTACACCTATATTGTGAAGACGAAGACCCGAGTTTTCACATTCGTACTGGACTATAACAAGGCGCTCGATATAGCACACCTCTTTCAATACTGAACCTGATGTGCATATTTACTGCATGGTTATAGTTATGAATTGTTTCTGCAATGCTGATTTGTAGTTTTGACAGATTTATGAAGACATTGTCTCAGTTTTGGCAGGGTGAATACATTGAAATAGCAAACATCACTGATATATTGGACTCGTGAACAACTTTAAACTTTGGAAACCAATGGGAAATATGAACAAATTGTTTTAACCTTGGCAACCAAGGGATAATGAGGGTTATTTTACCAACAGCGTGAGACACTTTTGGTTGTTATGGGAATACAACTGTTAACCTAATGGCATTTCGCCTCAACTGACAATTTTCATACCTCCTGTTGTGTGTGATTTTATTTTGATTGATAATAGTGTAGCTCTTTTCTCTTTATAAAACCAATTAAAATTTTGTAAAACAAACAATTAAAATCACATTAATTCCCCAAGAGGTAAAAGCCTTTCGAATGTAGTCATGGAGCAATTATAGTTATCCTGTTCCACATGATAATTTTATCGTTAGATTATGGTTCGAGAATTAAAGAGGGTGAGAGGTGTATAAATGTATGTCCAGCAAAAACTCGACCTCCATTAAATTCGAAGGGTTTCCCCTTTTACCAAATTTAATTTGCGTGTCCATGGTGCATACTCACATTTACCATGATCACTTTGAATTCATGCTATCATAATAAGGTAATATATAAGAGCGTATTCTCAATTTAAATAATTTTAAATATCATAGCGATATAGGTGCTGATAAACAGGTCAACGACTTTAAGATTCCAATATTCTTCAGTGACTCCTACATTAGGTCTGTTCTCCCCTCAGTCCTGGGTTTGTTATAGTTGTACAGACGACAGTGGTTCACAAACATACAATACAATACAAGCCTCAAGGACATACTCCTCAACTTTATTTCCCCCATTTAATATTCAAACCACGTTCATTTCTTGACCCCTTGTTATGTTGTACACAGCCGTAGTTCTCAGCATTCATGAGGCCCCAGAGTGAGTTCTTGCACAGAAGTTGTGCCTCAATTTCTCCACTCGGGAAAATGGACAATGGGTTTTTTTGTTCATACGATGTCACTTGAGGTTATTACTAGCCTAAACTCTACCTACATTATCAATAATTACTTACATGGGAATGTATTTGATAAAGAAAGATTTGTGACTTTTTCTCGGGCATTCTTGAGTGTAACAAGCGTGGAATGCTTTTAGTTACATTATGAGCCAATAATAGTGGTTAAAGATTGGAAGAAAAAGCAATATTTTCTTCTTAAAACTCAAGTATGTGACACTTGGCTAGAATTGATAACAAATGATATAAAAAATGAGATATGACTTTAATTAAAAAGCCCGGCATGATATATATTCTTCTATGTTTTATACATTTGTATTTTATCAAGGCGCCACAATAAATACACTACCGAGTAGGCTTGTAAAAACTGGGAGGTGATAAAGTCCGAAATAAACAATATACTTTTGTCAGATGCCTTTGACATGGGCTTAGGTCTCAGTCTGGAACGATTCCTTGAACAAATGCTCCCTGCTGTCAGCCCTTAGTTATATGTATCTAGTCGCTGATAAACGACGACAATATACATAAAAGCTTAAGCTCTCAGACGTGTGGCTTATTTAAAACTGTGTTTGGTTGTTTTGCAGAGCAGGATGGCGGGGAAAGAGGAGGCCCAAAATACAATGCGATGGATCGCCGATGAACAGGTCAGACCGGGATACTGAATAGTCAATATTATGCATATATTATATATATACACATCCTCTAGTATTCAAGTTTTTTTCTCATAGTTTATATATATATAAGGGTCCATGTCATATAAAGTACAAAGAATTGTTGGTTCACTGCAAGTATATGGCAGTTAAATCATTGTTAGATTACATTTAATGTTTTCGGATCAGTAAATGTCGTGCTTACATACCATTTTAAGCCATCATCCGATGGCAACAAACAAACAACTAAATGTCAGTATGATAATAATTTTTGAAATAATGGATCTTTTGATGTTTTCTTTCGAGACCAGATTTAATTTTTGATTACCATGCTAAATTTCAATCTTATGTATAGTGTTGGGGGATGTAAATCAAATAAACTCCCCTGGCATAATTGTATTTAGACAAGACATATATCCTTAATCGCGCTTACCTCACATTTTAACAACATTTTAATATAAGACGATATTTAAACAGCATTTATATAATTAAGATGTGTGTCTCACTGACTGGGAAATCGGGAAATGGGAAATCGCAGTTAGTCCCTGTGGAATGTCTAGTTTTATGTAAAAGTCATTATCCGATCAATCGTTCACACATTAGATTAGATGACCGGGTTCATCCTATCTAGGATAAATGTGATCCTCAATTCTAAAGAGTAATCAATCATCCACACAGGGAAAGTGACCTAAAACTCACAAAGCTGTCCATTTGATTATCACATGAGAGAGAAAGTGTCATTCTGTGCTTTACAATTAATTCATATATATTTGAAATGAGTTAGACTGCACTGATTATTCTGAAAAAGATTCAAAACAGGCGTGATGTATAATTTCCGAGGGTGCGTATTAAAAATCAATCCATGATATCACGACAGGCAACTAGATTCATCAAAACGCCCCCTGAATTGCCGAAAAAAGTGCTTTGAGAAAAGAGGTTGCAATACAAGCCCATATCAAACAACGATGATCCCTAGTAATGCTCGCGCCATTACCATAACAATGAGGGTGATTTGATGTTCTCCCGTCACAGACGTGACATATATCAGGCCCTGTTATGACTTGACCCCGCATGCTGGATCACTGAGGTCAAGCGGAGGGGCGATGAATTTCCCCGATAGTGTTGTTGGTTATCACCATAAAATCTGTCCTAAGTTACTCGATATTTTCCTGTTTAACTTGAACATCAACCATTTGATTGGTCTTCCGTAATTGCACTCTCTCTTCAATAGCCAAAATACAATAATTCAGATTTATTTGGTAAACGTGACGTGTGAGTTGTAGAATGGTAAACCACATCCCAAATTTAGGGTGAATCCTTGGCAGCATTATTTCCGCTTACTATTCTTTACTATTGGGCACGCGGACAAAAACATCACACAATAAGGAAACCAACAACCGCAAAAATTACAAATATTCATTCCATGTACAAATTAAAGATAATGATGGATTGCCTTCTTAAAATATATTCAACCAAACAAAAAGGGCGGGTGATTAAGTGCATAGTGACTAAGAGATCCGTCTTCTTGAAGACCTATAGTTTATACTAAAAGATTGTAGGATACTTGTCACAATTGTAAGAAAAGCCTGATGTTTATATAATGTTAATAATCATAATAACCAAGAACATGTAGAAGACGAAATTATCAACAAAGAAAATACCGATAATTGTTCGATACCAGTAAAATGATTTTATGTATACATGTGTTGTTCCAATATAATATGTGTGCTTTATGGATGGTTAAATGCATGGGGTGCTAATTATTTGGAGTAACATTGTGTTGTTTCTGTAAATAATACCATTATTACTGCTTTGGTTTGCTTTTGGTTATGGCAAGAATTCCATTTCGGACCATTTGTTTCTAAATTTTATTTCTAAATTTCTAATTTCTAAATTATCTCGAATTCAAATAAATTCAGATCTAAATGATTATTGGTGAAAGAATCTTTCTAAACCAACTATCATTCAAGTTGCAAAATAATTCAAAATCATTTGGTATTTAGGATAGACTATAATTATAGCTCAGAAATACATCCAAATTTGTTTTACAAGCAAACACCACCTACTTATAGAATATGCATGCAGCAATATTAACTCACATTATATGAAATGTGGTGCAAATAACAAACCATTTACCAAACTTACGATGCAGAATTAACATTTTTATTACAAACCGAAACATATTTTCTCAGTGGAGATTGTTACCGATATTTCATCTTCACGTGATATCTCTATTCTGCATCCGTATTTTCCACCTTTATCCTTTGCTTATGTGCTTGTCTTGTGCCCGATCAGACGATTCATGAAACAGCTCCATATGGGGATAATTTGAAGACCGTGGATGAAGCATTGTCTGCCCAAACACACCGTGTCAAACTTGTGAACAACTACGGCGAGGAAATCCAAAAACTCTCTGATGATCCAAAGGTATGGGTGTATGACTACCTGGCTAGTATGGCCATTCCAACCTTGAGAATAATGCATCGTTATGACAGACAGGCATTCTGTAGGAAACCATGAATGGACAAAACTTCTTCGGAATGACAATTATCATAAGCTTCCTCAATTGCATCTCTATGTTTAGAGGCTCTGCATGTGGAAAGCTTCTCTGATTCTTTTATTCTCTTCAACTATTGAAATAAACTTTAAGCTATTCCTGCGATGTCCAAATATCAATAAGTCATAATTCATAAGTTTTATTCCGATTTTCGCTATGCACACCATTTAAAATTTAAGAGCCGGACACACAGTTAAAATACACATGTATGTGAACTTGCATTATGACCATAAAGTAAAATAAGTTATGATATCCAATCCCGATAAGAACTGTCATCTGTGTGATGCATCTACAAAGACCCTTTAGTGAATTAAAGAAAACGAATCTATTTGCTAAAACAATATAAATTCACCTCACTTGGAAAACTTCCATTAGAAGTAGTGGAACGCTTTTGCCAAGTGTTTGCGTTGACATCCATGAAGGATATGGTTTCGAGCATATCATGTTCACAGTATTGAAGTAATCCACTTGTCCGCCAGGCTTTTCAGGGAGTGAGTGCTCTGGGATGGAAATACCCTACTTGCATGTTTGTTTTTGGAATTTCCCCCCATCTCCTATCCAAGCATGATTTGTATGCGGAGTAGTGTGGTAACAAGGCAAATAGAAGGATATTTCTCAGTCATATCTCACTTCGCATTTGTCTATCACTATCACTATTTTTATTTTTGCCTTTCACTGTGTTATGTCTGCACATATGTGTCATATCCTAGTTCTGGAGGTACGAATTTGGGTTTAACTCATATTCCCTCTCGGTAATTTGTTTGTCCGTAATTTATGCCTATTTTTGTGTTTTTTTAAAAAAGAAATAAAAGAATGGTCTTTCCACGAAAGATGATTCATGAATACAGTATTGCTAAAAAGCATTTGTTGTTGGTTTTAGGGAAAGGAACTCAATGTATCCGAGGCGTATGATGCCCTTAAAGTAAGTGTTGTCATCATATCTTCAGATTTCTCTTCTATATTATTATCATATTTCTTTCAGAAGCTATCATTTCCCCATGGTTTAAACATTTTATTTAAATACTTTCAGGAAGTGGCATCAAAGAGACTTCACTGCCTCGAAGATATTCAACAGATTGCTGGATTAGAAAGTCTTTTTGGGGTGAGTAAACTCAGCTTGCTATTGATTCCAGCGAGTAATAAAATATGAATCTTCAATACTATATGCGTGTTTAATGCAATGTAGTTACATTAATCGTCAAGGCTGGGAAGGATATTAATTATACAACTAAGACCTATTCATCTTTAAGATGTTGAGGATGTCTAAAATGATTTGAACACACATGATCCTTTTATGACTCGCCGATCTGATTCTGGTATGTATAATAACACAATAGGTTAAACAATTGGCTGATTCGGCACTTCGTGAGATTTCCAGCACCGTTAATTCAACATTCTTTCCAACGCTTCAGGTTAATTCATGCTCATTGTCTTTTTATTTCTGTCATATAAAAACATGTATAGTTGTCACATGATCATGTTTTTATTTTGGTATCTGTCGCTTGTAGAAACCATTGTGTCTCGTGTTTCATATGATCTCATAATTATACCTATTTTAAGTTTTAAAAAGGTTTTAGTTGAAGGTTGTTTTATAGCTTGCCTAGACGTCATCTGACGCCATTTTGTTCAATATAAAAGCATCGTACTGAGATTAATTTTTACTTTGAGTGACAAAGAAAGATAGTTTCTGCTCCGTGATAACTGATCTTGACAGGGGTAACACAGTCTTGTCAGTGATCGAGAATGAAATGGGAGCAACATCCCAACAGGACAAGCCCTCCATTGAAATACGCATACACAGAGGCCTTATTTCAGATCAGCAGTACATAAGTCACTTATGAATCAATGGCATGAGCTAAAATATAAATTATATACCATGCATGGTCTTTTACGCAAATACATTAATTCAATTTCAAATACGTAACTTGTTATACGAATGCCTATGTAATTTTTCATCCTTCGGCATATATGTAAAATATACCACCCATTTTCTATTTTTTTCCCAACCTATTTTCTTGACAAGGATTTGCATCACCAGAAAATCGAACATTCAATAAAAAAAAACTCATGCAAAAACACTAATCCATCTCTTACCAGTTGTGCGAACGACGATGGATTTAATCCATCGTGTAATGAATGCAATCTATTGTGCTTGAAACCCGATCCTTTCCTGTCTGATACGTGATTTCTGCAAATATATGTCGAATTACAGTGGTCTCATTCATAAATTCCTCTTTATTTTTCACTCAAGACACTTACGTCTGAGTTCGCACAAAAAGCGACAAAACTTGTAGAAACTGAGGTCGAGAGAGCAGCGGCACAAGCAGGACAACAGGACACTTCAGAAGGAGTGGCAAAAGCTGCCCAGGTTAGTATAATTTGTTTAGTACATACATTATAATGTATTTTATAATATTTGCATTCCGCTTCGGAGGTACGATAAATGGGGTGCGATAAACATATTTTTTATCGTATGTACACGGTAAAATTTTGAATTGGTCTTTCTTTTAGCTTTTAGATACTTTATGACGATTCAAAACCCAAAACAAAGGTTTATATTTCAATATGTTTCTACGCTAGGGGCATATGATAAATAGTGAATGGAAGTCGTAACTAGTCACTTGTTGATTGAGCGACCTGATTAAATCAACAAAACATCCAATATAATTAACCCAATTATAATCTCTCTACACAATAGCTAGGTAATATCATGTAACGGGTTATCGACAACATATAAAAGAGTATACAGTCATACCACAATTGTGAAGTATATGTACTAAAATGGTGCGTTTCATATCATTTATTTAAAGAACTGCATACTTGCTGTGCGCGCCAACTGGTGTTGGATCTCCAAACTAGTAAAATGTGCGGATACTCACCTGAACCACGTGTCCGACTACCATCAGGTACCAACTTTCAAGTCTTCCTAAAATTGATATTTCTCTGATTAAACGTATTTATTAAATTTTATTAAGGAATTATACATAATATTCATGCATTATTTCCTTTCAGTTCTTCCACACAGCCGCAGAATATGACGAGTGGATGCCAGCAGATTTGAGAAAAGCCACACAAAAGGTATCAGCCAAGGAAGACATGCCTGCTGACAAAGAGGAAGCCAATAGACTCCTACTAGATCTCAAGGTTAGATAGGAACCAGTCTATAATTGCATAGGTCCGGCCGAAATATCTACCGTAGACTAGTTTGCTCATGCATCCACAGGCAAATAAAAGTTCAAGAACAAATGTCACCGGAATTTAGAGTATTTACACGAGTGGTTTTTGTCGTCAAACGTTGGGAAAACTATCCAATTTTGATATTTGCCATAATCATATGGCAATATGGCAAGACATGTTGATAACGGGCATATTATTTTATTTATAGGAAGTATTGACCATTTTCCTGCACTGGCATGGTAAGATCGATACCTTGTTTGATCAGAGCCGAAAGGTTATCCCAGTACATCTGCGCACCAAGAAACTTGACTACTTCCGTCCAGTATCAGCCCTATGTGACTACAAAACTAAAGAGGTAGAATTTTCAGACATTTCACCAATTAATATTGTGCTCACTGAAACGTTCATCTAATGCTATTGTTTCCAGACATTTCACCAATTAATATTGTGCTCACTGAAACGATAATCTTAAGCATTTAATGTTGTCTGATTGTTCACTGGTCTACATAGTCATGCATATTTGAACCCGCGATTATTTACGATTACTAATGATATTGGATACATTTGCTATTCACAGATGGTTGTCCGCGAAGGAGAAGAGCTGACACTCACTGACAACGCTGACAGTCAAAGTTGGCAGGTAGGCAATCACGTTTTATAATTCCATGCGAAAGGTTTAAAAAATATAATATATAAATACGATGCTCGGAAATATTTCTAGAGATTGATCCCTGGAGCATTTAGAAGAGATCAATGCAAGATTGATTGATTAAATAAATGATTGATTGATTGGTACAATTATTTCCGAAGGCGCCATACCAAATTAATACACTGTATTCTTCCAATGTGTGCCACAGGTGAAGAACATGCACAACAAGGAGAGCAACGTCCCATCAGTTATCCTTGTTATTCCTGGACCTGATCCAGCTGCCATCGACTCAGCTTTCAAACTCAGGATGCAGCTCCTTGCTCTCTGGACACAAAATGTGAAAAGAATTGGAAAGTCCCTCATCTGGTTCATGATCCTCTGCCTTAAGGATTGGACTGATGACGAGGTATATTGAAGATTTTTTAAAATGTTAATTGAGTGGATTGTACGTTATGTTGATTGCTTGGTAATTACTTAAGTCGACAATGAAACACACTTGTTTAAAGAATAGTTGAAAAAGAAAGAAAACATTTCACTTAAGGGATCCTTACTATCCTGGTAATTAGTGCATTCTGTACAGAAATATTCAATATGCAACATATAGTTTGTATGTGGAGAAAATCAGGGCAGGTTAAAAGACGTGACCTCTTATCACATGCAGATTAACAAACTGAAGGCAATCCCAGCTGAACAGAAGAATGACATCAGGCGATGCCTCACCTACATTGAGGAGTGTCTGCTACCATACTGGGCCGACTACAAGGGCTTCCAAGAACTTCAAACTCGCATCACTACACTCAGGTCAATTCTTGATCAGGAGGGCAACCCTAAAAATTATGGTACATATTTTGAGAGGAGATTTAATTGCCTCAATATGTATAGCCATTATAGATAAAACCTATGGGACATGGATATTATATCCACACGAAACAGATCAGTAGAATATATTACCTGGAAGTTCACCAATCGAGCTATACTTATCTAAAATATATATGTATAATTAACCTTGCAGATGCTGATTTCACCAACGACTTGGTGGCTAAGTTTGGAACAATAGAAGAGCTGCTGAAAAGATATAAGGTGAGCATGTTTCTTAAATCCTCATTTAAGACTACATCTATATGGGTTTGGCTTGAGTGATGCTCAAGTATCTCCAGACAGAATATCAGGCAGCCAACTTAAAATTGGAATTCAATGATATTAGACTATGTTGGTTTTAGTTAAATACTCGCTGTAAATGTTTAAGTCCTGAATGATATATTGGAATGAGTATATTGTGAATCTCACGTCCATGTCACCACGCATACAATGGCCCTGCCCTAATCTATCATTTTCATTCAGGACTTCTGGACTTTCTGGGACACATTCCGTATCATGTGCGAGGCCTGTAGGTCTCCTGAATTCCTGCTTATAGTCGAGAGATGGCAGCAGCTTAAGTATCTGGATATGGATGAACTACGCAGGTGACACAGATTCTTTTGTTATTCTTAGGATCAAAGTCTTTCCCAAATAAAAGCGGTCATTAAATGAGGATCCATGCAGTGACTGTTAATCATCGATCCTCAGCTGTCAATATTCTTACGTGTAGAGAGAGGCACCCTGTGCTGCTTCTCTTATGGACATTTGAATCCCTAAAGATTGTTCACTTCTTAATCATACATTTGTATGTAATGAATTTTTTTTATGGTGACGAATTCTACAGCTTACCGGCCGGTGCCTCCGTGTGTATGCCTATCAGTATACATGTGTACATTTACTGCAAAAACTACATATAAGTAATAACAGTGACCATACAACTTCTTATTTCATACAGACGCTGGCATACAGGATTTGGTTTTGACAACGAAGATCAGGATGAGTTCCTGGCCTGGCTGGAGCGCTGGATGGTCACACATAGAACAACAACTGTTGAAGAGGTAGTGCGAACATCGGAAGTACCAGCAAGGGGCATCACAGAAATCACAAAAGCAGAGTCAGTGACCTTGGAACAAGGTCCAGGGGGAACTCTGCCCGGTTCCACGGTCACTGGTAGCGAACGAGTGGTAGAGGAACAAACTAGAGTCATTCGTAGTGGTCACCCTGGTGCCACTGTGGAGGAAAGAAGTCAGGTGCAAGAGATGACAACGGGGGGTTCTGGTTACACCAAGACACAGACAGTAACGACAGTGACAAAAACGCAAACAATTGAAGGGGATACGTTTGAAGTATCTGGTGGTGGCTCGAGAGAAGCTGTGTCCACTGCCACAACTACTGTTGAGAGAAGTGGACCACAGGGTCAGGTTATTAGTGAAGTCATGCCAGGAGAAGCACAGACAGTTTCTAAAACAACTGTTACAACATTATCTGCTGCTCCTGGTTCAGACTTTGCTGTGGCCACTGAAATGGGTACTGAGCTTTCCTCTTCAAAATGTATGCAGGGGGAGACTGTGACAAGGTCTTTGACCGAGACTGAGACCTCTTCTTCCTCCACAGGAGCACTTGGAGGAGACGCTACACGAGGTGAGGCAGGCGAGGGGTCCTTCGGGTATGGGATGAGTTCCTCTTCTATGACCACAACCACTAGCAAGACTCCCGAGTCAATCTCCGCTGATTTCGGTAGTTCAGGTAGCAATAGCTACTTCGAACAAACAACGACCAAGACAGTATCTGGAGGGGACATGGGCTCCTTTGGGTCTGGCTTTTCACAATCGACCACAACGGTGACGGAAGGGGACATGGGGTCCTTTGGGTCTGGCTTTTCAGGATCAACCACAACGGTGACGGAAGGGGACATGGGCTCCTTTGGGTCTGGATTTTCTGAATCAATCAGAACGGTGACGGAAGGGGACATGGGGTCCTTTGGGTCTGGCTTTTCAGAATCAACCACTACCACAAAAACCACTGGCACAAGATCACTGGTGTCGGGATCTAGTGAGGCACAAAGAAGTTCTGCTACTTCTGAGGTAACCCAGTCTATGGACGAAGGCTCCTTTGGATCTGGCTATTCTGAGTCCAGGGTGCAAGAGGTATTTGATAGACCTTCTGGATTGCTGTGACTTAATTGATTGATGGTGCTTTTGATTCTCACAGAAAAAGAAAGATTGATACTATTTACATCAGACTTACTCAGAATATAATAGCATGTTAAAATTGACTCGCTATTGTTATTGAATACAAACGCTCAATATTAAAATATGATAAGACATTCTGGTGGCTGGAATATTATGGTAATGACTGAATAATTATTCAAAATAACCTTTTAGAACCATGTTGATTACATACGTGAAATGGGAGGGTGCATGGTCATGGTAGACTAAAAATTTAGTGTAATCCATAATCCAATTTTGAATTTTAAGTTATCTTGATTATCAATCATTAAGTAGCTTGGAAATAACGTTTGTTCTTGAAAACGGATGATATTAGCTTTAATACCTTTGTGCTTTAACGCAAGCGAGTCCTTGCCAACCCAGTAGAGTATACGTGCCACAGATTAAGAGCTACCAAATCATTTGTGCTTTACGTGTTTATGTTGTTCAAGACTGACCAGAACGTTGTGGTGTTTTACATTCCAGCATATTCATTAACATTTTCCAGACCACTCCTAAACGTTTTCATCCAATGACTGCATATAGACAGTGATTTTATGACGGGTTTCTCCTCCATATACATGTATATGTATAACATTCAAAACTTCTCTTAATCATCTCACCAAAGCAAGTTATATTTGCATGTACACGTTCCCTAGTACTTGTAGGTTCATCTATTATCCAGACTACATTCAGTTCAATTCATTGCAACTTTAATTCTATTCATCAAATGTATTAATGTCCACTTAATTTTCATTTAAATTAAAGTCCTTGGATATATGGCAACTTCTTACATACTCACGCCTTCCTATCCTTACTTTCCTCCTGTTACGTTCTTCACCTTACGTTCATCACTTTACGTTCTTCATGTTACGTTCTTCATTTTACGTTCTTCGTGTTACATTCAACCCCCTGAATTTTGTTCTCTTGAAACCTATTTTGACTACATTCTAATACAACTGGGTGAAGGGTGGTTATAAAATCAATTCACAGTGATAATATTTTCCTGGTGATATATGATCATGTTGTGCTTTTTAGGCATGACCGTGGTGTCTGGAGCCGACGCCAAGCGGTAGTTGGTTCCCGTCCCTGTCCCCAGAGGGCTTTGTACCACATGGCCTTACCTGCGTCATCTGACTGTTCCTCTGTGCTTGTAGTGAATATGTGATGTCAGGGACCCACATGTCAGTGGGACCCAATTGTAATCTAAACAGTTCATTTATCCTTGAACCCCAAGTTATTGTGTAATTTCGCCTGCAATAATTCTCCTGTAATAAGCTTAGCCATGGAATATAAACCAAAGTCGTGTAGTGTGTCTAACAAAAATAGATTTCTGAGATGACTTATGTAGATGATAAATTTTGAGATTATACGGTCTGTACACCATTAGACAATTTTAAGATATCAGTATGATGAGTAGATTATTGTAGAGTATCATGATGACTTTGGCATCTTCATTGCTTTGGCTCTATAGCTCAGGCTGTATATTGCTTTAAAAGATTGCTTTGTAATAAGGTAAGTTATTACATAACTAACAAAGAACCGTTTTTTCTGAATTCGATGCACTGTTTGTAGGTCATCCAGAGCACCGAAAGCATGAGCCTTGGAGCCTCCAGGGATGAAGTTGAGGGCATGACCGACCTTGCCGCCAGGACAGAGACTGCTACCTCAGAACAAGTCAGCACATCTCAGCAAGAGGAAAGGAAGACTTTCGTCATCACTGGTGGGTTACTTTGAATGATAAAGAATATAAGTTAATGTGTACATACAAATATCATTTACACTGAGCACACACACGATGTAAATATAAAACAATCATCATGTCATGGCAATGCATCCATCTATCTTCTCTTAAATTTTATTTCAATTTCTCCTTGCACCAAACATTAAATTATTTATTTCGTCACCAATTTTAATTTTGGGTAATGTCTGTATTTGGTTTATGTTCGTTCTGTGTGAGATATTTGTGAGTTGTGATAGAGGGAGGACTTGTCTCTTTTGTCCATAGTTATCTTATTTTATTTGCATCATCCTTTGTGTTGACTTTTATCTATAACATTGGCAGTCAAGCTGCCTCTGCCCTGGGACGTTGTCTCTCAGTGATATTTATTCATACATTATTACTCAGATGTCTGATTTTTTTTCAATTCATAATTATACAGTAAAACTTCTCTATAACGGACACCCAAGGGACTGGGCTCAACTGTCTATAATAGCGAGGTGTTTGGATTAAAGGGGTGTCAGTCAAACAGATTCAAGGGACTGACCCAAAGTGTTTGGCGAGGTGTTTGGATTATACATGTGTCCGTCAGTAGAGGTTTTACTGTATAGACCTGATAACTGAAAACAGTGGTCACTTCCCAGGGCATATTGCATCATATTTTCTTTTATCATTACATCTAGCTATTTCGAGGTCATCATGCACTTGACGCATTGCAGTTAAACCTCAGAGATTTTGTTTTGAAACAAGTTTGTTTTCATTGTTTTGTTATTAGAGTAAATGTTTTATATTTTGACCAATCTTATTTGATAAATACAATTCGATACTGTGAGATTTTTCTGCAATATACTTTACTTGTCATGTCTCTATTTTCTCCAGGTTGACTGCCTGTTTGATGATATTTTGTCTACCCCTTATCTTTAACAGAAACCAAGTAGTATTTACATGGTCATTAATAATCTTAGCTTTTTGCATCAATTTGAATAATAGTGGTTCACTGATTCAGTTGAATGATATTCCTGCCAAGGGTTCATTTTCTCTTTTGCAAGTGGCGCAGGAGAATATAGATAGTAAGAAGTAGAGTTCAGCATGTAAACTGTCCTTTGGAGTTGTTTTGGAAACAGTTCTCAGCCAAATAATCCAAACGACTTTAGATATGTTGGTGTTTCTAATCGGCGGTATGTCACTGCTATAACCTAAACCTTTCTGTGTGTCGTAATTCTGTTTCTCGAAAAACAGAGGAATGCTCGCCGACAGAAAGTGTTATGGTAGAGGAAAAAGAAGAGAGCCAAACCTTCATCATCAAAGGTATCAGTGCCGTCGCCAAAGTATGTTGTTGTCGAAGCTCTGCATTGTTACACAGATTGTGTTCTCTCCTCCTCCTGTGTTTTGCTGTGTACATACACGACAGAGGGCTTCAAGTCACATGCTCACTTGACACTCTGAATACTTTTACTACTTTTACTACAACCAAACAGTCCTGTTTTGTTTTTCAAAGGCCAAATAGGACGACTTTCTTCATTTTACATAGATGCACTCACCTAGAATTCTTTTTCAGATCCTTAGCAATGAAACTACCTTACACATAACTCCCATTGGTGTTGTCAAGTCATATTATCGTACATTTTAGTTGCTAACAATTTGTATTTTGTTTAATGTAGCACTAACACATTATTGTGCTTAATCTAAATATTAAGAGGAGCAATGTGAGAGCTCTGGAGCAGCAGAAGTATTAATGGGTGAACAGGAAGAAACTAGGAAATTTGTCATCACAGGTATTGTTGAGTGACTTTCGTCAGCAGATGATTGATATTCGATTCTTCCTTCTCGAATCATTTCCGCTTTTGTATTTGTCCATAATCGGATGGCTTTATGTGCTGCAATCTGCTGTTACCGATGTCCCCAAGTTCCTGTAAAAAAGTAATCAGAATTAATTCCCAATACCAAAGATAGCTCCGAAAATGTAGCAACCCGAAACAAACTCTTGACTTTCCTCTATTGTCCATATCTTTTGTGAACTTCAATGTGGAGAATTAGTCATCTTTCTGCAGTGATAATAATTTTCACAACCATAGCATTGCCCAACCTTTCCACCTATGCCCGATCTACCCAAACATCTAACAGCAATTGACAATTCGTAAGTCATTCCATATTATGATGTTTGTGCTGTTATTGAAAGCAGTACATGTTAAATAAGTTTTATGTTGTACATTTTCTTCGTATGCAGTCATACATTTAAACTATTCAGCTGCACATATGTATCCATGACTGGGAATATTCAGCATTGACCTGCCACCGTGTTTCGAAAGCTTCAGAGAGCTTTCTTGCATAGCTCCGCACAAGCGTTACAAGCGTTTTGCCTTCACTTCTGAGGGTTAATTCTTACAATTAACTGATTATGTGCTGTGCCATTTTGTCTTGTTTTTGTACACCAGTCCTCATGCACTCCATGCAACATTATCATATGCACCTCATTTAATTAAACACTGTTTCAATGCAAGATACCTAAAAGAAATATTCTTCTGGAAAAACTATTTTAGCATGATGTTTTTTTATTTGGGCCCATCTTTTCGGTTCTAATCTGATACCGATGGAAAGTTATCGTGTATCACTTGCGTCATGAATTTCATTCCGCCCTGAATAATCTTGCACACTATCGAGCTATAATTTATATTCAGTTAAAAATAGATCAAAACATAGATTAATATTTTGGATAATAAAATCGATATTAAAGTTTAAAGTAATTTTTTAAAGTTCCTGCAGATGCACAATTCCATGATGTTTAGACACCCAGATCAATAGTCAATGCATGTCTTTTACTGCATGATTTTGTGGTAACCTTTCCTGTAGGTAGATGACATACAACTTAGTTAGACTCATGAAAAACTCAAATAATTGTCAACATAGTATAACTGTGTCCATTAAAATCTGACAGAAAAGGATGTTTTGAAGTGTGATTTAAAATGATTTTATCAGGTGCACAATAAGTAGCTCAACTAAAGTACATACTTTATTAAAGCACACATTTAAATTAGCCTTTAAAGTTAAATAGGCACCGATCTTGGAGCAACATTGTTTAGAAGTAATGTAATCTGTTAAATGTTGTAGTAGGCATATTTAGTGTGATAGATTCACTGTGCATATAGATAAACATACACCGTAGCTTGTAATGCATCATAAGGGCCACACAAATGGAAGTCTTGTCTACGACCACGATGCAGTACACATGTGTTTTTTCTGCTCACATTCTATGGATCTGACATTTTATGTGCCCTGAACAGGTGTTATTGACCCAAGCACCCAGGAGGAGATCACAATGCAGGATGCTGTCTTGAAAGGAATCATCAACTCCACCACAGGCTGCTACGTTAACACAGTCACCGGGGAGCAATGGCCAATCCCTGTTGCCATGAATGCTGGATTCATCAAGGTATTGTGGGGGGAATTTGCCAGAACCTAAGCAAAGATTTTTCCATTTGAGATCTAAAAGTAGGGGACTACAGTATTAGGTCGAAGGTACTCCGTAGAGATATCAAATTTGTCAATGTAGATTTTAACTTCCTGTAACGAATGAATAATGAATTTAGTAGTAGGGTGAAATTTAAATTGACTGGATCTACAAATGCCATAAATTTATTCCGATTGCTCCCTATATCATAGGCAAGTGAATTTATGTTGCAACAATGATCATATACTTTCAGGTTGAATTCACCACTACAAAGAAGACAGCAGAAAAGAGACGTGATGTTGGTCTTATTACAATCCGCACACAACGTGAGTCCAGACCCTACACTGTCAAGGCTGTGGTTGACGCTAAGACAGAACGTCGCCTCACTGTTGATGAAGCCATTGCAGCAGGTATCTTGGATCAGACAAATGGCACTTACCTGAACACAATGGACAATGAGACAATGAGCCTTGCTGATGCTATCGATTCCAATCTACTTCTTGTTGAGTATGACAAAGATGCTGAGGTGGGTGAGCCTGAAGTAGTGTCCAAAACCTATGCTATCCATTCGGTGGTGGACCAGAAAGCCAAGAAGACCGTGTCATTCTCTCAAGCCATCCGCAAAGGGTTACTTGACAAGGAAACAGGCGCTTACTACCACAACATCACAGGGGAATACACATATGTGGGAGATGCTATCAAGAGGGGATTTGTCAAGGCCACAGTAGTGAAAGATCCAAATTCCCTGGATATCGATCCAGAAAATAAGCTGGTTGTGGAGCAGCTACAGAATATCCGTAAGAAGCTGTTGAACCCAATGAAAGCCTTGGCCACCCTTCGGAAAGCAGCTGCTGCAGAGGCTGGCAAGTAGATCCAACCTGTATTTCATCCTCACCCAACCCCAGCTCAGCACAGTGACTATTTGTGCGACCGGTAGAGAGCATGACCACTGTGCCTGAGCCATGTCGGAGCACTACTACATGAGGGAGGAATCCATCACTGGAACAGCTTACCCTACCTCAAGATCTGAATTCATTAGATATATATATATATATATATATAAGTCAGGGGGGTTTGATTTGAACAAGACCAATAGCACCCATCCTGATAACAGATCATTGAAGGTCCTACCTGTGACAAAAGCACAATTGGCTGTTTCAAGGACAATCTTTGAGCAGTATGCACTTGCAAATTGATCCTCAGTTCATCCTTATTATTGCATGAAAAGTATGGTCAATTGTATTAAATGCAAATTCCAAGAAATCTTGGGTTTATGTCTGTTTAAGTAATCAAATAATGGAAAAGGAATATATCAGAAGGTGGGATTTTGAGTTAAGACTATTAATGAGCGCGTTCTCCCATGTGATTCCTTCTTCATGAGTACACCTGGCAGGCTTATTAGTAGTCCGATTAGTGAAAATAAAAAAAAACTGACTATGTGTCAGATCTAGCAGATTAAGATATCCACACCACGTGCTTTCAAAATGTGCTTATAAATAAATCTTTACCAATATTTGTTAGTTATTTTATGAGCATTGTTATTTGATGATATTTGGAGAAAGTTAATATTGACTGGTGCACTTGAATAATGCAGCAACTGTCATGGGCTGATTTTAAACACAATAATTCCAACCCAATAGATTGCGACACGATAGGGTTTTCCACCCACTCTACTGCAGTCTAAATGATTAACGAAAGACACAATAAGTGTGTCAAAAACTTATTAATTGTATGTTACGTGAATATGAGCTTGTTAACTGTAGAGCAGGATATTCTTGTATGCGTTGCTTGTTATGATCATAAGATCATTGTGCTTCTTGTGTCTGATGAATGTTATCAATAGCGTTCCAGTGATATCATTCAACCTGTAACTCTGTTCACTCTCTATGGATCTTTTCACAATCTATTTTTTCTAAATATCACAGCTTTGAGTATTCTGTTAACAGGTTCCCAGGGTTTGGGATAAAGAATGTTAAAGATGTAACTTATGCAAGTCTAATTAAAAAGCAATAAATCAAAAACCAATTTGGCAACATGTGTGTTGATGTTTTACTTAGTTATGGAATTGTGTATATTATGCGCATCATGCTCACAAAAAAAGCAATATCCCTGAAAGAAAATAAACATCATGTTCATATCCAATCAGCATTGAAACAGAAATTGTTCTATAAAAACATGCTTCTCCAAAAGCACTCTTTTTCAGCTAATTTTCCTTCACGTGTCTGGCCATGCATAAGAATCTGAATCACTCATCAACCACGTGTCACCTACTAAAACTAATAACCAACCATCAGCTCATTATTTCATCATCCAAACTATCTAGCAATTGAATGTGTGTCTCATGTTCCGTGTGTTTTCATTCTCCCACAAGCAGCCCTTCCAGCCCTTATGCTTTTGCCTTCTTTCCTTTACTGCAGCAGCCAATGAGGTGGACAAAGTGAAGCAGCCAAATACCTCCAGTACTGCTCCTACAGATAGATCAGCAGTTCAATGTACCAGTGAGGACACACCTGAGGTTACCTTGGATGCACATTCACAACCAGCTGACAGTGTGAGTCGAGTCAATCAAAATATAGAATCTGAAGATGCGTCAGGAGGGGCAAAAATGTCAAAGAAAAAGTCTAAAATTCCCAAGCGAAAGGGTCAAAAAGAAAAATTTGAATCGCCAAAAGGGGAAACAAATATTGCGGTCGGTAATCAAGAAAATACATTTGAAACTATGGTCATTTCCGATAAAATTCAAACAAAGGATATTGTAGATACACCGAAAGATAAGGGTATTGAATCAAAAGAAACTAATTTAAATGTTAAAACTGACATGGTTGAAACGACTATCGCAGGGAAATCATCCGAATCTTTGGGCAGCAAGGTAGAGAAGGGTTTTAAAAATAGAGTGGCAGACGATAATGTCAATGCACTCACAGTCAAAGTTTCAGGTATAGATGACGCATTATATGACTCTAAGAAAGTTACAAAAGAAAAGGTAACTGGAAAAGAAAACCTGGTATCAAAAACAAATATTACAGTAGAGAAGGAAAAGGGCAAACAAACAACTGATTCTGAACTAAATACATCTGAGGGTGTAAGTGTTGAGGTAAATGAGGCAGGAACCTCTAAGTTAGAAAAAACAACCAGAGAAAAGGGGGCGAGGGGTAGCAAAATACCATCGGCAAAAAGAAATAGTCAGAGACCTCCTAAGGGAATTAATACCAGTGATGACATTTCAGAACCAGGAACTAGAATAGCAGAGGAAATGTCATCAGCCGTGGTTCTCAATGAAAAGCAAACTATCACATTCAACCAAGAGAAAACTGAAGTAAAACGTGAAAAAACATCTTCAGGTGCTTCAGAGGAGAGTAATATTGAGGGTGCAGGTGGTTTTGATTCTGCATCCTCAGAGAAGGCAGCTGTTATTTCAGGGAAAATTAAAGTTGATGAACAGGAGAGTACTACGGTGGAAGGCAGGGGACATGACATACGTCAACAAGCTGAGGCAGATGAGGGTTTGGTGGAGGAAAATATGAAAGGAAAGGGCAAGGATATACAAATAGGTAATGATGATGGCAAGAGTACCACCCTTAAGGGTGAGAAGACAACAGATACGTCACATAAGGGTAAAAGGTGTAAGGGCAAGAAACAGAAAACAAAAAGAGCTGGTCAACATTTGTTGAATAAAGATGGGTCTGAGGAGGAATATTTCACAGCCACTGCTGAAGAAGATGTGTATGAATTGGCAGAAGAGTCAGAAGATGTACCTAAAAAGGTATCAGTCTCTCAGAAACCAAGTACTATAACTGACACAGATACTGTAATTAGCACAACTTCAAGAAACCAGAATGTTGCTGAAAAGGTTGTTGAAGGAGCAGATCTCATATCCCAATCAGAACAGAGGAGCCCTAAACGTGGGGAAGTATCAGGGTTTGGGGCTGCAGATCAACAGGTATCTGATCATAACGATGGGTTCCCCCTTGTGGAAGGGGATGACACTCAAGTTGATCATTCTGACTCCAAGCGATTGAGTGAAGCTAGGGGGCGTGGTAAGGGAAGCTCACTTGGAGTGATCGAATCTGGAAAGCATGGAAAAGAAGGCTTAAAGGGTCAGAGTGAATCTGGAAAGGGGGGCTTAAAGGGAAAGGGTGAATCTAAAAAATATGGAAAGGAAAGTTCACAGGAATCAAGTGAATCTAGAATGCATGAGAAGTATAGCTCCTCTAGAGAAATAGTTTCATCAAGGTCAGAATTACATGAATTTGAGACAGAACAAGAGGGCTCTGAGCATAAATCTAAGTCCCCCCTAGTGGAAGGGAATGACACTCAAGTTGATCATTCTGACTCCCAGGCTGAAACTAGAAGGCGTGGGAAGGGAAGCTCATTGGGAGGGAGCGAATCTCGAAAAGGAGTTTTGAGGGTTCAGGGTGAATCTGGAAAGGGGAGCCTAAAGGGAAAGGGTGAATCTGGGAAGCATGGAGAAGGAAGCTTAAAGGGACAAAGTGAATCTGGAAAGCATGGAGAGGAAGGTTCACAGGAATCAACAGAATCTGGAATGCATGGGCAGTATAGGTCTTCTAGAGAAATAGTTTCATCAATGTCAAAATTGCATTTGAGTGGCGAGGCCAAGGGTGAGCAAAATCTAAAGGGGGATGCCAAAGAACGAACCAAATCAAAAGGTAGAGTTGCAGGAATACTTACTACCATGACGACAACCACAACAACTACCACAACGACAGCTGCCATATATGATGAAGGTGCGGGGGCGGTTGGTGGTGCTGCCGTTGCAACAGCAACAACATCAACTGTTTCAACAAAATCCAGGGCTACGGCATTTGTAGTTGGTGAGAAGGGACAGGGGGGAGAGGTACTGGTACAAGGTGAAGTAAAGGTTCTACAGGCAGATCCGACTGAGCATGAACTTCTCATGAGTCGAGTGTGCAGGGCTGCAGTACCTTTACAGATGCTCATGATGATGCTCCTAGGCTTTGCCTGTCTTGTACCAATGACAGAGGAAGAGTTCAATTGTGCACTAGCCAATGGCTTTGAGAGCACTTTGGGTTTGATGATGCGTTACAGAGATGGTCCTCCACCAACATAATGATCTCATATTGTCATCATTATAAACCTTTACTTACTCGTGCATACCTTACGGACTGCAGTAAATAATATTGTTCATTGGTTGTGATTGAGCTTCAACAATATTATATAGTTGGAATCTCAGAATGAATTTAGTGAAAATTGTGATACTAACAGGGTATAATTCTTATATTGGAGGAATTTACTTACCCAAACGTTGCTTTAAAAATGAATATATGTATACATTCGCAGGAAGTAATCGATTAATTGTTTATCTTGAAACAAATAACATTTTTGTATAAGGTGTAACATGATTAGTTGAATTAGAAATGGAAGGATACGATTTATACAGTGTAGCTACAACTTTCAATCTTGTGATTCAAGACATGATTATTTCTTTGAAAAGTATAATCCGATACTTGATACTATGCATTTTTTAACGGGATAGAAAGCTTTGCTCGCTTTCATACATATGCAGCTATGTGCCTTATGAATATGGTTGCCTACATAGTAGGACACCTAAATTGTCTAAGATAGTCAGGCATTCTTTGTTCACCTCTTTACAGATATGGTCTGTTTTGTGTACTTTTAAATGTTACCTGTCGTTTTATACCAGCTTTTGTCGCATTTGTCATGAATTGTTTGATTCCAAGGCATTGCTATTTTACTGCATTCTAGCTTGTTTTGCCAGTATACAACATTATATCTTTTTAATAAAGGACGCTAAACTTTGAATTGGTTATTTTTATATAGTAAGTTTAGTCACAAAATAATAATTCTCCACCCCTGTCTAATTTCGTTGGGGAAACAATCGAAGTACCCTTGGGTCTTTAATCCTCAATTAGTTCCTCGAGGTTTTAATTTCATTTTGAAAAAATGGCCTTTAATTATCAATCTGAAAGTCGATATAATTTTGCTTGATGAAGGAGTAAATATATAATTGATTAACCTTCTTGTATTCCGTTGGTATTATATATCCTTCCCATCAAATATGCACCCTAAGCGAAAGCTTCCATCTGCTGTCCCCACCTGGCGTACCCTCCCTTAACCGTCCATCCGTGCATGTATTCCTCACTCCATCGTTATACCTCTCCAACCAGTGGCTAGCTAACCCATCTTTAATCAAAGAGCGAGAGTAATAGGTAGACAGTTGGTTCATATTATTTTCCGTCTAGTTTAATCTATCGATGATAGTTCTTACCTGGATCTATAATTATTAGCAAGAGATTTTTCTGAATAAAAATAAATACATGAATTTACAACCTTTGAAGAGAACGATATCTATAGTTCAACATAGGCTAATCTGTCAACGTGGCTCCCATGTATAAAATATCTATACATTATTCCTTATATAAATTTTTTTTTTGGACGTGTTTATTTTCAAACAGAAAAGAAAATAGGAAAACAAGCAGAAGTAACCGCCGCAAACAGTTAGCGTTTTTATAGGTTATCTGCTATCAATTCTATTTATATTTCATAGAGATATACAAAATGAGTGTATTATAATAAAGAGTTCTATACAATATATATGAAGGAATTATATAAACACATAATGGACATATGAGTTTAGAAATGATGAGTGATGATGTAGATAATCTATATTAGCATTTTAATTAAAGGTGAGGAGTGAGAGTGAGAGCAAACTGGGTGATAGGCCCATTTAGCCTTTATCCAGGTAGAACTTTTCCCTGTAATACTTTAAAAAAATATAAATTGTAGATGAGAAATCTATCGAAAGCGGTTTGAAAGTACTGCTTTATCGCCGACAATATCGGTAAACTCCATAGACTTAACATAGCGACATTTGAAATGTCGGTAAAATGAGCGGAAAATTTAGCGACGTACCAGCCGAGGCTCTAAAAAGTCGGCCGACATTTTTTTTAGTACATGCAGATTGTCGGTCCCCTTTTTCTGTTGGCGGTAAATTTCCGAACATGTCGGTGCTGTTGCCTTTTTGATGGCCGACGCCGCAAGGATGTCGGAAATATTGCCGCCTTGGTGTCCGCCATGTCGGCGTGCATGTCGGCCGATATTCTATACTACCACCATGTCGTTAATTTGATTTTGATTTAGAAAATACTTTATTCAGGTCTATTACATTTCCACACGTACAAGCATGAATTTTCTCAGGACAGCCTGCTTTAAACAATAGAAAAAGGGTTTATTCTTATACATTCGCTCTGTTTATAAATATACTATTATGATTACATTGACAAAAACATGTTAACATGTACAAGTTTTGAAATATTTCGCGAATATTTATCTATCATTACATACTAACTTACATGACATAAAATAGCCTAAGCATCCAGTAAATTAAAAACAAATATCCAGCTCATGTCACATACCGTCTAATATGTATTGATATATATATGACAGAGTGGGTTAAAAGCATGCATTATACAGAAAAGGAAAAAAACCAGACGCCGTGCTCTTACAGACTAACCATTAATAATCATAACTGTTACATATATCCTTTTGTACATATATTTGTACTTTTTATCATTTCTATTTCTTTAATTAGATCGAATATAGGTTTTAATATGTTTCCATATTATGTTCTTTGTGTATGATGATATAATTAATTATATATTGTGGGGAAGATAGATATCAATTTTAAATAATATGGATATCGAACAAAGAGCACTAGCAACAATAATATAAGTGAAGTCCCACAAATAAGTCAAGTTTCGTCACAAAAGTACAAGAGCCTGTATAGCACAAAAGATTTTCTCCAAGGGAGGGAAATCGTTCTATCTCAGTACATGATGATTTACATTATATTATATAAGTGAATATTTTCACGATATTGATTTTAGAAATATCAAAATACATAGAAGCACTACCACCTGCACTGTGTCACATCAATTCATGACAAAAAAACTATCATTTAATAATTTAGACACATTAATCTTGTTCACATATTTTATTTTGCTAATCTCTACATCAACGACATAAGGACATCTACACAATTCCAATCACACTATCTCATTATTTCCCATTATAGATTACAATAATGTGTAAGGGAGGTCCCATACTTCTCCACTGTAATTTGGTTGATGCAAGGCGATAGAAATATATATTAACAAGAAAATACTTGGAAAAATATTAAATAGCCTTTTCAGGCATCCAAAATTATTCTTTCATTTATAAAAAGGTGTCGTTAACAATGGTATTTGAGGTAAATTAGCATTCATTAGCCTGTATGTATGAACATGCATACATTCTTAAATGTATGAACATGCATAAATACATGTATGAACATACATACACATTCAATTATTGTACATACATGTATTATGATGCATACATGAATGTATTACCTTCCGATCTCCGACTACTGGTCCGAGGGATCCGGGAAGTGGTCGGTATTTCCCGACGCGTTTTTTTCCTGATACCAAGGATGTCGGTGTACTAAACTAAAGGTCGGAAAAATGCCGAAGTCGTCGGCCGACTTGGAGTACTATTGGAGGATTATACCGATTTTTTCGGATAATCGGCCGATATTATCGTTGCTAAGGCGGTACTATCAAACGGCTTTCCATAGTAATCACTAATAAACGATTGAATGCTTTTTGTTGCTTTTATAAATAGAAGGAAGATAAATAACACCCTGAAGTAAATCGTGAACCATAGATTCTGGTAGATATAAACAGGTTATGTTATTTAATCAGAATGTCAATTAAATAGTTTGACACCTATTCTTTCTTGAGAAACCGATATCAGAAATAATATCGGTCTGATATCGGCTCAATATCAGAACTGATATAAGAAATAATATCGGTATGATATCGGCTCAATATCAGAAACTGATATCAGAAATAGTATCGGTGTGATATCGGCTCAATATCAGAAACTGATATCAGAAATAGTATTGGTCTGATATCGGCCCAATATCAGATCTGATATCAGATCTGATATCGGGCCGACCGAATTTGAGGGTGCAGTCTGATATCGATCGATATCAGATCTGATATCGGGCCGATGGAGTGTCTGATATCGGGCCGATATCAAGGTGATATCGGGTTTCTTGGTGGGAAGCACCAATTGCGTATACCATAATTCTTTATATAACGCATTCTATACGTTGGGGCCATATCACATATATGGAATACGCGGCGTGCGTATTCGACAATGTTTCCCGCCGAAATTCAACTATTGATACATGGAGTACACCATGATTTAGTTTAGTAATTTTGTAGTAAAGAATTCTAACTTCCAGATCAAAAGATCAAAATCTAAGGTAATAAGACCAAAGCTAAGCATCATACACTTGATGTCTTAAAGTATTGAAAAAATAACAGCAATCCAAGGCGCTCTTGGAAGATCTATGCTCGCACAGAAAGTGACATGACCTTTTTCCTATGTAACTGTATTGAAAGTTGGAAATAAAAATACTTATATATATGATTTATAATGTTCATTTATGTTTATGTGTTTATCTATTAAAGGCAAGGTATATAATAAAACAGTTGACTAACTCGTCGGTTTCAGTAATTTGGAGTATTAACCAACTCGTTAGTTAACCTACATTTATGGCTAATTCCGCCATACTTTGCTTGGAAGGGTAAATGTGATACATCTAGACAAAATGAGCAGCTTGCCTCTATTAGCGTAATAAGATGGGCTTGATTTACAGTTTGCATTTATTTCCAAGACAATTATTCTTTTCTAGTATGTGTAAGGGTTGTTCCGTATAAGTGTCCATGATGACCCAGGAACAAGCCCATGATAAAGATACGCGCATTTGACATAACGCGTGAGGTGGTGGCCTTCTATTCGTATTAATTAATTGTGTTCCCCAACCTCGTGCCTTGATTTTATTTTCAGAAACCTTGCCAGTCAGAAATGAATATGAAAAATTAATGATATCCGTACAAGTCATTGATTGGATCCCTTTCCACGGACGCGCTCTGTATTCGTGTCATAATTAGAGCCGAAATGAGATGCCACTGCATGAATCTATGCTGAAGACCTTTGTGTATTGTCCATCAAATATGTTCCATTGGCGCAAGCACACAGTTAAGTAAACATCGCGAAGGAATGTGTATGAATCAAATAAAGCAGTACTGAGTTTAAGGAATTGAGTGTGATGCACTGCCATGTAGTGCACATTTAGTATTCTTGTTTCAGAGTAAAAAGAAGCTAGGTATCAATGAATCAATAGATTCTTATCAAAGTTTTGCAGGTACAATCGTGTAGTATACCTTGGAATAGTTCATCACGGGAGAGATTTATAGCAACTCATTTAGTTCTGTTTCTCTCAGTATGCTTCTAAAAGCGTTCCTACCAGTTCATAAGTTTGATTTGACAAATATGAGTGCAAAAGGCAAAATGTCAGCCAGTGATGGTGCCAGAATCGTACACCATCGTCACGATTTATGATTTATTTATTTATACAAAAAGAGTTGGGAATACCTACGGCAACCATTGACATTTCCTCGTCGTTTGAAAATAAAACCATGTATCTAGGGTGAATAAATATTGATCTAGGTGTGAGTTTTACCACAATATTATGGAGATTCGTCGGGCATTCCAAATAAAGGAGGCTGTTGGGACTCCACTGAAACTGACCTGTCATTAATATATTTCTTTTTACACGAAAAGCTGAGAAGCGGTACTATTTATACTGTAATTGACCCTGCATTTGGGATCAAATATAACATCAATGTATATTTTGATATTGGGCCTAAAAAATGTTGTTAAAAATCAAATATAGCTAGAATACAGTGAACAATAACCTATCGAATTGTTAGAATCTATTTTCTAGGCATACTATATAGTCTGTGGACTGGTAAATATGAGATAACCTTTGTGGTATGCACTACTCCCCTGACCTTCTTACTGGACTCTACGTTTTCCAGACACTCTTCAAGGCAAGTGGGCTTTATCTTTATGTTTACTCATGTGTATGTCTCTTAGAAAGGAATGGTATAGTATCCCCAGCCCATGTAATTACTCGCCACCTACACTAAAACAAGACAACTTGTCTTGCACCGCTAAAACATCTACTTTCAGACATAAAGATAAAAACTGGAGAAAAGAGTAGCTCCTCCTCTTCATTCGACCTACAGCACTCATAAATATATATACATCCACGTTCTGAGTTCGTGGAGTTTCTTGGGCGTTCATGGTATGGTGGATGATATCATCTTAATATTAAACCGATTTTTACCCCCCCCCCCCCCGCACTAGTCACCATATGATAGGAACCTCACGGATAGAATCGGATGAGAAAACACATTTTACAATCCGGTATGTGGTATAAGGTGCTCCAGAGTAACAGAGACTATATAAATGACTTTTACATATAGATATAAAGACAAACATATATTGATAATTGTATTCATGAAGCGGACAAGCTTTTGGTATATATACCGTAAGAATGGCTAAGTTCAATTTATGCCACCCTTCTTCGTCTTACGTCGATGGGGAACTCTCATCCCATAATTCATGGTTTGGGTCAGGGCCATGAGCTGTTCTAAAGTATTTGTAAGTGAATGCCACTTACAGGCCACCGTGGCATTACCAGATAACCACGCACACAGTGCTTCCAAAGAGTAATGATAATATAGTAGTAGTAGCTTGAAGGTCGCGCATCACAAGTGTCAAGTTTTAACTTAAGTATAATGTTTACTACGTGAAGTTTACCAAGGGTAGCTAAGGCTTTACGAATCATGCAATCAAAGAACAGGTTGCGCATATTTGGTAATTAGGTTTCCTGGTTGAGTCTTATTGGGCGTCTTTGATGAAGATGGTAGTCGCTCTCCCGACTGTAACTCGCTGGGATAGATTCGCTGGGAGAAGAAATAAGATCCTGAAACTCGCCGAGTGCATAGGTACCTAAAGGATATACGTGGGAAATGGATACACAAGGGATTAATCAGTGAGTAATTCCATCTGTCTAGACTATACTACTATATTGGTTGGGCTTTCTGATTTGGTATCATGGTTTAGCATTATGTTATAGCTGATGTAATATATCATTATAGGCTATTTCTAATCTTGGAGAAATTTATATAATGATATTACCTAGGTCACGGTGCATGTGTTTCTCCATGAGAAACATCTTAGAGACTGTGTTGACTTGGACTTTGAACAGATATGTGTCAGTGGCATGTATAAGTGTTTGCATGGGATAAACAATGCATTCCTAAAGCATTCTTACACGGTGCTCCTAAGATTCGGTCATCCCACAACAAATGTATTGGAAAACCATAACATATTCGGGATCATCCTTATAGCATTAATCTTTTCAACCAGCATAATTGTAAGTTTTCCAAAGAAATCTTGCAAATGTAACGCTGTGTCACGTATAAACCATGAAACCACTGTGCAATGGTCATAATTATATATACGTCTTTCATGTATAAACCATGAAACCACTTTGCAATGGATATCTTGCATCATATACTTCATCTTATGAATACATTGTATAACAAAACGTATACATCACAAAGAATTATGAAATTTATCGGAATAATAACGGCATCAGCTGACTCGGGTTGCAGGATTGAAGTTTCTACTGTTCAATAGGAATTGAAGTTAAAAAAAACTCAAATCTAGTAAATTCAAACCTTTCGTGAGTCACGGAATTATAATTATATATGAGATCCTTTTTTAAAAAATGTAATCTTTATTCAAGTCTATGTTCGATTAACTGTCCGTCTATTCTCTCGAAACGACTTTTCTTTATCGTTTTGCATTTCATTTTGGAAGCCACATCCTGAATAAAATGCAATTCATATCCTGAAATAAACTTTTCAAACCAAATATCAAATCGGTTTCCATGGAAAACGAAATATGGTTTTGGGGGAGAAATGGCAAATCATTTTATTTAGTCACCATACACCAGTAAGCAATTATGAAAGGTATTGGTGCAGATTCTGATAATACGTGTTCTTTATAGAGTTGACGCATTGTGATTGCCATGGTAATCGATTTTCAGGAGGAAAATAGCTTTTTATGGGGAAAATGGCCAGATAATTTGAGCTAGTGATCATTCTTATTCGTTTTCTTTGATTAAAGATAGTGTAAAGGGCCTAGTCCACTAAGCCGATTCTCATGCGATTTTCCGCCGCAGAGGACTCTTTCCTACTAAATTCTGTGAGAATCGCATGAGAATCGGCTTGGTGGACTAGGCCCGTACGAGTGTATGGTAAAATGGTCTAAATGTTCCAGCGCTGCATACATTTAATGTCAAATGCTTTATCGTATCCCCTGTGTCTGTCCTTTCCATGAACCCCGTGAACTCAGGGAGCAATATCTGCCTGAGGCGAGGGTTATAACACATCTGGGTCAACCAGGTCACCTGCTCCTACTAGAAATATTATATATGATCTAAGTATATATGTGTATGGATGGATGGATGAATGAATAAATGCATCACACATTTATTAATGTATGCATTTATGTATTCAATCAACGATTAGATGTTAATTGACGACCTGACGAATGTGGAATGTGTTCTGGTTAGAAGAACCATAGCACCAGGTCGCCCTGGTGGAATGTTTCTAAGTGCCGTCGAATGTAAGGGCAAAAGCGAAGATAAATCAAGCTAATAGGTTGATGTGTTTGCACATAGCACTCTGAAATGTTTGCATCATATCCACTGACTAAACCTCTTGGTCCTTCTTTGCGTTTGTATTCCATGTCTTTGTCTGCAGCTATGTTTCATATGCATTTCTCCCAACCAATATTGAAGGTATTATCAAAGCGACACTAAAAACATCTTCGGATAGATTGCTCTTCGTTGTACGTATTGAATGACTCGTAGCTAGTGCGCTTACATCTATTGCTTTTTCTGAGAAACTAGAAATATAAATTACTTGAAGTAATGACGATTCAGATTACATCAAATTAATAAAAACACTTTGTAGTCCCTCCTACATCGGGTCGTTTATCCGATATATGATACGAATTTCTGTGCGAAATACAATGTACTTAAAGGATTATTGTGTATTCACAAAAAATCGTGAACTTTCTATATTTCCAAAGGTAAAGAGATTTACAGCACAAAATAAATGATTGTGTGTGCAGGCAATGCATGAGAGTATCTGCATACAGATATGCGGGTCTTTTCCATCATAATAATGTATTGGATTAAAAATCATTATGTCCGGATAAAAGAAATTCAGCATTACAAATGTGCCTTTAGAAGAGTGTGTACACATATATTCATGTTGTATGTACATATTATTATGTATACAAGCGTGATATATAGTTTTAATCGGCATATTCCAATGAAGGAAATTCGCTTGCAACTTTTCAGATGATGGCTACGTTGAGAGAAAATCAATACACACAATATGGTGCAGTTGACGCACTGACGAAGTGTCAAATGTTAAATGTGAAACAGGAGACTTTTTAGGACTATTCATATGGGACTTCACTGCACGCCTTCTGAGCTTTTCTGGGAAAGGGTTACTTTATTAAAATACATTTCTAAAACTTATAATCCCTTTTTTGCAAGTGCTTTATTTTCTTATCCTGCATCTGGGCTTCTACATACTAAATGCGCATGAGATTAAAAACCTTACGACTTGTCATATATTCGACACTTTTTCACTTTGTGGCGCTGCACATGTAAGGCAAGTCTCGTTTTTATGAAACAATTTGGTTAGTCATCCTGTGTTATTCGATTTGTTTGCATTTTTCTAAATATCCAAATAATAACTCCTTAATACCTACTTCTCACACTTTTTTAAAATTATTTACTCTCTTTCATTTCTTTTCCCTTTTCCTTCTCATTCACTATTATAACTTTTGTACAGGCTGGTATCCAAAACCCATGCATTTGAATCACACACTATTCATCTGCTCTATCAAACTCAATAACAGCATTATATTTTACCTATTTGATTTTTACCACGATTTTCTTGATTCTTTTGTATTTTTTTGTTACAACAGAACTTTGTTAACATATTTTCACTTACCCGCAGGCTCAAATTGAACACGGGCACTGCTAAATCGATTTTTTTCAATATTAGGCAAATAAATACTATCGTGGTGATGCTCTTCTGTTTTGACTCCCAGGAAGAGGAGATGTTTTTCTGATCTCTTTGTTTCCTCTCTGATCATCTCTTCCAGGTAATCTGTGTCCAGTCGTTTCTTGATCTTCTGAATCTAGATGTCTCTATCTGTAGGGGGTTCTCATTGGCCTCGACTTTTCTTTCCCACTCTAACTCTTCAAGCTGCCCTAGGGACTCCAATAGATGGACAAATTCCTAGGAAGTCTCTCAGGCTGAAGTTAAACTTATAATCTTTCCCTACATGGTTGTAACCAATACGATCATCAAATAGTTCCTCTTAAAAAAACATTATAATATTATAACTATAATGTTAGCAAGACTCCGTCGAAGAAATACACAAGATTTGGTATCCAATTTATTCACCCTATCACAAAATCATCAAGAATCTCTCACAAATAAAAAAGATTCAAAGTTCTTTTGCCGAGATTCAGGTATTGCAAAATCTTTTATTTTGAGCCGACCATATGTTGGCACATTCTGATTAGACGCTAATAGTACTTTACCAGACAGATCCTAGGCTGGCCTGAGAGTTTGTTTCGACAGCATGTAAATATATATTACGACTAGCCAGCCATGAGACCCTTATGTAACTATTTTATCTAGAGGGCATCAGTTATGGAGTGTGATGTAATGATTAAATGATAACTGACAGTACCATGTCAGCACCATATATCTAAAACGAGCATTTCGTAGTTGGCATTGGTCAAGGATAGACAGGATCGGCCTCCTTGGTAAGTGCACCAACGAACTAGTTATTTTATTGTATATTATACTAATAAGAGTACAGATTAATGCGTTGAGATTCTCACTGTATATGGTTTCAGTGATGGCTAACTTCATATCGATGGAGTTTTAAAACTGGACATAAGGTTGTCAAAATTCCGAAGTTGAAAGGTGTTCTGTATTTATTTAAATGATTTTATTTAGCCAATACATTATGTGAATCACATTATTCTCAGTTGAAGCTAAGCTAGACAGAATAATTATAATAAAGGTTACAAAAAAGACATATGGTCTATGCTAAATGTTATGCTAAATGTGTTAAACTTTCAAAGGGATTTCCCATAATGGAATTATATACCACCACAGAGTCATAGATATATGTATTCCATGTTGGTTGCGCCTAGCCTATTCAGTGGGAAAATAAACAGGAAATTGATCAATATAACACATCGAGATTGTCCAGTTCAGATTTAATTGATATGTGTTCCACGATGATACATAGCCACATGGACATATAGATTCTACAATGAAACCAGACCGATGTATGTGTATTATTATTTATTTATTCGTTCATTCATTTTTTGAGAGGCCATACTTACATGAGAATAATATGTGTGTGTGTGTGTGTACCTACCATTATTGACCAATGTTCATGCATGGTCATCATTTTAAGAAAATGGCAAAAGGACATTAGAGTAATTTACTTACATAGGACTACTTTACTATCCGAGTATGGACAGCGAGACCATTTGAATCAATTGGGCTGTTGGTCAGAGTACGGTCAGACACAAATATGCTTTGGACAATCAGCAATAGATAAGAATGATATGCATGCCTAAAGAGATTTGTGAATCTTCATGATATATCACGCGATGAGAGTAGCTAATGATTGGCGATAATACATCCGGCCATATAGTACTTGACCGAGGTTATAGTTAGTTGATGAAGCTGGATGAGCGCCCCCATTGAAACCCCATACATTATATATTCGCCTTGACAGTGAGGTAAGGTAATTTTACCCTAAAGCCAGCTGATAAATTTAAGGAAATTGGCGGCAAATATGACTAGTTTCAATGGAAGATTTTAAAGTGTAACCTTTATTGTTACCAAAACAATTAATATGTGTGTTTGTCCATTCCATTCCAGTCTCTGTGATGATCATTACCTGTCTGCCAACAGCCCCCTACGCCAACCCCGCACCTCCACCCAAAAGCCCCCTAGGGCAATAGCCCCACTAAAGTCGTAATAGGCCCCCTTCTCATTCCCGTCACCCACTTCTTTATAATATCCCCTCCCTCCTCCTCTACCTCCCCCTCCTTCTAATGACTCCTACAGATATAGGAATCAGGTTAAGAGTATGTGGCAGAGTATTGCGAAGATATGGAACTTTTATTAGCAAATGCTCCCATCTCAGAAGAAGTTTGTCTTCATTATTTTATTGATAGAGTATTATCATATAACCCTTACGTAATGGTGCGTGTCACTTAAGCCACAGGTAGCTTTAAATTCAAAGTTCTAACTTCTTTTCATCTTTAATTACGTAATTATTATGTAATATTACAGGGCACTGTTGCCACTGTACTTAATAATCTTAATTATTAATTAGTTTTAATTGTGTATTACGCAAGTTTAAGTCGAACTTGACTACATTAATTTCACTACATATTTAACTGTTTCATTATTATTGCGTAATCATTACATAATGTTACGCAACATTGTTAAACACATTTTTATTATAATTGTCTTCTCCTTGTACAGGTGACAGATTCAATATTATCTCCCCTCAATATTCTTGTTTCTCTTATGTAATCTTATATAATGCTTCTGCCTCTTAACTATTCTTATATAACTTATCTATGTCACAAGCAGTTTAATTAAATTAATATCTCGTCGGCGAAGCGATTTATAATAATTGGAGGATAATATTTTATACCTCCTTGTGTCAAATTTATATACTTCGTTATTATTCATGTTACACCAGACATGACATATAACCTAGGTATATTTATATAAAAGAAACATTCATATGTTGTTATAGAAAGTATATTTGGATTAGATAGCATTCTTATTTCGGTGAAATGACATTCTTATTTCGCCAAAATAAGCTCTAAGTTCGGTAAAAGGGACAGAAATAGTATCCCTATCTTGGAATGGAGAGGGAGAAATAGGATTCTAATTTCACCCTAGCACTCATTTCAAGTGGAAACTATTAATTTCTTATTTTGTCACTTATATTTTTATTTCTCCACGAATTTACGCACGGAAGGGGTGGAAGGGAGAGAGAGGAGGGATGGGTCAGAGGGGGGAGATAGAGAGATAGATAGGTGGCTTCTGGCCTAGGGGGCTTTTGGCAGGGGGCTTACCACCATAGGGCTTACATCCGGGGGGCTTATGACAGGGGGGCTTTAGACCGGGAGCAATTGGCCTAGAACCAAATTTAATATTGAATCGTAAATTGGTTTATCTTTATTAATCTTATAATTAAATACAATTATAGTAGGATTTGTAAGTAAGACCATTTTACGAAATCATAAAATCACTTTTAATAAAGAACATTCACCACCCCCAATGTGAATTTTATCGGGTATCCACTTGTTCTGTTTGACTATGCCTGACATTTTAAACGTACGAAAATGAACAATACCTCGAGAAATTTAGCCAAAGACTGTATAGGCTATGGAGGAAAGTCCATGCAGTGATTATCCCACGTTATTCATATTATGGCAGGTGTGGCAACCTCATAATGTCCTTGTCTGGACCAATAACAAACAATAGTCTAAACATTTCAATGACACAGTCAATCTGACTTGTCCATTAGGATCATTGGCCTATAGTAATAGCCTTGTACTCGCCATGACTCATCTTAGCTCCCCAATTAAGCGTGACCCGTTGAATAAAAGACACGCAAGAGGATATTCCATGTCCGGAAAATATTTCTAGTATTTGTTCATCGCAAAGATGTACTGATCAGTTGTAGGCCTACATTAATCGGGGGGGTGAGATGGATGAAAAACAGAATATTTTTTTTTTGTTCTAAAATCTTTATTCAGGAATTAATGACAATATAATGCAATTTCACCCTAGGGGTGATTTTCCGCATGCCCTGATATCTTACAATATATTATACAGTCAGGGTTCTAGGGATTCTTCCTAATAATTTACAGTCACGGTCATATATGCACTTTCGTTCCATTTTCAATTTATCTACCTTTATAGTGCGACCTAGGCGTATTTAAGGATGATCGCGGGTATTTCCCAAAGTAAATAGATCAGCCTGATTTTTTCACAGTTTGTACTCCAAATCATGCTGATTTCAAATATAATTTTTTAAGGGGGGTTCCCAAACTAGATTTTTTGCTATTTCCGTTTGAAAATAAAAAGTTATTTAATTAATTTAACATGGCCGTCTATGGAGAAAAGAGTGTTTTTGAAACGTTTCATCCATTTTAAACCATAAATTGTAAATACAGTTGGCTGATTCTTTAGTATATCATAGTTTAAGGAATATATTTTCTGAAAATAACAAGAAAATTGGTGGTTCCCAGATTACTTTAGGAGCTGCAGGCCCCCGAACTTGACATATCAGTAGAATAGCTTAGAATCTCAATGTAAACAAGGTGGCTTACGGTGTCGTAAAAGAATAACAAACAAGAAAAAAACCATACACTAATCTGTTCAATCTTCAGAAGTGTTTCTTTTTAATAACTGAACATCACTAACCTAAGAAATGATAAAAAAATAAATAAATATGAACATGGTCAATGTCGTAAAATCTCCGCCGTTTTTGGTAACTGAGAAATACCCGCGATCATCCTTAAGTCCATTTCATAAGTCTTTATGTACATACTTTCAATAATTTTAAAAACATAGCATTAAAGATTTTTACGAATAATATATGACTCTGCTCTTTCACAAGAGTAATGTATGATAATAATGAGATGAGATGTGGGTGAATAAATGAATTAATGAAAAAAAATAGTGTTCCTGGCTAATTAATTACTTCTGCCTCTTACAGAGAGGTGAGATGATGGAACGTGTTATTACAACTACGAATATATTTATAACTGATCAATTTCCATTTTTGTATGGTGGTGTTGCAGTAATTAGTGACTTCATTATCACGATAATTAACAATTTTTCTACAATCAGTGTGACATTATATAATATAATAATACTTCCAAACAAATTGTTATCCTTCAAGCTGTTGATGGTTTTACATTTTTCCATCCTATATACAATATCAATACATCTTATATATACAAGAATAATAATAATAATAAGAATAAGAATAAAGGATAAAGGGTACATAGTACATGTCTAGATTAATCAAGTTCTCCAGTTCACAGTTTGTGAGTGTTAGGCGGAGGGGAGGTCAAAAAAGAGGGTTTTCTTGGGGGGGGGGGGGGGGGGGGGGGTAGGGGGGGTTGTGTTTATCCATTTTCTAATTTAATTCTTTTCTTTAGGAGACTCTTGAAAAACCTTTCATCACCTATCAATCTCAAATCAGCGCTAAGTCCATTCCAATTTACATTAATACAGTTCCGCAAACATCTCTCATCCTTATTTGTCTTGGGTGCAAAATTGCCTAGCATAGGTGCCATGGCCTGTCTCGTGTTTCTAGCTGGGAACACCGCATTACCTTCCTTATAAACTTCCTTATGTCCAATATTACATAAATTATATCTCATTCTCTGTTTAATGCTCATAACACCAGTTAATCTTAAAATTTCAATATTGCTTACTCGATAGTCACAGCTTAAAGCGATTCTAAGAATTCGGTTTTGAATTTTTTGTAATTTACACAGATCAGTCTGGGTTAGACAACAAAGGCTAAACAAGCTATAATCAAATATAGATAACAATTTCGCTCTTGCAATTAATATAGCCGCTAATTTTGTAACATTTGGCCTTATTCTTCTAAATGCAAACATTTTGTCGTTTAATTGTTTTACCAGACTTTTATATTGTTCCTTCATTAATAATCTATCATCAATCGTAATCCCTAAGTAAGTATAACAAGTCACCCTTTCAATATTATCTTTATCAAATTTTACAGTCATGGGGTCTAAATTGGTACCTTTATTTTTATCAACACCAAAAACCATAATTTTCGTTTTTTTACTATTCACCAACAGTCTGTTACCCTTGCTCCATTTATCAAACACTACCATATCTCTATTAAGTACATTCTGACATTCATTCCTATTATTACCAGAAAAGTAAAAAACGGTGTCATCCGCGCATTGTAGGTACTTCGATCCTAAATTTAAATGTTTTAAGTCATTGGCATATATCAAATACAAAATTGGCCCAAGGATGGAGCCTTGAGGTACACCATAGTTAATAGGGGATACATCCGACAAAATTCCATCAAGTCTTACTTTCTGAGTACGCTCAGTTAAATAGGATCTAAACCATTCTCTCAAACAAGTCATGACCCCTATATCCTCCAATTTATTCATCATTAAGGCAGGCACAACCGAATTGAAGGCCTTGCTAAAGTCAACGAAGCACGCTACCGTAACCATCTTTAAACAATTAGCCAGATTAACATCTTTAATAAATTCTGCTAGAGCATCAGTAGTCGATAATCCCTTTTGGTATCCTTTTTGCTGTTTACTAATTATCCCTTTGAAACATAAGAAGTCCATCAATTTTTCTACCACAATTTTTTCCAAAATCTTCCCAGCCACATGTGTTAACGATATAGGTCTAACATCATTCTCTGTTCTTGGGTTATTCACCTTCGGTATGGGCACAACTGTAGCACATTTCCATAAACTAGGAAAAACTCCTTGTCTGATCGACATCCTATATAGATATGTCATTTCCATTATAAGTATTCTAAAACAATCCTTATAAATTTTAGACGAAATATTGTCACACCCAGAACTCTTATTTACGTCGATATTTTCAAACAATTTCATAGTTTCAACCATATCAATCTCTATATTTTCAAGTAATTCATCTCTCTTCTCGTCTTGTCTTATACAACCATGTACACCAATTTTCTCATTTATTTTTTCACCAATCTCGCAGAAGTGCTTATTTAAACTATTTGTCAATTCCTGACCATGAATACTGACACCCTCAATTGTCAAGTTCGAAATTTTACCATCAGCCTTTTTATCTACCTCCTTAATTACTTTCCAAAATTTATTCGAATCTTTTTTATGCTTCTCTAATAAATTCTTATAATAGTCAGATTTTGCTCGTTTAGTTCTATTATTACACGAACTACGGGCATACTTAGCTGCCCTTATATCTTCAATGTTCTTAGTTCTATTGGCAATCTTATATAATCTCTCTCTATCCTTAGTAAGCTCAGCTATCTCAATAGTATACCAACCAGGCCTTACATCCCTTTCCTTAAATTCCTTAAAAGGGGCTAATTTATTGACAATCCTTACCAGATTTTTAAAAATGAAATTCCAGCAACCATTAGGATCTGTTAGTGTATAATACACCTTCCAATCAACTTTATCCAATTCATGTTTTAAGGCATCATAATTATAATTCTTTAAACATCTCCCTTTTATTTTAACCTTCTTCTTAGGCCCAACAATTTTTCTCATAATAGCATAGATTGCTTGATGATCCGAAAGTGAATACCTTATAACACCAGCCCTCACATCAATACGACTCCTAATAAGAAAATTATCAATGATCGTGTCCCTTTGTATACCATATCAAGTGATATCCTTTATATGACTGATTAAGTTCTTGCTATCAATAAATTGTTGAAAAACTCTACTCTTATTATCCTTAATTGACATATCTATGTTAATATCGCCTGTTATTATTACATTCTCATTTTCTCTTATAACACATTTTTTCATGACATTATCCAAGTCTTCAAAATACATACTCAAATTCCCTCCAGGCGGGCGATATGTTGCCAGTACTTTATAACTAGGATTATTAGGTCGCCAGATTTTTAATGCTATAATCTCACTATTACAATTTGATACCTTCCATTCCAATAAACATTCAACGAAGTAGTCTTCCCTAATGTAGCAACAAATTCCCCCTCCTCTAATGCCAGTAGTTCGATCTAGTCTAAATATAGTATATCCTGGACTTTGAATCATTCCATCATGTATTTCATCTTTAAGCCAACTTTCCGTCAATACAATTACATCAAATTCTTTATTCAATATTTCATTTCTAATATTGTCTATTTTTGGAAGTAGCGACCTGATATTATAATGAATAACTTTAAAACCCTTCTCTCCTGCTAGATCTTTCCAGTTTGTAATTGTTCGTTGTTCAGTCATGGGTACCGACATAGTCCGTTAACAGAGACTCGCATGAAGTAGTGTAATGCTCGCACACACAGTAATATCAATACACACCATTCATAATCTCTGACACAGCGACAATCCTCCCCAGGTCGCCAAACGACTTCTGGTTTGGATGTCTGCGTGCCCTTAGAGACATAAATCCTTGTTAAATAGATATAATTAATGTCAATCCTCACCGAGTAATAATACAGGTTCAGTCCAGCAATTCTTACCGTCCGCCAAAGTTTGTTAATCCACACTATTAACTGGGAATGGTGTTCCCTCTCAGGTCGCCAAACGACTTCTGAGAGGTAAGCCTTTACCCAGCTAGATGTTTGGACTTTGGTCATACCCCTGTATTTGTACAGCCCAGCTCTTTCTGACAATTTCGTCGAAATGGACACCATCTATCAATCTCCTAAGAAAGTGCCTATACTTTCTCTTTGCCTTGAAGTGCACTTTATTTATGAGAGGGACGTGCTTTATGCTCCTACTTTGGTTTAGGCCTGTTATACGATGGTTAATTTCCATAATTGTGTCGTTGATTTCATGTTGCATATTGGAATACCTGTCTAGCCGATTTGCCTTGTTTAGATCAAGGCCTATTAGCCCTCCAAAGGAGACGTTACAACTTCCTAGTATGTGATCTAACTTATTTAGTGATTCCTCATACAGATTATGCATTTTGGCAATGGCTTCTTCCTTTTTGGGATAAGTAAGGGATATCTCCTTTGTGTATCTGTTCTTCGTACTAAAATTGCAGATCCCTCCACAAATTAGTATATTATTGGGCCTGTATCTATGAAATAGATTTAATGCTTCTTGAGTCAAGTATTCAAGTTTTGCTCCTGGGTACACACAAATCTTGATCCCCCTATCATTAATTAACTCCTCCACCCCTCTACCTCTAGAATCTGCTACCACAACTGTGCGTATCATAATGAATGCAGAAACTCGAATATACCAACTGATACGAGCAAAATTTAAAGTAGCATTCTCAACAATTACGACAAAAACAAATCTTACAAAACTCTCTGATTGTTTTACCCATAGGACCGAAATTACAGTAAATTATTTTGCTGCTGTTATATGTAACTACATGAATTTGAAGTCGAATCGGTCGAAAGACAGGAGCACCGGTGAACGATATTAAATGAACCAATGTAGCAAAGGATTTTAGGGACTCCCCGAAAATGACAATCAGGCTTGCTTGACAAGATACGTAAAACGACCATTTCCATAATGTCTATCCCCACCTTTGAAAAGAAGACCTACTTCATATGACACTCTGAATAAAATCCAATAGTGCAATGCATTGATTTCACCATGATAATTATTTCATTGATAGCTGCGCTAATGCTCTTGATGCGACCCTCATGTAGAGACATTGAATAATGAATGCTGAGTACAGTATTATTGGAAGATATTCATGATGGTAGTAAATGGAAGAAGTTATTTAGGCATCAATAAATATATGGGTCGAATACTTATAGGTTATAGCCACATAAATATATAGTGATTGCCTAGCTATGATACACAGCCGGCCAAATACATATTGAAGGGGTCGTCTTCGATGACTACTAGATGGTCCCATTATTTTGGCCCATATGACTTGTATTAACTGCGATGCTCAGGGGTAAGCCAGTTTGGGTAGAGAATACATGAGAACATTGTGACATGACATGTCTTAATTCGAATTTCCAGTCTGGATCATTTCCCATTCCCTATCTCTTGATATATAGAACTTCGTAGAATATTGATTATGCCATTTTTTCATCCATTTTTTATAATGATTTTTGATAATGAGTGATTTAGAAAAATATATAGCTTGGTATCCGACTGGTTCCTGTTTCACCCAATACTAGATGCATATATGGGCACTGAATGTAGGTAAAAACAGAGAGAATTTATATTTGTCTGTTTCAAAATGGAAGGAAATCTGGATTTTTAGGAGAATTTTTCACTGATTAATAATAAATGATACTGTTTATTTTTTCAAAATATAATATTTAAGATGTTTTGTGTGTGAGTACGTAAAGAGTGGTCGTAGGTTGTCACAATCAGCAAATATCATGACAATGCCATGATATTAATAATATATAGTTATTCAATTTTATCATTTGGTGAAGGGGATGCGTTATTCCGCATCACGTTTTAAGGCCTGAGAAATATGGCCTGTAGTGGCAGAAAAAACTAATAAAGAAATAAATTTGAATGTATTTTGAAGTGGAAAATAAGAAAAAATTTCGAAATAATTGTTTTTTTATGTCTGAACAGAGATGGATTACTGAATTTTGTGTAGTATGAGCGTCATCACAGGAACGCATTTCAGTAGCCTATAAATAAGTAACAAATTGAATTTGGGCATAGATAATTTAGTAAAATATATAAGGGACATATGTGTTTCGAATATGATATTAGTTATTATTCTTTTGTTGGAAAACAAATATATTGAAGCCTAATTTACTCTGAGGCCATCATCCCGCATCCCGCGTCAGCATTCTGCGTCACGCTGCATACATTTGTGCGTATTTTTTTTTACGCATACTGGTACCAAAAACAGTGGAAAAAGGTACAAAAAAGTATACATTTCCTGAAACAGGAATTTGTTTTCTTTTGAATGATACAAAAATTAAAGCAATGGGATGATCTGTACTCACACAGCGAACGAAGGAATGAAGGATATTATTACAGCATATCCCCCCAAAATCAAACCAATACACATTGTATGGAATCGATTCCAGAAATGTAATTACAATTTTGATGTTTTTCATGCTTTTTGTTTATGTTGTTCTAATACATGCTGTGCATGCTTCTCGTTGCCTTGTCTGCTTCATCAGCAGTCTTCCTCTTGCCAGGTTTCGGGGCTTAGACTGTACCTGGTGTTCTTCAAGAGGTGCCCCAGCAGAGCTGATCAGGCTCCACTTAGCGACTGCAGGTTTCCAGGGGCCGCACCGTAAGTGAACCCCCTTCCACCTACAGTCATGGCCATTCCAGATGTTATCCTCCAAGGCAATGCCGTTCTTTCGAAGTTGTGGTATAGGCATAAGCGCTATGGTGTGTGTCCAGGCTTGTCTCCAATGCTGTCTCACATCCATTTCTGGACTGCATTCCACAACTTAACCTCCTGTGCAGCCCCATGGGTGTTCCAGACCGTGTTTCATGCCCGCAGAGCCCACCGGCAAAAGCTGCACAATTTGAACCCAGTCTCTCCCGGTGTCACTAGTCTTTCCCAGTTGTCAGCTAGCCTATTCCTAGTCATCAGTCAGCCTTTCCCAACAGTCAGCCGTAGCAGGTTTGGTTGTTCTAATACATGCTGTGCATGCTTCTCATTGCCTTGTCTGCTTCATCAGCAGTCTTCCTCTTGCCAGGTTTCATATATTTGTCAATTCTGATCATATAAACCTACAAATGGTATGTATTCCTGAGAACACCCTCCTCATTCCTACATAAATTTAAAGATTATATGAATATCGTTTCTACTGATTTTCATAATTACTGCAATTACATTATTGCAATTTGTACTTGACAAGGCTGTAACAATCCACCTTTCGGCGAAATAATATTATTGTACCTGAATACAGTCAATTATATATGCTTATACCTCAGTGAATATTTAAGATTTTTACAAAATTTCAAAACCATTAAATACCCCGACATGTCTATCTGACTTTCATAAAGTTGTATGGTTAAACAACTATTCTATCCATTAAAAGAGATATATGACGCTTAGACTTTGATATTCTGTTTCCGCGTGTAAATAGAGCACTTGTCGACGTTTCATGATAACTGCCCCTTTATTCAAATGTGAGTGTTTCTTTATTGTTAGTTAAAAATGGAAAACAGTGTCCCTCGCAAACAGCAAAAGGCAAAATAAACAGAACATCCAACAATGTTTCGTTTGTATAGACCAATATTACTGACCCCGGTTTAAGTTCCTGAATATATTTTTTCACCAGGATAAGCCATCTTCGGTCTCGACTGACAAACTCAGCCTTATATAAAGTAGATCTGTACCAGACCATAACTTATTTAACGAAGGCTTTAAAGCATAGTTCACTTTCGTAAAATAACCTTTGTCTGTGTATAATATATTTTTTTTATCAAAACAATAATCCGATTCCAAAATGTTAAAAATTTAGCCTTTCCTAAATACCCAAGTAAAATACAACCGTCAAACATTCCATTTCTTACAGTATCACTGAACTATACACACTAGTAAAACATAGAAACAACAATTTCAACTATATATTTAAACGTCTGTATAATGAAGCCCACATGAAGCGAAAGTAGGCTGTGCACCTCCCAAAAGATACATGCTTCTAATTCCTGTGTGCAACATAGAATTAAATCCGTGACTGTATGTAACTTGTTGCTGTAGATCCAAATTAGATCTACAACACCTACAGCACACCACCCCAACAGAAGAAAAAGAGTTATGTAGGCTACCCCAACAGTTGTTTCCACTATACCTTGGTCTCCCAGGGAGGGGACATTAGAGGCAGGCCCTCTGAGGCTTTATATTCATCCAAATACTCTCCATTATACAGGCCGTTCTTCGCACCTGTCCCTTAATTAATTATGTGTCTAAAACATACTTCTTTGCCTCTGGTTGGGCCAATTTATTTCCTTTTAAGGCCCAACACCAAAGCGGAACACCTAAATAGCTATAATGGGGTTGGGTAGGCGGGGGTGGGGGCATCTATACAACACCTGTCATGAGGGAAACCGTGTTTTTGTGTAGATGCAAGAGTTTAAAACACAAATACAGTGGCGCGTCTGCCGGCTGTCGTGAACTTTATTGGTTGCTGATAGATATAGCATATTTCCGAACACAACCAGTGTACAAGGTGAATATCGAACACAGGATCAAACAGTGCGGCGCATCGTGCTTGGTGCCATTGGCAAGGTTTAGTGGTTGACTTTACATGTGCATGGATTCCCAGTTTGCGCAGCCAGTTTTTGCATCGGTGACATGAGACCAAGGTATGTCTCTGCTTTGTTGGGAAAGAACTCATATAAATAGGACAAACTAGTATACCTGCATGCATTGGGAGTACGCTTACTGGATTGCTTCAAGAGAGATTCGCAAGCAATTAGGTGAGGTTTGTTTATTTTTCGTACCCTATCCAGGCAGTCACCTACATTACAATCACTTTGTGAGAAGGCATGCATTCATGAACTAGTCATACACACTCACACGTGCTTTTGGATACTACCATATACTACTTGGCTGACTGACTTCAGCCTGATGGGATATATGCAACAGATGCATCAGCAATCAGCAATAAACAACTGCTTTGAGACATTGTCATAACTGAAATGGGGTGTCTGAATGATCTATATTCATAATATCATGACACCATCCTGTTCTTTGATTTCCTATAGTCTGTTTTACTTTGCTGATATAAGGACTGTTTGTAGCTGTTTGTGGGCTGACATCATGGTTCACTGTAGTTATGGGAGCATAACATCGTACATATTATGAATATAATATATATACCCGCAGATAATTGCATAACGTTTTGGTAACGGTCTATGGAAGCTTGATTGTGGCACAAGGCCAATTTTGTTTTAAGTCTGACACAAATCAGAAAGCACAGTTCTTGCACATAACGTAACAACTCAATGCAATGCCTTGCCTTGCCTTTGATCCACACAGTCGGGACATGCAGAACCCATGGAGCTCAGACGTTTAATGTACTTAAGGTTCTGGGAAAGTCTTTTTGTGACGTACTGGTTGAATGGAAAGTGGCCCTCTGTCCAAAAGTAGCTTTCGTTATTTCGGATAAATGTACGTGGTCAATATAATTATACTCATCTTTGAATAAATATATAATACATGCCCTGTCCATACATAGCTTTATATTCGTCAATAATTCTGAATAGTTTTTCGATGATTTAACTTAAAAGCTCACGACATACACGTGTATTAAGTTCAAGATCAAGGTCAACTCCCAGAATAGGTCACTGAATCCAGGATGTTACAATTGCATGTACCTTGCATGTGAGGATCCTCCCTGAAGCTATTTTTATATATTGTATATGTGAGGAATGTCGTGGAGCACAATTGCACTCAGTGACGTGGGTGTTCTCTTTATCTTCATCTAAGTCCGCTAACGACAGTTTCGGGGTGCCAAATTAGGACACACGCACACCATATTACTAAGTTGATCAATTGATATTTTTGGATTCCAGTTGGTATCGATTATATATGCAGCTCATCTATATTAAAAACAAAATTATATACAAGCATCTATTTTCCTGTGATACTATTATGTCAATCCCCATGCACATGATGATTAAAATCTTCAATCCGAGGTCGGCAGATGTGATTAATTGTGAATTAAGTTTTATTCTTTTTTTTTCATGAATTTTAATTCCCTGGTACTTTGGTTCCTTGAGTGTTTAAATTATGAGAGAATGTCTGTCACACGAGTCCCTATATTTTATGCGATTTCTCAGCTTTCCCACGACAATCTCCCCGTGATGGGATGTGAATGGGGATCGATGGGGATATACAATCACCAGCAGGTGCATCGCAACAGGCAACATCAGCTATTCGGTCTAAGCTCAGAGTTGAGATATTCCATTCAAAATGATGGAAAGCCTATTGCTCCAAACCGCAAAGGGCCATTAAGATCACATTAGGACACTATTCCAGGGCGAGGAAAGCAATTAGCGCAGTAACCGTCCAATCATTGGCACATTATTCTTAGAGGCTGTGAGCATAGACTAGCTGTATTTCTTCACGTTTCTTAAGTAGGCCTTTAGCACATGTACTCTTATGTCATTTGATGAGATGTATGTCTTGCTGAACAGAGGCTGATAATCACACACACATTGTTATAATATATGTATGTATGTAGTATTATTTAGGGTTCATACATGATTCTGTTCCCTATGACTGTCAATGTAATGGATATCCCTATTTTTCCACTCTCACCTTGATTGTGTGCATATCGCATTAACACCTCATCACTTATGTCTAAGCTGTCGTTTCACCCGGAAGGATCATGTTCCGATACTGTTTATATTTGTCTCATATACATAAACGGATCAGATAGATTTCCCCAATAGATTATACTCTATACAATAATTATTATCTCTTGGGTCTCTAGCTCTGTTGGGAGCCTGTTAATGTGAAACTAGAATCCGTTCTTGGGTTGTTGAGCCTCTGATAGGTTCAGCCCTTTACGTATACTTGCGGCCATTGAATAGAACGACATCATGGAGTCATGAGATTTTAAAATAATTAGTGAGGATTGATGTTATATATTGGCCTATGGTGATGAGATCTCGTCTTTCATATTGTTAAAGATGTTGGATGCAATCGATTAACAACGGTACACTTCGAAAGTCTGTTTGTCTTAAATATTTCATTCAGCTATGACATTATGTAATTTTACATTGTTCTCAGTACAAGCTGATAAAGAGATTGAGAGAAATATAAAGAGATTTATACAAATAATCGTTACAGAGTTATAATACTGTATATAAATGCATAAAAATAAAAATCCTCCACCCTGGCGGTGTCAAAATTAAGACATACAGAGAGTCGGGTCTCTAATTGCTTGTCAAAATTGCTAATAATCTATTGGGGTTAATTTCTATAAAATATATCTTAATCATTAATAAAATGTTTTACTCATCAGCGAACAGGAAGTTAGGCTAGGTTTAAAGTGATGCATTAATGAAGAACATGCTCGAGAGGCGTTCGGGTATTGTTATAACTTGACTATGTAGGCCTACCATGCATTCGATGGAAAATGTGATGTGTCACAGAAAAATGAGTTTTAAGTCGCAAAATTAATGTTTGTCTTATGTTTTTTCACATGAACTTTTTGTAAGATTATTCCCATTGTAGGGGTTTTTAATGCTGCTAACACATGTATCAAATCTCAAGACTGTATTGGATATATTTTTCTAAAGTCATCCTAACAAATTCTACTGTTACCTAATTTAATAGTGACTGTCCATCCAGAAATAAGGCTAACATTTTTTCCAAGCATAGAATGGTATAAAAGAACTTATTAGATTTCCTAACGGTTTCCATATTTGGAATCCATTTTTATTTCATATTTTAAAATATGGCCACAGTTTCACTTCCTCACCCCCCCCCCCCCCACCCCCACGAGGTTCTAGAGGAAGACCACCATTGAGGTGATCTCGTCCTAGTAAAGAAATGTAAAAAAAGACTCTTTTGTTTCTGTTACACATCACAAAATGTGTAAGAAGTAGTCTAGACCATGCCTCATTCAGCGTCTGACAGCTGTTGATAAAGATGCCTTGAAAGTAATCAGCATTTTCTGAGTTCACGAACCCCACCCTGGACTTTCTCCTCTGGACTTCTTGTGATGCAATCCACATACTCCAAGAGTGCACATGCACTGCCTTACGTTTGCATCAGCTGTGTGCTCTTTTATTCAACATAGATAACATGGCCTGTGTGCTTATATAATACCGCAATATCTAAGATCGTCAACTATCATTCAAAGCACTCGGTATCCAATGGCTTTCTTTTTATACATTAGATTTCCCAGGGGAGGACTCAATCGACGAGCACAAATCACTATTTGGAGTGCATAGATAATCAAGGATGTTTGCACGGCCATGTCCTCTCAATGGTTACACTGATTGATAAGGTGCAATAATGGCCCTAGTGGTCTGTACCACTAATACCAGATTCGTCTAAACCGATACATTATCCCATGAATGAAGAATGCATGAGCCAACCTGTATTTTAGCACTTAATTGTTGCTCTCAATTATTCAAAACACCCAGAGAACTTGGAATGATACCCTGAGGATTAGCCTGATCCTGATTTATAACATGTTCTCGGTGTCCGGGGGATAATGGAATTTCATGGTGAATACATCTCTACATCCCGACAGGGTGACATGGTGTCATTGCCACAAACCATCCTACTTCAGCAACAGCACTTATTGCCCTTGTCCTCTGATACCCTTCTCTCCTATGTATAGGCTATATAGCATCTCAGCCCAACTAATAGGTTATACGGAGAACATAGATGATAATGCATACAGCTAAAAATTAGGTTGTCTTTGATGGCTAGATAATGCATAGCCAACAACATTTCCTGTATGATTTCTGGTGATGAACATCATGTCCTTATGCATACCGTATATCTGAACATCCACATGTATTCTATTTAATATTAGATATTCAATCGTACCTATCCTAATATTTAGGCATTACATTTTCTAAATCCCTTAAAATATAGTATTATCAAATCCTCACGATTTCCACGTCGAGGTAAATATATTCAATCGTGCCTATCGTATCTTAGATATGCCACATTTTTAAGACATTAGTTTTTCTAAGTCACTTCAAATATGATATTATATTTAATACTTTTGATTTCCGCGTTGAGATAAATATTTTCAAAATAGTTTTTCTTTTTCCAACCATAACAATGTACGTATCTCTCTGTGAATGTGGCCACTTGTAGTATGTATGGCTGGCCGTGCTTCTAAAACATTTTACCGATAATTTCACTTCTAATGGTTACAAAAAGAAGTTTAACGTAAACCATGCATGATAATGATGCTTACATGGTTAACTATGAAGGCGAGCATGTGCGCCGCCTCCATAGTGACCAAGTAACATTAATCATATCATATATTGGCGTCGTACAGTGTGAGAGGGGACATGATTATAAAAGAAATTCCCAAGTTAAGTTACCCCCTAGGGGTATCCTCTACGGGATTTAAACATGAGTGTTTTGATGAGATAAATAACGAAAAAGCTGCCCTGTTGCATGCTTGATATATAATTCTTATACTAATGAAACATTATGTCATTTTATACATTTACATAAGCATACATGTGAAAGTATTGATGTATGGGACAGTTGGTTTGTATTCACGCTATGGCTATGGCTATAAATGTCTAAAGGCAAGGTAAACCAATCAGAATAAAAGTCTATGATTTGGTGTGCACCAATATAAAATACCCAATGAGTATACATGTACATTAAGGGCCATTCACGTTGAATTAGATAAAGTGCCCTATAGATACTCTTATCATCATGGGCATATTCTCCTAGCGTATATATGTGGCTCATGCTCCACCATCATCTCACCAGTATAATGGACACCGGTACCAGGCGAACATTTGTAATGGAAATAGTCTGAGGTAATACGTGTATTCATGTTTCAAGATGAGAGTGCCAAAATATGCATGTACATGTCCATACGAATGTATACCCTTGTATTATAAGCAAACGTATGATGTCAATGCGGTAATTGCTTGTCAATATTCCCACCCTAAATCTGTTTATTCTTATGATTTGTGTCATAAGTGCTGCGCACAAATTATGGTTTATTTTATTGTGCCCTTCGGTCCAGAAGAGGTCTAAATTAATTTTGTCCCTTGAGGATTTCCCATTTCCCTTATATATTCTATTGTATTCACCCTGGGCCCGATGGCACCGATTCGAGGCCCATCTATGTACTGTATGTACCACAATTCATGCAGACAGCGCAATTCACTCAGTCAGTCCTTGGACTAATGGAATACTCTCTTTGCATGGGAATGCGTGGAATTCGTTTATTCTTCTAGGTGGAAATCCCAAGAGCGTCAATTATATTAGGTATACTTATGGGGATGGCATTTAATCATTAATGTAGGTAGTTCCTTCATGCATCATTCAAAATTAATAAATCAAGTCAGCTTAAAAGAAATGTCCCCATTCCTTGGACGAAGTTCTCTGCTATAAAATCGTAGAAGCAATTACCGGTATACAACGGAAAGGTAGAGCCTTCACAAGAGTCTGAACTGATTGCAGTCGAGTATAAACCATCCACAAAGTGGTACGGTAGATATATTCTGATAATGGAAAAAATGCATTAATATGTCATAAAGCGACACATGTCAGGGTATCTAAACATTTCCGACTAGTAGGTAACTAATGCACTGGACTCTTTCTACATAAATTACTTGAAAGCTGGCCTCTTCCTTCTCGGACTCATTCGATGGCTCATGAGAGTATCTTCTTAAAAATTATATGTCTTCGTACATACATCGGGGCAGTCCAACATTAGCCTAATTAGTAGATGCGAGCGCCATTTGAGCTATAGTTTTACCCTCCCATCCTGTCAGAAATCTCTCTGTAGACAAGTTTTACTTAAAGTATTATAAAAGTCTGGTCAATTGTACACTCATTAAGAGTTTATAGGCAGAAATCCAATATTCTTATAAATTCACGTTCAGTAATTAGCGATACTATGTATCAGTGTAAATTATGTGACAGGTTTAAGCCGATTTTTTTTTAACTTTTTATTAGTTTGGGGTTTAATATAAAGTCCCAAAATGAACAGAATATATTAGCTAAGTTCGACACAAAGTATCAGCTTTCTCACCAATTGTATTATAAAAGTAGATACACTCCACAGGGAAAATTCTTATTGACTAATGCGACTAACTTTTCAACAAGGATTTTGTCATGCGTTACCAGGTAGAAAATATACTTTTATAATATACATATACAACAATTATTTTAGGTCTCTGCATATTATAATATGTGCAGGATCCAATTATTTCGCCCCCCTATTAATTGCAAATCGTCTACTAGTCTCCCTTGATTCCCTTCCTTCATTGTCATGCAGTTACCTTGGCGAAATATGCCCCATCCTGGTTTGCAATGAGATGGCAAAGTCCACTCATATATATGTTCTTAGATAATTAAAACAAAGGAATTAATTTCCCTTAGCTAGGTGGATAATAACGTTGATCCGTTATTTTTAATGTTGAACCTACAGATTATAGTGTGACAATTCGCCTACGATGAAACGCAAACGTGCAGTACCACCATAAAATATCTTAGAACTGCATAATTTAAGAATTCAAGACGTTGCTTATCATGTTACATATTTTAGAGTCCCTTCGGTCTCATATTCTTTGTGGTATGGGGAAATCGAATACTCGATTATTATTTCCGAACGTATGAGCTTACCGCTTGGGAATTGTCATTCCCAATTGCAAACAGCTAGCTATGACGGCCATAGTTCAAATTTTATGCGTGCCATCTGTCTCACCTTTGTAAGAAAATAAAGAAGACAATTTGTGAGGTTTTATTGTTGCATAACGAGCGCGTGGTTTTGTGAGTAGATCTTTATGAGGCTTCGACTACAGGGAATACACAGGACCATGCTATTATGCCTTATCATTTATATTGCCCTGGCCTTGATTCTATGGTATGAAATAGAGCTGAGGAAATGGAATTTACTGTGGACTAGGGACCTATACATCGAATGCAGTACTTCAACTGTTTTTGTATAATCATACGGTTTCATGAAATTTAATGAAAATGGGGAAACCAGGAGTCATGGAAATGTTATTGAAAGGTTGTTGTGACGGTGCAGGTACAGGTACAGATACAGTTCTGTCCAGTGATGGTTTTTCGTTTGTATCCTTATACGAATTATGCGTATGCTTATATTCTATTCTTCCTTTCACATCGCAGACAATTGATTATATTTGCACTCTTTGCACTATCCCTTCCCCTTATCCCCTTATATATGCTTTTACTACCCTTAATTGCTGTGTGCATTTCTTTATATTTTATTATTCCCTTCATACCATTGGGCTTTTGAGACATTGGCATTTATATTTAATACAATAAAATTGATATTTCTTTCCTTCTTATTTTTCTTCTTTGTGTGTGTCAGTCTAGGCTCAGAACCTATCAGACGACATAAGCTTCGGTATGCTAATGGCTTTCCCGGCCCATGGAGTAGGCCCACCACTGACGTCCTAATGGGATTCTAATGGGATTTTGTGTTGAGTGTCCCTCAGTTTGGAGGGATCTGATAGACTCTGAGGCTAGATTATGTGTATGTGTGTGGGCGTGCTGCCTCTACATACACTTAATACAGCAGAGTTTCAGCAAAACTTTCTTGATATAATTATTTTGGGGGATGATATAGATTCCTCTCTTCTGTTTTATGGGCTTCTAGATTAGGGTACTATATTCCAGTTCGATTAATTCTTAATGCACTGTTATTTCACCCACCCCCATTATCTAATATCAGTAAGAAGCGGTATGTGAATTCATATTAACGGAGTTAATTAGAGTTAATATTGAATGTTCCCGTATTCCATGCTTTCTTCTTGAAGCGCATTATGCTAAATGCTGCTGTGATGTGATCTGCGTCTTGGAGATCTAGGATACCGTAATGCCACGATTCGATCATAACATTGAACGACCTTCCTCTTTTTGAAAAAGATTTAGGACGTTTATACAGCAAGTCAATGAAAATAGTCACATCACAAAAAGTCAAGTATATAATACATAGTCCTTTTGTTAAAGCTAGGATTGATATTTCAAAGTAGGCTCGATCACGGGTAATTATTCAGCATGGAATAGCCCTGTCCTCCCCCTGCCCCCCCCCCCCCCCCGCGCCCCCGCCCACTGCTGTGTTTATATGAGTTGGTCGATAATGATTACCCTATTTCATAGGATTGAAATTGAATTGAAAAATACTTCATTTGTCCAACATTATACAATAATGAAAAATTAGACAACTCGGTAAGCAGGTTTCTGGATAAGATCCAGGTCTTCCAGTCGGTACCGGATTGCCGGGCCCATTTTCTATTTACATTAGACAAATAAGAAGGCAATCAATCAATTAATCGATAAATTCATTTGTGAAATGCTTAAAAGAGTGCCTTGCGCATCAGTTCGTGCAATAGCACTTTCAATGGCAAGTTGTCAACTGCACGAAACCAATGACAGGTGAGAAACAAACAAGAAGCTTAACAGGATGTTCTGCAGCTTTTGGTTACTTACGAACATTTCTGAGTGGTAAATGCCACTTCCATACCATATTGAATGGCATGGATAGCCATGACTGGTGGTGAAATAAGCGGTACATATTTTCCCTTTGACCTTTGACTTTTACATAATGTTAAATTGCTACCTCTTTAAGTTTTTCTGACAAAACTCAAGTATCCTTATTACTATTAGGTCTACTTTTTTCAGATATGTATAACAGTTATATATCACAGCATGCAAACAATATAATATGCAGTCCTGATTTATTGTTAAAATTCACTCATAAAATGTCATGGCTTGGTTTTTGACCCAGGCACTTAAACATTCGAATATGTGTTTTCTATATTGACGCGGTTGCATGTATATATAGAGATGGATTTCACAATTGGTTTACCCGATATTTGACCTTTGCAAGGGAACGCCCTGTTCACTGACAGGTTTAAAGCGGCATTCCCAGCTATTACGACAAACAAATTAATCCTAACAAATGTACTCATTGTTAAACCTATAAGACGGAAGATATATCAATATATTTTATGATAACTGATGTATTAACTGAGAGTGCAGTTTTAAGCCCCAAATTCACTGAGCCGATAATCTCGAGGGGTTGGGTGTTCGGGGTAGACGAGCATAAGCCTTTCATTTCTTTGTTTAAAAAACGAAATTTAAAAATAGATATCTATCATATTAGGGTCACTATACTACTTCGACTGAGAAAGCAAATATAAAGTATGTCTGTCTCAATGTCCAATTGCGATTTCAGGTTGGAGGGGACTTTTAAACATTAGACTTTACACCAAAGATCATAATATATACTATATTTAGTATCACTGATTCATATTAACGCCGGATTTGGGAAAAGCAATCGATGCACTAAAATCTCGAGGGTATATTTCGAACTCGGTATGTAATCTTGAATATAACTATAGTTATATTCAAGATTACATACCGAGTTCGAAATATTTCATTTTAAAAACTGAGATAACTCGATGATTTCTCGCGGATATGAAAATGTGATATGTAGGGGTTGAGTGATATCGACGTCAATTAAGATTGTCCCTCTGTAGTAAACCCGCTTGAAGTCGTTGATAAGATAATTTCCCCGTCATTCAGTCACCGGGATATAGGTGGAATCACTACTGTGGTAATAATTTACACACGAGAAAAGGTATTTTGCTTTTAACACCTATACATTTTAACCGTTGGTGGTCATCCACACAAAGGACACATTATTGGACGTCTAGAGCTATTTGTTATCTGCTCCGGAGGGGATCACTGACCAATCTGTACTCAAGTAGTATTTTCCACCTGATTATACCTTATCGAGGCCATTACTCATACCCAAGGTCAGCTAGATTTGTAATCTGAAAGTGTTTGCTACGTTAAGGGTATAATATGTAAAGCTATGTAACGCAGTGTCATTCCCCGTACATAGCAATTGCATACTGATGTATTAAATATTTGTTATGATTCATACTTCATACACATAGTATATAAAGATAGTAAACTAGTTGGCAATACTTCATGGATTGCTTTATAAATACTACACTTACAGTAGGTATACACACATAATTAGTATATGCTTAAAACTAGAGGTGTCCAATCTTAAACTTCATGAATACGCCGTGACAAAAGATATACACATCCACCCGCACCCCAAAGCCTGGGAATAGGCTCCATATTTGAATGTCAACGTCAGTGATGTAGTATGTTGCGACTTAAATCGTTTACTCTCACGATGAGGCTTTATGGCCTTTCAGATTACTCAAAGTACAATCGGGAAGCAAAATAATATGACATTCATGACAGAGCGATCACCAGTTTAAGGTGAGCAAACCCAGTGATCGGATGACAACTGGCGTCTAGATAAAAGCCATTTTCGACCCAAGACTTAGCCTGTTTGAGCAAACCTGGCTGTGTAAATATTCCTTCCTCTCCGGAATTTGTCATTGCTCAACGAACTACCCGCAAATATCACTGCGTCTGTTTCTTATTTTGTTATTATCGAGAATCACAAGCATCGCACCTGCATGCAGTATATATGTTCCGTAGTCGATTTGCTGAAAAAATTATTGACTATTTATTTATTTTTTGATTTTGTAATCTTCTTCCTCCCTATGGCATAGAGGAGAAGAACAATTTTAAAATCTTCTTCCTGTCCTTGGCACAGTGTAGATATAGGCCTATTTTTAAATTATTAAGTTGAGTGAGTGGGTTGAATTTATCTTCAGTGGCATCGCATTTTGTCTTCTCGTGGAGGCTTACAATTGTGTGAATCTCTATTTTGAGCCGCTTTGCACACACGCACATAATTACTTCCTGGTAAAAAATGTTATAAAATAATATAATTATGTACATACAATATACATGTATATATGTGTATGTACAAAAACAGGTGCACATGTATACATGTATGTCTGTATGTATGTGTACATATATATATATATATATTTATACCTAAAATGTTTGAATGTATCTAGCCCATTACAATTGTATATAGCTGCGCATCTTGTGTCTGCTTCTTACGTATCAATATCCGTATAATATACATAGAGGTTTTTTTTGTCAGGCATGTTCTCGGAATCTGTGATGTAACCAACCGTTTTTCTGCTCTGTACAGTTCCGTCAACCCTTGCCAGAGGACAATATGTGGTTTGTGAAGATATCTGGGGTAAAGATTTGATTTTGAAGCCTTTTTTAATCGGGATATCCACACTCTATTTATAGCTTGGGAAGCAAGTATGGTCAAACTAATGATCATGTGACCATAGGCAATAATCAATGAGTCCCTGAGCCAATTTACCATGTGACCCAGAGATGTAAGGGGAGGGTACTTATGGGTGAGGGGAGGGGGAAGAAGAAGAGAGAGAGTGAGAGGGAAAGAAAGAAGCGTAGGAAGAGGAGAGAAAAGAGGGGAAGGAGAGAGCACAGAGGGGGATTGCAAAGAAGGAAAAACAGGGAGGGAGAGGGAGAGATAGGGAAGAGAGAGGGAGAGGGAGAAAAGGAGGAAAGGCAGGGAGAGGGGAGGAGGGGAGAGAGAGTGAGAGGAAGAGGGTGACCGTCCGGAGGACGGGTACTTTGTTAGTACTAAATGTAGTTCGAAGTCTCAATTACATTTTTTTATTTTCCACTTCCGCCTAAAATTTATTTGAAAAATAAAATGACTCTGGCCTCTTAGTTTCATTTCCCTTTCCATCAATTAATACTCATGCTCATGATTCCATTTTTTTTCCTTTCCAGATATCCTGGACCAACAGCGGATATTTAGGGACATTAATATTAATCAGGGAAAATGGCTTCGGTGACCGTCCATAAAACACAATGCATACTTTTCACAATATTTCTGACTGTGGTATGCCTTCATGTCAGCAATGGAGCGTCCACCAATAAACCAGCAACTAAAGACATTGAACTTCCTAATAAGTTGCTCGATGACCTTCCGACTGAAGAAGGCCACCAGGACCACGTACCCTTCGAACATGTGTCCGACAACTCTTCTGACGGTGGCCACAGTGATAACAAGAGTTCGCACGGTGGCCATGGGATCCATGTGATAGGATGGAGATGGGATTATGTTCGGGAACCGTTGATCATAACTGTGTTCCTTATCGTCACTGCCATCTGTAAATTAGGTAAGATATTTCTACAGGCCAATCAGTGGTTTGGTTGATTTTGAAATTGGAAAAAAAACTACTAATGAGAATTTGAGTTTGTGCCCAGTATGCTATATATTGTTGGACAATAAAAGTTTGGTTTTCTAAAATTGCTAAACTTTTGTCAACAGGATTTCACAATGCTGGAGTGCTTCCAAATATATTCCCCGAATCCTGGTAAGTTCAGCCTCTATATTAGTGTGTAATATCTATGTAGTACGTCGTACTTGTGGAATTGATTGACGTTAACATAATCTCGAATTATTAGATAAATTTCGTTTCCATTTGTTTTCTTATTTCAATAATCGATTCCAGATTTCTTTGTGATATGCAGATTCATAATTGAATCCAAAAAGTCAAATACATAGATATTGAATGCAATATAATAATGAATATTGATGAATATGAGTACAATTAACCGGTGACCTGAAAAGCGGAAAAGATGCATAAAGCTAAATTAAGCTGGGAATTTTCACCGGCCGTACACCATTTCTAACATATCAGGAAGCCCCCTAACTCAATCATAACACAGGTTTGGCCTGAACCATGGAATGGTTTATTTTCAACATAAACATGTATCTTGTGAGGGTTACGCTACGAACTGATCTAAACCCGGGGGTTGTGTTGCTTTTAGAATTCCAGTGAGGACGACTGTTGATTTTTGATTTTTATTCCGACATGGTGGTACTGTCCAACGTTTCGGGCAACGTATGCCTTTCGGAGGGAACTTCGCAGGGGATAATGGATAAACATGTATATTATCATCAACAGTGAACTAGTTTATATAAATTTTAAGAAATAATTTTAAGGAATTATAATAGTATGTTACGTCGATGAGCAAACCTGGCATGGACTACTGTACTTGTTTGCTGGCAGGGTCTGGCCTATACTGGGATGAAAACCTTTAATAAAAGGAACCATGAGAACAACGTACATGGTGATGACTCCTAAAATCTCCACTGAGAGTAATCATTTATACTCATATTAGGAAATCAGCCAACTCAGGCATAAGATGGGTCAGATTTTCAGAAAATGTACAAGTGACAGCTTTACAATTTTAGGAAATTCTGCTAATTTAGGCTGAAAAATGATGAATACTGGGTATATCTGAGTGTATTCAGTGTCGTATTGAATTATAGTATCAGTTCTGTTATGTTAAACTGTATTTTGAAGCTCATTTCAGTCTTGAATTTGGGTTATTTGAAAGAATTAATGAAGGCGAATTGTACATTTTCAGAAAATCTGACCCTGATATGTTTGACCTGAGCCGTGGATTGGTTTATCAAGCAAATTAATTATGAAATCCTCCAATAATCACCGCAGTAACTTATCCTCAGCTCCAAGGAGTCCACTCGGCGACAGCATCCTCCCAAGGCAGGCCCTATACTCCGCAACCAGTGTCTACGTACTAGGCCTAATACTTAGAATACGTAGAAACTGGTTGCGGAGTATAGTGCCTGCCTCGGGATGATGGGCGACAGTGGCAGGGAGTGACTGTCAGGTATAACGATCCACGGATGAGCAGTTCCAGTTTCCACGGTCCTTTAAATGTGCTGGAGAAGGATTCCCATAGATTTAGACTTGGAGGTGATACCCCTTCTCCGTACAATGAGCGGGATGAAAAGGTACTATGGATACCCACTATTGCCAATGGTCCCCGTAGGTTTTAAGCAAGAAGGTCGTAAAACAACATTGGATAGGAGGCAGATAAAACAATTAAGTTGGGCTTTCACAGGTAGGTTTGAATAGACAAGCTCAGCATCCTCTCCACCTAATAAACAGGAACAAATCCAATAGTAGTAATAAAACGTATAGTCACTGTGGTCCGGGTCTGGGTAACTCGACGAGCAAGCCCCAACTGCCATGCTACTCATGGAACCTTGCAATAGAGAGAAGGGGGCGTGGTTAAAATTCCTAGGATGAAGGTCAATGATTCCTGGACAGCAACCCTTGCAATGGCACCATGCAGGGGATCAATCTTGTGGTGGCTCCTAAAGAAATATCCACTAAGGGTTTCAGTTGCTATTTTTTTTAGAAAATCTATGCCGGGCCGTTTTGTTCTGAATGCCAGATATAGCCATCCTTGTATACTATTCTAATAGTACTCACATACTAAACATTCTTTATTCAATATTTACAGTCTACTTATTCTTCTGGGGACAGCAGTTGGGGGTATACTATAGTAAGTGCACTTGCTTTCTCAATTATATTTATACCTAAGGAAATGTGAACAATTTAAACTCGTATACTTTATGTTATCGTGTCTATTATACATATGTAACCGAGGCTATACCAACACTATTTACTTGCTTTATCTTATTGGTTGTTATGAATATAGCATGGACTATAATTTTGACAGTTATGATACGAACAAGTGACGTTAAATCTTTAGTTCTAAAATCATTTCAGTGTACTCATTTGAGTGTATTGTTGTGAAATACGAAGAATCATGTTCATAATTTACAAATAGATTTAATTACCGTAGATTCCCTGTACATTCAATCAATGTATTTTATAATGATGAACATAAGTTGCAACCCAGTGTGATCTATATTTAAACTCCATCATTTGCCTACCCGCAGTGTCATTCAGATCTTCGTTTGTAAAGGAGACGACCAATTTCGGTAGGGTATTATTTACAATGTTTAAAAATACATGGAGACTTAAAAACGAATCCTTTAATTAGTGTAATCATAACTCTTGGATATATATATATATATATATGAAATTATATTCACATATGCCTTAGTTCCTTGACCATACATTAATTGTTTCTTAACTATTTGCAAACAATTCCTATGAAAACTACGACTCAACAGACAAGCCAAATAAACTCTCAAGATATATCATTTTTATGAAGTATTGTTTCATCTACTTCCGTGACGCGCAAGACACATTTTAATTCCGGCTCTCATTTTTTGTCTCACCCTATATATTTATATTCTTCTAAAGGATCCTGTTACAATTATGTACATCTACATTGTATTTTAGAGCCTGTGAAGTCGGATTTTTCCAGCTCACGCCTCGGGGTTTCTTTTTATGCCTCCTACCTCCGTAAGAAAAAACAACAGATTTTACCATACTTAGCTTAGAAGCAAGCACCACAAATAGGGTACATGCATAAATTAGATATAGTTTCAAACACTAGTCCCTTAAATAAGGTATGCATATAGGGAGGTGAAGACAACGCAACATGCATGGAGCAGCTTTGTAAACATGCTAACTTTTTAGAAGGTCGTGGCTGATACAACATTCTGTATCGTATGCATTTGATAGTGCAACCGGCCGCTCACTTTAGAACGGAACACATTAATACTGTAGTTCTGATGGAAAAGGGCAACATTTCCTAAAGAGATCAGCGAATACTGGGCACCTAATTATACATGCAGTTATATAAATTGACCTCATCTGAGACCTGCTTCTCATGCATGTTTGAGATATTCACCTCTCTATGAAGCCTACTGCTACAATGCTTTGTATAAATAGCATCAACACAGTTTCTGCCTTTTCATTTCGGTTTAAAATATGGTGCGTCTCCTTTGTCCCTCACACTCACATACTTTCAACTTTTTCATACATATATGCTCGCTCTGCATATTTATGATTTCTCTGATGTCACTGATGATAGGCGACCGCGAGGTAAACGCGTGTCATGTCCTGCACATTCTCAAAACTCACAAATAGAAGCTGGTGATTTGATTTCCCATCTTTATCCAAGACGTCCACCTCTCTGCCTTCTGATTGATTAAGTCAAAGTTTCAGGACAATCACCTTTGTCAGGTTCCTGCACTGGTGCCCGATAAGCAATTTGCCACGGTCAAGGATTGTATTCGATTTGCGCGCTCGCACTGAAGTCCCTGGACATCTCACCGACATCCTGTTTGTTAGATTTCCAGCATGCCACTGAGCATCTACAATCTCTTTTTCAGTCTTGTAGGAGCGGATAGGGCAGCATTTCCCAAATTTTCTTCATCTCTATTTTTCCTGATCCTCCTGCCTCCGTAAGAATTGGAATGTTCCTTACTAAGCACCTTCCTAAAGCAAGGTTTCCTTGATTCGTCTTCTCACAACGATGCATTCGTAATGTGTTTATACAATTTGTCCACTAACTTAGCTTTAATACTCTCCATCTTCTCTTCCCGCCTATAAGTATACGAGAAAGTGTGTCCACCAAGCTCTATATCATCCCTTGAGAATCTGTTGTTTATATATGTATCTTTAAAATATCAATAATTGTGAAACGATTGTTAGGTTTATGTAATTCTGTAACACACATGTATGGGATTTAACTTTTTAGAATACCATCCCAGTTTTTAGATAACGAAACTACTTTTTCAAACTCAATTATAGAGCCAGTGTACGAGATGTGCCAATTAATGCATCTTTTGCTATCTCATAATCCCATTTTTATGTGAAAGAACATTCTGTAGAATTACCTTTAACGATTCATTGACGTCATTTTTGCATGCGTCTGTCAATGTTTGAAATTATTAAGCGTTCTTCGTTTATTACAATATATACGTGCTGACGTGGTGTATATGGATTTCACTTGTTGTATATGCTTTAGAATTCAATTGTAAGGCATCATTTTGATTTTTGTGTGCCACTGTTATTGTGAACATTTAAATATGAGGGGTGCACTCGCTGGAATTGATTTATATTTTGTCTTTCATATTACTCAGGATTTTTGCATCCATCATGCACTTTCTCTTCATGCACACTATACTCTGTTGACGTTAGGTATAATACACTAAGACTAGCAGATTTTTATGTATCTCGTTATGCCAAATCCCACATAATTCGGCCTGGATATTATTTTGTTGCGGCATATTAAAATTACAATAGAGTCCAATTCTCATGAACTATGTCAAGCTTTCTAGTTTCACTTTGAATATATGTGTTCAACACGCTATTATTTGATTATGTTTTTTAGACTTTTTGTTAGACTTTTGTTATATATGACATATGGGTAAAATTAATGTTTACCTCTCAATACAACTACTAAAATCGTCCAGATCTTGAAGATGAACATGGTATTCTAACACCACTACCACATAATGATATGGAATAATTAATACATCTGTACAACCTATTCATTTCATTATATAAGATCAATATCTTCGAAGGTAGAATATATTGCAATCGCCACGTAGTCAAAACAGTAATTCAGCAAAATACAAGAACTATTTGAGCAGTATACCAGCTAATAATTTATTCCTATGGAAATCTCTTCTTGGTGTGAACTTACCATGTAGACCGTGTATATGGGACTGGTATTATGTATATTCTGTCAGTGATAACCAATCAATGGGAAATGTTTTGCCACATGATGAGATTTAAACCTTTCTCTGGGAGTTCAATATCATTGTATCATAGGTTTATCAGACATTGTTCTTCTTGACAGAATCATCCTGGAATCGGCATACAGTCTCCATGATCGCGTGTTTGGAGATAATCTTGGCACCATCCTAATGTATGCTGTTATCGTAAGAGACCATTTCTATTATAAAACCCTCATATATATGCACTGTCGCTACCTCGAATTCGATTGAACAGTCAGGCAACCGGCCATAACTTTCAATCTAATACGGAATTGAAATTACTAAACTGTGTACATCTCTAGCTGATGCGAGTTTCACCATGAATGTCCAATCTATGTTATTCCTTTCCTCTTCGCTATTCTCCTCCTCTTCTTCCTCCTCCTCTTCCTCCTCCTCTTCCTCCTCCTCTTCCTCCTCCTCTTCCTCCTCCTCTTCCTCCTCCTCCTCTTCCTCCTCCGCCTCTTCTTCTTCTTTCTTCTTCTTCTTCTTCTTCTTCTTTATCTTTCTTCTTTTTCTTCCTCGCTCTCTTACGTATATGGCCAGTCCTGACAAAGACTACCGAGCGCTGTAGGTTGTCCAGGATGCCCAGATGTTTCCCTGATATCGGTAACAGATAGTCTCCTCTGGCCAAAACCGGCTTCCGAGTTGTTTAGAAAAAAATGTTGTAAACGTGTTATTGTTTTGATTACCAATATTTGTATTTTTTTAATTTCTAGGGGACACTAATTAACTGTTTTGTACTAGGTAAGCATTTGATTCAACTTGATCTGTTTGGCTGTACTCATCCTATGCATATATCTTATCAATTACATGAAATCACTTTCAACTTGGTCTTTTTTTAGTTTTTTTAGTCACTTTAACTGACATGAAACGTTCTTGTTTTAGGACCATGTTTATATGGTTTAGCAATTGCCGGAGCTATGGGGCCCATATCCATAAGTCTAGTTCAATGCCTAGTCTTCAGTGCATTGATTGTTGCCGTAGATCCAGTGGCTGTAAGTATTATTTTCAATCAGGCATATGTCATACAATCTATTTGCTCTATTTGCTCTATTTTGCATGCAATGAAGGCTGAGAACCGGTTTAATGATATTAATTAAACCTATATTCGGGGCACAATTCCCACATATTGTATGATACATGTAAACTAAACTCATTTATTCGCCAACGATAGTGACTTTCCAAAATAATATTTTTTAACAATCAATCACGTGGCGAGAATTAGGCAACGTTTGATGGTGAAAGTTCAATCTTCGTCTGAGGCCGGGGTCTGATTTTTTCTATTTAATAGAGGGTGGGGCCAGAGTATAGTGGAGATCAGTGAAGGCGGTAGGGGTGGGGGCAGCCAGTCATATATTGAATATATTGAGTTGTAATCAAGAAACTCGGAACGGAAAATAGACTGGCTGCTAAAGCAAATACTGAAGCCGATTACAAGAGAGACAGCTGGACGTGAGAAGTTTAGTGTGCCGGGATTAGAGAAAATGAATCCTGTTTGCGGCTGATGATATTGCATGTTAATTAAGTCATGGGCACACATTTGCTGAACTCTCTGCTGCCGATGCGACTCATCCTCGCCCCAAAAGGACCCTAATTTAGCTGTTTCAATCAGACTTAATCTTCGTGATAGGATTTACCACACAGGCTTTTGTAATCGTACCTTCTCTTTTCCCAAACACACATGCGCCTGAAAATGTTATTATTTATTGACATTTTACTGTGACATTCTTAAAGTCTTTCTTCGATGTATTTTCCACAGCCTCCTACCGTTTGTAAACGCCTGATGCCTGATGCCTGATGTCTCTCTTTTTAGGTACTGGCTATTTTCCAAGAAATTGGTGTAAATAACGTATTGTACTTTCTTGTTTTTGGAGAATCCCTTCTCAATGGTACGTAAACAGTTACTTCCATTTCGACTTGTAATTGTATTTCATATATTTAAATGTTTTATTTTATATCGATCTTTCTTTTTTCTTTTTTTAAAAATTTCTTATAAAGCCATCCACAATGTTTAAATAATCACAAGTAAACAAAAAGACGCAATTATCCTAATTTCTTCTAATTACATAAAAGCTTAGATCTATTATCGATGGGTGTTTGGATTATTCAATATCACTTAGACTCTACACATAGAAAATATAATATGAGAAATAGTAGGCACACATTTTGTCTTAAATCTCTTGCATGATCTGTTAGAGAAACGGATATTGTCAAGAGGATGCTTGATATGTATGATATTCGCCATTATTTCAGATGCTGTAACCGTAGTATTGTATAACATGATGACGGCTTTTAACGAGATGGACCAAGTACCAGTATCTCAGGTATTTTAATTTATAATTCATTCCTAGTTATGTAGGAGGTGGGTGATTTGAATATTTTAGTTTATTCAATTATGTTATTATGGCGACGCCTCCCATTCTTATCACTCTTGGTCGGGATATACTGCATACTAGAATGTCGAAGATTTACCACGTGGCTTTGTTTACTATTTGGAAAATTTGCAAATGGTGATCAAATGTTACAAAGAATGTCCCAGCCTGGCATTTCATAATGTGAGACATTCGCACATTCACATGCCCATCTTCGCAACACTTCGGAGCCACAACAGCTGTGTGTTATCTGGGTTCCTGACTAAATATACTGCACAATCGGCTTGCAGTTCAGCATTGTTTCATGCAGTAGTAACCGAAGCTAAACCGAATGTATATTGTAACGTACATTGCACATTCCTCAATTGAGTTTAGATGAAACTAACATATTGCTGATAGTAAGGTTTTATGTACGTGCATGTGTATGACAGTGTATGTGTATACTCTGGCTGCTGATGTGCCAGAGCGGGGGGGGGGGGGGGTACGGATGTTGTAGTAATCTAACCCTCCCCCATTGATAAGACTCGTGAGTTTGGTGGTTGTGGAACCCTCCACTTAGTAATGGATATGATAAGTTAGATAAGAGGCAATTATGCAAAATGCATCCATTGATATAATAGTATGCAGGTTATATAGCTACATGGTTATTTTAATTAGATGGAAATTAGATTTAATTAGCAAAAACGCAGTAGGCCTACATTTAATTCGAATCAGTTATTGATAGAATGAAGACTTTACACCCTAGCGTTTGAGATTAAAGTTTTCATGTAACCATTTCACTGCTAAGAATTTCGGGCGAGCACAAAGTTTGGTGGGCGAACATGTTCATTATTATTTCCTTGAAGGTCACAGACAATTAACAATCAAATGAATAGCAGAGTTTACAAATTGCTTTAGGACCGCGCCAACAGTGGTGGCCTTGAGCCTAGGTCTGGGTCGCAGTCACCACTTTTGCCGTTGTCCAATTGTCAATTTTGCCCACTTTCCCCTCCCCTCCAACAATGTTTGTTTGGTACCCAACACATGTCTCCATTTGACATCTAAGAATTATATGTTGGTTGACATGTGTCTTTATCATGACTGTAATGGCCTTGATAGTAATAAGAAAATGTTATACCGCTTTGTGGAGGCCCTTTAAAATTGGGGAGGGAAATCATAGTTCTCAACACCACTTAATCTACTTTCAATTAGTTTCTCAATTCTTTTTGGATAACGATTTTGTATTCTTGATCGCACACTATGTATCTTGTTATTTATATTCTGATTTATGTTGTTCCTTTCTAGATATTTATGGCGGTTGCAAGCTTCTTTACCATAAGTCTTGGTGGCTTGGGAATTGGTATTATTTACGGATGCCTTACAGCATTAATGACCAAGTGCACTGAACACGTTAGAGGTTGGTCCAATATATCTAATCTTACAGCTTATTGTAGGGAACCTATGTATATCGACAAGCAATATTTCCTTCATAAATAGGTGCATGTTAAGAATTTATTATTATGGTTTTAACGGATCGAACTGTCACAAATATTTAAAGGCCAATTCTACTCATTTGGCCGTCCTGATAGAAAGTTCAAAACTGATTCACAAAGGCCTAATAATGTTCCTCTTTGCACCGCGCTCCAATTATATTTGCTTTTGATGTTCAATTCCATTTCACCTATTTTACGGCAATTTCGATCCGAAGACATTTATGACCACTGTTCAACTATTCAAAGATTCCAGAGTTCTCATAATCGCTTAATTGTATTGGGTTTTCCTTCTCAGTTATCGAACCTTTGGCCATCTTTGCCTTCGCCTATGGCTCTTATATCACGGCTGAACTTTTCCATTTCTCGGGTATTATCAGGTAAATATATCAGGGCTCGCTCATTGTTTTATTCATAAATACATGAATTCGTATCAATCGCATTAACGTTATATCTATACAGGTAAACTAACGAGTTGGTTGAAGGAGCATGAATATTGCACGAGTTGCGTAGCAACGAGTGCAATATGCTAAGCGACTGAAATCAACGAGTTGGTTAACAGATTTATTATACATGCTTTCAATCATGAAAATAAAAACATAAGCGAGGTATAAATTTGAATTTTACCGGTAACCTTAGTAAAAAAACAGATTGGTTGCCATGGCAGCCCCACGTACCTAGTGAAATACGCACTATGCATAAATCGCTCTAGATACGTTGTTTTCAGAGCAATGCGTGTATAATAAATACAAGTATTCATTTCTGTGGTAATCTTCAGACGATAATCAATCTTATGCTTTCTTCGTTTTTTTTTCAATTTCAACTCTAAATGAACATAAACGAGAATACAATCAACCAGCTTTTATTGTACGAAAGATCATCTCTATGAAGGTTATTCAAAACACTCAAATGTCAACTTATGCTATCTGTATAATTAATTTCTATTCTCTTCCCAGTATAATAGGTTGTGGCCTGGTCCAAGCGCAGTACGCCTTTCACAATATTTCTCATAAGTCGTCGACAACTGTTCTTTACTTCAGCAAGGTGTTAAGGTATACATTTATCACATCTAGCTTATATAGATATACATGTAGTAATAAAACGTTGACATACTGTTATCTGTTTCTTGCTCTTGATTCATTTCCATGGATCGATTAATTCATTGATAAACATCACTATAACATTGCTATTTCACAGTAATTTTACAACATCCTAAGTACATCGGAGTAGTTTATTATGAGCAATGACATGATTCCATTAATTTCATTTTCTCTTTGATAAACCAAATGAAATTTTGCAGCAAAGATATTTATTAAACTAATTAAACGTCGAATTTAATCCTGTAATGATATCATGATAGTTACATTTTACGCTTATAACAATAATAACTTTCCATTTATTACTTCACTTATGAATTGTTTCTGCCCATTGCCTTTGCATTCTGTCATTGTCTTCCAGTACCACATGTGATTGCATTATATTCATGTTCTTGGGCTTGGCACTGGTGACAGACACTCACGTGTGGCACACAGGATTCGTCCTTTGGACTATTGTGCTTACATTAGCCATACGTTTTGTTGGTAAGCCTGAAATATACACTGTGCTGCATATGACTGCTAAATATTAACGAATCAACTATTTGCAGTATAAAATTAATACTGGATAATTCAAACTGATTCCGTTTGATGAATTTAATACTATTGGCCATAATTCTCTTATTGAATTCTTACAATGCAAGCAAATGTTATTTCAAACCCAGCATTCCCTGGTCAATGACATTACAAATGTTATTGTAGATACCATCCCGAAGTACCTATTCCAATCATGTATACAAATATTTAACACCAAAGAGAGTAAACTTTTGCCATAGATTCTCGACCAGACCGTTTCTCCAACTGTTTACTGTTTGCCTCGCATGGACACTATCTTCATATCGTGTTCTCTTTATATTTGACTTGTCATTGACCCTGATATCTTAGTTGGGAGAACTCATTGATTCCTATGACATGAAACGATGGTGATTTACTGTTAGTACTTTAAATGATGTCATTTATTTATCTCTCAGGAGTATATGCCCTCACCTTCTTTGCCAACAAATGTTTCCGAATGAGGGAGATAGATTATGAAGAGCAGTTTATAATGGTAAGGCCTAGTCATTTTCACAGTCCTTCTGAATGTATACAGCATCTTCCCATCCATTACTTGGCATTAAAAACAATGTAACTTGCAATAATCATTGACTTGATATTTCAAAAGGGATAAGGACTCTAATTATTCACGGGCTACATTGTGTTAATTAAAAAGAAAAGATTTTGTTCTATGTTCATCTCAACAGTTAATGATCTACCTTACACAAATATATATCTCTTAATACAACATAAATTAGTCTACATGGGTTGTATCATTGCCATCCCTGAGAAAACTTGATCAAATGTGTGGTATTCATTCCTTAATGCAGGCTTATGGTGGATTACGTGGGGCTGTGGCCTTTTCCTTGGTTGCCATGTTGAACCGAGAGACTGTTCCCCATCAACGAATGTTTGAGACCACTACATTAGCTGTCATTATCTTCACTGTATTTATTCAGGTAATATCCCACCATAAATTTTCAAGTCAGAATCCGCGTAATGTTCTTGCAATTCTGGTGCCGCATTATATCTCTTGTGAATGAGACGTGATGACGTGCTGATTGACAATCGCCTCTATTAAAATAGTGGCCACTGTCGCAGAATACACTGTAGTGAACTATAGATAGTGGGTAAAACGTTTTCGTGATTGTTCATGACGGGTGATTAAAGAATTGGCTTTTTGCTGTGCTGATAACATGAGGCAGTCGTGACAAAGGGTAAAAATGTCAAGTTAATAACAACACGAGATGATAAAATAGGATTGTCTTATTAGCTTTGGCGATTTCTCGACTGTTAATTCTGGCTTTCCTAACGTATTTGAGTCTAAAATTGGATTTTCTTGCACCAATCAATTTCCAAAACGATTGCTATTAGATCCTCCATTTAAAACATTGTGTTTCTAATTGTATTCTTCATATCCAGGGTATTACCATCAAACCACTGGTTAAGCTCCTAAGAATTAAGACTGCAGAGAGTAAGGTTGTGAGCATGTACGACGAAATCAATAAACACGTAAGATGACATCATACATATCACCCTCATCATCATCATTATTAATTCAAGAGACAATGACCACAAATGATATTGACACATTTAATACTGAATTGGTCTTTATGTAATTAGTATTCTTGACTTCTTCCAGTCTTTGATCGCTTTTGTCCAGACAGGCCCCGGTGCAGTGTGTTCATTACTAGTCTATTTAGAACCATTTTTATTTCTAGGTGACAGATCATTTGATGGCTGGTGTTGAAGAAATTATTGGATACCACGGTCACAACACATTCAGGGTGCGTACCATAACGTCATATTACAAAATATTTGTTTGCGCATGCGGTAATTAAAGAAAATATAGACTGTGTCCATCTTAACAGAAAATGACCGCATAATAAACTAAGAATGGAAACTAATCTTTTATCAAATGCATGTGTTTTCACAGGAGTTCTATGACTATTACGACGACAAATATTTAAAACATTTATTCCAACGGAAACCTCAAACCAAAGACGATCATATAATGGAGCTTTACCAACAAATAGCCATGCAGTAAGTACCATGTGATACTTTTCTAATATTCTTCCTTACGTCTGTAATCTATCAACAGAATATGTACGTTGTGTAATCTAGATATAATTTACATTATTATGGTCCCAGATCCTGATTGTGGAGAAAGAAATGGTTGTACAGGTGGATCATGATCATATATAATTATGATGTTAATTAATACTAAATCTGTTATTTAAGGGTGGTGTCCACTGCCTGCGGTAAGCTCTGCAGTAAGCTCTGCGGTAAGCTCTGCAGTAAGCCTTGCGATGGTGCTGTGTTGTTGAGGAGTGACGAGGTCTCGTTCACTGACCATGTAGGCAAGGACCTCGATCGTCATTCCTCACCACCTACAGAACCAGTACAAACCATCGCAAGGCTTACCGCAGAGCTTACAGCAGCCAGTGGAGACCCCCCCCCCCCCTTAGTCCGCTGAAGTTTTAAAATATTAAAGTTGGTACAATGGTACATGTGTTATATAACAAACGTGACTTTCATATCCACATAGTTCCGTACACAGAGGGAATTTAAAAATTATGGCAAAGTACTCGTGAACACTTGGCCACCATGATGGTCCCTCAACCTCATGAATATGTAGATTCGACTTGTTTTACTCTCTTTATATGTTTACCTTTAATTTTCTCACAGAGAGCACATCGACAACCTTGCTGGCGCTGCTGATCTTGACAGATTTTCTAGCCAAATGCAACTTTATAAATGGTAAATAAGTCAAAGCAATAATTGAAAGTGAAACTAGATATTCAAATGTGAGAATATTTAGATAAGAATCTAACGATATTATTATTTTTTTTAAACCCCCACTTCAATATTATACCGCTATGATATGATATTTATACGCTATGATATTACACCAGTCTACTCGTAAACTAACTTCCTTTGGCCATCTTCTGACGCTTTTAAGATATCAAAATTTAATGTTTGTTGTGATGCATTTTCCAGTGAATATTCCCTTGACGAAGCAGGACACTCGTTTGCCGAAATAGTCCACCCTGATCTAGCCGATAGAACTATGGATTATGAGAGTAAGATTTAAAATATTTTCACATACAAAGTGGCGGTTGCCAGTTGACGTTTCTATCTTATAATTATTATAGATTTATATTTCCCCATTAAAAATCTGTTGTCATAAAATCTGCCATTTTGCCAATAACCTACTTAAAATCTGAAGTTAAATATACATATAAACATGTTGGAAATCATAACATTGTTGACACAACAATGACAGTCTCACCATGCAGACACTATCCTTGGTTACCAATAATATCACCTGTAACAAGTGTTCAGTTACGTCCTGAATTAAAGCGTTTTGATTCACTCAGTGGTAGTACAGCAGAGCGAGCACCTCGTTCACCATTAATAATGTAGAGTGCGATTGTCATACCACGCGAAAAAATCTTTTAATGACATTCAGGAATCAACAACTGTTGTTATACGTTTTCAATGTTGATGCAATGGGAATTCCGCCCTAAACGGTGTACGTATCATGTGGGGAGGCTGATTAAAAAGTATCACCGTTGAATCATATAAGAATGCCTTCGTCTTAATCTATTTCAGTTCAGAGGAGGAGATCCGTCACATCTGATACTTCACTAGGATTACCGCATGGTTTCCACAACAGAAGATTGGCAATGCCGAGGCTAAAATACGGCGTTGAGCGTAATTCTGACCCAGGTCCAGATATACCTCTCACCCAGGACCCTGAAGCCCGTATGACCCCAATGACTATCTTTAAGATTTTGGCAGGATAAAAGAAATAAAAGTTGATTTTTTAAAAAAGGAGAAAGATTCTGGGAAAATATGATACTTTTAAGGCGGTTATACGGTGGTCTTATATATATATCACAACATATCTTTCTCATCAAGAGTGACTGATATACAGAATAGCTAAAGCCTGAGTATTTGCTTGCTTAATTTCATTGTATTCAATATTTACCATTACTCTATGATAAAATACTAATTGTACTTAAATAGTCTTAGCACTAATTCTAAATCAGTTTATATTAATTTACATATGTTATTTATGTTTAGGTATTATGAAAAGTAATTCTGGAGAAATTAAAGAATAAAATGTCAGTGAAATATAGCTCTCCACTATGTAAACCCCTAGAGATTGATTTATATGAAAAATTCAATCCATAAGTCAGACGTATGCTTGGTGGCGTGTTGTAGAATGCTGTAGCCTATTGAGTAGTATAGTGGAAGGGACCATTGCACCAGGTAGAAATGATTGTATCCCATGAAACTATCACCATTATCCTACATTTAAGCCTTTAAACTCCATTATACTGTAGCACACGAAAACCATTTGTTTATAATTTTCTTAACATGCATGTGTATTTTCTCTTTAGCTCGCTCATCTGGCAACTTGCCTACGTCATCTAATGACGATGTAACTGTTGAAGAGCCATCCGTAGCGAACTTGAGGAAATGGCTCGTAAAGAATCCATCTCGATCGGTATGGGCCCCTTTAGATCATGTTTCACGTACATCCTATTTCCATTTTCTAAGGATTTAATTGCGCTATAGTATTGATATTTCACATATATCGTCCGCTATATATATATTAGGTATAACACCATCGGGCAGAATGAGATATGTACCTTATTCAAAATTAATATTGATAGCATCCATAAGGTTTGAAAATAATTCATGTTATATCAATAATATATCAGTCAGTGATCTTGTATTTATGTCATTTCAGGGTTATCATCAGAAACATGACAGAAATCTTAGAATGTCTGATAATAACGATTTGATACACCATCTGCAAGAGAAACGGAGACGATCACTGCGTTATCTCCGCTCCATAAGTTATTATTCTCCATCTTCCTCCGTAAATACATCTCCTATCGGCAGCGATGAGAATTTAGACTCTACACGTCTCTCTCAATTGGAAACCATTACAGAAGGAAAATTAACTAATGGAAACCGCCCAACTTTGTCCGAGCAGGCAAGGTATTCAGGAATGCATCGTCCAGTCCAAATGAGGAGGCGTTCGAGAATGAATAGACCGCTAACTGTTGATGACTCTGTTAGGGGCAGTGATCCTCAAACTAAACACAGTCCCCCAATCCAAGGTTCCAATGGAAGACATCTCGATAGGGCTTTGAGTGTCGACGCCGCCACAAGTGAAAGTCCTCTACTTGCACCATTGCAAGAAGGCCTAAAGGGAGATGTCTCCGACGTTACAAATGTTCCTTCTGATCGAGATTCAAATTCCTCAGATGATACCCCTGCAGGTAAAAGTAAAAGAGCGCTGTTAGCTAGGCAGCGTAAAGTCAGAGATATAAGTCCACCTCGAAGAGAATTCGCTGGTAAAGATCAAAATGACACACCTGGAATTACTTTCCCCGGTAGGACATCCATAGGTGAAACAAGCATTTAGGAAGTGATTCGTGATATTCAACTGATAATCCTATTTCTGAAATCTGATGTCACAGTAAGCAGTAATCATGGAAACCTAGAAGTGTGTAAATGTTATCTATCATCAGTATTGATTGAGGGACATGTGAGACTGAAAGCGGAAAATGAACGACATATGTGATAGCTTTTCGCAGCCACATTTTGTGGTGATGTTTGTACACGAATTAGATTCAGACATGTGTTCTCACCGTTTGATCCAGTCTCTGGGTTATAAATTATACATAATTATTCAAATCACGAGCATGATATTCTCTTAGAAAACTGTATCGATGACCTTGCTTACAAGGATTCGTATCTACAACCAAGTTATCCACATTCTGTTACCTATGATTGTTGTACAGATGAAGTTTATCCATTTTGTTTGGATGTTCACAGTTCCGAAATATCTGTACACTCGCATTGTAAACATTTTCGGGCATCTTTGCCCGTTAAATAAATTCTGGTATATATTTACTATACTTAAACTAGGAATTACTCAATCAGTTTGCGTTTACTTAATACTCACTGACGGCATTGTTTAGTGCCTTTGAACAAAGACTAAAAATAGACTTGAAAATTGCTGAAAAGATTAGAAAGTATGGTGGACGTTCCTATTATACAAATTTTACTCGCATGATAAAATAGGGTGTGATAATATTCATGTATATATTATATATCTTGAACGTAATTTTAAAATGAGTTTCTTTCTTATTCTACATGTATATCATCTTAGAGCAAATGGTATCAACCCATACTTTCGGTGAGGTGTGAGAAGTGATAGTTATACATATTGGTGTAGGTATGCATGGTTTCATAGAGCGAATAAATGACGTTGCTGTTAATCAAATATTTTAGTTTTAATCTATTCTTTGTCTTTTCACATTTTTATTATTTTTATTTATTTCATTTACTATTTTACATTATGTTCTCTTCTGTATCTCTAAACATATTCATTAATCAATAAAGAATTTCTAAATATCCACTTGATGATAGACAGTTGTTTCAATCATATCCTAGACTGTATTTCTCAAACAGATGGTAAACAATTCATAATGAATTCTGAATATTCTTAAATCTCCTTAATGCTTTTAAATCTTCGCTTATATTTAAAAAAAGAACGTAATAAACAAAGGTTTCAGTACTATCAAATCTATCGATATTTTCGGTCAAATGTCTAGCTATTGTTGTGTTATATTGCTTCATCATTCATTCTGAGCATTTTGGATCTCCTGAATTGTTCACATCAAAATAGTTTCTCCTCTAAGTTCGTTAAGTTTAACAGTCTATATTAATAAAAAAAATAAAACCATGAAATATACGTTGCCGATTTTTCATTGTTCCCTTATCACTTATCTAACACGCTTTGAAGATAATGTGTTGATTGCATCGTACTTTTGCGTTGTGTCTATTAATGTACCATGGAAACCGTGAAACAAAGAAAACAAAAACAAATCTTTTAAAATGTATTTATTGGCCTATCGCCTTTAACACTTCAATAATTTAAAGAAAAAATGCATCACCATAAAATGGTGTTTTCCGTGCGTTGCCATAGGTAATTACAAAATCATTCGGCGATAATCTTACTAACAATAGTTCAATTCAAGATTAGCAAAGTAGCTTCCAGGTCTGAATAAACTTGAAGGATTTTAGGCATTAGGAGACAAGATATTACAATTTCATTAAACTCGCTTTGCATATCACTGTCACCTACGCAAATCGGCTACGTCTATATACCGTACACTGGGATAGCTGCACTGCATATACGTTTTATTGACTGATCATGATTAATGTCATTCATCCGTCTGTTCAATAACATCATCTTTATATGGACCGCGCAAAGTGTGGACCGTTCCTGGTGATATTTTCTTTAGGTTTAGTTGAAATAAATTACAGTACAGTATTGGTAATTATCATTGAGTGTTTATCAAAATACTCACAAGATAACATAATGTTGTATTCTCACGCTGTCACTTACTTTCTCTTAACAGATTAGTGGTGCATATAAAACAACGTCCCTTTACTGAAAAGTATCACAATCTTGGCAAAATAATCGATAAGCTTACAACCTCCAGCGAACATTTAGAGATGAAGAACCTGGCAGTTTTTACTCTATTTGCTTTGGCAGTTTTTGTCTCAGGTAAGCATTGGAATTTAAGTATAATCTACTTAATTCAATTTTCTCTTGTAGAATAGTTTCATAAATCGGTACTTACATATTTTAGAATAATGGATTCAAAAGGGGATTTTTGTTCTTTAGCGGACACAACTACAATGTACACATTTTTGTTTAAATAATCTTATTTGGACTCTATTTTGTGGTTCACCATATTCTCAAGAGATCCAAAGACAAATATTATACATGTATACATAACATTGGACAGTATAGCTTAATATATTATTATTATGCGGGAGGGTTGCACCTTAATATTTCTATTCAAATTTCCAGTGGCTGCCGTCAGGTATAGTAATATTATTCCAAAATATTAACCAGTTCCTTATACATATATATACTGTCTTGCATGTAGTGTTCGATCGGATGGTAAAGTTTCGAACTTCTAATGGAGCCGCCTGGCGTGTATTACACGCAATAGTATATACCATTATCAAGGGAAGCTGAAGAGAAAAGACTGGCCAAGAATTTAGACGTCCCAAATCAAACTTGAACTCCTTTCAAAATCTGTCACGTAGGAAACTCATATGCATGGGACTCTTTGGCTGGGCCCTTCGGATTCCAAATTCCATCAACCTAGGTTGACGAATATAAGTAATATAGATGTCTATCCATGTTTGTATTGTACCATTTTAATTCAGGTGGCAGTATGACACTTGCAATCCATGTGGTTTACAGTCTGCTACAAAATATTTTAGCTTTTTTTATATATTATATTTTGCACCGATAACCAAATGTTGCTACTGAATTCGAAATGTCTTATACTAGGTAGCAGGTTATATCCGAGGGTGTAGACCCTTACCCCTTACTACTCTTATGAATGAAGGTGGTGATAACTGATATCAACCAGTTATTCAAACTCATAAGTTAAACTGGCTTAAACTTTATTTTGAAAATTAGCTGAACCGGAGGCAGCATCTGGTTGTGAAACTTGGGGGTGTGCCGATGGTCAGGTGTGTTGTGACGATGGAATCTGTCGTATTGGCGATAAATGCTGTGGTATGAGCGCCTGTCCCAAGAGACATCGCTGCTGTGCCGCCTCGGGTGTGCACCAACCCGCCTGCTGTCATCGCGATACTCACGTTTGCTGTAATAAGTACGACACCACGTGGTGTTGCGAAAATGCAACTCCGCGGTGCGGCGAGTACCATGGGTATGTTTCTGTGTAGCATCATACAAAAACAAAATTAATGGTATCTATAAGTAACCTAAATTCTAAAATGAAATAAAATGTAATTATATTATTAATTTATTAAAAAAAAATTATATATGATACATTCAGAATTTCCATACAACTTTATGTCTTCAGAGAGATACACTCACATGTATGACTATAATTAAGGACACTTTTTTCATATGATTTTAGCGACTGTCTCCTGCCAATACCCGAGAATTGATGAGTATCTTCAAAAGCTCTAATCAGCAAAGTCAACTGAAGGTAACAGTTTATATTGTCCCTATTATATAGTGATATACGGTATGTGTGCCAGTGTAAAGCAACCAATTTGCGGACATTTCATTTAAATGCATTCTCTACATACATATTTTAATTTAAGACCATATTCCTATTTTTTATCAGTAAGAGAAATACTGATGATGATAATTACTATTGTCTGAACGCATATTTTTTAATCTATTGCAGATCATCGACCGGCGGCCAGCCTACGTAAATTAAAAGAATGATAAACAAGTGCTCAATAATAAACTGAATAAGGCCTAGTGTGTGTCATTATTTACTTATTCTCCTGAAGAAGACCGCCACCAGGTCGAAACGTAGTGACTTATTATGTACCAACTTTATGCTATAATAAAGCAGCAAAATACCGAAGTTTGAGGTTGTGGTGTTATCTCTCATAATATTTATTCAAAAATCCTATAAATTATTGGGGTTCAGCCCCAGAATGGATGGCACAGGAGAGGGATCTGAGTTTTGGTTCAGTTTTATTGGGGTCTTATTAAAAAAGTTAGACAATATTACAGTGTCCGGAGCTCCGAGGATACATCTACATATATACCGGTATCTGGATTAAACATAATATACAGGGTTCTATTTAGTTTTGATTACATTTCAACATCTGGATTCCTTCCTCGTTATTGTTTTGATGTGCTTAACCTTATTCCAAAGTGTTACCATTTTTGGACATACTAATTTCTATGCAACTGCATGTTCTTATAATAATGTTATAATGAGTGTGTGTGTGTGTGTGGGTGGGGGGGGGGGGGGGGGGGGGGGTCTGTCCAATGTCGAATGTGGCGATGTAGCTGATATTCTGAGGACGAATGATTAAAAACGGGTGTATACTTATGGGAATTTTGCCCATTTATACTTGATTTTACTATTGTTTGGTGTATTTGTAGCCCCATGGTAATTTTTGTATTATGCTAAGTAGGCTAAGGCCAATGATTTTTTTTCCGAATTACCTCCCAATACCTAGAAAACATGAGAAAACCCTTACCCCCCCCCCCCCCCTAAAGAATTGTTGACCTTGTCTATATAAAAAAAACTAGTGTTACAAATTAGACATTTTTTTTCAGTTCCTGGAATGCGGTTTCCTAAAATTGAAAATACTAATAAAAAGGCTTAGCGACGTACGCGCAGAATGCCAGAATGTTAAAACAAAAAGTTCGTCGACACTTTTGGAAGTTTCCCTTTCTACCAAATATACTTGCCAACGAGCATGTCATCTCATATAGTGACACTTAAAGCCGGGGTTACACAGTTTTGATGATAGAACTCCCCCCGAGCTCCCGGCCGGGCTCCACAAAATGCCAAAAATTGCGTTCCCTTTCCAAGGCGCGAAAGCTGCTTCGACAGCTTGGTCTCGTTGAAGCTCGCGTGACTTGCCAGCTCTCACCGGATAAGGACGCCATATTGTCTTGAGCAGAGGTTCGAATCGCAGGACCAGTCGTCAGAGAAAATTTCATCAATAAGACTGAAGATGGCAACGGTTGATAAAATTGATATGTCACTAGGTAAGCAAAAATGCCTTTTCACCAATCTCCGCGGAAATAGATACATTTGTGGTTTATTACCTGTGATATTTGGCATGTTTACGGGATTGAGCGAAGATAGGGGTAAAACACGGTATTGAAACCCCTGCCACGATCCTCTTCCCCACGTTTTTCACGTTTTGATGATTTCTCACTGAAGTGTATCCGGTGCCAATTAATAGACTGAGGTCTTCGGGTGTCCTTGTTCTATCCTCCCCCTATTATAAGGATATGCCTTATCTGTCGAACTTGGAAGCCACACCTACAATAGGCTACATCCTTAGCTTAGCCTTAGACTTAGTACAACTAAAACTAAAACTAGAGCTAGCGAGAGCTACCTACTTTTTTACTTATTTCTACTTCTGAGATAGACCATGATAGACAGCAGACTTGGAGTTCGATGGGGGCGGGGGCGACTACATGTCATCCAGGCTATTTCTGGGACTGATTTTATAGTTCTCTAGACTGTGTCACGGGGGTACTAATATGATTATGCTTAGTATGGGTAGACAAGAGTCACGCATTAACTTTTAAGTCTTTTAGTCCCCCCACCCCCCGCGTTTCTTCTTTATTTCTGCCCTCTTTACTTTTTCAGTTTATGTATTACGGTATGTAGGCCCAGTGTGCAACATAGTGAGACGGAAAGTCACGTGATTGCAGGTGGCGCTGCAAACCAGGGGTTGACTTTTGAGCGGTATTAGGTGCATGTCCCATAGAGCTCCATAGTAAAATTTTGAGATTTAAGCCCCCAAAAAATAAAGAAAACATTCGTCAAAAATGTATTGCTTTCATTGACTCAAAGTTTGATATTGAAAGTGACACATATGTTGAAAGCGGAACAATTTCTCATCGTTATCATGTAGAAATAGGAGTATAAACTTTAGGATTTTAATATGGGAGTCTATGGGGGCCGATGCCTGTATGCAATCCCTGCCGTATCTGTTACCCTTTCCAAAACACTTCATTCAAACATTAAATTCTCATCTTTCTAGGACAAACTATGTTGAAATTAAAAGTTTTCTGGAAAGGGATATTCTTATTAAAATATATATAAAATAATTTGTCTTGTTAGATACCATAAATGTTTGTAAAATCCAGAATTAATTTCATGAAAAGAGTACCCGTTGCACCGCTACCGCTACCGGAACCGGCTTGCCGTCTCAAAGAATTGGGAGACCAGAGACCGTCGGTCTCTGTCAAATTGTAACAGTGGAGACCGACAGGATTTTACAGAGACCAAAAAAATGGGGTATTAATATGGTAATTAAAAAATAACCCAGAATAAGAAAAGTTAGACAAGATAACTTTATCACTTGTTCATTTCATTGGAGACAGTCGGACTCAGCCTAATTATATATCAATATCAGAGACCGACACAAATTCAATGGAGACCCGGGCGTCGGTCTCTGAGTTATGTTGCACACTGCTGTAACAGTAGCCCGCTTAGCTGGCCTTGATTCCCCGATTCTCCCAATACTCTGCCTCTGGGGGCAAGGGGACGGATATTTGTCCATGTATTATGTCTGATACTCGGCACTGCAGTCAGTCAATTGTTAGCTATTGTTGTCATGATTTTGATTGAATATTTTCATTCTGTGAAAATACATTACATCAGGTAGATGCTCTTCTCAGTCTTCACAATGGCACGGAACATTTAAAAGAAACTATTAAACAGTAAAGGTCATGTTTACTTAAGGGGCAAATAGGCTAGCAATTTAAAATAAACAACATAATTTTGAATCCATATTATATGCAGTCAGTAATGCCTATCTCATTCTATATGCCACCCCTAAACCTGGTTCTTCAATTATCATACGCTTTCTTTTTTCTGCATGGGTGAATATGGATGCGCATTCACGGTTTAGTTTATATTCGATGCGTAACGGTGTAGTGTATCCAGGTATCCGTGTCTAATCACTAGTATTTGAGAGTATGATAGTGATGGGGCAGTCACGTATGAACTCTTGAGGCGTTTGTGCTCTGAAGCATAACAAATTGTACACGTGTAGCTGACGAATAAATAAGTTCTCGCCCTTAAAGTATGACAAATAGTTCACATCTGTGAGATTGTTTGGTTATTTTTTCTCTCATATTAAGCAATTGTGGAAATCCAAAATGTAATGCACCAATTTTACACCGCACTTTTGTAATCTGGGTGGTGGACAGGACTGGACTGTCCAACTTTCATGGTATATTATATTGTTGCCACAATGGGTTTGAACTTGACATCTCTCTGCTAACATGAACAGACTATGAGTAACCTAGGTGTTAACTATTAGTCTCACAGTTCCCAGAACATTTCGAATAAGTCATCTTTGATAAATTGTACGATCTTCTTACTTCATAAATACCTCGGTTAGATAAGTCGTGATAGCACTTGATATACATGTATCTTACGAGTATTTGTTATTCCTTTCTCCATGGTTCGCGTTTAGATGACATCATCAAATTGAACAAAAAAAATAGGGCAACTACCAAAAAGAAAGTCCTTGGGCAAAAGTCCGGTATCAATCAGTTTAATAAGGTACGTATACTAGAGTATTATACATTGGCCTTTCCGACCTAACCCGTCCCCATTGGAAATAAAAGCGTTAGACGTTTAATGAGTTGTAACTTGTTATACAATTAGTACTCCTTTCAAAGACTTGGGAGCTAAGACGTTACCTGAATTAACGAAAACACAAATAATAACAATTTTTCATATTGAAGATTGATGAATGCTTCTTAATGACACACACTGTGTTACGTGTTGCTCTCGTTCAGTTAAATAGTAATTCTAAATAAGATATTGTTCGATGTTTAATATCAAATGGACATCTAATCTGTGATCTCACTGAATTAATCAAGTCACTAACGATACTTGTAGGGAGGCTTGAAACAAAAGCTGGCGGGGAAAAACAAGCAGGGACAACAGACACCGAATCAAAAGGGCAATCGCTTGAGTCAACTACAAAAAAAACAGTTTGGTAAGCAAACAAAACTGGGTCAAAGACAGAATCGTCCTCAGCAACAAGGCATCATCAAATTACAGGGGATCCGCCAGCAAGCGAAGAAAGCTGTGCAAAATGCAATCAAGCAACAGGTGCGGAAAAAGCAGCAAAATGTTGCCAGGTCCAACCAGGTCGACAAAATTCGCGGAATTCAGGTAAGATTTGCTACTCCACAAAAAGGTGTGAATACCGTAGTAGTTATTTGAAAGAAATTGTTATATTTTACAAGTCAAAGATAGTAAACAATTTTTTTGTTTTACCTGGACCAGTTCAAGTTAGGGTAATAAAACATTAACAACCCTGTACTTAGTTAGACATTAAAAATCGATTAGGGTAATGAGACATGTTAAATCCAGAATGGACATTAAGACAGCTAAACGATTTCAAACCTCGTCTCAGTTCATTGATTAGTCGACGTAAAGACTTATTTCATACGCATTTACTTGTTCTGTTACTTCTCCACCCCTTGGGTATTGCTATCAATCACATTCCTGTAATTTATCTTTTACCTACAGACTACACACTACCAACAAAAACAGAGGAATCTCCAACAGCAGAGACTCCAAGGAGGCATACAGAGGGGTAGCCGGATCCAGCGGGGGGCTCAGAGGGGTAGTCGGATACAGAGAGGGGGGCAACTACAAAGGGGTGGTCGGATACAGAGAGGGGGGCAGCTACAAAGGGGTGGGCAGCTACAGAGAGGGGGTCGGATACAGAGGGGAGGTCAGATACAGAGAGGGGATCAGATACAGAGAGGAGGTCAAATTCAAAGGGGTGGACGGATACAGAGAGGAGGTCAGATTCAAAGGGGTGGACGGATACAGAGAGGGGGTCAGATTCAAAGGGGTGGACGGATGCAAAGAGGGGGTCAGATTCAAAGGGGTGGACGGATGCAGAGAGGGGGTAACAGGGGTCGCGGGCGTGGTTTTGGCATGATGCGCTCTGACATGGTTCAAGGTTCCAAACTCATCAGGCAGCAGGTACCTACTGCTCCCGAACAAAACCAGCGCACAAGGAAGTAAGTAAAGTTGTCATATGTCCCGCCTTCGATAATATCACTGCTTATCATTTACATTTTGATTGTCCGTAAGAATTCCCTATGCTTTTGGGGGATAGAGTGTAATATGATTCGCACAAACTTTCGATTTGGAGTTTTTGTTAAGGAAAATTGTTATTTAGAAATAGTTGTAAGAAAAAGGTATATCAATGCATGCCTAGTTTTTGAACATGCGTTGATTCAAAGATAGTTTTCAACTTACAGACACTCCTACCTTTGATAAGGCTTCAACTAATAACAAATGTGGTTCCTTTGTTAAATAAAAGGTGGGGCCGAACGCAACAAGATGTGCCTACAGCCATGACAATAAGTTTCGCAAATAGCCACAAGTAAGTACTTTGCGGATATCAAGTAAAATTACTTTTCTCGAAAAGAAAAAGAACCTCTTAATTTGAATAATGCATATGTCAATTAGATGAGAAAAAGAATATTTCAGAAACCTGTAAGCCATTTTTTGCAAAATCTCAAATAAATATTTCTTTCAATTCAATTTTATCATCAGTTATTTCAACCTAATTTTATCACTCAGATAAAATGTTAGTTACCAAATAAATTCATATCACCTCGTATGCCCCATCTCATCGCATTCCATCACCTACTTGGGTACCTATTATGGAATTTAGCTTCCTAAGTCTACGAGCCAGGAACGAACGAGTTGAAAAGCAGGTGATTAACCTGATCCTTATTCAATCATATTAACCATATACAAACATTACTATGGCAAAATCCCTTGGTAAAATCAACATTTTTTTATTTTTGTGACTAAAGGAAGAACAGTGATGTCGAAGTTACCCTAGCTGAGTCGCCACAGCAACAACACCAGTCAAAGCAACCTACCTACCAGTATAAGATGTATGTTCAGCAGAAGAAAATGGGTGAGCAGGCGGCGCGGAAACACCTGCAGCAAGACAGGAGGGAGCGCGTTCTCCAAAAGCAGCAGTATAAGGAAGTGATGGTATCGCCACCCCGACAAAGAAATCGAGGACGAGGAGGACGGGTTAGGCGAGGCCGCGCAAGTAACTCATCATTCCAACAGCCTGATCCTTCACCACAGGTATGTGTCCCATCCCATTCCTCATTAATCTAAATCGTCGGATTAACGTAGAATAGCTGATATATGATATCAAGTACTAGTATGTGATTTACTAGCATCTCCCAGATTGGCTATGAACTAAGTGGATTGTTGACAGTTGAATCAATGTGTAGTCAGTTGTATTTTTTCCTGCAGTTGTTGTACTGATGTTTCAAATCTTGTTCTGCAGCAACCTATTGTGAGGCAAAGATACCAGTTCAACCAGTCAGATTTCGGCAAGGCTGCGGTAAGAACACATCATCAATTTTCCAATTTCACTTTCGTTAACGATTCATCTTACCGACTTTGGTGCATGATATTACAGATGTAAGCTGTGGGTATGAAGAAGAATCCCTTAAGCCCCACGGGTTTTTTTTTTATAGTGGTCGGAATTCAGTATCTGTACTGAAATCAGTATTATAGATTACTGCCAAAACTTCCAAATTATCCACCCAAAAAAATCATCGTTTGTAACCAGATTTCGTCAAATTTTCAAAACGTTTTCATAATTGATTGTCAATAAGTTAATTCTCTCAAAGTGTATTTGTTTTGGTCATGAGAATGTTTTTAAATCAGTTTGAGATATTCTGTACAGGTAGTACAGGCCGCCCTTAATGATAATTCAAAAAGTTTCTTTTACTCGAAACTATTTTTTGTATAGAGATAATGTCATGCTATGTGGATTGATTTTCAAAATAATGTATTCACGATTTAACTTCCAGACCGGAGTCCGTTTAAGTGACCGTTTTACCAATGTGGGTGGACCTCCCGTTCATCAAAACCAATATCAAGGCAGAGGCGGAAGGAAGGTTTTCTTATAGGTTATAAGAGATGTCACCAATATTTCCACGGCCGAAGGTGCCGGTTAAAATTATCCGTGCTGCGAAACTTATTGTACAGATCTTTTTTGATGATTACAATGGACTGAGCTATTCGTTTAAACTATTTTAGTGCTGCCGTTTTTCTTGGCATAACTTTAGTCAGTCGAGCTCGATCAAATTAACCTGTCTATTAAGGAATCCTGGACATTGTATATGACTGCTGTCATCAATTTATAGCTGAATTTCAGTGATTACATGAGTAACTCTCGACGCGATCATGAACCCAGATTTTTTGTCTTTTGTTAAACACGAGTGCATGTGTGAATGATAGTATTTTTCGACTAAGTGCCTTCACGTCAGGTGCCAAGCACACTTGTATTTGGATAAAAAAAACTTTGATAACTAATTGCGAGTTAGGTTGTTTATATGTTAGTCTTAGCCATTGAGGATTGTACTCAGTATCAATGAACTTTCAGATATTATTCGTGTTGATCATGACCGCTTGTACTTAGATATAACTCGTTTCACAGACTTGTGGATGTAAGTACTGTAAATATCATATTTTGCAGTGTTCCCGTGTGCTAGAAGCCTCTTGGACAGAGTCCCTTGTGTGTTAATTTATATTACATGATGGTGTATCACCGGAGAGCGTGAACCTAGAATGTTGTGACTAAATTTACTGCCCATATTAATTCTGATTGTTACATGGTAAAAACTTCGAACCGTTATTGTTTTACGGTTTAGTTTATTGTACATTATAGTAAAAATGTATTTAAATGGCTGAAAATAAAATTGTCTTTAAGGCCTATGAACGAAATATTCCGTTGTTTTCTTATCGATGTTTAATGTATTATTGGACTGAGCTACTGACAAATATATAGAATTTAGCCAATAATATTATTTTACCGATAAATATTGCATGAATTAAAGGTAAAATATTTCCAATTTATTCACAATTGATATGGACAAGGAAATTTCATCATTCAGACAACGTTATTTTTGCTCCTTAAATCATTTGGAACGTGGAAGAGGATAAAATATGCTTCATGAGTAGCACGTCTTATAGGTAGTACTTGGGTTTTCAAAAAATAGCCAAAAGGCACTACTCGCCCTGATAGGGTGTCAGGTGAATTTGTATGTTAGGTTTAGTTAAAATTCCACAGGGACCAGTTTTATTCGTGGCAGATCACTTTCCACCGCTCGGCTTTGTTATGAAAATTCAGCGGAGAAATCACAAAAACATGTTCCAATCGTATGATTTTTATTGTTACCAGCAAAGATTTAAACAGAAAAAAAAATAAAGCCTTATAAGTGTATGGTTTACATGCTCATTGTTTATCCTTACATGAAATTCACTAAATAAAGAGTCGTGGAAATATAGAACTATACTAAGCATAATAAAAATGATGTTGATGGTAATTATAATATACTATCATAGTCATCATCTTCATGTTTGCGTTTAACACCGCCTGTCCCAAGTGGCGTGGTAATGGCTGTGATAATATTTGGGGTGGAGCTTCCCGTCAATGAATGTGGAGTGGACTGAGCAGATCCAACACCTAGAAGAGAAAAACACCATTTAAACAAACATTTCCAAAATATTTGTGAAAACCATCAGTAGAATTAAAACTTCAGGAGATAAATAGCAACGGGAAGTAAACAAAATGTAATTTCAAATTAGCAATATTAAGATACACAAAAAGAAATCAACGACCAGCCACTGTCGTCTTGTGAACACCAATCCTGAAAGGAGAGAAAATGTTAAGATATTAATGGCATTGATTCAAATAAATTCTAAAAAGCTACAAACCTGGGGTTACCCTAATTATGGGCATTTTTGGAGCTGAGGGACGAATGGCGACAGTCGGTTGTGTCCGAGTAACAAGCGTCAATGTGTTGGAGCCAATTCCCAGTGCCGACCGACCTGTGGATTGATTCCAAGAGAATAAATGAAAGAAAATGTGCCACGAATTTATTCAACTACAACTGTTTGTCACTAGACAATTTACAATAGACCCACACTTAAATAGACATCCGATTGCTTCCTTCCATTCCTGTTACTTTGCTAAAATATAAAGATTTCTTACCTGCGGAGGGTTGAATATTTACTCGTGGTGTGACTATTGATGTGCCAATACCCCCACTTTGAAGCTGCACTCTTGGCTGAAGCGTAATTTTTTCATTTATATGAATTATAGCAATTATATCATGGAACGGTAACCAAATTGATTTTTTTCTAAAATACTTCACAAACAAACAAAAATCGAGTCTTGGGCACATGCCACTACTGGAAAGTGTAAAAATGTAGATAGTTACCTTTTTCAAAGATTTAAGGCGATAGTTCGCCGAACTGACACAGTATCTGTCGGGGGGCAACTTTGGTCCTGTGTACGGTTTTATTAAAGGAAGTGGCATCTTGTTTTTGTGGCGCGAAACATCCATGAGCAGCTGAAATGGAAAGATAAAATCTTTAACTCTTAAATATTTGTTTCTACACAAAATAGCTCAATTGGAGGCTTATTTGGCTTCAAATGGTCCATTTTGGTCATTCTTAATTTGAAACGCACAATATGGTCTCTGAGTAGCGTAAATAGTCTACTGGACAGCAACGTTCCACATATTTTTAAACTTACATCTCTCGGGGGTGGTGTGGTAAAGGAATGGTCTAGTCGGCATTGAATGGCTAATTTTATGTCCTCCGCGTCGATGTTTTTTTTATTGGCATGTGAAGAGTAAACCTTGGCATCATCCAAGATATCTGTGACATAACCTGTAATGTATGAATATATATAAATACCAGTTATTCAAATAATTATGAAGATCAAATTTGTGAGTTTCACACCGCTGTTGTTTAGTAGCGTATTAAATCTGTTTAAAGCAAATATTCAGGACGATCCGAATCGTGGGTCCCCATAACTCATGGGTCGGTGTTTGGCCTTTGTGGGTGATTACCGGTATTCTGATTTTGGTGTTCTATACCAATCATTTTCTTTAAATACAATTTTCATAAGTTTGGCGTGCGGCTCCAACAACGGTGTATAACTTTATCAACTGGAAAAAAATATCTATAAAATTACCAAGAAGAATGTGTTTGTCTGACGTTAAAAAAGTCGTTTGTCAAAGCAGGGCTTATATATTACAGTATGTGGGTCAGGTCGCCAGAAAATGTAGGCTACAATTCGCCTTCACCAATACTTTCAATAAACAAAATTTAAGACAAAAATCAGGTTAAAAAAATACAGTTCAAGTTCAACATGCTCATCAGTTCATATTTGCTGAACCTTCGCAATACCAAATACATTCAGATATCATATATATACCTAGTAGTATTTATTATAATTCTGAGCCTAATTTAGCAGCATTTACTAAACGGTATGCCTATCATCACTTGTATCAGGCGCAGTATTACCGTACTATGTAAATTATAATGTAGATGTCCACTACAGACAGACAGTAAGGTAACGGCAGCCTGAAAACCCCCATTACTGCCGTAAGCGCCAGCGCAAGGGGGCGGATACTTTGTACATTATTCCATGATTTGGCCGTGAGCGTACAATATAATCGATATACTTGCCGCTCACAAGGTGGACAATATAAACTCCCTGTATTGTACAGTGACGTCACGACTGTTCGAGACTATGCAGACATCTCATTTTGATGAAATTAATGCAAATAAAGTTGTTTTAAGTTAAGAATCATGGAATAAAACGGCCTCGTTGTTTTCGGCCATACTCGGAGAATATAGCCCCCCTCATACGCGATACTCTGCTGTTCTTGCTATAGTATCACTGATTGACACCTTCAGATTCTAGTAAAGTCTAAAACTAAAACTGAAGCCCGGAAAGGCACTCACTGCCACTGGTCTTGTGGCGCCTGGGACTAGCTTAGGCTAGAGCTAATCATCACAACTTGCATGTATACATGCAGTTATGTTGTACATCACTAGGAAAATCGAACCTTTTTTAATGGTGTCATTATTTGAAAGGAGCTAATAGGGCACAAAGTAGAGTCATACTACGCATCCTAGGCTAGGAGTAGGATGCGTAGTATGACTCTACTTTTACCTAGCAGTCCCTGTAGTGTAGCATTTTTGTCAACTTTTGACCAAGGCCAAGCCCGCGGAGCCGGGTCTTTTTAGACATGGCTATTTCTGTCTTAAATACAAACATAGACAAAATATTTTTATACAACTTACGATATGTGAATTCCAACATTTGATTTACAAGACGAGGCTCAAAATCGGTCACTCCCATATCCTTCAAAACAGATTCCATCACCTGAGCATCTTTCGGAGTACTTTTGGCCGCCGCCATGATGTTGTTGTTGTCTCAACCTAATTGATAGTTTCGCAGAAATATATGATCTAAACAGTTTTGTAAACAAGTAAAGAATTATCTTATTGTATAAATTGTTTTTTCTTACTATTTATAACTAACGTTCTTTAAGGTTTCCTTTGATTTGCTTCTACGAAACGAACACTTGGTTGTTTGGCTTTGGTGCGTGTCAAGGTCACGTTTGCCACATGGACGGATGGAATTGTGAAATCTCACCGTGACTGGGGTTATTTATTCCATATTTATCGCATCTCAAGTCATTTCAGTTTGTGACACACATCAAGAAGCATGGAGTATGTCACTGCCTCGGGCCCAACAGGTCCAAACTTCATGTAAGTTCGTAGTTCTTTATTACTTCGTTGTCATATGCTGGCACCGATCTTAAATTAATGAGTGTGACTTCGACGTCTTCGTCTTACGACAGTATTTTACGCATGGCCATGCCCATGGCCATGGGTTCTACGCATGTAGGGTAGACTTCACATTAAATTTCATAGGCTCATTGTATGGTGCCGTACGTATAAATTATAGACGCATAAATTATAAAAATATATACGCAGAATCGTTGATTCGGCGCATAAGTATGTAGACCCAGTTGTCCTATAAGATCACACCAGTGGCAGTGACGGTTGCAGTTGCACTATAACTTAATCCGCATTTTACCAAAAAACCCGCATTTTACACTTTTTTGTGTATTCTATCCATTTGGGGTGGAGGCGGGGCTGGGGGGGGGGGGGGGGGGGGGCAGGGAGTGTGTGGGGGGGGGGGGGGCGGGAATTTTTTTTTCATTCTAGGCCTACACCTGGGCTATGTATTCTGTTTTCATTTTACACTTGGGGGTTAATGCTTTCCTTTGATCGTTTATTCAATCAATCAGGGGGGTGGTTTAGCAATATTAATCACATGTACTACGGTATCATGTACTTCCATTCATCAAAATGGCATTTTTTAGGCCCAAATATGTATTGAGACGAAATACATTGATATTTAGGGGGCTGGGTACCCTGTCACATCACATCAGATAATTTTATAAATTCATATCGCCCAAATTTAAAAAACTATGATATAAATTGCCACTGGGGACCTGGAGACATATTTGGACAACTAAGACCACATTAAAAAAAATGATCCATTATATTATTGGCTGACCCAGCATGAATACACACACATATATATTGGCTGACCCAGTGTGTATTGGCTGACCCAGCATGAATACACACACACACATATATATATATATTCACTAGTGTGTTTTGGCTGACCCAGCATGTATACACATGTATATTCACTGGTGTGTATTGACTGAGCCAGCATGAATACACCTATAATATATATTCACAAGTGTGTATTGACTGACCAGCATGAATACACACATATATTATATGTTCACAAGTGTGTATTGACTGACCCAGCATGAATACACACATATATTATGTATTCACAAGTGTGTATTGGCTGACCCAGCATGTATACACATGTATATTCACTAGTGTGTATTGGCTGACCCAGCATGTATACTAAGACAAAAATGACCAAGGGACATAGCGGGAAGCCGTATCGTCCCGCGGCGGAGGTATCCGACCGCGGGTGCTACGCACCCTTGGTCGGATACCGAAGTCAAGGGACGATACAGATTTCCCGCTATGTCCCGCGGATTTTTTTGTATTTATTTCACCGATACTTATCAAACCTGTACTTGAGTATGACATTTTTTATGAAATGATATTTGTGTTCGTCTTGGTTGACATTAATGTCTTTGTTTACATCATGACGCATGACGCATCTGCGTATTTCTACGCGCTGTTTTTTCCGACCCGCGAGGGTCAGGACTATATTTTAGAACGCAAAATTGTTTAATTCTGCACTGTCATATACATTAATTTTGCTTACCGTTTTGCAGTAAAATTACTTTAATAAATGTATTTAATTATTTTTTTTAATTTTGCAACTCATTTATATGCGATAATACTATAATTGCTAGGGAACTATATTCATTCCATATCAGTCCTGAGGCCTGATATGGCCGTCGTATCGGCCTCAGGACTGAGTTGCAGTCTCAGGGCTAAGTCAATGGGCCGTATGTATTAACCACACCCAAAGGTGAAATAAACATGTATATTCACTGGTGTGTATTGGCTGAGCCAGCATGAATACACATGTATATTCACTAAGTGTGTATTGACTGACCCTGCATGAATACACATATATATTCACTAGTGTGTATTGACTGACCCAGCATGAATACACATATCCGGCTACCACTATTAGGTAGATTAATGAGTGTAACAATAGAATACACAACCCAAATACACAATACACCCCCCCCCCCCCACCCCCCCGACCACAAACTTGTTGGAATACACAAACATATAGTAAACAAGCCAAGTGTATACATATAAAATGAAAATATGAACCGCCCCCTCCCCCCCCCCCCCTCGACACTCCCCAACTTAGAATATGAAATAATATAAGATAGAATACACAAAAAACATACAATAATACACAAAAAAGTGTAAAATGCGGGTTTTTCGGTAAAATGCGGCTTATAGTGCTACCCGGCAGTGCCAGTGACTGCCATGGCAGTGGCATTATTTATAAATGTATTACGGTATCTATTATGGTCAAATAAAAGATTTTCGATTCTATTCTATTCAATTTAGACTGCCACAGAATTAAGTTGTCTCCGTGAGCTACCGATTTTACTTTTTACAATTTTAGTAAGAAAAAGCATTTCCAGATGATATAGGCTATGATCATCACAATTTATTTCATGTGATTATTGCAGATTGTGTTGTCAGTGCGGTCTACAGATAGAGCCCAACCCAGCCAATATGTGTGTGGCTTGTCTCCGCGGACAGATTGATATAACAAGTGGTATTCCCAAATCAGGAACTCTGTATTTCTGCAAAGCATGCGAAAGGTATTTTCATTATCTTTATAAATATTTTAAAGTATACTTTCTAAGCAATTAACCAGTTAAGGTAATAATATGTGTAAATGTAATTGAACTGTTTTAACTACAAAAACAAGCTAGGACATTTCATGAAACCCCTTCCTATTATTAGCCTAAGTAAGAAAATATATTCCTTCTTTTTTCTTTTTTAGATACTTGCAACCACCTGCAAGTTGGATCACGGCTGCTCTGGAATCCCGGGAGCTTCTCTCACTCTGTCTTAAAAAGGTTAAAGGCCTGAACAAAGTTCGTCTCATAGATGCTGGGTTTGTGTGGACCGAACCTCACTCGAAAAGAATCAAAGTTAAACTCACCATTCAAAAAGAGGTAGGCGCTCTATGCCCGTAATAAATAGCTGTATAGGATTGCTGCTATTTATGATTCCTCCTGTGTGTTCTCCCATGATGACCATGTAGGTCTCGTCTACGTTGTTTAAAGTGATTCTATGTGGGAAAGTGTAGACTAGCCCTCGTCCCTAAGACAGTGTTGTGTGTAGGCCATTTGATTCCTTAGTCGAGGCGGTAGTGACACTAATAATGATAGAATTTTAAGTATTCAAATTTCGTTTGTTTGTTTTTTAAATCAGAATTAAACAAGTACAAGGCTGATCACTTTTAACTTAGTTTATAAAGATAATTAGATTGATTTAAGCCTTTATAAGGAATGGGTTGTTGTTTTTTAGATTGACATGGTGTAAAAAATCTATTACACATGTTAGTTAGAACCCTCTAAAATGCTGGATTCCTCCACCCCAACGATGTTCTTGATTATTTAGTCATCTCATCTAAACACTTGAATGCCATTTCCTTTTAGGTTATGAACGGAACCGTTTTACAGCAAATATTTGTGATAGAATTTACCGTTCATTCACAAATGTGTGATGATTGCCACCGAGTTGAGGCTAAGGATTACTGGAGGGCTTGTGTCCAAATAAGACAGAAGGTAGAGTATACATACATTTCCCCTAAAATTTCCATTCTACTCAATAATCGCTGTTAAAGCAAGCCAATGTCATTTTAATTAATGAGATGAGGTCTCTCTGAACACCCGAGAAGTCAGTGAAAATAAGCATTTATATCGGAAAATATCTACCAGAAGCTTGCGTTTGAGAACATTGTAATTGTAGGACTCCAAAATAAGAAAATAGTAGCAGTGCCTCCCTTTTTAAGGATTTGGGGAATACAATTATTAGTAATATAGTATGATTTATTATCATTAGTGGAGGGCGTTAATTAATTGTATTGACGCCGTTCCTATCAGGATGCAGCTTTTGTGATGACATCTTCTGTATACAAGTTTCTCCTATCTTCCTAACAGACTGGTCACAAGAAGACGCTCTATTACCTAGAGCAGTTGATCATTAAACACCGTGCACATGCGAATAGCACAAGTATCAAGGCCCTTGCCGGTAAGTTTTCCGATACATTGCATCTTTTCATCAAAATGAGTTCAACACCCACACTTGTCTTTTTACTCTTTGTGATATTTTCAACAATATCTTCCTTCTTGCAGAGGGCCTTGATTTCTTCTATGGTGAAAGGAGAGATGCTCGCAAGATAGTGGAATTCTTCCAAACTGTGGTGCCCTGCCGCTACACGACTGCACAAGAGCTCATATCGCATGACATCCACAGTAATACCTACAACTACAAGGACACCTTCTCGGTGGAGATCGTTCCCATTTGCAAGGATATTATTGTCTGTCTTCCTCCCAAGCTGGCCCAGTCTCTTGGAAATATGAGTCAGATCTGCATTTGCCATAGAGTGACTCAAACAATTCACATCATAGATCCATCCACGTTACAAGGTAGGTTTACCTTTTGACTTTGTAATAAAATAATATATTTTATATTCTGCTTTTCACCAAATATGGTGAACCTATGTTCCGAAATCTAGAATTTGTATGTGGTAAATGTGGTGTCACTTGTATAAAAATTCTAGATAAAAAACTAATTATGACTTGCTGATGTTGACTAAGCGAATTTTGTGGTTTTACTAGTTGCTGAAATCCCTGCCCCTGTGTACTGGAGGACCCCATTCAATGCTCTGTGTCAGCCCAAGCAGTTGTCAGAATTCATCATTATGCAAATAGACATCATTCTGGACAAAGATAAGCGCCACATTGCTGGCCATGCTGCAGAATCTCAGAAGGTAAGCATCTCACTGGGGATGTTATTTATAAACCAGATGCTCCCACCTGAATCTTCTCATCGCAAGGTATTAGTACATAACGGTAACACTGTGATCAATAACCCTTGTTCTGCATCACCACTCGTTCCTCTCTGTTTCTCTTGCATATATATGTTTGACGCACGGAAATGATACAAATATTTCTTGTTTTCAAGCATGTTTTAGCTGAGGCATGGGTTGTCAAATCCAGTGAGTTGGGAATGACCGACCGCCAGTACTACTGTCGTACTCACCTTGGCCATCTTTTATCCATCGGTGACACGGCCCTGGGGTAAGATTCCAACGTTAACCTGTCATATGTGTAATTTGTTTGATAGTTTATGGGCTAATGTAATGTCATCATTCACCTATTCACTAAATATGGTGTATTTACAGAAATGAAATACATCAGATTAGCTGAATGTGATATAATTATATGGTAATCAAGTCGGATTGAAAGGTTTGCTTTAGGTTTTCTTGTTACGGGTAATTAATATCAGGTTGTATTTCGTTAAAATTATATTTTCATTTTCAAATTATATTTTACGTGTTTGTTCCTTTTCCCTCTAGATTCGACATGAGTTCAGCCAATATAAATGATCGATACTTGGAGAAGATGCCCGCGGAGAGAGTTCCTGATGTGGTATGTACTGAATCAGTACTGGGTTCTTTTGGGAAAATACATTTCCCCATGCAGTCTCTCGTTTAGGGGAGGGAGGGGGCGCAATGTTTAAGGCGTTGTAATCTAAACCAAAATGTTCTTAAAAGAGTGCGGGAGTCGAATATTGCTATCCAGAATATGGAATTAAAATTGGATCCCATAAGCGACTTACCAACCCCCCATTTCACTTCCCGCACAGTGCACGGCAACTGGGTCATGAAAGGACTGGCAATGTGCATAGCCGTCTATGGCTATACATGTACTCAAGTAAAAGTACCATTTAAAATGATTCGACTAACTATACATCTATAATTGAGCGTTAAGCAACCATCCCCCCACCCCCCATTTAGATTGATGGTTTCTCATTGCCCGATTTCCTGTGTTGTAGGTGCTTGTGAAGAAGCTGTACTCGGACCCTGTGAAGAGACAAAGACGAAGGAAATGGAAGCTCAAGCATCTGGAGATTAACCGCGCTGAGACTGAGTCCAATGAGAGGTAAACTTTTCTGAACCCTTTTAAAAAAACATTTTGCTTTTAAAACCCAAAATATCTTCATCGACTAAAGAAAATTCAAATGGACATTATCTGGTGTAAAATATTTGATATAACTAATAGTCTATATATTTTCCCCGAAATACAAATTCATTTCCGCTATCAAATGTGTTTTTATAAACATATATTTCGTACTTTAGGGACTACAACGATTTCTTGGAAGATCTCGAGGAAGATCCTGATGTTCGCGTGAATGTTAATATCTATAAAGGTAAGTTACTATTCAGTATTGCCATTTGGTGGCGTAGAATGTATATAAAAAAATGTTACCATGGTGAAATGGCTTCTATCAACTTGAAATAACCCTTGGATCATCATCGACATTTCAATGTTCGTTCCTCACAAACTAGGCGTTCTAATTATGGTACTGAATCATGTAATATAGGAGATTAAATGTTATTTTTTGTCAGTGTGTATCCTAACCTCAACATAACGATTCTTATGGTAACTATTTCTGATATTCTTTCTGTTACTTTTATTTTGCAGATTCTTCTAAGCTCGCTGTTGACACAGATGACACGACGGATGATGAGGATGCGCCCAAGATCAGTCTACAGGAGATGTTGGACGATCTCCATATTGGGGGAGACGCTACTGGGGCCGATGGGGATGATATGATTGAGTAACTCGTACCTAAATGTATATCCCACCATCAGACACTGTCTGTGTCTTTGTATCTAGCTGTATCCATTATACTTCATATAACTAATAATCAGATTGGCAAAATTGGTTTACAATTTAAAACGATGCGAAAAACTTGTACTATCATTGCTATTTATCCCTTCATTATTGAATGAACTCCATTGTAATGTGTGTTTTAGGAGTGATGTTATATTCTTTGTTTCTAACCATTATTTACATGTTATATGGGGCGCTTTCAATCGTGTAAATACCATCAATCCTATTTAACTGGCTACCTATGTTACAAGAACAAAACAATTGCCCAATCATGTTTTTCCTCAATTCTATCAAAGTGACTCATACAATTCTACATTTTGACCCGTCTTTTATTTGATATGCGTCTAATATATGCCTTAATCCGATTGTAGAATAAAATACAAGGTTCAGTTTCTGAAGCCGACCACTGAACGCAAGGAAGTGTATATATGATTAGCTATGTATAGTTTTCCCTTGAGACAAATCCTGCATCCGAATATTGCTGTAAAAAACTGAATTTTCCCTCACGTTTTACAAAAGCTTAATTGTTATGATAATAAATGATACATTTTTCGGAAACGACTTAGTGTTTGGTTCCATCTAAGAAAAAAATAGTTTGGATGAAACCTATGTTCCTATCAAGGCCCGTTTCTATCATTACCCGGATGTGTTACAGCCAATTACCTGTTTAATAACGTAACTACATTTTTCCAAAGGGGACCCCCAGGAAGAGCTATGGTTTCATAGAGGAGCGGCACCCCCTTTTTTGGTGTAAAATTTGATGTGTTATTGAAAATGTACACTTCCGGAAATAAAGCATTATACATACATACATTAAACAGTGGGGGAAAAACGATAATTTGGCGGGCCATGGTAATATAAGACATGAGGGAAATAATGAAGATGTAGCACCCACGTCATTTTTGAAGCTATGGAGAGAACAACAGGTTTAGTATTCACACACAAGAGCGCGCCCTAGTTTGAGACAGGTGCTCCCCACTCAGCTAGTACACGAGGGAGCCGCGTCACGTCGCGTAGCTTCCTTCAAGACGCAGCAGCACCTGATGCTGCAGACGATCTGATAGAAATAGGCATTGGTAGGCTTAGACAATGATCGTGTGACTGTCAAAACGTCTCCGGTGGGACTCGAACCCACAACCTTCGGATTAGAAGTCCGACGCGCTATCCATTGCGCCACGGTGACGGGCGGTGCCTGGTCGCGGCGGCAGATTGTGCTATGCCAGGATGGGAGCGCTTCTCGTGGGTTGTTACAGTTCTATAGATTATTTTGTATTGCACCCTCTGTAAAGTAATATCGTTTGCGTGCCGAATTACTCGCGAAATCCTCATCATTATCCAGTTAAAATACTAATTAACCAATCATTGAACCTGATCTGTAATTTGATTTACAGTTTTACTCATCCCTTTTCATTGGATGAAGAAGTAGTTTTAAAATCGATAGACTAGAGAAACTTGCTGGTTCTCCGACAAACGTCATCATTCGATTACAGAAGTGGATGTATTGCGCCATACAGTGCTGCTGTAGGCGGTGAGTATGAGAACTTCTCCCCGGGCCAAGGAGTTGCTCACTCACAGACCACGTGGTTGGTTTCCATCAGTGAATCTGTCTACGTGCGAATGGTCGCCTCAGACAAAGACCACACCATAATATGACGTTTCTAATTTCAATATAAAAGCAAAGATGTGGGCCTAATACGGTAATAATATATTTGAGGATGCAGTACAGAAATATAAGCCTTAGGACATATTCACCACCGCGATGTTTACTTAATCGATACAATTTACCGCGTTGATAAAATAAACCTGTGACCTGGAAATGTGCATTAAGCCCATGAAATTCATTATCGCTGAAAAGAGATTTTGCGGCTATGGACCCGCATGACCATTTTTAAATACTACCATATTATTTTACTCTCCTATAGCTGTATTTATCTTTTAAAATACTGCGAATGGGTTAACCAAACCTAGAACAGGAGGATCTAATCTATCTCAAAATATTTTAGCATTGTTCTGAAATTCATATATGAAATATCATCAGAATATCATATTTCAACAAGCTATTGGTTGGGCACTTCTTAAATGACAATCTTCCAGTTCGTACCAGGACATAAAAAAGAAAATAGAGAATTTATATAGTTATACGATCAAATCTGATTAGATATGTGCGGCTACATATTAGAAATTGGCCGAAAAACCTGTCACAATCGGCCAAAAAGGGAGAGAGAAACATTTCCTACATTGAAGTCCAGGGGCTAGTGCTAGACAATCACACCACCAACAAGTACACCACACTTCGGGAACTGGTAGTTGGGGGCCTGTATATACAAAGTGGGTATCACATCTCCGCATCGCCCCAGAAGGGTACTTGTCCTCCAGGAGTAAACTACAGGTGAAGAAGACTAGCACCATGTTCACCGCGCTGCTTATGTCCCTCCTGGGCCTACTTCTTGTGGGCTGTGAAGGTCAGCATAGCTAATTCTCTATCAAGTTATAATAATTAACATTGAAATTCACTCGTTAGTATTGTATTACAAACAATTGCTACTATCCAGACATGGGTTCTAATAGCATCTATTATTGCTTGCCCTGATGAGTCATTGGATACAAATGCACATGGAATTAAATCTTGGGACTTCTTAGTAGTCAAAACTATTAGGGAATACCGATAAAATATCTTTCTGATTTTACCCTTTGTTTCGATCCGATACCCTAGAAAGGTAAGTGAATTATATATACCGCATGATCGTATAGATTGGTAGACACTGAAACAATTAAAGTTTTACCACTTAGTATCTTACATAATTTCTAGACAAAAATGGTGAGATGATTCTGCATTGAAAGACTATATATATAAAACACTTCGCAGGAAAAAAACTACGTATACTCATTCTTGAGGGGTTATATAATTAGTATACTACAAATTTTATTTTAATTTTTCCATTTTATGTTTTTCTGAAATCCATTGCATCAAATTATACTTTGGATACTGTATAATATAAGTATTAATTACAGTGATATATCTAATTCCATCACCACTTGAAAGTATTTTCACTTGGCCTATATGAAATAAGACCTCTTTTCCCAAAACTTACATTGAAGCTACATAAGAAAATACATTGGTCTGTTGTTGCCTCTTTCTTTATATTGACTTCACCTATTGAGAATATCATACAAAATTAAATGCGGGCGTCCCATTATTTATAAACATCTCTACAAGACAAGTGAAACATATGCAGAATTGTCCCCACCTGCAGCAAAGCACTTCAGCCGGAAGCAAGGCCGGTTGTCAGGGGTCACGGGATCAAGTAGAAACATGGGGCTGCTCTGTTCACCAATTGCCTTAGGTTTACAACCCATTTTCCTGATGTTCAGGACACTATAATTTCCCCTTTCATTTTTGCTGAGGTAATATGGCCATAAACCAAATGTCACCAGATATTCTATGTACTTTTAATATCCAGTAACACTTCTATTGTTCCAAACTTCCTTACACCACTACAAACAATGGATTCGTGCATACATGTATATAATATGCATGCATATAATATGCAATACTTATTTATTCATAACATGTCAGTTGTATATAATACATCTCGCATGTGACAAGATCTTAGGGATCATTTACTCATTTAAACATATTTTGTCTTGGATTCCACAGGTTGGGAAGTTTTACATTTACTGTTAATCGTTCAGGGTAGTTTTTAATTGTCAGAATAGATCGATATATTTTATAATGGGAATAGCTCGAAGTTCAGTAGATCTCAATACCAGAAAGAGGCCATGAACACTTTCTTTTTTTATTCACATATTCAGAATAAGATAGTAGAAGACCGGGGTTATTTAGGCAATGGAAAACATTACGAATTAATTGTGGGTGGGTCTCAATCTCGCGGTTACTATTTCTTTGATCATGATAGGATGCTGCATCAGTATACAGTAATTGAAGGACGTTATTTATCATTGCAATAATAGCTTTAAGCAATTTCCCGTTTGATTATTTCCATGAAAAATCGTATCTAAAGCCATAAATTACTATCTTGTTTTTACTGACAGGATCTCGCTTGTATCGAGTCACCACGATTTTGGTAAGTCATTCATTTGGAATAATTACATAGACTCATTAACAAAGCTATGACAGAAATAATACAAAATTATCACCCCCATGAGGTGTGGGAGAGTATGTCTTATGGGTTGTGCACATTGTCTCATAAAGAATTATTGTCTCAAAGTCTCGCAATTGTTATTCGATTTCTAATTCTGAAACAATTAACGGATTGTGAAAAGAATCCCCGTATTTTTATCCGGAAATAAATCAAGGCTATATAATTGTTATTAACAAAGCCACGTTTCCGTGATCTTAGGAGGAGCCCCATGTGATGATAAAGAATGTAAGTGGTCGCCATGGCAACGCTATTTATGAAGGATTCATTCCGGATCTTATGGACGCCATCGCCGATTTGGCGGGTTTCGAATATGAGATTCACCTTGTCCGGGACAACAAGTATGGTACCCGTCAACATAATGGAAGATGGACCGGTATGGTCGGTGAACTCGTGAGAGGGGTAAGTGTGGGTTTTAAAATATTGTCATTAACTATCATAACATACACCTTGTTTTCGTATAGACAAATTAATTGATTATATAATTTACGCTCTTTGGTATAGATCAATATTCGGTTGGAGAAAAGTGTTGTATGATCGATATTTCCCGAGTGTATGTACAATATGTATACGTACATATATAAGATATTGATTTCTATAAATAATGGAATTCCCGTCGATGGGACATACATAGTTGGGAGTGCAATTTGATATGACAGAACTGTCCTTGAATCTTACATTCTTTTAAACAGAATATGTTAGGGACTGTTCATAATTAACCACTGGGGGGTGGGAGAATTTGCGAAAAATTCTTGTGCAAAATTGCATACCCCCCTTAAAGTCTTGTGCAAAATTCCGTGCCCCCCCCCCCCACGCCTTGTGCAAAATTTCATGACCCCCTACATCATTTTAGTTCTGTGTCTGCGCAAAAAGGTGTCCCCTTCAGAATCTGTGCGAAATAGATGCCCCCACCCCCTTCAGAGTTAAAAAATTAAGGTGCCCCCCTGAACCCCCCGCGCCAGTGGTTAAAAATGAACAGTCCCTTATTTTTATTTTTTGCGCAAATTTGTTTATTCAGGATAAATATGATATATCTTCCTTTGCTTAGGCTGTCAAGAAGGTTCAATAGATTCCTTAGATGTAATATTGCATTATATGTTTCGTTAGGAGGCTGACATTGCTGCAGCCTCACTGACAAGAACACCAGCAAGGGAAATGGTCATCGACTTTGCCTACCCATTCCTTCCTGCCACCATGACAGTCTTGATGAGGAGCGATATAGAAATCTCCTCAATTGGGGAACTAGCTAACAACTCTGACGTCATCTATGGTACGATACAGAGTTCTTCAACCCAGAATGCTTTCCGGGGTGCTACGATGCAACCCTATCAACGCATGTGGGCAAGAATGGCCAGCATGGAAGATTCTCCGTTTGTCTATGATTTGAAAGAGGGCATAGAAAGAGTTCGTGAGGAGGCTTATGCATTCATAGTAGAAACACCAACTGGGGATTACTTGGCCCATCATGAACCATGCGACTTGAAAAACGTCGGGCGATTCACTACAGACAGCTTTGCTAGGAGCTGGGCTTTCGGGCTTCCCAAAGGCTCCCCACTTATGCATGATATCAATGCTGCCATGTTAAACCTCCAGGAAGATCTGACCATCGGGAAATTATATCGCAAGTGGTGGGACAATGAATGTCCAGCGTCGGGAGCTGGTGTAATTTCTATCTCTGTTATGTTGATTATGATAACAACCGGTATTGTGTTCTTCTTTTAATCGTTTGATATAGGTATACCATTATATATACTTCCTCACATAAGATGGCTTAATTGGCGTAGTAGAGTTGTGTTTTGTTAGACAGCGCTTGATTTGAAATCCACAAATTTCTGCCAGTCGACAGTGTTATTCTTTTTATTTTAAATGTTTTTATTCGGACACATAACAATTAACCTGCATTGGATATTTTCACTTCCAAAATTATAGTAAACTATCTCTGATTCAAATTTACCATGTAATAAATCGTTATTAACTCAGTTACATCGCGTTGAGTTATGGTAACATCATAGTATATATAGTTATAACTTTTTATCTCGCAATGAGACATAACATAATCGTTTGGGCTTGGGTTTTGGGTTTTTAAGCACCCCCCAGTGATACGCGCAAATATTATAATTAAGCAATTTAACTGATATTGCCACATTTTTATATGTTTGAATTCATCGATGCTTCTATAGTATTGCTTGGTCAAATTGTTCCAGATGGTTGTTGTTGGATTTAATAACAGTATATATACGGAATAATAGTTTTCTTCATAGATTATTGAACTCTGATCGCCTAATTATATGCAAGTTTTCCTTGGTGAACATTATGTCTTGTTCCTATACACGTTGTGTAATGTCTAGCTCATGTAAATATGTATATATTTCATGGATATAAATATGTTCTCCATAGTTTAGCACCGGAAAATATAGAATGCGAATCCGTTTATGTATACCCATTGAATATTCATAAAATAAAGACTTTTTACCAATACATGTATATCTATTCTAATTCATAATTAAAATGAATGGATGCGTTTAACGCATTATTCAGCCCGTTTGATGCACAGATTCTCGATTTGGGTTGCTTTTCTAAAAGTTTTTTTTATGCATTTATGCATGGTCAGTTCAATTACGAATTAAATAATTCCACGTATTCAATCTGCCGGACGAGAGTCTTCAGCTCACATTTGTGGCAAATGCTATCGAGTTTTCAACATAAAATTAATATGGGGTTTACATGTATAAACATGATGTCCCTCTTAAAATAATATAAAACTGTATCGAATTCGAACACTATAGTTATGTCAAAGATAATGATGATGTTTGTCAGCACTAGTATAGCCCCTACTTGGCATGCGATGGAATGATGAGTCTACTATAACACATTTAAACAAGGAGTCGCTGCTAGCTAAGAGTTGTTCTGTCATGTGACACTGTTTAGAACAAGATCTACCTGCGCCCTAAGCTGAGACTAACATGTTATGTTATTGTATACCGCGGTGGTAAACACCCATAAGTCAGTCAAGGAAACGTCAGATTCCTTTGTCCCGTGAAAATCCCCGTTTTCATGGTACCACTGGATGGATTTCACTCGAAAAAAATAAACATAACGTCTTTGGGGATAGGTATATTTGCCCCCACGCCATCGTAAACATAAAACGCCATAATAATAATTTCCGGCTATTTTATAAAATCGCTCTTTATCCGTTAACTTTCTTTACTGCATATCGTGTTCTGCTGCCATGTGTATGTTATTATGTGAGGACTTATAATGATCCAGGTAGGCCCTACGTAGCCTTCTGGGTCTAAAAGAGGAAAGAGTGGTTGAGACGATGCAATATGAACAGGTGTGGTCGGTCGAGTTGGGATCCAAAAACGAATATCAGAGCATATATATTATACAATCCAATATTATGCCAACTAACCTTAGCTCCTAAAAGTTAAAAAATAAAATCTACTTGTCATAAATGCAATGTGCAAGTGTTGATATTTTATTCAAACAGGGGGGAGGGGGACTGGGAAAGACAATAAAACGCCAAACAGCGTGGCCGAAACATACAACTTATTCATGATGACTGTTGGGCGAAGGAATGGGATATCCAATTATGAAACGTGAGGGGGCGGGACTGGGGGTGATGAAGGCGGTCAGTGACTCGGGGAATTGGAATTATTATCAAATAACTATCGCTGGTAAATACAGAATTCACGACTAAAAGTATATTTGGTACCAAACCAATATTAAACATTGCTATGGAATAAAATTAACAATTCTAGTCTATATTATCCTAGGAATCCCAGGTTCAGAAGAGAATAATGTTGAATTTTATACTCCTGACAGCTAGGTTCTATATTTATAAAAACAAGTTATTTGGAGAAAATCAGATTTGTTTATTTGAATATCTGAGAGAACTCAAAAGAAGATTGCGTGTATTACTGTGCCAAAAATAATGTCTCTTATAAAAAAGATTTTAGTAAGTGGAGAATTTTCTTTCAAGAGTTGTAAAAGGAAATACACTGCCTATATACTTACAGTATATCTCATTGAACGTTTCACATGTATGTAAATTGTTTTTATTTACCAACAAGAAGACGCTCACTTCTCGAACATCTGTACAACATCTAGATGTAGTATTTCCGTCATACATAATTGTTCGCATCAGAAATAAAGACCAGGCGTAGGGAAAAAATGACAATTCTAACATCAATATAATTATGAGAAGTAGTATGAGTTAAGAAAGGTGCTTGATAGTAATCCATCTAACATTAATTGCACTGCTGGTATTTTGTTTATATTTTCTCCGGGGTTTGAGACGTGAAATATTAATTTTGTTCTCATCATTATTACAGGTAGTTCACCTTTAGTAGCAGTGTTTCACATATAATGCAACTATGTTCATGACTTCTTAACGCTATATTTCGCCGATATTATCTTGAAGATCCATGTATCATATCATATATGCCACTTTTCCATCATATATGCCACTTTTCGGTGATCACTTACGTAAAGTGTATTGTACAACACACTTTACGTAAGTGGTCACCGAAAAAGTGATGCTGCTATCGACAGTGACATGCTTTTTAAAATACATCATTCTTAAGTTCACAATTTGGAACGTGTGTTGTTGGCCATGAATTCTTTTTATTGTCATTAGGAAATACTGCATGTGAAAAAGTATGCGTCCTATGCGTGATCGTAGCAAGGTATTTATAACTGGCCACAAGTTGCCATGCACAACACCTTAAAAATTCATACCTAATGGTGACTGTCATTACTGCTCGAGAGACTGGATCACTAGCGTTTGTGCTCATGGCAGTCAATGTATTATTCAAGCTTAATTTTTTCTTTTACACTTCCTGGGAACTGTGGGAGAATGTATAGTGTATGGAACTCATAGGCGTGATACGTCAGACACAGAATTAATACCCAAAGAGTGAAACAATACGAGCACATACGATGGATTTAACAACTGATATCGTGACACTGTGAGTAGACATTCTTTCTATAACTTTGTTGTATCTGCATGAGAAGGCGTACGATGGTGAGCCAATATATGCGAATCCGGTGGTAACTTTCGGGTAAAAGTGTCGGACAAGTTTGATAACCTATTGCCAAGCGAGAGTTGTCTTAGTAGTCTTCAGTCCAGATACATCATTTCATCTCGCCACCCGATAAGGGAGGTGTGAGGTTGATTGCTTAATTAATATCCGAAGTTGCTATTGGAGGCAAGGCACCTTTAGAACCTATTGGGAGAGATATTTCTCAACACATTTGATCATTCTTATACCCATGTGCCTAACTAGGAATCATGCCTATATATATCCGTAGGAAACTATCAATAATGCTGTGTCCATCGGTACGCCATTATATTTCTAAATATATTCAATTATATTTCTAAGTTGAACACTCCACGTTATTCACGAACAAAGAATGGACATCCACTACAATTCCTATTAGATTTTTTTTTTCGGAATTAATTATGTAGTCATCGATATCATAGAAGTGTGATTATGTTCATTTCCTTCAATTCAGCTTCAAGTCTTATCTCAATATAATTGGTATCATTCAGTTGGGATATCACAACAATTTAAGTGTTCTTTCAAATGTCCATGATCCAGCTCATATTGTCTGCTCAATTGATGTAGTGCCTGGGAGGGGATATAAGTGGGCTAGTGGTATGATTGAGAGCTGTATAAGTTATCATAAAATAAATGAGCATTTTCCCTTTTAACTATCAAGGATGGACACATGAGCATTTGAAAACACTTACGCCAAAACCTTAGTAGAACAGCCTTTCTATAAATACCCTTTGTTCCCACCAAAATTGTCTAATGACGCAGTAAACGATTAGACAACTTGGCAATTTTATTTATTTAACAATTTTATTCAGCCAAGCAGTGTGCAATACAAATATACGCTGTTTTCAGCAAGAGCTGGTTAAAAACTAACCACCAATTTGCACAACTACCGAAACTACAGTCATTTAGTTACCAGATCATCACATATATCCTTTTTATACTTTGACTAAAAAATTATCAACATTACTATAAAGAATTACATAAAAAGGAAGATAACAACTTTCATCCGGGAAAGGACCTGCACATACTACAGGAGCTGTAGAAATAAATTACTAGATAGCCTACAGAATAAATTATCAAATACCAAGTTGCCAGGAAATAAAGTATCAAATACCCAGTTGCCAGGAAATGTTAATATAATTATATGAAAACATATTATAACTTCACCCCCCACTCACGCACACCATCCATTGAAATATATCATTAATTTTACTTAACGATTAATATTTTTATAATCGTATATGTTAAGATTAATATGGAAATATTTGTATATTTCTCTTTTACATGATACATATGTGATCCATTTCAGGAAAAATGAGTCATAAGTCACAAAATATGTACCAAGATACTCTTGTAAACTTGAAAAATCATGACAAAAACGATCATAACATTGGGTGCTGAATTGTGATGTCCCACAGGAAATTTTTTGCAATAATAGTTATGTCTAAAAGAAATGTCCTCCAAAAAATGTGCCCCAGGGGGTCGGGGATTTACAGGAATTTCTTGCCCTGGGGGGTCGGGGATTTCATCAAATTTCCAAAAAGGCCAAGGACATTCCCCCACATCCCCGGGGGTGGGGGGGTGGGGGTTGCAATTGACAAGTGCATAACGCTAACGCTAACGTAAACGCTAGTTTCCCACAATAGGGTGGGCCGTATGTAATGGCAGAATTCTATCAGTTTTAGTGGTGGAGAGGTGTTTTCAGAGGGAAAAAAACACACAATTTCATGAATGTGAGTAGTGTTTTACACCTGTATACAAAGAAAAACACCTCCCGCTCATTTGTACATAAAAATGAAATGATAATTGTCCATTATTTTAGCGTGAAATAGACCTACGTTGGGAACGTATTGACACACCTCTTAGCGTAATTGACGTCTGTATCTCAGGTAGCAAGCTAAGAATAGCACACCTAGTGGTGACGTAGTCCTCACAAAAGATACGTTTACGTTAGCGTTAGCGTTAGCGTTAGCGTAGGGGTTGCTAAATGTCCCTATCTGTCTACACGTTCCTATAGCGCAGGTGTCATGTCAGCCTGCCACCATGCTTCTGGTGAAGGGGGAGCCACGAGCTTTTTACAACACTTTTGGTCGCGTAGTCTCAGCACCATGCATATTTCTGTCTTCTGATTTTATGGTGTCAGTTACCAGAACTTACAATTTTTTAAATTTTTTTTAAAAGGGGGGGGGGGGGGATTCGCCATGTATATCTTATATGCGCTCAAATTAATTCATTTTTCAGTTTCGGGAGTTTGTTCCGAAATGGTTCCTCCTAGTGAAGTTAGTTTGATGTAAAGTGCCCTCATACTAAATCGTGGGGTCAGAACCAAAAGGTCGTATATAGCATTTTTGCATAATTTCACTTTTTCTCATGGGGTGAATAACCATTTCATTCCGCAAATTTTGATCTAGTCTTCATAAACATTTGATGATTATTAATGATTTTAGGCACAAAACAAAAACATCTTATCTCAATGCCAGCAAAAATTGTTTGAGCTAAAACCTCTTAGATCCAAATACAACCTTTGGCCAAGGAGTTATTTTCATTTATATGTTGATATGATTACTGCCTAAATGATGTATCTCTACTTGAGATATTTTGGCATTGACAATATTCTAATATTTCTTTAAATATAAGGAGCAAAATATTGTATCTCTCTCTACGCCGTTTTGGCAAAAATGTTTGTGAGTGATTGATGGGAAATTTTAAGAGCCAAAAGGTTGTAATTCCAGATAAGTCATTTTGGCAATGATAATAATCATAGTTCCTGTGGAAGAAATAATAACAAGAAGGGCGTATTTGAATATACCACCTTTTGGCAAATATAATATTCAGCAAAATCCACTCAAAATCACAATGCCATAGGACGTATCTGAAGATACATCCTTTTGGCAAAACTTATATTCAGAGATGTCAAAAATAATCCAAGTGCTTGAGGAAGTATCTCAAGATAAGTCCATTTGATAAAACTATTATTCTGGGGAATCCTAAAAAATTTCGGCACCACAAGACGTATCTCAAGATAAGTCCTTTTAGCACTAGCATATTTATAGGCCATTTGTGTTAAATTTTTATCAATTTTCCTCTTTTGAAGGCCCATTATTATTCAAATGGAACGAATTGCATTCCTTAATTCTTTCAACAAGCACAATTCATGAACTTGGGTGACAATGGAGCCCCTCAATGAAATATCAAGAAAGAAAATGAGGAAACCCCTATTGAAAAGTGTCCAATGTGACATTTTCCAAGGTTTTATTAATAAACTATGATACTAATTTATTACTGACTCAATATAAGATGTCTTTTATAAGAGTCTTCGGGGATGCATATTTTGATACAAAGATTGTGCAGATCGCATTTATAGTTCGTGAATTATAACCAAAATACTTTAAAAAAAAACATCCTTGGTTTTCGTGACACCATTCCTTGAGGGTGCTCTCTCTGGATAGGCCCGTTCTTTTCGAATGCGGGATTGAGATAGTCCACTTGGCATCTCATGATACCCTAACTGTTTCCAAGGTTGTGCCTCCTATGAATCGTTTCACCTTGAAGGGCCCATCCCATTTGGGACAGATCTTCTTACTGGCCAAAGGATGGTTGTAGCAGTATACAACAGCACCCACCTCAAAGTGTCTAGGGTTTGCCTTCCGGTCTTAATCTCATTTCTGGTGCACTGCCAATACTCTGAGGTTATCCCGGACAAATTGATGCCATCGCCCTAGTCGCATCCAATATCTTAGGTTCTCTATGAACGCCACTCGATCATCGAAAATCCAGGCTCCCCGGTTCTACTCCAGTCAAGTCCATTGGAGTGACCAGGTCTGTCCCAAATACAATAGAATTTGCTGTGCACAGAGTGTTCATGTGTATATTAGCCCAATAGGCATGGACGATACACAGAGCCAGCATATCCCAATCAGAGGAACTATAGTCTGTCAGGCAGGACAACTGTTCAACCAGAAATCAATTAAATCGCTCTGCCTGTCCATTAGACTGGGGTCTATACGGCAGGGTGATTAACTTTGATTCCGGGTGATTCCGAGCATTTCAAACAAACCCTTCAACAATGCAGACCTGAACTCCAACATCCAAAGCACAAGATCCATTCTTGGAAGACGACTTCCACACACCGCTCCTCTGTGTGGTCTGGCATAGGATAGGCCTCTACCAATTTCGAAAAATGGTCCACCACAACCAGCACATAGTTGTTCCCTTGCAGGGTAGGGTTGAAGAGACCAATAATATCCGGAATCCAGGAAACCGCATCAGCATTAAGGTGCTTCTTCCCTGCCCTATGGAGAATGATAGTTTGATCCAGGCCATACTCTTGCAGTTGAGCAAGCCTATGGCAAGCATATCCATTGGATCTTTAAAGTTCAGCAACCAATGCAAGGATGCGTGGTCCGTCCATACACAGAAATTCTGGTTTCCAAAAGGCAATGCCGGAACTTCCCCAGGTAGGTGAGTACTGCTAAAAGCTAGCGTTTCATAGCACAGTAGTTCCATTGGGCCTTATCTAAGCTATTATTAGCATACCCAAGTACTACCTCCTTTCTGTCTTGTTCTTGGGACAGGACTCTCGCCATGCCAAAACCACTGGCATACAAGTCGAGGGTAAATTTCCCTTCCTTCTGGGGATACCCTAACACTGGGGCCTTGGAAGGCAACTTCGTATTCTGGAGTCCATTCTATGGATCTAGTATACCACTTATCTTTTCCTGCAGCGGTTACTATCACCTATAAAGGAGCAACAATCAAGACAAATTTCGGCTGAAATTCCCGGTAATAGAATGCAAATCCTATAAATTGTCGGTTCTCCTTCGCCTTATCTAGCCTCGGGCAATCTTGGACCTTCTGCACTTTCTTTGGGTCAGCGCGGATGCCCTTGTCCGAAACCAGTTTCCCCAAGTATTCCACCTCTCGGTGGAAGAGTTCATATTACTTCAATCCATAATCCTTTCAATCCATAACTTCATCATCTAGAAAGCCTAGGCAAGACTTCCATTTAAAATAAAGTACCACCTTCAGTACCATGGTACTGCAATAGGTTCTTTTATTAAATAAAAACATACCTGTAGTTCAGAAATATCCCTAGTATCTATTAATATGTTGATAGAAGCATTTGAAACGACTGAAATAGACTTGATTCAAGATTCATGACTACCGCCATTTTGGGGAAGATTACCCACAATCCTCCTTGATTTTGTTGTCATCAAGGCTGAGCCAATCTTGGCTCCATACCGGCCTATTTTCCTCCCTTCAGATCCCTAATAAGCTATTTTCTTTGCTAATAGTGAGTGAGAGAGGATATAACTAGACTGTTATGGGTTTGTTTCAACTTAGATGGTTTGAAATGAACCCTGTATAGTCCCGAAAGGTTTTGTTATTGTGAGCTATAAGAGGGGGCGATTAGAGTGTTCCTGTTTTGGCCAGACTTGTTTACTCCTTACGAAATACCTTCTCTTTCATAAAATCACACTTTAGAAAGTGAAATCTGGCCATGAATAGCATGTAGACATTCAGATTTAATGGGCACATCTGCATATTTCTGCTATATATTGTTGCAAAAACTCCAGCAGGAGGAGGAGCATGACCATGGTGCACTCCCCATGCTAGCATGGCTGGCTGGATTTTATCATCTCCGAAGATGTCTGCCTATATGAAACATCATAATCCAAGATTCTAAGCCCTCCAGAACTCTTATTTTTCACCATATTTATGTTCGAACCTAGCTGACATTGATTTTACCTCAAGAAATAGGGATAATGCCCCCCTGACACTGTACGCATCCAAAGAGTTGTAAGCCTTACAACTCCTTACAACTAGTTTTCCAGTTGTAAGGTCCGTTTTTGAGCTGTTGTTCACGACAAAACTCAAGATTCAAATGTTGAATCGGATTGTACAGTGTGAGTGCCAGTTGTGAGGCTTACAGCTCGTAAGACTTACAACTCGGAAAAGAGAAAAAAAATAAGTTGGGCTATCCAATATTCACAAAAAACACTTTTTTCGCCTATTTTTATAGGGGTGCTCCCGATTTGAGTCTAGCATTCGCTGGAAGGTTGCCGGGGCATTACACAGTCCAAAGGCCATCACCTTAAACTGGAACAATCCCACACTGTCCAGGGCACAGAACCATTTATTTCCGCCTTGCACCTCAACACATTTCATTGATCCAAGGGATTGCTATTCAAGAATGCTTGGAATGCCTGCACAATCGTGGAGGGATCAGTGTTGGAGTCTTCCATCACTTCCTGCATGGCTTCTGAGGACTGTACAACAGCTCTGTAAGTGGGACCTCCTCTCCCACTTATTTTACAGAGTGGTGTTGTTGCAACAGGTGTAACAGAGGCCATGCTAATTGTAGCTATGGTTGCCATGTGGCAACTTCGTCCATGTGGCAACTTTCCCAACTTCTGACCAATAAAGTGCCCTTTGGAGGTCATTGGGTTGTTTCAAACAAACCCACACTGCCATATCTTAGTTGGTCAATCCCTGCAAATAAATCCTAAGGCCTGGCCCCAGCTCTGCCAACTGTTTCCTAGTCCCACACTTCAACTGGTGCCAGAACTGCTTTGGAGTCCAGTTGTACGCTTCAGCGACAACCTTGGACTCCACCAGGTACACGCGCCAGGAGCTCTTGCCATTCCATGGCTTCAACTGAGGCATTTTGTCATAGTGACTATCTTCACCATCAGAGTACTGGTAGTCAAAGTCTGAGTCTGAGTTGCTGGGTCTGTCAAATGCCAGGCCAGCGACTAACGATCGGTCTTTTCTCTGAGAGCATCTCAAGTGGATTTCCCCAACTTGATTCTCTACAGAACAATCAGAATCAGTCTCCTAATCTTGAGTGAAAACAGTGGGGAGGGAGGGACCTGCATGTTCTTGGACCCACTTCCCTTGTTGGTTTTCGCCCCAGTAGAAGGATCGCCCTTGCTACTGCAAGCACCAACTTCGCCTCCTGGTTGTTCGTCATTTGTATCATCGGAAACCAATTCTATCCTCACTCTGTGGCTTTCCTTAGGAGACAATGTTGCCCCCATCATTCCTTTAGAGAAAGTCACCCTTCTATCCGTTTCTTCACCCTTACTTCACCTTCCTTACTTCACCTTATGAATCAGCGATGGTTGACGTCACCGGATTAAGTGGAGTTTGTTTAGCTGCCATTCCTTGGATCATGCCTAACAAATCTTGCTCCAACTCAGTTGTATGGAGTTTGGCCTGTTTGTTGGATTCCTGCAGCTCAAGGATTTGCACCTTGTAAGCATGGCGGACAACGTGTCTGCTTCAAGTGCTCTCATACATGCTTTAAGATGTTATTGATTATGATCAACTGTTGGATATGATTACTGATATCCTCTCCATAAGCCTGTTTGTGTTCCTAGTTGCATGTTACCCCTGCCAGAGAATTTGAAGGTTGTCATCAGACAATTTTTCAGGGTTTTGTCTCCACCTGCCGAAAGCCAACCCTCCGAATCGATCTGCCGGTGGTTGGTGTGCACTGCTGGATGGTGTTGACCCATTTGAACATGCCCATCAGTGGCGGGGCCATTCCGAATATCTCGCTGGGCAGCATGAAACCCTTGTCGGGTTCCATGTCTATGGTTATGGAGGAGATATCTCGGGCCCCCATTATACCATTTACTGGTAGTCCTTTTGCAGGTCTTGCCTGTTACGGCAATATCGAATCCACTTCCAACATGTTCTATGTGGATCAAGTTTTCAACAGAATTTTTCTGCTACAGCACTCTAATCCTCCAAGAGGAATATGCGACAATCAAGCCTCCAAGGCTCACTGCTAGAAGCAGTTTCTATTCCTCCGAGGAAGGAATATGGAACGGCAAGGAGACTGCTTGCAAGGTCAGCTTTGTGGGGTCAATTGTATGGCACCAATTGTAGTGAACTCTTGTCTATAATAAATGGCGCAAATTACTAGACTATGACCAACTCTTTTGGCGGCTCTGGATCTCGACAAAGGCAAATAAAGACACCAACCATTGCAAGCATTGACAAGGCACAGGAATGTCAAGGACATCTGACCATACATAAACAATTGACATGGATAGTTATTTCAAACCTCTAATCCACTACACAAGCACAACAAAAATCAAATTAATGGTTATTAATTGGTATTAAGCCACTTTCCATGGTAGAAGACTAAAATATTGTGAAATTGGTGGAATTGGCCATATCCTATCTAGTGCAACAGCTCTTGTACACATTTATGTGGCCAAACACGCATAAATACTTGTGGTGCCTGATCAATGAACATCAACTTGAAATATCATAAGACATTGCTTAAATATACATTAAAGCAAGGAATTTCTTTTAAAAATGTAATAAAGTGCTTGGCAGAGGGTCGAGGTATGACTTTGTGACACAATATTTATGCCAATATTCATCAAACAACCTTGGCCCAGAATGTCTTATCTGGAAATAAGATGTTTTGTCAGAAAAAATCAACAAGAATTGTTCCAACATGTCAGTGCTAGAAAGTTGTATATGGAGATACAGTCTTTTGGCACTGAATATTTAATAAGAATTGTTCCAACATGTCAATGCTAGAAAGTTGTATTTGGAGATACAGTGTTTTGGCACTAAATATCTAACAAGAATTGTTCCAAAATGTCAGTGCTAGAAAGTTGTATTTGGAGATACACTCTTTTGGCACTAAAGATTGAACAAGAATTGTTCCAAAATGTCAGTGCTAGAAAGTCGTATTTAGAGATACAATGTTTTGGCGCTTAAGATTTAACAAGAATTGTTCCAAAATGTCAGTGCTAGAAAGTTGTATTTGGAGATACACTCTTTTGGCACTAGTAATATTATTAGAATTTAAGGTATGTCTTTGAGCCAAAATGGCTCAATTGAAGGTACATCGGTTTGGCCATTATAAAAATTCAGCAAAATCCAGAAAAAATATTTGCCAATAGGTTGTATATGACTCTATGTTTTGTATCATCCTATGTTTCAATCATATGATATGTGGATCACTTAAGGTTGAAAAATATTTGCATTACCAATATTGCGTTGACAGCTAGTATACATGAAATCATAACTTAATTTGCAATTTAGTTTTTTTCAATTTACTCAAAACATGTCAAAAGTTAGATACAACCTTTTGGCTCTGACCCCACGAAATATTATTTTTGATTGTTGAATATTATTGTTACAATGAAATCCTCCTGACCCTGAATCCCTCCCAATACTATCTGAGCCAATAATATCTCAAAAGGTCATATATAAAAAGAGCATGAATAGTATACAATCCCCTTCAAACTGAAGATAAGGCTATCCTAGGCGGGTGAAGGTCCTGGATGATAGATATCCTAGCGGGGTAATGTCCAGCGGGTAAAAATCAGGGGGTAAATGTCTGGCGGGAAGCTGCCCGGCGGGTGGCTGTCCTGACACCGTATCACCATTAATTTCCATCCAATTTTCAATCTCCATAAATATGGGGAAAAGTATAATGAATACAAAATTACCCTTGGGCGATCTCTAAGTTCCATAATACACGTCGGTCAATTTTGCCTATAAAAGTATCTTTGCTTGAAACCATTTTTGTTTCATTCAAATTAAACTTTATTTTACAATCGATAAATGAGAGGTAATGTAGATTCACAATGAAACAAATCAAAACATAGTGGATAGACATGTATGATTTACATTGTACATAGGCCTATATCACTCTCTCATTTTGGACTTTTCTTTTTTTTTACCCCAAGAGGGCTACCGTGACTAAAGGAACAAACATCCTGATAACAATGTTACGCACTATTTTTAACAATTGCATGAGTTTATATTCTACTCCGCCATAATTAATAGTGAGAGTAGGTAAGTATAGGCCTACCTTTGACTCAAGCGTTTTCTTTTCCCTTATCTAAAATTCCTGTCACACAAAAGAGTTTCGATCGACTCGAGTAGGCCTAGTAATTGCAGTTGAAGGGATGGTGTCCATTTTTTTTTTGTTCAAATATTTTAATTTACATACAGGGAACATCTCAACTTACACTGTTTTTCATAAGAGCCCTGTATCTATTATGTACAATTTGTCGCAGGGCATATGCAATATACCTTCTTATTTCATTCTTTTATTAAACATTGAAACACATAGTATCTAGTGAGAAAACTAGTCTGGTATTCGACTTTATACAGAATGAGTTGATGAATGAGATGAGGGTAATGAAATAATGATAATGAGATGAGGGGGGTTACAGTCTAATTAAATATTTTCTAATTCGTCGTAGTGAGTAATGGAAGACATTCTTCTTTACGCTCATGTGTGAGTATGATCAATCTGAATGGGTATACATTCAGCTGTTTTAGATCAAGCTTTTACTTTCGTTACAATGCAATTAGGAGTATAAAGAAATACATTTGATAATCAGTACCAACTGAGTACTTATCCCGGATAGACTTATTTACAAAAAATACACAATAAATTTTACACATCACAAATTTTATACATATACATTTCAGATATCAATAAGATAGCGGTAAATGACAGAGGGGGCAGAGCGGCATGGATTTATTCTATGCGACTCTGAATCATCCAGCAAGGTATACATATACATATCGGACATCAGAGGTCAATGACAAGGGGGACAGAGCGACACAGATTTATTTTCTGCGACTCTGAATCAGCCAAGAAGTTGTGCTAATACAATCTGTTGATTTGATAGCAGGTGTTTTTTAAGATTAGATTTAAATACAAGTGGGTCACCCTGGAGTCGGAGTTCAGATGGTAATTTATTCCAGACCACTCTGATACTATTATATAAACATTTTGCTTCAACTTCTGTTTTTGCTTGTAGCGGTCTCAGGGTAGGGGCGAAGGCCCTTCTTGTATGTCTCGCAGGTTCATCATAATTATTCATAATATATACTTCTTTATGGGCTAATTTGCTGATGTTAAATAAAATCCTATTTTCTATGTTCATTATATTACATTCTTTCCATAGTACTTCATTGCGCACATCGTTAAGATGGGGCATGGCCGCTCTCAGAGCTTTATTTTGCAGTGTTTGCAACTTCTTTATATTACATTTATTCAGTCCATATAGTGAAAATAAACCATAATCGAATAGTGAGAGTACTTTGGATTTAACTATGTCTAACGCTGCTTTGTTAGTCAAATTGAATCTGATTTTCCTGAAGATAAAAAGTTTCTGATTTATAACGCTTATTGCATTTACCATACCATCGCCATTACTGTTCAACGTGACAATATAAAATTGTTACTTTGGGCCGTTCGTACATGAATAGGTAGGCCTAAGATGATGTGACAGGCCTATCTAACATAGCGTTTGATAACGTAACACACTGCACACAATATGTATCTAATTTCATTTGCAGACAAAATAATGAACGAATAACTCCTGCTGTACACCGTGAGAAATCGGAAAGATCGCATGGGTAATGTTATGTTATTTTCATACTATTTTCATATTAATATTTCCATATGCCTACATCGTTACAAGAGCAGTCGTGGCCGAGTGGTTAAGGCGATAGACTAGAAATCTATTGGGCTCTGCCCGCGCAGGTTCGAATCCTGCCGACTGCGTACTTTTCCGGCTTTAGCTATGCGCCGCTTCAGTCCAATGCGTCTCCGTGGAACCCCCGCTTTCCCCAAAACGTTCATCTTACCTAACGCCAAAAGACAAATCTATATAATAATTATATACATTATATATTTATTTGTTGTTCCAGTATTAAGACAGTTACATGGAATGGGGCGATAAATTCTACATGGTAGGCCTATATCTTCCATTCTGCCCGAAATAATAAAACAGAGGTTAGGCCTACAATGATTTCACAATCTATCAGTAGGCCTACCTGCAATTATCCAAGACTCTGATGTAGGCTATAACGGTATATAAAATCAAGTAGTTTCGATTGACAATCTCCAATATATTTTCCGATTTACAATCTCCAATTATTTTAGGTGCGCATTTAAGAATTAAGAAAAATATATTCTCATGTTAGAGTCACTATAATACGGCCTCGACTGAGGCCAAAGCCCAAGTTGTGTGCCCTTTGAGATAGACTGAGGGACTTATTGATGCTAGTCTACCTATGGCTAGGCCTACATTAGGAATGGCTATAGGGTTGCATCCTATCTATTCATAGACAAAGTACGGTAACCAGCGCTTTCTCATCAACAGGTGGGTTATTATTCGGACCTACTAGCCTAATTAATTCCATTAAAAATGTTGCTTTTTACAATGTCATCATCGTCGATATGAAATAGTGGAAGACATTAATTAACCTAAATGTAGACTATTAACAATATCAGGCCTAAGAGTCGACTAAAAATAGCCATTAAAACCCATCGTAGATTAGGCCTATAGCTTAGAAACTATTCAAATTATCGTCCAATATCTTCTAGTCTAAATTTCAAAGTTTATAGAAAGTGATAGCCATTAGTTCATCTCGTCATAACATGCGTGTAGCCTACAGACATTGATTGATAGTTCGCTATACTCAACTTGTTTAGGCCCTAATCCTTTCAAGCTTTGCTAAGAGATACTGAATAATAAATCGTATAGGCCCATGCAGTTGCTCAATATTTTGTTTTCTACTCATGTAAATGTACTTGAACGGTGGGTTCTACATGGAAGTCGTTGGTGCATGACGTTGTTTGTGATATGGTTGGTGGTCACGGTTAAACGATTCTATTGATTCTCCACCCATTTCTTACAGGTGACGTGTTCCGACGCTTGATTCCAAGAAAACGTCGCCACTTGTCGCTATGTTCTGCACTGTACAGTAGGCTTACTATGTTAAATTTAAGGAATGCAATATCATATTCTATGCATATTGCATCGTGGGACGATATAACCTCGCAATGGAAAAACAAATGAATTAATTTTGTTTGTAGGCCTACTATTTTATGTTGATTTAGGCTACCCTATGTAGTAGCCTATCTTTTATGATATTTTTTGTAGTTAAGGTCGAGTTTTTTTTACATTTTAGGATTTGCTACACAATTTAGATGCGATTAACCGACCAGGAACTCGCGAGGTAACTGAATCCGCTGGCGCACCTTTCGGGCAAACAGTCCAAACGTTCGGGCAATATTTGGTAAACGAGGAAAATGTGCATCAATTCTCTCTCCAGATCCACCTTGAAAAGAAACTAGAAGTAGTGGTATGTACCGGTACACTATAGACCCTACCTATCTGGGATAAATCCAACAATCCAACAATGCTGATACTTCCAAGTATTGTCCACTTTGTTTTATTTCAATGACATACTCAATTAAGATATGGATACTATATAGCTTTCACTAATTGTGAGGTATATAAGGCTACTTTGACTGTGACGCTTATGGGAATGATATAAAATAATATAACAAATCATTTCATTACAATGATGAACATTTAGAAGAGTCTGTTTTCTTAAAATTCAATTAGTAGCCTAGGCCTACCTGCCTTTTGCGAATAACATCGTGTTTTAAAAATGGTCTGTACATGATAAGAAACAGTTGTATATTCTATCAATAAAATTAACTCTGTTACAAACTTAAGCATAACAAATGAATAATATGTTCACCAATTAGTTTTCTAGTTTAATTTCAGGGGCACAGGATGGCCTTTGACAAGGATTCCAAAGAGAGAGCTAGCGCCAAATTGTGAATGTTAGCAATTCTATGGATATTTCTGTTGATTATCATAACGAATTTCAATTGCGCGTATGAATCCTCCTCAAATTTTCTTTGATAAATTTATTAAATCTGATACAATTTGAAGAAATATATGCTTTAGTTAAACTCATATTGGTTCAAGGGGAGAGAGACATTTTGCGAATATATCACGCTTTCATACAATCGCCATACTATTGTTACCATTGTTTTCTTCAGCAGAGATTCGTAAGGATTAATTACAATAACCATTAAGTTGTGAATTTACAATCACATGATCATATTTTATCAGATTGCATCAGATAGCCTGGCTAAAACCGTTATATACTTGAAATAACTGCATTGTCTATAATTGTTTGTGTATTATAACATATTTTTATAATTTTCAATTCAACATGTCACTGAAAACCAACCCATGATCCAACCTTTGACCTTTATACTTGCCTTGTTTTCATTTTCATGTTGATTATGTGTTGCAACAGTTGTATATTTCGTCTAGTTTATTGTGATATGATATTGACATTAACAGACATACTTTGATATTTAATGTTGCGCTTACACTTCGCTATGATACCTATAAATCGTCATGCCTAATCAACTATTTTGTTTTGCCAATAGTTTATAATGTGATGAACCTTACGATGAATATCACTCTCCCGGAAGCACTTGCGCATCTCGTACAGGAAGTCGGGTTTCCAATCGCTCTTTTGGGTGGAAACTTTCTTTTCCTTGAGACACACTTTGGAGATAACACAATGGAGGCATATAAAATACACGTGGGTATTGCACAATGGTCATCATTTGTTATAAATTAATGACTTCATGAATAGATCATTGAAAGAATTCAAAAATCAAAAGCGTACCTTTCACTAGATTGGTATGGTAGCAGCGGGTTGGGTAATGTGTTAGCGTGTGTTGTCACTATGGCCATCATGCAATTGTTTCCCTTGGGTGTGTGTGCGTGGAGGGTGAAGGGGGGGGAGGGGCTGGTCTGGGGGAGGGGGTGGGGACAAACGCCGTCCGGACAAATAGATGTCTTCAGCACAGTGTATTAGACCAAAACATTCTCCAACAGGCAGATTATCTTATCTAATATCTAAGGTTCTAAAACTTCATTTCAAACTTTAGTAAAAGCAAAGCAGTAATTTTAAAGTACCTTCTACCCTTATGTAATTGATTGATTTAAAAACATGAATTTTGAAGTTAACTATACGAAAATTCGATTCACGAGTGAGTAAATTATTTTTAAATTTGTGTGGGTTATTTTTCAGTTCTTCTCGCTTTTGTCATGTGATGGCTTTGTGCCATTATTTTATCCATACCCTCTATAATGCGTACCTGTACATAGTACTTATATAAATACTTGTAATATATTTTCAGACATATGAACATCTTCCAAATATTACCCATGTATATGAAATACCAGGTATTATGTCCGTCTGGTTCGATGCCTTTAATGCGTAAGTAGAAAGTATTATGTTTGTTTTATTTAAATAAAATATGAACGTCAAACAAATGCATGCTATTTATAGGCATAGATTGTATTACGGTCCAGTGTTAAAACGGATCGTATTAATATATGATAAGATGAATTACTTTCGATGTTCTGTGTGAAGTTCCTCTGCACATAACTGATAATGAATGGAATTCCTTCCAGACTCTCGATGTCCTCCGTATTTGTTGAGTTCTATTTGGTGCACGAAATTATAAATGTGACGGTCGAAGCGAATGCCACTGAAGTAGGCACTGATGCTATCCTAGATTTAGTTATAACCGGAGGTTCTGATGTGTCGGGTATGGAAATCTAAACTTGTTCAGACCACATATATGCAACTGCAATGTCTTTCAGCAATTGCTTTTAATTCACTATGAATCATTCAGTCCATGTATATATACGCATCCTCAATATCATTTTAAATAAAAAATATAAATATTACCCCCAACCTGTACTTTTAGGCATAACATGCCTATCTTTAATATCTGCCTCATACATAAGTATCAGCTATTTCAAATTGCTATTTTTCCTATGTTGTTATTCCGTGAAATGATGACTTCTAAAAAACGATAATTTATCCCTTTTTACTTTTCTTTTTGTTTTCTTTTTGTTAACATCTGGCAGAAAATCTGATTATTAAGGAGTAGACTATATAATTGAAACACACATTTTACGTTTCTTGATTCACTGCTGATCTCATATTTGTTTAATAAAAGGAGTTGTATGGACTGAAATGGAAACATTCGACAGAAAGTAAATATTTGCTATACCTTGGCTTAATCTGTTTTGAAATCTTTCAGTTTTCGTAGACTGGGGAGATGGCACAAGCATTACGGAATATTTCGTGAAGAACGCTAGTGAAATCAATGCGGTCAATGGAACAGCAGTGTCCCACGTATACACCGAACCATGCTCCTGTAATATATTCGTCCGGGTTTCAAATGCCCTTGGCTTTTGGCAACAAAACGAGAACATCATGCTCGACCACCTAATCACCAACCTCACTCTTGTCTACGACCGTGTGGGTACCCTCGGTGGTACTGTCTATGAAAGGGTCCTATCTTCGGGAAGTCAGATGTCTTGCACAATGAATTTCGGCGATGGCGACACCAACCAAACATACGAGGCCTTACCACCGTTGGACAACTTTCTCCTCGATCACAATTACACTAGATCTGGAGATTACTACATATTGTACGAATGCTGCAACTCATTAGGATGTGAAGAGGTTGCCGACGTTATTTGGTTCCACGTTCCAATTGTTGGTTTTAATGTTACCAATATCCACGCTGAGGCTACAATAGAAATCGTGGATGAAGATATCGATATCTTCTGGGAATTTTCAGATGGCTATCCCGTATATGTCAATGTTTCAATACCTGCTTTAGATTTCAGGGTAAATGCGACTTATGTGGATTATGACATGAGGGTTGGCAATACTACCTTACCAAAGGAGGCCATAATTCCCGGTGACTATGCGATACATGTGCGATACAATAATTCACTTTCTGATACAACTGCTATTCTAAATGTTAGAGTGGACAGACGCATAAAAGACTTCATGGGATCTTTGCATGGACTAATTGGTGACCTTTACTTATCTTCCGTCACCGATCTTGCTTTCGTATACAGTCAAAGTGATGGCTCACGTATGATTTTAGCAATTGACTATGGAGATGGTACCGCACTCGAGTACTCCTACCAAGAATTTCTCCGAGGCCCTACTTTGTTCAACATTACATACAGATACAATGATAGTGGTGAGTTACCGGGGATAAGTATAGTTAAAATGCTTCATAGGGAAAGTTTCTCATCTTTGTCTACAGGAGATTTACGTTAGGAGCACATAATATGTTCCATACGACAAAGATTTAGAGCCGTACGTACGTTGTCTGTTTTAAACCACGGTTATATTGTCATGTTAACACAGCACTATCTCGCTATAGATATCAATATTATCAAACAATTATATCATATAGTCCATGATTTGCTCCATATTCTGCCTTTCTCGAAACACAAAGAAGAATAGAAAAAAAATATGAACAGATTGCTTTCTTATCATATATTAGTAGTGTAGTACCGTATATATATATATCGATAAGAGACTTTTAATGCGCATATTGCGATTGCGATATTGTGGAAGGTCTCTGGCTTTTGCTTTGTCTCTGTTGAGGTAACAACATCTCTTTCCCACCTTAGTTTTTTTTTCGAATTTCGAAATCGGTGATGAACTTGACTCGGGGGGGGGGGGGACTCCAATAATTGGTACTTCAGTGTCCTATAAATAGATATGTAAATTGTGAATGGTTTCGGCTTTGTCATAGTACAGTATAGTATTTTATGCTCTAGATATATCCCTTTAAACTACATATCGGTTACACACTAGTTTAAAATATAGCAAAACGAGCTTTCCTCCTGTTCTCAAAGCCGACAAAACGGGAGATATCCCAACGTGAAGATCTACCAGGGGGCCTATCATGGATCAAAGCTCCTGTCTTTCCCTCTCCTCTGAATACAATTTTTAATTAAATTTTGCAGGACCACATACTGTGAGAGCTACTGCTTACAATAGTATCGCTGAATATACATACAACGAAACGATAATTGTAGAACACCCCCTTCTTGATATAACGACAATAGATATATGTGACTGTGTGACTGATACCATCGTAACATTCCGGTTTATGCAGGTATGAATCAGGGAATAATAATCATTTATTCTCATTAATAATTGCAAAACCTTTTATTCCAGTCTAAATTTTGCATGTACTGGGTGAACCTGATGTCTACCATATATATATATATGCATTACCATTAGTATTATTAGTATCGTTGAGAAGAAAGTATTTAACATGCTTACTTACTTACTTACTGACTTCCATTTATCTCCCCGACATTTGAACAGGGATAACATAAACAAGCTTATAAATGGGTTTAGGTCATAAGAATCTATTCACACATAATAGTGTCAAGTGATCCGTGCCCTGTCATCATATTTTCTAAATGATATTCATGTCTTATTTTGCAGGACGGGTCTGCTAGGGGGCCGACGAATGTAATTGTGCACATTGATTTCGGGGATGGATTTGAAGATGATTTTTTCATGGATATCCCTGATTACAATGCGACAGCCTACGAACTTCGATACTGGGATGTCAATCACACTTATCCGACGTTTGCAAAATATAATGTGACAATCACTGCCCACAACAATGTGTCTACCTACAACGAATCCTACGAAATTAGTCTAGGTCAGAAATGTTCTACTGGTTTACTTCCAATTCATATAAATAATTGCTGCAATATTTGCATGGTTGGTTTGGTCGCGAATGTGCCGGACACAGGAGACGAAACGGTCTCTACCCCTAGGTAGCATTTATCATTTCACCATTAGTAATACCTGATTTACGTCGGCTTTATTTTCTGCAGATCAAAAGATGACAAACTGCACGCCGCTTATACCCAGTGCCTGCCCTGTGGACCAGGAATGCAAATTCTCATTCCATGTTGACACGGGAACCAAAGTCTCTATTCAATATGAATGGGGGGATGGATCGGATAATGTAACCAGCATGTACAGTGTAAGTATATATATATGCCTCTCTGGCGTTCTGTTCATGTTCAGACTAGGCTTCACATACCATAGGGAATTCTATTATCCACTCTTAATATTAAAAGAAATAAGGATGCAATTATTTAATCACTGCCTAATTTTCAAATCATATTTACAATCTCCATTATTATCTTGTCTCATGACCGAAGGATCAACCAGCCGTCGTCGCAGGAGTCGTAACCCACACCTATGCTGGCCCGTATCGCTCTATTAGTTTCTCTGTAGAAGCTTGGAATAAAAGATCCAGATGCTCCGAAGAAAAAAACATATTCCTCGAAGAACCGATAGTCAATTACACCAGGGACATCTCACATTCCGTCCTTGGTGCGTAGGGATGTTAAAGACGTTCTAACTGTTTACTATTATGTTCAATGCGCAGTGTCCTTTATGCGCGACTTCAAGTTGATAATCTTACTAGTGGGGCATAGTCGATCACCCGCATATCAATACCAGTCTCATCAAATTTAAATCAAAATATATAAATGTATTTGTATTAAATACTTTTTAGAAATCAATACGTTTATTAAACTGGTATGGTTTTAAAGATGTAGACATGGTCCAACATTGAACAATACTTTCCAGATCTTTCAATGCATTAAGAGTTACCAACTAATTCAGATAAGTCGCTATCTGTATCAATATATTGGATACTATATTCATAATTTGATCTTTCAATAGATATATATATATATATAGGTAATTTTATTCAATTTATCTTTGTAAATAAATACATTGCTTTCTAATGGAAATGGATTGCAGGCGAAGCCAGTTGGGTGAACGTGACAGCTAGTACTGGTTCCAGGATCACCTTTTCCTATGATTCCGGTGAAGTGAATGATACAGGGTTTCAATCCTACTACGAAGGCGTCGCATTAATGCCTTTCATGCCTTATACCTTCGATGCCTTAGGTCTTTACACCGCCTCTATCAACATCTGCAATACGCTTGGGTATGCTTTAACCCTTCTAGAGTCTAGCAAGTAGGCCATACAATCATGATAAGGGGACTATAATTGTTCGGCTATACGACATAATTATGGAGAGTAGGAGAGACAACTGGGAGGCCAGATTGATTGCATATACGTGTATACAAACATACATGCATGTACATATACGTACATATGCACATACATATAGAAGTATACTGTATCTAGACTATTTTTCTGTTATTTGCAATAAAAACACATATTTTTATGGCAGACTACAAATGTTTTTTTGACGTTTGCAATTGGATGTAGAAAACCATAAGATTCTGTAACAGCTACCTTTGTCTACTTACAGATGCTTAACGGATATTTTTATAGTAGCCTGTAATACACCAATTGAAGGGTTGGTATATACGTCAACGCGGTACGTAAATATTTCCGTGGAATATGTCTACTCCCGAAACATCACCCAAGGATCTCACATGCTTTGCTGTTTGGAGTATGATGATGATACTGCTGATGTTACAGTTGATGACGTCCCACCCTTGTATGGAGAGTTTCTTCACACATATTACGCTGTAAGTTTTTTAATTTGTTAGTAAAACAAACTCTGAATGCATGAACAGGAAAGGGGTCACATTCTCCCATAAACTAACCAAGATTAATTGGTCTTTATTCGTACAATTTATAAATCTATTCAAGTTCTCTTCTGGCGTAACTGCAAAATCCATAATTATACCTGTCTCTCCATAGGAAGGAACTTATGAGACTGATCTAACTTGTGCCAACTACGTTAGTGAAGAATGGCACAAAGCAAATGTGACTGTTCTGACACCAATTGAAGGTTACGAACATTGGTCCGACTGGCCATATGTCTATGACGGAAGCCCCTATTTGATGTTCAGTCGCTTCATAACAAACGGAAGTGACATCACATTGGAAGTGACCTACGATGGTGTTGACGTTAAGAACATGACATGGAATGGGAGGGTACTGACTTGGTATATGGATCTGCCTGAGCATCTCTTGGGGCCACATGTTGTAAATGTGTCTATGTGGAACTACGTTAGCAACGTAGAAAACGTTTTCACGGTAAATATCAAATCATTTACCCGATTTCTGACGCCTATTTCATTTAGATTTTACGAACTATATCTGTAAGAATGCAAAACTGAAATGTAGTATGCTCAATTGCATTTAAAAACCAAAAAGACATTACGAAAAGGTACGATTCTTAATGACCTACTAGGATGCAAGACATACAAGTGATGAATGTGAATTCCTGTTTGGCTTTGGAGTAGGAATAAAGGAAGATAAGGATGTACTAATATATATCTACTTACTAGCAAAATCTTTTATTATATGATTAATTAGTTGGGCAGTCAAGTCTACATAAGTACAACAACCGGTCTAATTCTAGTTGCTTTTTTATTGGAGTAGTGAGGTGTCCATATATAATAAACGACGAATGGTGGAAGATCATCGTCGATCTGAAAAGATATTTGATGATAAAATTCTTAGATAAAAAGCCTAAACAGGTGGTGGGAATACATGGTACACCTTGTATAGCGCACTATGAAATGGTATTTTTGTATTTAATAAATTTTATTCAGCAAGACATTATGTAAGTATACATTATTCTCAGCCTATGCTGACGATTTGAATAGGAAAATGAAGCTACATCCAGAAACTCATTATCTAGTCATTACTACATTACTAGATACGCTGATAAGAGACAACACTACAGTATGCGACATATGGCCGATGTACAATAAAGGACAGTATAATACAAACCAGCGTAAATATCAAAACAAACAATTATACAACCTTGGCGTCGGTGCATTTGGTAAATCATGATAAACAAATGGATAAAAATTAACGGCAGTAAATTGGTCGACAAACAAATCTATAATCAGTGATAAGTCACAACCAGCTAGCCAGTAAATTCCAGGATGGCCCTCGGTCAATTTTGTCTATAGATATCCTGTAGGCATTCTACCTCGTCTTTCTACCATATACAACCCGAAGGTACTCATTCTCCTTTCCTTGCAGTCCCTTTAGATGGTGTTTAGTACCAAAGTCTAAAATTAGATTACCGAATATAGATTACTGGTATCTAGTGAAGTTGTATTAGTGATTTGGTGGTTGGGAAACCATCGTTTTTATTATTATTTTATTAAGTCATTCTCTTATTATCTTATCAAACATGAATACCAGGGAGTGCCTTAAATGTCGAAGATTTTCTATTGAATAAAAAATAAATACACCCCCTCATTTCAGTATTATGTTTTAATCTAAGCATTATTGTTCTTCTTCAGTTCACTCCGGATTATATGATCACTAACGCCACTTTACCAACATTGATTTACACTCATACTGCCAAAGTAGAAGTGATTCCCCTTTCTGGAATTACGGGATCCAGCCTCGAAATCACAGTTGACTGGGCAGATGGATCTGTTGTCGAGAGTTTTAATTTAACAAATATGTACAGTAAGTTTGACTTTGTTACCATTGGCATGCAATTAAATATATCCAATGGTTTAGATGTATTGCATTTCTTGAAGAATTGACCATGACTTCATACTTAAAGTAATGTTGTCCTTTCAGATGACCCTTGGACAGTAAACCTCACACATCAGTGGAGTATTGTAGGTCACCATATTGTATTGGTGAACCTTTCGAACGTTCACGACAACTTTACGTTTGAATGCGAAGTAGTTGTTGAACACCCTGTCGTTGAAGCCAATATTGAAATAGTTGATATAAACCCAGTCAGACTTAATTATCAATTTGGACTTGACCTATTGGTATGTTTCTTTTGCCAATCCCGCATCTAATTAGTGCATTAAACTATTGGCAATACGTTGTTTTTATTAGTTTGATTTCCAACTTAATTAAATCAACTTTTGACAGCTCCTTTGAATAGATAAAAGAAAAAATGCCTCATACCTTGCCCAAAGTTGCAGAATGATGCCCAAAGTTGTAGATTCATGCTGCAGTAAATTTATTTCAGGTGGATCCCCCACCAACGAATGCAATAGTGGAAATTTGGTATGAGGACGGGTCACCCAATGAAACTTACCCTGTAGTAATGTCTCTCTCAAATGACATGGTCATCACTCACACCCTACCTGCTGATGAAATATACAACATCTCCCTGTACATCTACAACAATGTAACCAGTGCAGTATACCATCACAGATTAAGGCCTCGTATGTTTCAAGCTCCAACTATTGATATATCATATGTCTGATACCGTATATGGAATAATACCCAATGATAATACAATACAATGTATATATTTATAAGTTTTATAATCCTACGTTGGTTTCTATATTTGATAATTTAGAAAGGAATTAATGTCAGTAGCTTAATCAGGTGGGCATTGCATGGAAGTTGTACATATAATTATGCAGATGAGCATATGTCTGAGCAGGGTTGTCTGAGTGAGGCTCCGAGCCATGTTTAAAATCCAACAGCTAGCGAGATTCCCTTGGAAATCTAGAAAAAAAATCTGCAACCCTAAAAAAAGTACCTAGTTCTAGAGAAGGAATTGAGAGTAGCAATAGGGATGTTATTTTCATGGTTCAAGGACATCCAGAAATCGGCGGGGAAAATGCAGGCGGGGAAAATGATGATTGGGAGGTCATTTGGCGGGAAGAATGGCAGGCGGGTAAAATGTATAGCAGGAAGAATTCAGCGGGGAGAATGGGTTGAGGAAAATGTTGGTGGGGAGTATACCATTTTCATAATAACCATAATTATGATGTCATATCAAACGCATTTTTCCAGATCTGTAAGATCTGAACTCAGAGTAACACAAGCCTACCCACAAAAACAGTGGAGAGTCATCTAAGATAAGGCAGATGGCATTTCGTGGAAGTAGTGTATATGCAAATTAAAGTAGTAGGCTATATGAAGAAGGGCATTTTATGGAAGTAGTATATGAAGACGGGCATTTTGTGCAAGTCGTATATGAAGAAGGTCAGTTTAAGGAAGTAGTACATGGAGATGGGCATTTTATCAAAGTAGTACATGGAGATGGACATTTCATGGAAGTAGTACATAGAGATGGGCATTTCATGGAAGTAGTACATGGAGATGGACTTTTTATGGAAGTAGTACATGGAGATGGGCTTTTTATGGAAGTAGTACATGGAGATGGGCATTTTATGGAGGTAGTATATAAAGATGGGCATTTTAAGGAAGTAGTACATAGAGATGGACATTTCATGGAAGTTGTACATGGAGATGGACATTTCATGGAAGTAGTATATGAAGATGAGCATTTTATGGAAGTAGTACATGGAGATGGGCATTTTATGGAGGTAGTACATAGAGATGGGCTTTTTATGGAAGTAGTACATAGAGATGGGCTTTTTATGGAAGTAGTACATGGAGATGGGCATTTTATGGAGGTAGTATATAAAGATGGGCATTTTAAGGAAGTAGTACATAGAGATGGACATTTCATGGAAGTAGTACATGGAGATGGACATTTCATGGAAGTAGTATATGAAGATGGGCATTTTAAGGAAGTAGTACATGGATATGGGCATTTTAAGGAAGTAGTACATGGATATGAGCATTTTATGGAAGTAGTACATGGAGATGGACATTTTATGGAAGTAGTACATGGAGATGGACATTTCATGGAAGTAGTACATGGAGATGGGCTTTTTATGGAAGTAGTACATGGAGATGGACATTTCATGGAAGTAGTACATGGAGATGGACATTTCATGGAGGTAGTGCATGGAGATGGGCATTTTATTGAGGTAGTACATGGAGATGGGCATTTCATGGAAGTAGTATACAGATGGGCATTTCATAGTTTCATAGCATTTCAAGTAGTAGATGGATATTTCTTGAAATTATAGTACATTGAGAAAAGCATTTCATGGAAGTAGTATAGAAAACGGCATTCACATCGTTCAAGTTTCATGGAAGCAGTGCATGTTTATCAGGGGAAGACCACCATCAGGGGCCCAATGAGCTAACTGTTTAAATTAAATGGATTAATATTGATGTAGTTCAGCTCGAACCTGAATTTGAAAAAAACACAAAAAAACAATTTGTTGCAGATCGATTGGGTTGGATTTCTTTTAGACAACTTTATTGAATACTCTTTCATGTACATTATATTCTCATGTATTCCCAATATGATAATACAAAAACTAAACATTTTCTGCTTTTTTTTCTATTCTTTTCCAACACATCTAAAAGTTGTTTGACCAAAGTTTTGGAGGATTGTGTACAGTTGTTTTTCCTACAGGGCTTCTAAAACTTCCTCATTTGTATTTGGAGGACCCACCCAAATCCCTTCCTGTGATAACTTCACTTGTTATTGCTCACTGGTGGCTGTTTTCTCTCGGCCAATTTACTTTGAACTCTTAAACATCATTATAACAGTTGCAGAATATTGATAAATCAAGTCCTGTAAGTCATCATATATGAGTAAATTTGGTGAGATTTGTTTTGTTGTAATTGATGAGAATGCAACTTTAAATTTTGAAACCTTTTATATAACTACCAGATGATTATGAAATTATCATAGTTGATTATGAATTGACTTATCGTGATTTCAGAAACTCTCTTTGTCAGCCCTGAGGTTATCATAAGTCCTCCTCAGACTGTGGGATCTTGGCATGAAGTCATGGTTAGCTTCACATCTGGAATACACGCTTGGCTTGACATCTATTGGGGAGACGGCTCACCAAATGAAACACAAAAAATCTTATCGTTGTATGAAATCCCTTACATTAATCATACATACACAGATATCGGCACTTACTATGTCAGAATGACCCTAAGAAACGCGTATGTACACATTATGTTTTTCTCAAGTATGTTTCGATATCTTACACGTATTGTTAAAGTCATTGACAAGTACTCTTGGTAGAACCTGGATTAAACGTGTGTTGTTCGGTCACACCCCTGGTTACATTTAGTACATTGACCTAGAATACACTTAATCTTTATACATAACTTTACACGGTGGTGTCCCTATCTTACAAGTCACTGTATAGGATAAGATAATTGTTACTCTAAAGCTGATAGAAGGGGGACAGGGACAAATGCTTAACTCCATAGACTCATGTAACTACCTCTTTCTTACCATTAGCTCCAAGAGCAAGATGTAATTTGATTGGCAGCTAAGATTGGAAGAACTCCTTGAAATCTCTACAATGATAAAATGATCAATTTGAATTCAGGCCAAAGTCTCTGTTTCGAAGTGTGCCATTGCTAACTATATGAATAATGTAGTATTTCTCCGTCTTTCAGGCTTACCAATGTCCTCTTTGAACATCTCGCTGATGTTGACAACGACATAACGAACTGCACCATCGCATGGGACCATGTGGATATGAGATCGGATGGTGGCAACCCAGTTGGAAGGGAAGAATTCGAGTTCGACGCCCTTTCCGGCTCTAGAATCGGAACACTCTACCACGATGATTCGGGCTATGCTCATTTCCAGTGGTCGACAACAACTTCAGACATGACATCTTTTATTGCTGAGTACACTGATAGTAACTTCCACAATGCAACGGCACATTGCTTTAACACACGCCAACTGGACAATGCAGAATTCCGTTTGAGCGTACAGTGGTTTCTCGTCAATCCAGAAATTATTCCTGTTTATCCATGTATTCCATACACCGATTCCTACATCTTCAACATAACAGCAGAGCAAGGATCCCTGCTGTTCGTGTATATAGAATATGGTGACAATAGTTCAAGCACTGAATTCTTTAGGGAAGGCTTCCCAGACGGCCCTGTTTCACTTCAACCCCATTGGTACAGCCAAGATGGTAGGTTCACATGGACTGCCACAATATGGAACTATTACAACACGACTACACTCAATGGAACAGCCTGCTCAGAGAGAATCATAGAAGGGCTACAGGGGCCTGATAATTTTAGCATGGTTCTGCCAAGAGATGAGGATTTGATTGTAAATTATTCTTGGGAAAATGGAACTCACGAAGTGGTACAAGCATGGTTTGACTCAACGAATATTACAGCCAATATTATTGGTTACAAAAGGGGTATACTAACAGTGCCCCAGGAACTATTCTATATTGGTACGACCATTGTAGTTGTAAGGATCAGCAATTATGTCAGCAATTCTTTTGTATCCATCTACATTGACATGGATCTTCTCATAGATGGACTGGTTACCAATATAGTCCCGCCGTATATACCAGTTGGTGACATGAGTACCATTTCTGCATCTGTGGTGAATGGCTCAAGGATCACTTATGAAGTATTTTTCCCACCGGAGGTCGGGACTAATACGACTGTAGATTTTTTGTCTTCGGTTCCTGTGGTTGATCTGGTCGGTATCCTCACATCATCGGTGGATGTCTCAGGGTATTACGAAATAATACTGATGGTTTGGAATAGCGTCTCGTCACAGAATTTCACATTGCTGCTAGGGGTCGAATATCCAGTAATCGAAGCAGACTTTGACGTTGACCATATTCAGCAAGTAATTTACACCTTTGATCCAGTTGGGTTTTCCGTAGATCAAACGGATGGAATTGCACCCACTGGGTTGGAGCTGGTGTATGACTTGAATGACACAAATATTCAAGCCATCCCTCATAACTTCACCTCGGGAATCCATTTCTGGGAGTACAACTTCACAGACTATGGGGACTATTACTTACAAGTAAATATTACAAACAACATAAGCTATTTTATTTGGGAACCTACTGTTCGCGTAGGTGTGGCAATCACAGGACTGGAAATTTCACTTGAGAAATACCATGTGAGGGTTGATGTTGAAGAAGCAATAATCATAGTCAATATCCTCAACGGCTCAAATGCCCTCTACACCGTGGATTTTGGAGATGGAACTTCATCCAGTCCAAAGAATAGGAGTGCTAATGGCTGGGACAATCCAGATGAAACTAGATTCCACCATATCTATGTACACCCAGGGGTGTATTGGCCGACTGTCACTGCTAACAATGTTTTTGGTACAGAACATGCTGCTTTAGCCAGACGACCGGTCATAGCTCAATACAGAATCCCCAACGCACAACTTCTCCAGGTGCCAACCCAAGCGATTCCAGATGGCCGTGTACCTTTTACAATTGAAATAATGGATAATACCTCTGCACCTACCAATACAACGTGTACATTCGCATACGGGACAGATTACAATGACGAGGATGTTCCAATGGATTTTTCTAATCGCACTTTCAAACATTCCTTCATCTATACACCTGGTCTTACTAGTCCTGGGGATCATCAAGTTTTTGTTAATTGTTTTAATCTGGTCTCCAATAGTTCATACGATATGAATTTCACATTCCATCAGCCAATTTCCGTAATAAATTGTAATCCGGCTTTGGTCTTCTTGGAGAGGGCTGTTACGATAGGAAGCACTACAATACAAATAACAAGTGGGAGTCACATCAACTACACTGTGGACTATGGGGACTTCATGATTGAAAACAGTTACTTAGAAATGCCACCACTTGAACGCGTATTTCAACATGTGTACACGAATGCGGGTAACTACACGGTAAAGATTCATTTGGTGAACCATGTCTCTTCGCAATCCATAACCCTCGGTGATAAGTTTGCTGTCCAAAATCCTGTCCCATACTTAACCATCGAACCAAGGCCCCCTCACGTTGACCCAAAGAAAAATCCGGCTTTCGTTCTCGTCAGTCATGTAGCAGATCTTGAGCCCACAAATACTGCTTGTATATTCCAGTTCTCAAGTGTCAAGAGATTCAATTTTGACACAGTATTCCCTTTATACTACAGTTATTCTTTCCCTCAAAGTCTGATTAACACCCGCAATCAACCCTGTCGCTTGAACTGTACCAATATGGTCAGTTTTTACGCTTATTCATTCAACATCATTTTAGAAGAGACGATTGAAGGCCTGGATATAGATGTCCATACTCCAGCTGTGAAGCTGAATTCTTTTGATTTTAGTATAACTGTGTCTTGGCTATTTGGCACTGGAGTCAACACGTGGATCGAATATGGCGACAACACTAACGAATATATACCTTTCATAACAGATCATGGCCTTTTATTTAAATATCGATCAATATCTGGACATAAATACCGCAGAGTTGCCATACTCACATTTACTGTAAAAGTAAATAATACAATTAATTCCATGAGTATAACTCGGAAAGTCATAGTGCAGGCAGAAATCAACAAATTCAAAATTACGAATACTAACATTGCGCCTATACCCCCTGGTGTTGTAGACTTTTCGATTACGGTGGACAGACAATATATCAAACCCATACCAGGAACAGATCCTCAAATTGGCTATGACTGTAGAAATGGTATGACTGCCTGGAACACCACAGCCCCTAGCATTGGATTCAACCCGCCTGAGACACATTATGAACAGCATACATTCGGACCCGGTATGGTAGGTACACATACTTGCCTCGTGACAATTTATAACCTTGTGTCTGATGAGTATGGGATAACTACTATCCTCCTCCAAGAAGAAGTAGGTGGGTTTGAATTTGAGATGAGGACACCAGGATTCATTCCATTGGGAACTGCTGCTAACTACAGCGTCCAATTGGTAAACGGCTCCCATGTTCAATTCACTATAGACTATACCTTAGGCTTTCATTTAGTGGATACCGACATGTATCCCCATCCAGACATATTAAACTCAACATCGGCTTTTTATTTTGAACGGAATTTTGAGAAAAGTGGAAATTACACACTTGCGGTCACTGCGGCTAATGGCCTCGGTAGCACAACAATCGAGGAGGACATAATCCAGGGTGTTCAGCAGACCATAGACTTTGTCAATATGACAGCAGCTCAAGTTGTAGCAGTACCAGGCGATCCTGTCATTTTCAATGTGTCCGTCCCACTCGATTTCCCCGGTCCCGATGCTGTACACTTAGTCCTGAGCTTCGGGGATGGGAATGACCACTATGAATATACAGAATATCTCAAACATCACAAGCCTGTATTGATCAGTCATTATTACTCAGAGGATAAACCTGGACTCATGTTGGCGGCGTTAAATGCTTCAAATATGGTTAGTTCATTTCAACATGAAACTTATATTAAAGTTGTTCGAATCATCGAAGGACTATACTTGAATGTGACTACCAATTATTATGCCGTGGACGAGGAGGTTCTAATGTGCGCGGAGACAGTTTATGGTTCCGATGTAGAATACTTAATTGATTTTGGTGACAACCTTACCGAGTCTAGGGTTGCAGCTGGAAGTGAAAATAATGTTGAGTGCTTTACCCATCGTTACAAAACAGTAGGGAATTATACTGTCTTCATCAAAGCTGATAATCCTGTGAGCATGGACAAATATGAACATACTTCACAACTCGAAATTCAGCACCCAATTATTGCAGAGGATATGGAAATTAAGTTTGAAAATAATACGCATTACATTTCCAATCCGCCGGGACTATTATATCTTATTATAGAAGTAGTCAAAAAAGTACAACCAACCAACGTCTATTTTGAAGTGGAACTGGGAGATGGTAATCTAATCAAATCCTTCACAAATTCATTTCCGCATCGTATAATGTATGAATATGGCATCAACGAATTGGGAGAACGAAACCTAACTCTCGTCTTGTCCAATCGCATTTCTGTGGCCCAGTTGAACGCGACATGCCATCTAATGATACCGGTTGAGGATGTTGGGATTGACTTTAGTCCCTATGCACCAACATCTAAGAAAGTTAACATCACTATTTCGTTCTCTGGTGAGTTGGTCAACTGTACCATTAACGCTGGAGACGAGAGGAGACACAAGAAAGATTTGATCGATGGGTATTCACTAAACATTCTACATGCGTACTACCTTCCTGGAATCTATTATATTGACGCCATATGCCGTAATCCTGTATCCACTGTTACAAAAGCCGCAGACATACCCATACGAATTCAAAACGAAGCGAGGAGCATAACCTTGATTAATGAGCCATTTTTCGCTCTGGCTGAACAAGGTATCTTTGTGATTAAAAAAAAATATGGAGTTCCTGTCCCTACGAACGCATCAGTTACTATTTATTATGGTGATAGCAGAGAGGATACTCAGTATGAACCTGTGGATGACGCTCTGATGTTTTTCCATACATACCGTACACTTGGTGATTTTACCCTGGAATTTGTTGTTGAAAACGAAGTCAGCTCATACAGTGGCAATGGATCATTGTCTGTTCAAGAAAGAGTTGACGGTTTGAGAATAAGAAGCAGACTTGAAGGTACATCCCAAATAACTCGTGTATTTCCGCCTAAGTCATCAGTTGAAATATTTGCTGACCTTACTAGAGGTTCGGATGTAAAATACGAATGGGAGATCGGTGAGAATCGGTTTGAAGGACCTTCTATAACTGTCAAATTAACCCAAACGGTACCAGTTACCCTAAAGGCTTCCAATGAGGTAAGCTACATTATTGCGAACACCACAATCATTGTTGAATCCCCGATGTCAATAGCCCACGTTGAATACATGCCCAGTCACATGATTTACAAACCGATGACATTTGTAATCACGCTGGATGGAACACCCGATGAAATCTGCTTTGCATTCCATCTGACATGGTCGGACAAGGAGGAAATCCTATGGTGTGGTAATTCTCAAGCCGTTTGCCAAACAGACGCTCGATTTAATGAGACTAGCCACCAAGAACTCGACTGGCAGAAAGACTCAAAATATTCATGCACATTCAATTTCACCGAGGAAGCAATATACAAACTAAAGCTATACGCCTTCAATGAGTTCCTGAACACATCAAAATACCTAACGTTTGAAGTGACAGCAACACCTTGCTCTCCTCCATTGATTAAACCAAGAGAACCATTCTGCATGAGACAGAAACGATCGAGAGATCTAAGTGTTACTACTTCACATTATATCATTGTCCTGCGATGCCAGTCGACTAAATTATATAATACATCCATAAGAATAGTGATGCTGAAGAATGCAAAGTATAAAAATGCTGGAATAGAAAATGGACTAAATGGCTCGAGTGGAAACTCTTTTCTAATATGGAAAAACTCATTACCTTATGGGAAATATTTCGCTAACTTCAGTCTCGCTCATCCGAGTTTTAGAGCAGCCAATCACTCTTTGCTTTGTTTCCAAATAGATCCAACCGCACTTACTACTTGTTTAAATGCAAAGTCTTATGAGGTAATAGGGCATGGAAGACCCCATGTTTTATCAACAATGATCAACAACTGTACAGTAGATGCAGATGATGTACAAGAGGATTTCATGTACCATTACTACTGCTGGGTACAGAACAATCCTTGGAATGAGGAAAGTCTCCCAGACAACATCACCGAAGCTGTTCCTCGAGGTGGTGAGTTTACCACAAAATGTTTTTTAACTGTAACCCTTTAATCTGACCTCCGTCCGGTGCGTCATAATGGCCTAAACACACAGGTCCCGAGAAGTCCTACTTATAGTCCATAGTATGTATATATAATATGATTCGTTTACCTAAGTGGGATCATTCTGGTGCTTATCATTGCCCTGTTAATTAATGTAAGGTCAATGATGCCATGATATAATTCCATTATTTAAAGACATATCTGGGAAGTTTTATTGGACATTTTGGAATGATCATGACTCTTCAAACATTACCTTTACTACTCATTCGCCTAGACAGGGGAGAGAATTTCTGTTCTCCTGAACTTTATTAAATATTAAATCCAGCAATATGACCACTTTAAATATATTTCAGAGCCAGCGCGAGCGAAAGGGCCAGGTTATAAGAAAGGATGTTTCTCTGACTCTGGACCGGCCAAGTTAGATATTGATCCCTACTCGTCGCAGATCGAGCTCAATACAAAATGGTTGACTATTGGTCAGATCTATGTTTTCACCGTGGTGGTGAAAAAAGGCATCAGGACTGCTATAGCTACATATAACATGAAAGTTGTTGATGGCAATCCACCCGATATTGGAATACAGTAAGACTTGTTTCATGGAGCCTTCAGGCTGCCGTTTATTGACCGAAAAACCCTTACAGTGAAAACAAAGAAGGAAGAAATATTTATGAAATAGTGGATCAATATTACATTAAAGTTACATGAAGAATTTGCATTTTAATTATCAAAGTAGCACCGGAAAAGTTCCTGAACACATTTGCACTTCTTTCTCTCTCCCCTCTCTTCCTCTCCCTGCCCTCCCCCTCTCCTCTCCCTGCCCTCTTCTTCTCTCTCCCCTCCAGATGCACTCCCTTCGTCTCCCCCTCCCCTCTCCCCCACCCTCTCCCTCCCATATGTTTCTCCCCCCCCCCCTCTTCTCTCTCTATCCTTCATACCCCCTCTCTTCTTAAATTCTCCCTCTCCGATTCCCCCTATCCTCTTCTTCGCTTTCCCCTCCCCACCTCCCCCTTTCCCTCCACTCTTTTTCTTCTTCACTCCCCTCCTCCCGCTCTTTTCTCTCCCCCTCTTCCCTTCCCCACCTCTCCTTCTCCCTCTCTCCCTTCTTGTCCCTCTGCTTCCCCTCTCCCCTCCCCTATTTATTCTGCCCCCCCCTCTTCTTTCCGTATCCCTCATACCATCTCTTCTTTTTTCCCCATCCTCTCCGATTCCCCCTCCCCCTCTCCCTCCCCTCTTCTTGTTTCTCCTGCCCTCTCTCTATCCCTCCCTACCTCCCTTCACTTTTCTCTCCCATCCCAATTCCCCTTCTCTCTGTACGCCTCATACCGTCTCTTCTTTTTCCTCCCCTCCCCCTCTCCTCACATTTTCACCCCAGATACCTTCACAAACCCCATATATTCTGGTAGATAAAGTGTCGGCGGAACTGTACAAAGCAGAAAAACGGTTGGAAACATTCCAAGAATATCCGTGGCAAAAAACTGCCGATCACCTTTAATATAATGGATGAAGTTAGAAATGGTGTAAAGAGAAAAATAGTGGGGATGAGTAGAGAAAGAGGGGGTAAGGATATAGATAAGACTTAGTTATGGTCTCGCTTAACGATGTAGTTGCATGTGTTTAATATGTATGTTTGATATGATAATGTATTCACAAAATTGTATTTACACTAATATAATATGGGGCAATATATTTTAAAGACAATGTTCTCACTTAGATAAGAAATAATGATTACATGAATGCCTTTGATTTCATCTGACGGTTAATATATGTATTGCATTGGTGTGATTATTTGAAAGGTGTGCTGCTCAGTGCGATAACTGTTACAGAAATTCCTTGAAACTCAACAAGAAAAAGGGCTTCACTCTTAAAATCTGTTGTTTGTCCTGTAAGAAGGATAAGAAGGAGGACCACCCAATGTATAATGTTACAGTGAAACGAGAGGGGAGAATATTCGCCGTAAATACGGAGAAGAAAAATCGTATTATCGATGGTAATTGGTGATATTATAGTGTGTGATGACAGGCTTGGAATTGAATCCTCGCACCTACGATTAATTATTCAGGGCTACCTGAATTACTATAAACGTATAAATGTTCGCGCAGAATTTTTTCCCCTATTTTAGCGCACCGACCTTTCTGCGTGAAAATAAATCCTACGCGAAAGGTATAATTATTGCATAAACAAGGTATGAAGTTTTCCTTGCTGCACGAATTTAAATCCACGCGAAAATGTGTCAAAGTACTTAGTGTGCGAAAAATTATCCGCGCGAAAATAAATACGTTTACAGTATATATTTTGTTTGGTAATTTATACATAAACCTTATGCCATATATTTCGTGAAAATAACCCGCCTACATCATAATGATTAAACAAAATATGTTTCCTATCTATTCAAGGCATAAAATGTCTGTACGTGACAGCGGATTTGAAACCCCTTTGCCCTGGACCATATGATGTACTCGTAACAGCAATGCATAAAGACAATTTTGGTGAAGCAATCTTTCCCGTAGCTGTCAACCAGGAGCCCCGTGATTGTGTGTTTACTGTTACACCAAATAAAGGTAATGAACAGACGTGTCTTACTTAAGTAGTCAGAAGTTGGGATGAATATATGTCATCTATTTTCTTCCACAAATGTGATGTGTTACAGAAAATTGAGTCATAAATCGCCCCAAAAAATGGTATTATTTTCTCAAATATTTTTCCACAAGAACCCTTGCTCAGAAAGCTTTCATTCTTAGGATTCTATGCGCTGTTAGTAATATAAATACATGTACCAAATTCCAAGACTATATAACTATGCATATCTGAGGTTATCCTAATAATCATATCTAACTAATTTACTAGTGATTGACTATTAACAAATACTGGCTACGCACGGGATTTTAAAATACAATGGAATCTCTAAATCCACGTCTTGCATCTTATGATTCATTTTCCTGTGACACATCACATATGATTAAGCGTCGAATATTCAGATTTTTTTTTTTATTAAACTTGTAAAATTAAAGTGGGGAAAATCAGTTAGATATGGGTTGTCTTGGTTATAACATTGAAATCTGCTATTTTAGGAAAATAGCCTTATCCCCCAACACATAAAAGTCTCCCAATCAGGTGATTTCTTTTCATAGTGTTCTCGTAGTGAATACCTTGACATGTCTTGGGGCTATTTATAATCACATTAGGCAGAGACTATTTTTATCAATGGGAACAGGAAAAGATGTGATGTTTTTTCTCAAATAAAAGGACTGATTTATTAAAGGAAATGAATTGGACGTTTAAAGTAGGACAAGTTCTTGAACATTGCTTCTTTTTCTTCCACAGTGAGACCATTGCAGAGAATCAAAATCAAAATTACTAACTGTGATGATGACGGTGATCTTGTAAGAAAATCATCCGATTGTGTAGACGGAAAGAGCAGAAAGCGGAGAGCAGTCGTAGAAGCCCCAAATGAGCCTTCTCTTACATTTGAATACCTTTACATGCACAAAGGTTGCTTTCCTTTATCCTATGCACTAACCAATGCATTGCACCTCTTATATGTCCTACAGAAGCGCAGAATGTTCATTTAATTTTTTAAAGAAATAATAGGGGAAAAAATATGGGTGCCGCCATCTTGGATGCCTTCCTCAAGTGAAATGCAAAACTTTAGTCATAAAATGATATGCAATAATGATGCAATGAGTATGGTGCTTTGCAGCACTGATAGGGATTTATTTAGCTATTCAGAAATGTCTTTATGATTCAGATATGCTTAGTTCTCTTTGCGAAACTTTGTGGGCTATGTTTATGATGGCATCACATAATAAAATTGTATGATGAAATAGGGAATTTGTATTTTTAATGAGGTGCCTTCCTCCTCCTCCTCCTCCTCCTCCTCCCCACACCTTGTCCTGCTCCCCCTCCAACCTACTCCTCCCTCTGCCCCCTTCTCCTCTCATGCAATCCTCCCCCACACTCACCCTTCTCTCCTCCTTGGATCCAGCTGCTCATTCCCCTCTTCCCTCGTCTGTGTCATCCTGTCCTCCCCTCCACCCTACTTCTACTTCTAGTCCTTCCCTGTTGTCCCTCCCCCCCCCTCTTCCTCTCCCCCTTCTCCCCTCCTCCAACCTGTCAGTACAGAAGGTTTTCGTCATATAATTAAGAAACCATTTCTGAATAGCTAAAGATTATGGCTATCATTTCCGAAAATCCAATATACATACCTTCATCGTCTCATATCGTTTTCATGTCTCAAACATCAAACTCTACTTGACGAAGGAATCGGGAGATGTCGTGAGATTTTGTCTCATTAATTGTAGTTCCTACTATTTAATCTTGTTCACACATTTTCGATTTGTTTTCTCTATTAGAAATATATCTTTTCATACTTTTTTTTCATAAAATGTTTCATAAAATTTAAGTGAATATTCTGGGCTTCATGTATATATGGTGGGTTCACATATATTTGATCATATATGGCATATCATCGTGTTATCCCTCGTGACATTTATTGACACTATTTACTTTTGTTAAATATAACTCGTGTGAATAATAGAATAGACATACATGTACGGATATTGGATGAATTATGAATAATCATCTGTTCGCAATAATTCACATTCCTTTAAAATTTACAGGGAGGGAAAGCCCAATTTTTACCAAGACTCCTATTCTGCCTCTTGGTGATCCAGACAACGATTATCTGATTGAGGTTGTAGCGTTGGTTAAGGATGCCTACGGTGTGAGATCTACATTTTCCCAGTTCGTCGAGGTAACTTTCAATGTCCCTGTGTATGCATTGCACGTGCACATTCTGTGTGTATTCTGAAAATGTTAATCGGATTAAGTAATGGGAGTGGCTTTTATCATATCAGTTGTGAATAGTGGCGAATACTCTTTTCACACATGGAATATCTATACCTAAAACAAATGTTCTTGATACCATATTCTATATTTCCTCAGTCAAAGCAACCGACGTTTGCAACTGAGGCAGAAGCTGCAGCAGCTAGGATAGAAATGGAAAGGTCACTACAAGAAATTTTAGACACAGACTTGGTTACATCCTTGGATATCATGGGTGATCTCTCGGATATCATTACAGCGATTAACCTCATATTCGACCAAGTAAGAAAATCGTCCTGTGGTTGTGATAGACTATAATTTAATTCATAGAAAAGAAAACGCAACACAGTTAGGCATATGCATGTGTTGGTGGAGCCTATCAAACATTTGAGAATCATGTATTTAATTAACTATTGAGGGTTCCCGTGCCTCTACTTTTACTTTCACTTTATTCAATGTGAAGCAGAACGTCCTTTTGTTAATGACTATTGTGTTATACAGAATGCACTCATCAATAAGGGTAGATCAGGTGGTGTCCTCCCTGGCAGTACTCCAGATTCTGTGGAGGAAGAACAATTAGAAATGGAACTTGCGCAACAGGCAGTGAGTATATATAGTAATTAGTAAATTTTTATTAGAATAACCACATTTTTATACAATTTCGAGCATAATAATCTTGGTGGAATTTAAATCAATATCCCCATGCTTGATCGATTGTATTTTTTGTAAATTTCATTATATAATTTGGTTCATTTCAGCGACTGGCTAAAATCATTAACTCTCTATCGCTCTTGGTCGAGAGCGAGAATGGGGCCAATGAGGCCACACTGATGGCTACATTCAGAGCCTTTTCCGCGTTGGTTAAAAACCAATCTCCATGGGCAACACTTGAGACACAGGTAGGGTATTATTTCAGATAGTGTATACATATTAAATTGAGTTTCTTTACATATGTTATCACTGACACTTGTCACATCGAAAACTAATCAGTGAATGAGTTCAGGGACTAAAGATAATGTTACACTGAAAAAACACTCCTAAAGCAGTTCTGTTGTATATTTGTCTTGTATCCTTCTGGAATTAATCGTTGAATATGTTTGCAAAATAACCAATTATCATTTAAATAATGCTTTCAGAGAACTAGTCTTGCTATGATCCGTGACTTTATTGATTCAATCGGTATTGGGCATTACTCAGATGAATTTATTACAGGTGAGTAAAATGTTCCCATTTATCTTTTCTGATGAGTGTATTTCTCTCTGGTTATCTGGATGATATTTATTTGTGATGTGTGTTTTAATGTCATTTCAGCTTATGTCAATTCGATGTCTGATGTTTTTGACAGTGTCTTGAATGTGATGGGTAAGAGTTGCCGTTTTTATGATAATATAAATAGAAAGTCCACGAATTGCCTCTCGAAATTCAGTTACATAACATATATAATTATGTTAATTATACAACATTTTCTTGCATACTGTGCCCATGTTGCTATATTTCATTGGACTAGATATGCCTCCTCTGGATCTGGAGAGAATTGCCCCGCCCACAGAAGACAAATCCGACCTTATAATTGATGCGAAGAACAGGGCGCTCATGGAAGAAGAGATGGTGATTAACTTGTATAGCTTATCAACATCGAATATTTAATGCAGCATTTTTCAATTTAGATCGAAAGATACTTTTACTAATGCGATAATTTGAGGATGTAACCACAAAATGCACCAACCTCGGTGGACATCATATTTCTTTAGAAACTACATGGACGTAGACGCTTACACTATAATTCAGAAAGCCGACGTCTTTTTTGTCTTTCGACAGGTAGGAGGTGGGGGGGGGGGGGGGGAAGAAGAGGAGGAGGAGAGGAAGGGAGAGGAGGGAATAGAGGAGGAGAGGGGTAGCAGGGAAGGATTAGAATGAGGAGGGAGCAGAGGGAGAAGTAGAATGGAGGGGGAACAGGATGATGCAGAGGAGAATAAGCAGCTGGATCCAAGGGGGGGGGGGGGGAGGGAGAGTGTGGGGGAGGATTGCATGGGAGGAGAAGGGGGCAGAGGGAGGAGTAGGGTGGAGGGGGAGCAGGATGACACAGAAGAGGGAAGAGGAGAATAAGCAGCGTGATCCAAGGAGGGTAGGAGGGAGAGTATGGGGGAGGATTGCATGGGAGGAGAAGGGGGCAGAGGGAGGAGTAGGTTGCAGGGGAGCAGGAAGGGGTGTGGGGAGGAGGAGGAGGAGGAGGAGGAAGGCACCTCATTAAAAATACAAATTCCCTATTTCATCATAACATTAAATAAAATTTTTATTATGTGATGTCAAAAAATAGCCCACAAAGATTCGCAATAAAAACTAACATATAGATCTGAATTATGAAGACATTTCCGAATAGCTAAATAAAGTGGCTAAACAGATAGATGCCTTAACTCTGGTTCCCACCGTTAGCTCCAAATTAATTGTTTAAATTATTGTCAACTATATTTGTGTTCCAGAGAAGAGAAGCAGCAATGACAGTAATTGGTGCGTCAGATAAAATTGTAGACGTGATACAAAGAGACCTGCTTTTGAATGAAAGTATATACGTCGGTAATGAACGTCTCTCTGTCACCGTTGATTTCACTGCCATTGAAGATATTGATGGTGAGCATTTTGAAACTTCCTCAGATAATATCATAAGCTTTGGTAGCCCATCGGTCATATGCAAGAGCTGAAATATACTGATAGTAAGATAAGTAAGAGAATTGAATGGGCCAATTATTTATTCAATGGGTTTCAACAGACGAAACACTGACAAAACTGGAATTAAAAACAACATGCATTATTCTTCAAGGGAAAACGATGCCAACTGGAGGTGGTGAAGTGATTTTCCCGGATCTAAGCAAAATGATAAGTAATGACTCGGACTACTACGCATTATTCTTCCAGGTAATTCATTCACCCCTACTTAAGAGAAGGCATATCTGAAATTTGGGAATGCGAGGTAAAGCTTAAGAATATCATACGAGACAAAACATTCATCTAATTGTTGATCTATTATCATATCCTTGGTTGACTATCATGTTATCGCTAGTTTGGATGCAATGCATGCGATACCCCATCGTTTGTGGTGTCATAGGGGGATAGTCACTGTAATGGCTAGTGACACAATATCTATGTATAACATTTTTTTGTATTTAAATATTTTTATTCAGCACAAAACATTATGTAACGAGTACACTATATCTCAGCCGTCGCTGACACTAATAATTTATACAATTATATATCATATCAAATGTTACTATTAAACAAAAAATCATAGCTCTATTAATTATACATATGACAATTCGATTAAGAGCAATACATAACATTAAAACCATCACCGACGCATTTCTATCTCAATACAGTCCGCTTAGGTTTGCTATCCGATAGTTACACTCTGTACATGCAGTCCAAAATACAAGATAGTGGACATACAAGCAAGTGGGTCATTGGCTAATATCACCCGAAATCAAATCAAATAATCAATGTTTATATCCAATCAATTTGTTAACTCCTGCTCATCTATCGATCAAACATCATGAGTATCACAAAATACTTCTCTAAGTATTTTCTTTGTGGCCACAGAGAACACCTTTTTATCTATAATTTGCCTCACATGTATAGGTAATAAATTCCATAAACTTTTAATTCTAGCAATATTGCTTCTTCTAATACTCTCCTTCCTCCATTGGTGCACTTGGAGATGTGCAGGATCACGCATGCCATATCCATGCCTGCGCAGATCCTGCGCGTTCCTTTCCAACCAAAAGAGGTTTAGGTTTCTCTGCAGTCTTCTATAACATAATGGTATTATTTTACATTTATTATGGAGTTCATAATTTGTGACTCTCTGATCTCGAATTATAACACTACTTACAATCCTGAAACATTGGTTTTGTACAATTTGTAACCTCCGTACATGCTGTGCTGAAGCAAGGTCGACAGCAATATTACCAAATTCTACGACAGGGAGAATATATGTCTTATATATAGTGATAGCTAATTCTTTCGTAATAAAACATCTGATTTTTCTCAACCTGTTTTTTAAGATATTTGTTCGTACACAAATAGTATTTATGTACTGGTTCATGTTCAGCTTGCTATCCAATCCCAGGTATCGAAATGTGTCTACTCTTTCAATTCTACTTTCATTGTTATATAGTAAATACTCATATTCTTTCCCTCTTGAACCCTTGAAATTTTGCATTTTTGTCTTCTTAATATTAATTTTTAAACCATTTTTTTACTACCCAACCACTAAAGCGGTTGATATCTTCCTGAATTTCGACTAAATCATCATCATTCCGCCTGGGGTATAATAAAACGCAGTCGTCAGCATACATAATTACATTTCCAGTAAAGGCAACCTCACTTAAATTGTTTATATAAATTATAAACAAAGATGGTCCGAGAATTGATCCCTGAGCTACCCCTGTCTTTAATGATAATATGTCGGAGATGTTCTCTCCAATCTTAACACATTGCTTTCTACCATTAGAGTATGACTCCAACAACCTCAAAAATACATCTCCTATACCCAGCAGCTTAAGCTTCTTTATCAATATATTTATATTAATCAAATTAAAAGCCGTGGCGAGGTCAAAATAAACAGCCAGTTTGTCCACACCCACATCCTTATTTTTAAATATATAATTCAAGAAGGCAGACATTGCGTTGTCTATCCCATCCCAGCTCTGAAGGCAAACTGCTGACCATTCAGAAACCCAATATCTTTCAGATGTTCCTCCAATTTTGTTTATATATGTTTCTCCCGAAATTTTCCAAGAATAGGAGAAATAGATTGTAAAGAATCACTAAGGGTTTTTAGCCCATAGGTTCAGTAAGATGAAGAAGTGAGACAAGAAGTCCGAGGTTGTAGTTCGTCTGGATTCGGCCTAGGCGGTGGTGACTCAGCGAGTAACAGAGTACCTAGGTCCGAATGGTCACTTTATTTTATACTCCACAATCATGAATTATTCATACAATCAAACCCAGGAAATATTCCACTAGCTCTTCCCCTTCCCTCTAATTGGTTGAGGGAGAGAGAATCTTCCTTGCCCACACGCCGACCTCTGCTCCCCAGGCAGAGACCATAAAAGGAGTGCATGCAGGTCGGATCCCTCTCCTCAGCCTTCCCCCTCCCATCCCTTACTCATGGATCCCATGGCTCGTGCCAGCCCCCCCCCCCCCCTCCCTCTTGGCCCTTCCCCCCTCTTGATACCCCAGAGCAGTGTATAAGTAATTAGGTCGGGCTGGGGGAGGTGGGGTGAGTCCTGAGTGGCTCATCTCCCCCTCCCTCCTGGCCAGGCCACGTGTGGCGCGCGTGCCCTGACCATGATCAGGGCTAAATAGGTCGGGTCTGGGATCCAAAGATGCCAATTCTTTACATTCGTCCCATATTTTATTTTTGTTGAAAGCTTTCTTTCGAACAAAATATTTAGCCACTGATCAACCCAGTCCAACCAGACAAGAGAAATAGAAATAAGGTTACATAATTTACACACACAAAATCATAGAAAAGGGTAAAGTAAAAGTATTATAAATTATTATATCTGTAGACCTAACGGGTCAAGATAGAAAGTTTCCAAAGGGAGTGGCTCTATTAAAAGGAGTGTTCATTTATATCAGAGGCCATCACCCTGCACTAAAAAGTCTTTTAGTCGAATATTATGTAAGAGAAGTCTCTGTGTTTTTAAGTGTGCTCCTGAACACTGTTAAGTGTCTTCCTTTGTACTGAGCTAGTACTCACAAAGTTCTCCAATACGGTCGTCACCGCCGTCTCCTCTGCCCGGCCGGTCAGCCGAGGCCCCCGCTGGACCTCGTCGCTGACCGACGGGACGCCCGTCTCTTTCTCTCTCCTCCTTTGGCCATGGAGAGTGAGAGCGGTTGGGTAGTCAACACTACAATATTTCCATTTTTAACCTCAAACGCTACAGAACACATGTCGACTTTACTGTAGCATCACGTATAAACTCTTATTATTTGGAAAAATACCTCTTCAAAGCAGAATGGTCGGAGACAAGGTGAGGGCTTCGATTCCATGGTGCTTCCTCTCAGGCTCCTCTGTCTCGACCGATTCTGTTTGTGTAAAAACAACTTCTCACAATGAGAGTTGAAATAAAAATACCTATTTGGGCTGGATCCTTGTTCACGGATTCCACCATTTCCTCCCGAGAGAGAAAATGGATTTCACCCAGGTATACTACTCTGTGTTCTGTGATCTCCCTCGCACCCGAGAAGAGGACAGAACAAAAATTAATAGTAAATATTAAACAAGAGTAAGTTACAGACAAGTTCAAAAAGTGTTTGTTACCCCAGAGAAACCCAATAAACATTGGTAGACTAATTATTTCATCCTGGTCAGTCCGAAATTGGCAGCGTAATATGGTGAGGCGGGGGAGGGGGCAGGGATATGCTCGAGGGAACGAGAGCCAGTCCTAGCGCCTGGAGTGGCCTCTCCCTCCTCTCGATCTAGGTCTTGGAGGGCTAGGGCTACAGGGTGGTGGGTTGGGGGTCCTATTGGGATACTCTCTCGGGGCTTAAGGTTTCTCAGACAACACAAAAGGCTGACTTTGCCTCTTGGGGCGAGCCCCTTTCGGCGGAGGTAGATTATTCCCAGGGTCATGACTCCTAGGAGAGTGGGGATGAGAGTGGCTATACCCCAGATAGAACTTTCAGACCAAGGGGTGGAGGAGATCAGGGGGGAAATGGGTTTAGGAAAATCTGTCAGGGCTAGTAAGGGTATTTCAGCTCTTGGCAGGAAAGTCAATTGCTGATCTAAATGGGGGTAAAGGGATAATTTGCCATAAGTCAGATTAAACCCGGGGAGGGGCATAATCTTGGGGATGGGGAGGGTTATATGGGACTCATGGCGTTGGATGCTACTCACACGCCAATCCTTTCCGACCAGGAGACAACCGCCTTCTAAAATCACCCTGGCATGCCGATGATACGTTTGTATCACTGGTTTTTGCCCAGGGCACCTCAAGATTGTTTCCAGAGGTTCATAAATAGCCAGAATTACAGAAGAAATGGACTCTCCCTCTCTAAACACTTGGTTTGTTAAGTTATTTCTTTTTACAATCTGCGCCTTACAAAGGTCTGGCTTTTTACCTAAAATAATATTTGTTTCGCAGGTCGGGGTTAGATGTTCTATTGCAGCTGAGCAAATCTGGGGTTCAAACCCGATACAATGCTGAGGAAGAAATGACGCGCTGGATATGCTATCTAGGGCCACCTCCTCTTCTCCTACCAACTTTCTCAGGTGGTCAGCACCATATGGGACCGGAAAATACTTTAATCTATAGTGTAAAAATTGAGTGCCTGAAACTGCCGGAATTACTGTCTGGTATATTAGCTCCTGTTCGCCGTCTAATAATAGTCGAACGTTCAGGTGTCTATAATACCAGCGGTTATCTTGTGGGGTGTAATGTTTCCCTTCTTGTAATTTAGACAATATTTCTGATAAGTAGGCCAGTGGTAAAATCTGGTCTGTTAAGAATCCCCTTTCCAGCTGAATGCGCTGGCGATAAAATAATTCGTTTTGACGGTGGTAATTTTCCACCGCCCTACTCACTCGCTGCAATAGAATATCCACTTCCCTTTTTATATGAATTCTATGAATATCTTTACTGAAACCATTTAACTGTGTTAGAATGTCTGTCACTTGGCGGGAGATGTTACTTGCTGCAGCTTGGAGCTGCGCGATGTCCAAGCGGTTCTCTGTCATGTAGAGCCTTGTCTGATTCAACACCGACACCATTTCTTCCTGACAATGGGCCAATGCGCTCTCGCTAGCCTGAGCTTCTTGTACTGCAGACCTTAATTCGTTCACCTGTCCTACAGTAGCGGTGCCAAACAAGGCACGGCTTAGCGAGCCCACAAAATTGAATAGGCCTCTCTTCCTTCGGGTGTCTTGTTGGACTGGTGTTGGAATCTCTGCCTGGAGGAAACCCATGTGCTCCTCCCAGGCACTGACATCTCCGTCTCCCACAACCTCCGCCTGTCTGAGTTCTCCAATTCGCCTTCTTAGGACGGAGACCCAAGCACTGACAGGAGGGGGCGTGGGGGGGTGTAGAACGATCACTGTTGTCCAAGTCGCGGTCAGGGCTCTGACCTCCCCTTCCTCATACACCAACACCCCTTCCTCCTCAAACAAATCGCCATTAGCCATCATAGCCAGGGTGATTATGAGGAGGGACTGGAAGGTGTAGGTTGGGAGAAGTCCGTCACTGGTGGTGCCCCTGGGTCGAACTCCCATGGTTGGGGCTGTGGTGGGGGTGACGGTGGGGGTGGGGGTGTAGGTGGTGGTGATGGTGGTGGCGATGGTACATGCAAAATACTCTCTCTAAGTTAACTGAACTAACAGGGAACCACCTCTGACTGCCAAGGGCACTTACTTCAAGATACTGTGAGTGTTAACCCTCTTCCCTGGCTCATCTTTAAAAGAGCATATACAATATTAAGAAAGTCATAAAATCCTAATACACCCAAACATTGTTCATCTCAAAATTAAAATTACACCAATGAACAGGGAGTTGGCTTCTTCCCTTGCTGGTGAGTTCATAGTGTTGAATGGAAGCTTTCTCCAATTGAGGATAGGTTTCCCTCTGTGTCCTCCCATTGCTTCCCTGTCCCGGTCCATGCTGGAGTGTACCTCATCAATGGGTAGGACAATTGGGCTTCCAATCATCCTTCGGCTGTAAGGGAGTTAGAAAGGGGCTCTCCAATGGTTTGTTGTACCCCTCTCCAACTGGTATCTTTGATGCCACAACCACAAGATTACTGGTGTGGTATCCCATGGCTGGCATAGCTCCATGTTGACTTGGTTTAGCTGCAACAGATGGTGCCGCAGCAGATGGGATGAGCTGGCAAGAGCAGCAACTAGAGTGGTAACTGGGTTTGCAGTAGCAGATGTCACAGCAGATGTTGCAGCAGATGTTGGAGCAACTGGCCAGAGTACCAACCAGAGTGGCAACTGGTGTTGTAATACAGATGGGCACCAGCCACACAGCAGATGGTACAACATGCCCCTCTGCTCCAGCTGTGGAAGAATTACATGCACACACAATCCATCTGCTTTGCAGGACAAAAATAGAATAGGGGTTGTCCATTATATATAGGGTTACAGTGTAAGGGGAGTGGGATTGCCAGTAGGATGGGGAAATGGCTTGCAGAACTAGGCATCAGATTACCCAACTTACCCACTAGTAGAATACACATTGATACTGGGGAAAATAAGTGTAGGATAATCCCTGATTTACCTAGGCTCCTGGGGCCTTCCCCCCATCTGTCTATGCCCATCCCACCCACCCACACCACACCCTCCCCCCCCCTAGGATAATTAATACTCAGGTTTGAAAAGGAACAGAAAAATAAATAGACCGACAGATGTTAATGGTTGAAAATGTTACATATCAACGCATCCCACAATCTTGACCTTTTTCCCCAGACCAGATCCCAGATCTGAAGTTAATTTACTGAGGCCAATGATATATTGATGCTGGCTTGGGTGGGAATGTGTTTCTGTACAGTCATACAGTCGTGTTCCAAAAGTATAAAACTAGCGTTCCAATCAAAACTATATGACCCAGTTGCATCATCCCCATCCCAACCATTTTGCAGGTCAATTCCTTGGAGGTACTGAAAGTGGTGGTCAGTAACCATTTTCCATTACTGCCAGAATACAAATTAATCAAGATCCCTCCCAATACTAGAAGCAAATCCCAGGTAATTTACCAAAAATATACCCCTGCAATCAACCAAACCCATTCCACAGTAGAGGCCGTGCCTCCCACAGAAACCAATAAAGAAGAAAAAATATATATAGGGGTTGTCTATCATAGGGTTATAGGGTAAGGGGAATGGGAATGCCAGGAGGATGGGGAAATGCCTTGCAGCACTAGGTATCAGATCTCCTAACTTACCCACTAGTAAAATACCAATTAATACCGGGGAAAATAAGTGTAGGATAATGCCTAAGTTAGCTAGGCTCTTGTGGCCTCCCCTCCATCCCTCCATGCCTATCCCAGCCCCTCCCAACATACCCTCTCCCTTCAAATCCGTCCAAATATAAAGTGTTTACTATTAAAACGGAGCTGAGCTCATGGCGAAGCGGCCTATGTAATCCATGTTTGTATAGCATTAGCCACAAGAGCGGCATCGACGACGGCGCGTGATCGCCGCAATCGTAACCACTTGCACAAATGCAAAAATATTGCTTCATACTAGATTGCTCATATCTCCCTCCAAAATCATCCGATTTGAATATAAAAAATATCCCACAACTCCCTAGACTATCAGGAAGACAGCCCCGCTTTTAGATTTAGAATCGGATTGTTTGTTCCCCCGTAATGAATTAATTTACCCGGCCGCATCCAGTCGGCCGACTCGATTTAAATCACCCGTCTTTGTGCCCCACATTACAAACCAACCCAACCTCCCCCTAGTAACTGGAGATATTCCTCCCTCCATGTATATTAGGAGGAATACCCAGATCCGGACTAATCAGTGGGGGTTTGAGGGAAGGAAAATGAGAACATTAGGGTGATAAGCAGATGAAAAGTATGTACACACAACCTCCCACCTACCTTAGCATTAGGGCAGCTCCAAGCCCAGCTGAAGTGAGCCCCATCCTTCTCTTGCTATTCTTCAACCTAAAGGATCTAGGTTGAAGCTAGCATTTCTGTGCCTGCCTAGGCTATGTCTCACTTCCAGTCAGAAGATTGGGTTGTTGCTCAACTTAGCAACAAGTCCCATCGTGGTTCGCCAGTGTAAAGAATCACTAAGGGTTTTTAGCCCATAGGTTCAGTAAGATGAAGAAGTGAGACAAGAAGTCCGAGGTTGTAGTTCGTCTGGATTCGGCCTAGGCGGTGGTGACTCAGCGAGTAACAGAGTACCTAGGTCCGAATGGTCACTTTATTTTATACTCCACAATCATGAATTATTCATACAATCAAACCCAGGAAATATTCCACTAGCTCTTCCCCTTCCCTCTAATTGGTTGAGGGAGAGAGAATCTTCCTTGCCCACACGCCGACCTCTGCTCCCCAGGCAGAGACCATAAAAGGAGTGCATGCAGGTCGGATCCCTCTCCTCAGCCTTCCCCCTCCCATCCCTTACTCATGGATCCCATGGCTCGTGCCAGCCCCCCCCCCCCCTCCCTCTTGGCCCTTCCCCCCTCTTGATACCCCAGAGCAGTGTATAAGTAATTAGGTCGGGCTGGGGGAGGTGGGGTGAGTCCTGAGTGGCTCATCTCCCCCTCCCTCCTGGCCAGGCCACGTGTGGCGCGCGTGCCCTGACCATGATCAGGGCTAAATAGGTCGGGTCTGGGATCCAAAGATGCCAATTCTTTACAAGATATTGCTCTAAAATCATCAACTCTCTTCGATCCGGCCCTTTTTGGTATAATCGCACAAATTGCAACCTTCCATGAGCTAGGAAAATAACCATTTACTCGAATTCTGTTCAACAAATGTACAAATTTATCTGCACATGCTAATAAAGAATACTTCATGAACCTCGTATTTAAATCGATCATTCCACTCGACTTGGAGTCATCAATGTCATTTATAATTTCTACCACATCATTTTCTAAGATTTCTTCCTCCCATTGTACATCAGGGAACTTGTGCACAGAATTTATCTCATCCGGGGATGATTGTGGCTCAATGTCACAAAAATAACTGTTTATGTAATTTACAGCTGGTTTACCTACTAGGGTCTCCCCTTCTATCGTGACTACCTCTCCATCACAACAGCCATCCCTTTTATTTCCCATACCAAATACATTGGCGATTTGTTTCCAAAACTTTTTGTCATTTTTTGAATATCTAGTACAAATGTCTCTAATAAGATCCAGCTTCAGCTTAACTAGCCTATACTTTTCACCTGATTTCTTAATGTTCTAGGATTTGTCCATTCCTCTTGATTTTTACCTTTCGCTGCCTTTTTGAATGCTTTATTTTTTCTTCTAATTAGACTTAGCAGCGTTCGGTCGTTTATTTCCCCATCTGGCCTAGGTTTGATCTCTTCTAAAGGATATAAGATATTCTGTATGTTTTTCATACCTCTAACCAGAGTTTCACATGTTATATCAATGTCATCATTCTCCCAAAAGTCATCATTTAATTCGTCAAATTCAGACTTGACATCCTGATAATTCATTCTGTTGGTAGGTCTAATAAAGAATGAGTTATTTTCATTTGTCTTCTTCATCCTGATTTTTTTAAAGATCATAACGTATTTACAATTCGACGCAATGATATCAATGAGGCTATTAGACTTTTCAGATACGTGTCACAGATTTTATATGTTGAGTCAACCCATATTGGTCTATCATGAATGTTAACCATCTACTACTTGCGTTAACTTTCCTCAAATCAATATTCATATCACCACCAATCATAAAACTATATCTTTTGTACATATTTCCTGTACTCAGGTTTAGTATATTCCCCAGCTTAGTGAAGAAACCTGCTGCAGGTCCATTTGGTGGATGATAAGTAGCTGATACAATCATAGCTTTTCTCATACCTGGTTTAATTTTACATGTGAGAATTTCCAGATCTGTATCTGAACAGCTCAATTCATTTATTTTCTCAACCACGTAATTATCTCTGTAGTACATTATGATCCATCCACCACGTTTTTTTGCTTCTATCTAGTCTAGTAAACTTGTATCCTTTTACATATAACATTGCATCTGATACATCTGTACTTAGCCAATGTACATGAACTCCTAAAACCTATCAAGAACAATCATTATACTCTATTAAATCTCCCATACTACAAGGAACCTTCCCAATCTTGACCAAATAGTAGGATGTCGACCATAATAATTATTAAGATTTCCCTTAAAAACCTAACTTCTAAATATACATGTGCTCTGGGTTTTGTTTTCATTTTGTCTAATAACTAAAATAAGGATTTAATTAATAAATTTGTTTCTCATATATGTATTCCAATTTAAAGATCACCTACACTAAACACAACATATTCTCCTGGGACAAATCGGCTAGCGAGATAACTAAAGGTGTTACTATGATAGACCTAACTGATCAGGATGGGAATCCTGTGGAGTTTGGGGAACTCTCGAATCCCCTTAAAATAGACATGCCCCAGAAGGTAAGTCCTACATTTGTGAAATAACAATTGGTCACCATCCAGAAAGTTCTGCGATGTTTGTTTTGTAAGGAATAATCCTTTGATAAACGTTTGATGAAACAAGCAAAGCGAATATATATATATATACATATTTGACCTCTGAATAGGTAATAGGTAAAGCAGTATTCATGTTGTTGGCCTAAAATTAGATTCGAGTGTTACTTGTGTAATATGGGACTTGCGAATGTGTGTCCACCAGCAAATTATATTATCATGCTATTATCGTGGTATTTATTGTATTTTATTTAAGCGCCAATTTCGTGTATTAAATTCAATCCTAGCTACGTCAAATATAACCACTCATTCACCCATACTAGGCAATTATGAAAATTAATCGGTAGTACTCATTCACATAATCATTAACATCAGGCGTCAATGTGCATATATGTAGAGATAACATAAAAATAGGTAAAATAACCTTGCAATTATAATTTCAACCTTGTATTGTATATTACTGAATAGCCTTTAACTCAGGGCACAAGAAACTGAGAGTGATAAAAGATTGTTGTTTTTTTAAAATCTAACATGACGATTTGGATGAGAATTTTCGATAAAGTTTCGTTGCTCTCCTTGTTGTAGGAAGCTGCAGAGAACTGGGCAAATATGTCAGCGGCAGCATTGGACATAGAAACTAGTATGATTTACATGTATATACCCGTGGATGTCGATGCTTCAGCTCTCATCGTTGAGATTGATCCCGATGACTTTGAAAATGGTGATGATATATACTTTGACGTAAGTTCTTCTTTTTGTGCCTCAGAGACGCGGATAAAACTAATCATTTAAAATGTTAATCTTTGTATATCTTCAGTAATTACATAAGGCCAACATTATGAGCAAAACTGCCTGGTCAATTGCTGCCCAGAAACTACTGGGCAAAGGAATCCATATTTGAATCGTAATATTTTGGAGTTGTCCCTACATTTCAGCTTTACTTCACATTTGGTGCGCGTGACACGATAATGGATCGACCTAATACAACCATTGGCACCTACGATCTGCTTAGATCTATGCCTGATACAGAAAATACATATGCGTGGGTGCTCATCATCCCGGAACAACATATCTTCGGTCCAGGAGTATACATGGGTATATTACCAAGAGGTATGTTCCAAAATTTATATATATAATTGTCTTCAATTTTTCAAAATCCCTATATTTAAACTTTAGCATAAGTATGATTTCAATTTCCCTATTCTTGATAACCACTCGAGAAATGTTCGATTGTAAATTATTATGAATAGAGAGGTTTGGGAATGGTACCCGAATGCACAGAACCGACTTGATATTCTATGTGTTTTATTTCTCTGGTTGAGTCATCCTCTACTCGTTTCAGACAGAGTTGTCCTTCCTCAGAAGGGGGTAATAATTATTTAAGTATTTATTATTATGATCATATCTTCAGTTGTAAAGAAAAAAGTCTTTTTGCTACCTACAAAAGAGCAATACAAAAGTATATGCCGATCCCTGACATGAATGCTTCGAGCAATACAGTGTAGGTAACAAATAACATAATTTATTTCAGTTCGTAACTCAGATTTCTCCTTCAATGCTACACCAGCTTTCAACCTTCGCTCAAGCCTCCCCAGATGTCGTACATGGGACATGGAGGAGGAGATATGGACTGGTAAATCATGCAAGGTAAAGTGAATAGCTCTATGGATATATGTCTATCGGCATTTATCAACCACCTTATCCGACGACCGTTTCTTTTTTTCGGTTTTGAATGTTTATTTGTCCGATAGAGGCAAATGTAAATGATTCGTGGAGAAGTAGCGCCAAATCAGTGCTAAGGTTTACCTTTAGGCCTACCACACATATATATTTTACTGTCATCATTTCGAAAGATGCCCAGACAAACCCAAATGTTAGTAATTCAAATGAAAATGTCAACACTGTTATTTATGAAAGCTTAAGAATAATCTTATTGTACACGTCTCTCCGGCTCAGGTCCAAGAGGAAGACCACCACCTCGGTGATCTGGGGAGCTGTTTTTTTTTAAAATTTAGGATATTAAACTGATGTTTTGTAATGTACCCACAGGTGGGCGCTGAATCTACCATGGACAACACTAGATGTGAATGTGATGAACTGACACGCACAGTCAGATCCTACTCAGGAGGTGTCTCCTTACCACGGGTCCGTCATTGTGTTCTTATTCAATTATACTCGTGTATTCACAATGATTTATAATACTGAAATGTAGAAGTATCTTTCTGACAATGATCCCTAAGAGTTAATGTTGAATTTGACAAAAGCTCTATTAACCTCGTATTATGGCATAGTAATTTATCCGTCATTGTGTTCTTATTCAATAAGGTATTTGCATAGCCGCCATTTTGAATCTTGAATCGAATGGAATTATGGGACTAATGGTATAGTCTAATATCTATCAAAACATGTCATGTTCAGCATGGACTATTTTTCGGTGCTCCAATGTCAATATCCATGTGTTATACATGTTTCCATAACACAAGTCTCCATCATTCCCACCATGCATTTGGTTTTCATAGATCATTTATACACTCTTGCAATTTTCGATAAAAATGTTGCCAAATATTTTTATGTCAGATTTCAATAGAATCCATCCCAGCATGCACTGTAACAGACATGCGCAGTGGCACATGCAAATCCCCGCTTGTACACATGTATTCACAATGATTTATAATACTGAAATGTAGAAGCATCTTTCTGAACAATGAACCCTAATATTTAATGTCCTATTTACCTCTTTGGGTATAGCGACTCCATCACTGTAGGTATAGTGAGTAGTATATGAAATCTGGAAATTCATTCTGGTATCTAAATAGGACGACCTTACGTTTTTACTCAACTTTCGTTTTAGGTCAATGCTATCGACTTCGCTAACGTCTTCGCTAACTTTATAGAGTTGCTACAGGCCAACCCTGTCGTTATGGCAACCATCATTACCATCCTAGTTATATACATACTTTTGCTTTACTGGGCGAGGAGGTCTGACAAGAGAGATGTAGAAAAGGTTAGTTTTGGTGTTCCAGCAAGATTGAAATGTTTCTCTCTTCACGGGAATATGTGAGATGTTGATTCATATTAAATAGCTGGAGATATAATGCAAGTCAAAAATCTCACAGATATGTGTGAGTTGGTCGAACGATTTAATTCTCCAACGTCATAAATAAAATCTTGAAACGCTTTCTAAAACTGTATGGATATTACTTATTCGTCCAGTATGTTATTATACTATTGTATAGGAGCTATCATATGAATGAACCACATGGTTCCGTTTCTATCTTCTTACTGCTTTATTGTTTATATAAAGCAAGCCTGGGCGTTGCTTCCCAGCTTGCCTGATTACATAATCACATGTTTACTGGCTGATATACAGATGGGAAAAGTAGCGTCTCTAGAATACTTTGTGTGTCGGGGGGGGGGGGGGGGGGGTAGTATACTACCCAAACCCAATACACATACCAATATATGAAAATGTATTTCTGCTTCTTGTGCTTTAATAGTATTTGCTGATTAATATTAAAATTCTAGATATTCCTTTCAAAATATTACCTTTCTTTATTTTCATATTTGTGTAGTGGGGAGTGACGCCGCTTTTGGACAATCACGTGGACTCTGAGTATTTCTACAAAGTGTCAGTATATACTGGCCTGCGCCAAAATGCTGGTACCAGATCTAAATCATGTTTTATCATATCTGGTGAATATGGCGATACAGGAGTGAGGGTATTGGACGATGGGAGAGGAAAGGTAGGCCGTCCCCTTCCTTGTTGGAGGTTGTACATGATATTATTTAAGAATTTGTACCCTCCGTTTATGTCCTTATATATATTTTTCTTATTTCCTCTGGTTCTATTCAATGCATAGTTCTTTGATCGCGGCACCGTGAGACACTATATCATGACGTCCGATAGGGATATAGGAGAGCTCAGCTATTTACGCATATGGCATGACAACTCTGGAGAGGGCATAAAGGCGGGATGGTTCCTGGACAAAATAGTGGTAGATGATCTACAAGCCAGAATCAGGTACAGTTGTAGTCATATTGTACGTCCAGTAAAGCGTATTGACATGCCTTTACTTGTTTAATTATGTATTTGTTTAATTATTCATTCTATATGTTTTGTTAAAGTCGGCATTGCAATGATAAATATTAAGGCCCCATAATCAATAGGAAATTTATTGGTTCTGTTTCAAAATCTCACAATTCTTACTAATTCTTGATGTTCAAATATATATAGATGTAAAAGTATAACATAGTTTAATTATGATTTCTTCAGATACTTTTTCCTGTGTGGGAAATGGCTTGCTGTCGATGAGGATGACGGGCAGATTGACAGGATGCTGCCCCCTGCCGGCCAAGAGGAGATCGATGGTTTCAATCATGTTTTCTTCTCCACGGCGCGACGCAATCTGACCGACGAACATCTCTGGATCTCAGTCCTTTCCCGTCCTACAAGGAGTTACTTTACTAGATGCCAAAGGCTTACCTGTTGTCTAACATTGTTGGCAACTACCATGGTGGCCAATGCTATGTGGTATGGCTCAGTGGAGTCTATGGATTCAGTCCGGATGTTAAAAATTGGCCCTATAGTATTAAGTACAGCCACATTGCTCGTGAGCATATACAGCAGCTTAACTGTTGTGCCAATAAACCTTATTGTTGTGCAGTTATTCAGGAAATCCAGACCCAGATTCATGGTTGAGCTCCCAGATGGAACCCAAGTCGATGTTAATTCAAAAGGTGCTAGGGAAAAGATTGATAGTAGCAAAAAATCTGGAAAGAGGTTTACAAACATGTTAAAATATAGTTCCAATGATCCATTTGACCCTGGCACTAAAGATAAGCAGGACAATTTTAATAGCGTGGAGGAGGCTGAAATGGTTATCGAAGATCTTGAACAACAGATTGATATACATGGAGAACACGAAAATGAGTTTACAGAGGAAAGGCAAGAAAGACGGCGGAAGCGGTTAGCAATTCAAAAGAGAAATGCTTCGCCGAATGAAAAGAAGAAAAAGAAAAGGAAATATTGGTTCCCTTGGTGGGGCGTGCCCATTGCCTGGGCTCTATCCATCATTTCAATTGCAATTTCCCTCTTCATTGTTCTCCTGTATAGCTTGGAGTGGGGGCGACTTAAATCTGAAGAATGGATGAGTGCACTTATGTTGGCATTTGTCCAGTCAGTGATGGTTGTTCAACCGGTGAAGGTTAATTTTCTTTTTTAATTTTATGATATAATATATTATTAATGGTTGCCAAGCGTTTGACAATTGTCTCCATGGCAGACTTTCAATCGCATTTTAAAACCTATTGGTTTTTTCCTTTAAATTTGAGGAGTTCAATTTCAACTTTATTAAATAGAAACGCGGCGAGAAGATTTGTTTCTTCGCCTGCCATAAAAATAAAAATATTATAGTAAAATGTGTCTGAATCACGAGAAATGATTTAGCGAAATCGAACGAACGGCCTTATCCTTGTATGTACTCAGGCACCAAAATATGCTTCAAAATTAGTGGTGCCTGTAAAGAAGTTTTATCTTTCAGATCGTTATAATAGCTATGGCTCTGAGTATTGTATTCCGCAAGCATCAAGATGACGAAGAGGATGAAAATGACCCTAATAATACTCATGCCGCAGCAGATGAGATACTCGAGGATCAAGACGAAGTAGAGAACATAGGTCTGGAGTATTTTGTTAAGCTTCGTTTGTAACTTAGTACCAGGTTGGGTCGGTGCTAATTCTTTTACCATAAAAACGAAAGCGAAAAAAATAACAAAAGCCTCGGACAATTTTCTTATGGCAAATATAAAGAGAATAACTGTATTTATCTTCGGCCTCTGTATTTAGATATACCACCTATAAGGAATTCTTGCCTGGAGGAGAAAATACATTATCGAGATATAATATTATACTTATTGTGACTATTTTACATTGGGTGTATACCAAATTAATAATCTGTATTGTGTATAATTCAAGTTACATTGTCTTTTCAGAAAGAAGAATGAAACTCAATATTCCCAGCGCGCCGTCTCGAAAGAAGCTTGAGGAGGCACGGGCTGAAAGACGTTACGAAAAGAAGATGTGGGCCATAGTACAAGAAATCGTAACCTACGTTTTCTTCCTGATCCTTATTGCCTTCATTGCGTGGGGAGCAAAGGATGATAAACGGATGCGACATACACAACATATCAGAAACCTCATGGAGGGTGACTTTAGATGGTCAGGAGTTTCAAAGGTATTTTGGGGGCAATACTATTTAGCAGTGGTCGTTCTGGTTTTTTTTTAATTCATACTCACATCCTTTTTATTTAATAATATCCCCCTCAGTTTACCCATTTTGTTTTAAACAAAATAATGCTGGGCAATATTGGATTATACTGCCGGTTTGTGGCTACAATATTGGTTTATTTTTTCCATTGTAATCTAATCTTTGTTAAGTAATTGCGATGTATATTCAGGCTACCACATGGAGAAAATTCTGGTTTTATGTCGAAGACACGGTTGTGGGAACTACGTACAATGTCCGCGATTACCGTGGTCGTCTGACGAAAAGACGAGACAGAATATACATGAATGATATGGTCAATGCTAGGCTGGGCTACATTAGGCTTAGACAACTGCGAATTAAACCTGGTAATAAGGAATTTTCTGTTTTGTAAAGCATATGTAGTGTCTTTTGTCAGATGGAGTTGGTTTGATTATTAATAAATTATTGTCCCTCTTTCCTTCAGTAAAGTGGCGAAAATATTTTTGAATATTTAACTTTATTACCTTTATTTGGTATTCACTTCCTATAACGATCCATCATGCAGATAAACTAAATTAAACCTGATCTATGACTCCAGAATACCGATAGTGTAGCGAAAATCATATATAGGTCTACCGTACATATCAGTAAAAGTAAATATTCGTAATTAACACTGAAAAGCCCACCCATAACATGCATCATAATTATGGTGGACCAAACGCCACCTTATAAGAGACAATGTGACTTAGTATTGATAACAAAGTGTTTTCTTCTGATTGTAGGTCTCTGTCAACCCCACTCATTATTTAAAAAGACTGTCATAGAGTGTAACGTTGGTTACGAGTGGTTTAATGAAGAAGATAGAAACTTCACATATGGATGGCTTCCTTTGCCCGGAAATTACAGCGATCCTAGAGATGAATTAGAGGATGCATTCCGATACAAAGAGTATGCCATAAGTCATATATTTTCAATCAAGTTTCAGTTACAAGAATTGTGAATTTATGAAATTAAGTCTACTAGGCTAACAACCGGTAATGGTCATGCTAGGTGACCAAAACATCTCAAACAAAACATTTTGTTATTGCGAACGGGTATCAACCATTATTGAACATATACCTATACCATCTAAACCTTAATCTGATTTAATCAATTTTCCGCAGCATATTTGATCTAAAGGGCCTACCAATATGGGGAAGAAGAGCTACATATGGAGGTGGGGGATATGTTGCTGAACTCGGAGCTTCCCCGAAAAAGTCAGCTAGAATTCTAAGACAACTGAAAGATACATTCTGGTTGGACTACTACACAAGAGCTGTATTCTTAGAGTTCACGTTATACAATGTCAACTCCAATCTTTTTTCGTGAGTATATCCTTAATTAAAAACATTTATAAACGGTGAACGAGAAGAAGGAAAAGAAGAACATGTTTAGGCCATCGTGATACCATAGATTGTGAAGGGGGTTAATGATTGTATCAATGTTGTATTCTACTTTTCTGCTTAAATCTTTTAAAAAATGTTATTCCATTATATGACCAATACATAATGATTATAAAGAGTCGACGTGAGCTATTTCTTGGTAATCAAATTAAAGACCTTTCGTGAAAGAGTCTCCTTCCATTGTAAGTCTGTGTCCAAACCTTTCCCATTTTCATCAGATGTTGAAAATGGGATAATGTTGATAATTTTGTACCATGTGTCAAATGTGGGAAGGTCATTATTAATAAAGGTTTTAATCAAGGTGGGAAGGTTTCATCTCCCCATTCTTCACCGCATAATTGTAGGATTTGTGATCTAATTAAGCAGTTTGCTGAGTTTTCCTTCCAATATGATTCCTTATCGTGAAGGAAATTTCAAATATTTCTACCCATAGGCATGTGACGTACCTATTTGAATTCCCGCCGTCCGGTGGTGTAATACCTAAGGCTATGGTAAGATCGTTCCAAGTGTACCACGTGATGGGAGGAATGGGTACGGTCGTCCTCATAGCAGAAATTATTTATGTGATCATGCTAATGTATTTCATGATTCGGGTAAGGAACACACTGTTTTGACTTGTTTATCATAAATAGTTTTCAAGAGTTATATATACATTAGTAACACAAAATAAAACGATAATTTGATCATCACTTCCATGTAGGTGTATCTGTGATCCTAATTGATCACATATTAAATTCATTCATAGGAAATACGAAAGGTGAATAAGCAGACATGGAAGAAGTATATAAAGGATCCCTGGAACGTATTTGAGGTTGTTGTGATCGTGACGTCAATAGTTGGCGTGGCCATGTTTGGATCTTTGGAAACGTTTGGCCGCTTGGTCTCTATCCAACTGCACACAGACAAAGGTGGGATACATATAACCATATAAACGAATCAACCATCATCATCATATTTTAAACAACAACAACACTTTAAACTCTGCTGAACTTTGTATCTTCTTGGCTAAACAGGCTGTTCACTTAAAAAAGAAATGCCATTTATCAAAAGGAAATTCTTATTTATCAAACCCAGTTTCACCAACCAAAAATTGAAAACCTTACAAAATTGTGATACCTGTAAAATCGGTGGTGTGCATTGACAGAGGTATACCATTATTGATCATGTCAATTCTTATGTTTTCTTCGATGGTCATGACAAGATATGATTCCAGTGTCTTATGGGAAGGAGTTTTAACTGTCTGTTCTTCTGTAATTGTTGAACTCCATACATTTGGACCGATGATCCATCCAGCAGCAAAATGTGTGAGCATCTGCGCGTGTTGACTTATCTATGATAATCTATTTCTCGCAGATGCATATACGCATTATCTACAATTATCAACATACGAGGAAGCCCTGCAAATTGTAATTGGCGTGGTCGTATTCCTTACCAACCTCAGATTCCTGCGTCTCCTCCGCTTCAATCGTGCTGTAATTGATCTTATACGTACAGCGCAAACATGTGTGAAAGATGTCCTTTACTTTGGTGTCAGCTTCCTTATCATGTTCATCGCGTTCGTCCTTCTGGGCGCTCTACTATTTGGGAGTGAGGTCTACCTTTTTTCTGATTTCCTACGGTCTCTCTCGGGGACATTTTCAATTATGCTGGGTAAAATGCATTGGTATGAGATGGCACATGCATCACCGTAAGTAGCTTCCATGATACAAGCTTTAAACCCTTTTTATTACCTTTCTTTCTCGACATCTCTTCATATATAATTCATGTTGAATTGAATGTATTGCCATATGTGTTTCTTGTTAAAGGAGATTGTATTATAACGCCTTCTAAATTTCAGATTTTTGGTTGGTGCATACTTCTGCATGTTCCTGGTTGTTATGTTCTTCATTCTGGTTCACATGTTTGTGTCTATTCTCACAGTTGCCTATGATTCGGTAAGTCAGTTTAATCAGGAAACACCTTTAAAATCTTGAACAACCAATTCAATTACAGATTCATTACAATCTCTATATCGGTACACTGGTAATCATTAAGAACTAAAAACGTCTATTTTTTTATGATTAAGAACTGTGATGATCGTCGAAAATTGATCAAGGTGAATGCCCGGTTTGTTTTACAGGCACGCAAGAACGAGGATTTGGGAGACGCGCAGTATAATGTATTTTCATTCCTATGGGGCAAGATAAGCGGTTTCTTCGGCTGGACTAAGCTGAAAACTGGTGAGTCTCAGATGCAGTCCTTGTATCATCTATCATAAGATCTTTAGAATAAGAATGAGAAATATAAATCGACACAATTTATCCGCGAAAATCTGATTTTTTTTTTACATATATATCCTTATATTCATAAATTTCAGAAACTGGTACAGACTACAAGGATACTCTGGATTCATTAGATGATCGACTAGATCATATCAATAACATTGTTAACAATTATTATCGTGAAAATATTCGCGATAGTAAGTTTGGTAAGAAAGTGGAAGAGAAAGCGAACAAGGATTCGAAGGATTCGAAGGCAGGGGGCATGATGAAAACCAATTTCGGTTGGACTGACATGTTCCAGTTTTAATTTTAATTTCGAGATATATTTATATACATTTTATAAAAACGTCTATTTTTTATGATAGGCACTCCAAGCTAACATTACTGAAAGCTCAATGGTTGTGATTACAGTGGGTGGGGTAAAATATAGGGCTTTTTCTTCGTTAGATATCGAAGCTATATACTAAGGCATTATGTGATCTATATTATTCCACTAGTTCTCTATATTATGTACACTGCTTCGATGCGCCAAGACGACATCACCCGCTCTGATAACTTAGACACACACGAGCATATAAACAAACATGAGTATTGATTATCACAAGTTTATTGTGTGCATTATGTGTGCATGTATGTGTATAATGATGTCCGATAAGAAAATAAATAAATTCAAGCAAGATATTTTTATATTGAATTTTATATGATACCATCTTGCCGTGTTTGGTCTCCAATGAATCTAATTAGTCTAATTCTCTGTATGTGATCATCTATATGCAGACTTAGAATTGATATAAATCCATGAATAATGCATATATACAAATCATGTCATTAATACTATTCATAAATATAATGCGAATGTAATTCTATGGTATAAAACTATTACACCCAGGGGAATGACTGGTTTTGAACTACAATTACTGATGATTATAGTAACACGGTTGCTATGATTCCACAACGTATATCCAAGTTTCACTCACCTGGGAAAGCTATAGTAAGCTTGATCAACCCTTTGATATAGTTTTAATATCGCGTTCAAAACAAATTTGATTTTAATAGTACTGTTAGCGCTTTGATTTAGGATCGTGGGAATCGGAGACCATACATTTGATCGCATTATATATCATATATGGGGACCACACCTTCAGGCAAAGATGTTACTTGAAAAGGGCTTACATGTCGAAGGATGACCAATGGTGTTGTTGAGTTATAACTTTGTCTATCTCTATATCGATACTTGTAAATTAGTCTACGCAAGGCTAGGTGTTATAACAAAGACTGGAGTCTGCCACTTGAGTAACTGCGTGTTTATTCGACGGAAGCATGTACAAGAATGAATAATCGTTCCGACAAATTCCCTTTTGTATAGGTTCGGCCGAATATCATAATACACCTTCGTCCACCCTGCCGAGTCAACTCTCCGATTTAATATAAAATATACCTCATCCCCAATCCACTCTATTAGGCTATTGTTTTCGTTGAAGGTTGTGTATTCTGAATCAATAAAAATTAAAGAATTGACATGAGATATGCTTCATTTCACATATCGATCTTTCACTGCAAATTTCAAGAAATGTGCCGAAAAGGACATTAACAAAGCGTAAACCCAAGTCATATATGGAAGTGTATGGATTAAGTGCAAACATAAAGGTATCCAAAGAATAGAACTTTATGCCAAAGCAAAAAAATATACCCATGCATATTGTGCTTTGCAACACCTATCTCTTCCCTTTTCATTTCTGTCTCTCTTTCACGTTCTATATATCTCTATCTTTCTCTTGTTTTATATTATATCTTTCTCACCTTCCGCTTCTTGTTCCTGTCATACAAGTCCTCTCGGTGCATTTAGTTCGAATATTACAGATGATATGCGGTGATCCTTAAATTAATAAAACTATAATGTTAAAGCTGGAAACTATTGCTATTCGAAATGGACTATACAGTCGTTTGTTTTGTGTGCACTCTCTCCAAATAAAGACAATGCGGAGTTTCTATAGCTGAATATTACGCTTTCAGCAAGTTGGTAATAGGAACATTGTGAGGGTAACGTGGCTAAAACCATCAATCACCCTCGTACACAACTACAAGGGAAAATGTAAAGACTATTTTAGATGGTTCTAAAGAGACTTGAGCTGTTTCTTCCTGATTTGTGAAAATTAGCAACCATTCACACGAAAATTATGTTGTTTGTTGTCAGTTTTTTGTTGGGTTGTTTTGTTGTTGTTGTTTTGTTGGGGTTGTTTTTTTGGGGGGGGGGTTAGTGTTATGTAACATTACGTAACATTGTGTAACCTCATTATATTTCTATTAATTATTAATTATCACCCATTTATTATATTATTTCATTACTTAAATCGCTAATTATGCTTAGCTACCCAGTCCTGTGCAAGTCTACTTATTCATGCTAGGAAGGGGGTTTCTGGCATCCCTGCCTATCTTCGTAGGCTATTTGTGTCTGCTAACCAACGATTAACTTTGCCACGGCCTGACAAATTTAGTCCGGCACCCAGAATGCACATAGCACACATACTGACATGATCAAATGGTTTCGAGGAACAATGCTCCGGCAGTATGATTACTCAATGTACCTACATAAAATCATGGCGTAATTGGATGCGAAATATATATAAATAAGGGAGAGTTCTAGTTGATTTCAGGCAAATATGCATTTGGGTTCAATGAATGCATAGGCGATCTATACAGGTATTGAAACATTTTGGTCATTCCATAATAAAAGGCAAACAAGTTATCGATAGAATACGCGATGCTCTGTGCATGAAAAACGCTTGAAACCATTTAACCATCCCATGGGAGAGCGAGCGATCGCCCGATATTATGGCATTATAAGAGTTAATATAAAGCTCCGCTCACCCCCATTTATGTTAGGTGCCGAGGGTATTCAATGGCAGTTACAGCTATTGAGCAAACTCACAGGTCTGTGTTAAGAGTTGAACAATAATCGCGCGTGTTACCAGGCCCTAACAGGCCAAATAAATGCAAACATGTTTCATGACAAAATCCATATTTAGAACAAGGCGATTACCATTAGCTCGATATTGTCTAATGGATTTTTCGGCATAGTTTATAAGTTAACATTAATAATATACTACGCGAGACTATACTAACAAGCAGCTGTAAAAAAAATGCCATCAAGGATCCTCCCATTAGAGAACAAATGAATGAAATATGCATTGGTAGGATCATGAGGCCAGATCATACCAAGATAAAGATTCACTTCATAACTGTATGGTGCATGAACATGAAGATGTGCCATGAATCAAATATTGCATGATTTCCAACAGTTCTTCAAAAGTGTTTCCTATCAGTTCTTAATGATTGTATATGAAATTGGCATCGAATTAAGAACCTAGCGATGATGGACTTTAATCTACTCTGATCCGAACTAAAATGTCAACTTTACACTAATAAGAGCACACAAATTTGACATTTGAAACAACACTTAATCACAAATGTGAGTATCTTATTTTACTTGGAATCAGAGTTGTACCTGGATATAAAAGGTGTGTTCCACGAAAAGGTTTTATCCTTTCGTTTTGATCGTTTTTTTTACATTTTGAAAAAGAAAATGATGGAACATTGTATCTGCTATAAGAAAGAGAAATAAAAATGCTATATATATAGAACCCGATAAAGAATGACAGGTGATGCAATACAGTCACAATCGTCCAAAGTGTATCAGGGCTTTTTTCTCGAAATATATCGATTGACAGAAAACATCTTCTAGATATTGCAATAAATTGATGACAATTCTCATTATTCATTATTAACCTAAAGTGAAAGCTTCTGATTTTTTAGAAAAAGAAACCGTGGTTATTAATTTGGATTATAGTGTAGCGATCATTTCGCCCTGTCTGATGTGAACAAACAATGACTTTATCTTGCCTAACCAACCTACGAGGACCCAAGCAGGCACACATTAGAGCGTAATCACAGCGCTTCAGAAGTGGATTAATCTATACCATACAGCGGGGAGAAAAAGCTTCCAAGTGTGACCGCCAACTCTAATCCCTCCTCAGTATCGGACCAGAGCTAAAGCCTAATATACTCTGCATGTCTAGGTCGCTGTATGGATCATAAAATTTCTTTCTTGCAGACCACATATCACAAGCAAGCGATCGTGTCGAAGGAACGAGAATTCCTATTGGTTCCACCTTTTGTCTGATTGAATGTGTATGATTCTCCACAAGGAAATGACAGAGGGTTTATGCATTGAGCAAAGGCCATAGGTGAATAGTGTTTCTGCGCTGGGCAACATCACTGATTGAAGCTTATAGCAAACAAGAATACATGTGTGTATATACGTTCCTATTGATTCTGTCAACTTCTGCTAGGGCTTGGACAATACCACTCATTCGCGACGGCCGGTGAACAAGTTGTTGGAAATATCAATATAGAGCTTGATTCACACCAGGTGACTGGAGTAAGGTTTCCAGTGTTCATCCAGGCGCTCGCCAAGATATTGCTTCTCTATTTAATTGCTTTAGTGTACGAACCTGTTGGATATTACCATTTGAAAATGGCGGCCCCAAATCTACCAAATTTTATGCTCGGAACAATCCGTAAAAGGTAAGTTTTATTTAAATCCACTCTTACCATAGAATAATATTGTTATATTTCATATACAAATGTACATAACATACCACTTTCTACTATCGATATGAGTATTTTCAAGCGTTAGTTTCTTCCTCTGTTTACAACCAAGTAAACTATCATATGTTATGAATCATATGGCATTAAATATAAATCAAGTTTCACTGGATTATTAGCCTAAATTATATTAGTGAATTACTGTGGACAGACACCCCGACCTAGATTAGGGAAATGCTTTGTTGGGTAGGTCTAAATTATCAATGAATCGAAACACAAACACGAATTCTACGCAATTTCCCAGATTGCCATGAAAGCTTCATGTTCAATGTTGGCCACTAACTCACCTCAATGCAATATGAACATGATATCCATTTTTTTAAATTAACTATCTTATGCTAAATCACATATATGCCTTTTCAACATTTTACAACAATTATATCATTTCCATACCACGGTGATAAGAATTTTCTCCGTCGGTATAGATTAAGCTGACTAGTCTGAGAAACAATTGCTCCCCTGTGTTCGGAATGATATTGCGATAATTACTATTTGCCACAAGCTGAGTGTTCTACACACATGGGAATTATCAAATGCATATAACCGAAGGGTTATCAATCTTTGGGTTCGCTGATACGTGTATTGACTAAAAGGATTGTGAAGTCATTGTTTATAAACGTCAAACACCTCAAGTGTTTCCAGTTGGCCTCTTTTATTACCGAACAACTAATTCAACGGCTACCCTATCACACGAATATGAAGCCGTATACGATTTAATTCCGGCTTTCCTTAAATACCTTATTCCAAGGAGAAATCTGCTATACGTGTACCATCAAATGATTACCATGGAAAATTAGTGCTCTTAGGGAGGAAAGAGAATGTACAGAATTAGTCACCCTGTGGCATTCCTTCTGTCCGTTTAAGAGATTATTTGGGGTAGATTAAGATTTCCAGTTGCACTATCAGGCCGTCTAGCTTTAGACCTATATATACAACCAGCAATTATTCCAGTCAGCGTATAGTCTTTATTACACGCAAGAAATATTAACGGCACCAAGGGAATGAGTCAATATCAACGATCACACAATGTTAGGCCTACCGATGGTCATGGATCATAACATTTTCAAAGTTATACCTTTTCATTTGGAATACTTTATTACGGCATTTTCCCAAACCATCAGTTCATAGGTTGAACCGAGGCTTACATTATTTGTTTACCAGGTGGGGAAAACAGGTAGCTACCATGCCGGAAATATCTCCACATTCATGGGTTTTGGGTTGGGAGACTTCCGCATAGTCTGGCCATTGACCAATGTTGATGTAAATAAGGAGAATATTTCCTGGCTACTGTATCAAGCATGATGATATTGAATAATAAGGTTTCTTTCTCGGAGAAAACTGAATCCAAAGGTGCTTCAATCCAATAGTGGCAGTAAACGGTTGAAATCGAACTTATCAATGTTCATCTGTATTCAGAATACACAAGGCGGTCCGCAACTTGAAATGGCCCACGTAACTCGCACAATCCCTCTTAGCTCCTTTATAATAGTTACTTGTTGTTAGACGGCGTTTTAAGTGTTAATATTTTTATGTTGCCTCAAATGGATACCGACAAAGCCCTACTTATCCAATCTATTTACAATGTAAACAAATGTCGACTCCATGGGTGACTAAGAGGGAATCAACGCGGCCAATTTAAGGGTTAGTAATACCAAAAAGGTCAAGCTGTTCTGAGCATAGAAAACAGATACATTTTGGTAATTTATTATTAATAATAATAATTGTCTTGGAAATTCGGAACCTCATTGAATTAAAATCTGTCCGGCATCTATCCTATCTGGAGAATTAGACAATACTGTCAGTCTCAAAATTACTGTTTGTGTTTTCTAGAAATATTCTGCTGTCATTTTTGTATGGGCAAAGACGATAAGAGTTAGAGGCACCTCGTAGCAATTTAATTTGGCTTTTAATCCTCTAATGCAAAGGGTTTACTTATCAGGATTACCTCTATATTTAAGTAATTGGAAATATTCCTAGTTGGCAGAATAGTGTTGGCAACAGTTAATGTTTAATATATATGCAAATCAGCAGGATATTTATATACTCTATACCAGTATGATTACATCATAATTGTTGTGGGTCCAAGTAATTTTACACAATAGAAAAGAAAGTTTCACACGTTTGTCCCTTCAAATCATACCATATACAACGGTTCCATCCATCCGGTCCCTCACCGCGATTATGTTACATAATATAATATCAAATATTCATCAGTTGCTGTCGTTTTACAATGCACTGGCTCGTGCATTGTGCTTACGGACATGCTCTCAAACTTTGTATTAAATTGTCAGGGATATCAGTGGCTACCAGAAATGTAGCCATCTTGCCGACCCTTTTTCTTTAGACCACAGTCAGTGCCAAAGCATGGTTACGAGAAATGGAACGAGGGAAATATTACTAAGAATAATGTACGCAAATATTGTCGGATATATTCTCAAATATATCATTAATATACATCTAGCCTAGGAGTGTTATATAGCGAGGAGCGGGCGCGGATAAGATGCCCCGTACCTGCCAGTTGGGCCCGTTGCTCCGCTTTCTCGCTATTTCTCTATTTGGAAGTACATGGAGAAATATTTAGCGAGAAAGCGGAGCAACGTGCCCGCGCATTGTGGTACCCTCATTGGAGCTTTACTGCTACATATGCTAATATAACAATGTGTTTCATGAACAAGGACACTAAACTAGGAAAGGAAATTAATCCCAATTAACATCGTATTATTTTGATAGTATCAACTGATATTCCGTACATATATTAAGACATGTTAATAGCGTGAAGTTTATCTAATTATTCGGTGACCTGTTTTTAAAAAAACTATTGCTTTGTCACGTTGCTTTGGAAGTCATATAAAAGTCGGGGAGGCTTGATGTTGCTCTGATTTGTCAGATATTTATGAATATTAATTGAGTAAGGTGCCATGTGATTGGAGGGGGCATATTGAATGTCAGATCCCCTGTCCATCTCGATTCAAGATCTTAGATCTCATTCATTACAATTTAAATCTTTTCGGCGTATAGGAAGGTGGATTTACAAAAAAAATATTGAACTCCTAAACCCAGCTGGTGATTGCCAATTGCCATTCTATAGGCCTAAAACAAGCAAATATTTTCAGCAAATGCTTGTATAAGGCTACTTAAGACAAACAGATCTCCTCTAAACTTTGCCGATCACAGAAGTTGTGTGTGCAACAGGAGATTGCACCGACAAGAAATTGCGTAATTACACGCCTGAACAAATTTAATGTAATAAATTGCCCTGTCTAACTCAAACAAGTTTAGCCCCCGGAATTAGAGTAAAACTTTAATAAGATGCTGGCTTAACTTAACTGTCAACTCAAATGGCGGAGTAGGTCTACCCCAGATTGGACGTCGAGGCTAGCAATAGTTTCTGGGATTTTTCGTAGATAGGATCTAGTTTGTAGGCTTGTCCTCTTCATACACCATGACGTAAGTACAACTCATAATTCCCCCGTGCCCTTAGCTATAGATGTTTTGAAATTTTTTACCAAACACATATTTCCTCTGATTTCAATCATAATTGACCTACCATTCTATAAGTTGGGGCTCTGTGATTCATTTGATCACAACTAAACGTTGTAGTAAAAGACTTAGTGGCTGGCGTAAGTATTCACTGATAAAGGCGGATGTGGGTGGTATTCTTTCTTCAAAATTGATTTATTAATGAGGTACATGAGTATTTGGTATTTCCGTTTGTCTAGTTGTTTGAGAAGATCTGATTTTAATTAATCTATCTATACCTTTGTGAAGCACATAGTTGTCAAGCACAGGTCAGGTTTATAGATAAGTATTTCTATAAATGATTTCAATTTGTGTATTTCTTATTTCGATACAATATCCCAGACAGAATTTCATCATATTGACTGTTTTCAACAAATAATTTAGTTGAAGCTTTTGCGTATTCTGAACATTTTGCGCCTATAATAGATATGATATGCCTTTTATAGATATGACCATGATCACATTATATATTTAAAATTGTTATTCAATCAGAAATACATTCAATAGCTTATGCTGCAAAAACATTCACATTTTCTCGGTTTTACAACATGTTGATATTAACTGGGCAAAGGTTTTTGTTCTATTGCTTGATCGCCTGGGCAGCTTTCTTGATGGAGATGTCAAGATCAATAACCTCTTTGGAATCGAGGGGGTTGTTACATTTGTGCCTCTGCATATCTTGGAGCGAGACCAAGTAGCTATAAATCTGGTTGATATCTGGTCGAACTGAAGCTTTGCCATGTTTACACCAAGCAACAAGAAGGTAGAGCTCGTTCACAACGTTGAATGTATTCATGACTTTGTTGAGTATATCGCCAAGGCAGTAGATGTCGCTACACTTGCTTGTTACTTCGCCGCCCATGAGAACCTCAGGTGCCCTTTGTGAATGAAGGTGGCGCTCCGAGCGTGGTATTTCATAGAGAGTGCCAAAGTTGAAGGAGGCCTCTGAGAGATCACAGATTATGATATAGGGATCCAAGGGATGGAGGCTTGGGTTAGGCTCGCCCACAACAGCCAGTTGACTTATCTCGAAGGCGTTCAGAAGGATTTGATCGTTGTGGAGGCTGCGGACTACTCTGGCAATTTTCTTGCAAAGTTCAAATACCTGCCACCTGGGTTGAAAAAATGAAACATAACTTAATTAAAGCACATTTTGAACTGAGCACTTTAAGCACAATCGTTTATATGTTGAGTTTTGTATTATATCTTTTTAATATCGGTGAGAAATGCATTTGTATATGTACAGCTGTGATCAAATTCATTTTCTATACCATCTTAACGTGTCTTTTGTCTGAAAAGATACTGAAGATTATCAAAACAATTTAGGGTGGGTAGAAAGGGTGAGCTATAAACTTATCATTTTCGATACTTTATATCAGACTATCTTCATTTCATACATAATCTTAAAAATTATCGCTTTTTAGAATAGAATATCAATGTCATTTTGTCTATTTAATCAGGCTAATGGATGTTTAAGCCTGGTTGATAGAAGCTGATGGAGTAAATGAATGCTCTATTGAAACGAAGCACGTTACAGTGTGGCATCGAATATTTCCGATGTATATCATGTGTATAAGTACTTAACAAGTTGGTAAAAATGGTGTTCGTCCAGGTGATGTTTCAAAGAACTACAAGTGAGTGTTTAGTTTCTAGGAGAAAGAAATCAAATGTTAAAACCATACCTTAATAGCAATGGTTTGTATTCTAGATAGGTGTCCAAGGGAATGGTGTTGAACACATGTCGCATCACGATAGCGGGGCTGTTCCATGTCTTAAATGACCCTTCTACTATACCCAACAAAGCGGGGGCTATTCCCATGCTTGATGCAATACCGATGATGCGAGCCTCTCGTCTTACATTTTCATTATTGCCATTCTTGAATCTTTTAATCAGAACCTACAAAAAAAAACTTGAGAGTATAACTATTTACTTCAAAATCCAAACGCTAGCAAGTGCTCCTTAAATTTGTTATACATCACATATAAACCAGGCTTTGATAAATCCCATTGTTTGGAGCTGAATCTATCAAGTCCCCTCTGGTGGGAATGAAATATGGCCTGTTATACGAAGGTTCTAGCGCGTTAATGAGTTTGTTATGTATGACCTTGCAACTCTATCCTAGCTGAGACAATTAGTGTTAATAAATTCTGATCCTTAAATACTAATAAATTAGGCCTATAATATACTAAACAACATAACTCTTGTAGAACCATTGTACTTGCATACAATTCTATTTTTCATGCAAACGTATATCGACGATAGCTCATCGCTACATATACCCATTTAAATCCATACCGTAAAGTAAACATTATACTACTTAAACTATAGGATCAATCGAAATGATAGCTTACTTCGTGTATCCCGTATCGGCCTCTAACATAGTCCACAAATTCGACCTCAGATGAGTTCTCAAAAGGACTTTTACTTGTCCAGTTTTCTTGTGTGTCATGTGGTTCCCTAAAGTGGATATCCTCTGCTTTCAGGCCAATGATCCTGATTCTCTTTGTAGGGTGATATTCCCCAACCGCCTTTTTCTTGATAATGTAGCAGCGCGTTCCATCTTTCAAATCCGAAAACAATGTTTTCGGATTATACCAGTCATAGACCGTTTGCACTGTAGAAAAGACACATATTCTCATGATATGTTATCATACATTTTATGTTTTTATGTTATCATATTTGTTTCAACTGCCCCAAAATAGTAACATCAAACAAAGGGTCGATTAAGGGAGGGATTAGACATCTCTAATCTCAAGTAATTTCAATGAATTTATCATAAAGTTGTAAATGATGGTGATTTATCAGGATAAATAAATATAAACGAGCCACCATATGCATAGTCACTGACAAATTGTTGTTATGACTACGTCAGTAAATGGCTTTATGGTTACTAGGCGTATCTGTGAGGGCTCCCGACACGCATCCAAGTTATTAATACCCAATGTATTGGATACCAGAATACATGTCATATTGACTCATCGGTGGGTTGGCATAGACTTTGATGTGGTTGCTATTTTAAAACATGTCGTTTTTTACCATTGATAGCGGGGTCATAATTCCTGGCTAGGTCAAATTGATTGAGGTGTTCTCCTTTTTTTAAATGGTCCCACACTAAATGTTGACCTTGCATGTTCTATTCTATTTTGTAGTTTTATCTACATTGCTTACAAGAAGATGGTCAAATATTTTGAGGAGAATTCTTTCTTAACAGGATATTTTGTCTGATTTTTTTTTATATTCGTGATGTGTCACATAAATATTCGTGATGTGTCACATCCATTATTTGCGACATTCTGAGACACATTACATTTACGATCAGTAAGAGAGGAGGACAAATGGCTTACATGTTGGCACGCGAAGTAACAGAAATTTGCCCGTATCCAAGCTTGCACAGATGGCATCCCCAATAGATGTCCATGGTACGCTAGAGATTAACTTCACCTGAAAACATTAGAGACACGCCTTTACTTTTATTTGATATCAAAGCAAGGGAAAATAGCGTGGCAAGGAACATTTTAAGTAGGGATTTGTGATTAAATAATCCCCATATTTATTACACTAAATTACAGGTAGGCTACGTCCATAAGTTGGCCCCTAACTTGGGCTTGGACGTGGCCATGTGGGTAGCTAATCAAAACAAAGAGATACCATGATATAGGGTCCAATACCCTCTATTTAATTAGGGATGACATATATCTATTGTATCTGCAGTTTGTTTGAAGGGCATTTTTTTCAAAACTATATCTGTCATTATATCGGTCAGTCCGACGCCGACCTTTCAGCCTGAGGGCAGTGAGGCCGAGGAGCAACCGACCGACGTCGAGGAGTTCGCGAAGTCCTCATGCGGACTAAACATTTATTTACATTTATTTTCCTTCACCTTAGTTCTCATTATAGTTTAGACATTTCTATGAGGGAACATACCAAATCATCTCTGCTGATGATGTTTGATTGGGAAAGGGCGGCCAGCAGTGTGAGAGACATGTTTGCTGCTCTGTGAGCGCTGCGCGTGTTGACTGAGCCCTATGGCGTCGTTGGGAGAAACCGTTGCTAGGCGACCGTCTCCAAGGCCCTCGCCTAAATGTATTGACGTCACAATCTCTTGAATATATTTCCTTTAATCGATCCTTTTTAGAATTGGGATTATTAATCGGGATTATTGCGTAACTATTAAAAAATGATAGGTGGTTGTAGAAATTCACTTAGTCTAATTTTATATAATTTTCTTTGGATCTGCGTCATGTCTTTTTTCTATTGTCTTTGACGTAACTTGGTAAGTCGTAACGTCTAACGACTAACGCTACCAACAATCCGGGCTCGCATCTGTGTGATCGATGGGTGTGTGTAGGGGTGGGGGTGGGGGATCATTATATTTGAAGCATTCCTCTGGGAAAGTGACTGATAAAGGAGCTTGCGGGGTTTCTATTGACCGCTGTACCATCATTTTAGACCGCCTGGAAGCTTCTTAAAATGTGCGGGTGCAATCATTGTTGTTGTCCCATTCTGTGATAAGCCTAGGCCTAGGCCTAGCTGGTGCCGTTCGGGCGTGGGCCTACAATCGCACGTGGTGGATTATTAGCCGGATAATGTTTTGATCGGGACTCACCAAAAGTGTACGCATATTTCAGTGACGCGGGAGAGGGGGGGGGGGCACTAGACGTAATGTTCCATTAACAAATAATCAACAATCGGTTTCAAAATTCTCATTTTGGCTGACTGACCTGAAGGCTGAATGAAAGTGAAATTTATCAGTGCCAGTGGCAGTGTGATACTAGGCCCTAGCCTAGAAAATGTGAGCCTCTCAAGTTTAAAGTGTTGTGCCTCCCCATTTTTGGAATCGATTATCAATATAGATACGCTAGTCCCGATAACTCAACATAATTATAGTGGAGATATTGGTATTTTGCTGGACTCTGAACGTTACCCGTGGCAACGGTCTAAACTATGACGTCGCGTCTAATCGGGCGACGCTTACCGCGGACGGAAAGTATTGACGTCCTCCATTGTCAACCAAACGGGTGTGTTTTGAATCAGAGAAAGGAAGATTCCTAAATTGTACACTGATTCGTAAGATTTAAATACTTGCTATTTAGGTTTGCTACTGGCACTCGACCGCAGAGTCACAGATGAAAGAAAGGTTTTTGTTGACAACAAAAATAAGCAAACATGCCGGAACTCTAACCTGTGAAACCGCTAGTGTACCAGGGTGAAAGCTATGTTTGCTCGGCGGCTGTGGAGAATTATTGACTCGACTCAACCCGGGATATTTGGCAATAATCTCCCTGTGGTGTTCAGGTGCAAACTATTGAGAGTTGAGAATCCAAGCGGATTGGATTTTTAGAGACTCGACCCCGCCTGGTGTGGCCGGATTAACAATTGTTCCCATTCTAATCTCACCCAGCACTGGTTGACTTTCTCAAAACCTCAAAGTCGAAGTCAATTCATTTTAAACTGTTCTGCAGAGGAAATATCCTAAGGTTGTTTTCCCTGTTAAGACAGTTCCACCCCTGATGGCACCACGATTGATATTTGTCAAATCACCGGGGACTGAAGCAGATCTCCACCTGGCATTTTGTTAACATCGATTTTCAACTTGACTGCTGAACTGAGACTCAGTGAAAGAGGAAGAGGGGAGGGATTTAAATCTCTTTTGCAATTTTGGCGACCACCCCAGCTTTTCACGTGTGTTAGATTTACAAACCACTCACTTACGTTGGAGTTGTAACTGATGCCAAGGGTATCAATGGGATTTTGAGGCAACAAAGGGTGTATGACTACAGTGCACGGATGGATATCATAACTAATTAGCTTTACTGACTAGGCTATACCGTATAGGCTACTTTTGTGGGAAAACTGAGTACCGTACACAGAACTTCAGGACAGAAGGCAATATCCAGTGAAACTTTTATTTTTAAAAAAACCTACTATATTCTGCTTGTACCAATCTCCTTCAAGTTTTGTCAGGATATAAAGACAGGACTTGGTGTTTGATTTCCTCGAAGTTAGACTTTTGCATACGGAACATAATCATTTATAGACTCTTTGCTTGCTGTAATAATGTCTGTTTCACAATTCAACCGTACTACTTCTGCTGGTTACCGTTTCCCTGTTCGTTCTCGTCCTAAAACCAGTGACTTCCACCAGACATGTGGCCCAACAAACAACAGAGCATCCCCAGTGAAACAAGGGCAAGGGAAGGCAGAAGATGCCTCCAAATGTGATCAAGTCACCCAGGACGAAATCTGGAAGCAAAGTTGCAGCAAGGAGAGAACTGGTGCAAAAAGTTGGTGAGTATAATTTTTAAACTTCTTTGACTATGTGTTTTATGATTCAAATGATATGAATGTATCTCCTTCAATGATTATTTTCATCATTGATCAACATTTATATAATTTGCGTGTAAATCGAGTATGACAATTGAGTCACTCAATATTGTTTTGTCCTGAAAAATTGTAAATATAAAAAATACATTTGTAAAAGAAAGAATGCCTTGCATTGTGTTAATAGGAAGACTGTCTCCATGGCATGCATACCAAGATTAATATTTGTCTTTCCTGTCACTGTCTAAAATCATGTGCTTATTTACCATGTTTTGATACTCAAGCTATATAAAATGCATGCTGGTTCTACTGGCTTTTTCAAAATAGATTCATGAATATTAAATTAAATCGTTATATGGCATGCAGACCGTAAATTCTGAAGGAAAAAATATTTTCTACAAAAATAATATAAACCCTAGACGCAGGATCCCGTCACAAATAAGCCCACTCATATAATTACACGCATAATTAAAGTCATGAATCATTTGGTTTCCATGGCACCAAAACAAGAACCCCTCTTCACAATTGACACTTTGACCACTCAAAGAAATAAATAGACTCCTATAGTTTGCAACGCTCCATGGCAATTCATTGTTATTTAAGTATGCCTAGAGTCTAGAGCTGCAACAATTAGTGAAGTGCTTGGAACAAAAGAAAGCACACATATAATATGCAAGTGTGACGATGAGGCACAAGTCATACTCAAGCCGTGGCCTAGGCAATTACTCATTTATGAAGTCCTCCAGGAAAAACCTCATTGATATTAATTAATGAAAGCCCATGGAATGCCTGTAGAACCACCCTTCAGGCTTATATTGGAATTCAGGATATTCCAGTGGGAGGAATGGTAGGGCAGAGGTACAAAATATAGAACACCAGTAGCTAGTGGAAGTTCTACTGGTTGACCGACACTTTACATTACGTAATCCTGAGTGTTAGTTAGAGAGAATAATGTTTACCTTTGATTTTCTGCCTGTTTGGCATGTTAGGCATGTCCATGGACGAATATTTGTTACCTGACACTCTATATTAGTCTACGGTGGTAATCTGTGAACGGTGAACCATTACACGAATTAAAAAAAGTCATGGGTGGAACTGATAAAACCAGATCATTTGATTGATAAGTGTAGCGAGATATAGCTAGGTAACAGATAGATAGTAAAAAAAACACCAAAATAAGCATCAGATAAGTATTTACTTGGTTGCAAAAATATCCACTCGCTCTCCTTATCGGTATACCTGCCTTTGGCATGAGAGGAAATTATGCATACAAAATAGAGACTATTTTGTCTCGTTGTCACAACAGTTCACCCAAGAATACTCGCGTAGGGTTTTTCATGGGGTAAACGATCCATTAGACAACGGGAAGACTATTATAACAATATTATGGAGATACATCCTGTGTCTAAACATGATACAATATATACTAGTGCAGCATAGTTTAATTCTGTCGTATTTCTTTATTGAGCTCATAAGAATACGGATAAAAATGTGTGTAGGGGGAGGGGGCTGAGGGTACAAAAGTCACAGGCAAAAATCAGAATAGAGAATCTCTTACAAGACTAAATGAAACCCCATTACTTCATGCGTTGAGTTCATTTATATTTGATGAAGTAAATTATATAGGATGTTAGGTACATGTGAAGCTCATGCCAATCGTCATCCCCTCCCACCCTTTAACCTTTGAAGTGTGCGGTATATATATGTGATGTGTTTCAGGAAAATGAGTCACAAGTCGCAAAATTCATATTTTTCAAAGTCATTTATTCACAATATTTCTTTGTTGGAATGGTTTCATCTATTATAACCATGCCCCGAATATATTGCAAACTTCTTTTTTTTTTTCAAAAATAAAAACCAAACTTAGAATGTAGTTCTAAATACTTATTAGATGTCCTAATGTTTACTATCCCTGGAATCGCCTTGATCTCATCTTTTCAAATATGATGATATCTCAAAATCCATTGTTTGCGACTTGTAACTCATTGTTCTGTAATACATCACATAGAACCAGAGAAAGCATTAATTTCCGTTGGTGGTGGGTTGTATATATTTTTTCTAATCAATTTAAGAATCCAATTGAGATACAATATGTACATCGAATGTGAATCATTGCAATCAGGAGGTGTGCTTTTAATTAGAAGATATATCGATGGTCTGTTCACTCGACTAATAACTTACTATAGCTAGAGAATAGCAAGAATTCCTTTGCCCACTTAAAGTCTATAGATCAGCAGACCTGTCCGTACCGAGGTGGATATAATGTACAGACATTATTGGGGAAAACCTAGATCCGTGTTGAGTATGAGCAGCAGTCGGTACTTAAGTCTATTGTTAAGAATTGGCATAACTCCCACTTAGGCAGAATAAATCGCCCTTACCATGGGATAATATTTATCTGCTATGATTTGATACTCAGTCTCAGATTTAGAATTAGCTCTGAAAGAATATGACTGAGCAAAATTAAACAGAGATATACCACTAAATGTCCACGATTTTAGAATTTAGATGATACTGTAAATGTATCTTGGAAGATGATATTTGAGGTATACATGAATTCCCAATCGTATTGATTCAATAGCTGAGGTATATATCGACGCATCAATGAACACTGCAATATATTATATGACTAATTGCCATACAAATATCGAACTCGAGGCTATGAAACACCCCTCCCCCTCACTCCTGTACTTCTATGTTAAATTACAATTTATAGGCGTGTATTTTATTTCTCTTCCCTTTATAAGGAATAATAAGAAAGACATAAATGAGCTCATATAATTCTGTGTGTGTGTGTGGCGGCGGCGGGGGCGGGGTGGGGGCGGGGGCGGGGACAGTCGAAACTTGATAAGTTTAGAAGGTAATTCTAACCTTAAACCATAGATATTTACTTAAACCTACAACTAGAATTATTAGGAACATGTCCGCCGTAAATACGACCTCAACTGAGAACCAGGCGATTCATTTCAACTCTTAAATTTCTTAATGAGCTACGATTTCTTGCGATTCAAATATTGTGTGTGTCTGGGACAGGATCGATTGGCTATTACTAGTGGTCAACCATTTGAGTTTCCAGAACTGCCCTTGGAAAGGTAGTCAATTAGTTTTGAATAACTTTTATATCACACATTTAATCGTCCTGGAAATGAATGCAGTGATATAAGGACAAAATGGTGTACGTGTGTGTGTGTGGGGGGGGGGTGCAATGCATTTACTATATTATACTGGACACGTATACTGTGACTTTATTTCTTAGTATGTACCTGTTCTATACACCAGGTAGTATTAATGGGCAAGAGTCCCTCCACGTCACGCTTCGTTACTTCCCAGCCACGGACACAATGAATGAATCAGTCTGCATGATCTCGCTATAATCTGACTGAAAAATATTTGACTCCGAACCATTTATTTAACACAACCTCCACATGTTTCACATGGGGAAATGTGTACACCTGAAAGAAAAACATTGACCTTCCTCGAGAAGTTTGACCTTCCTCGAGAACTTTTGCTCTTAATCTGTACAGAAATATTAGTAATCAGGCATGCTTATTTGGAAGATGGAAATACGAGATTGATAAATCGTTCTGCTCCATTAGCCAGAGGTTATGTTCTTGTTATTAGTACATGTTAAGAGGAAAGATTTGGACATGCGCACCTGGCTCGTAGATACACACCACCGGGTTGCTATGCCATGCTTCATAAGGTCCAGTTTATTAATCTATTCCTAGGATTGGCGCAGATTGCTTACCAAATCTCAATAGGATTTAAATGTATGCCAGGGATATCATATAGTGTCTTCATAACAGCCACCACAAGGAGTAGTTAAAGGCAAGAGGGAGAGTTTCATTATAATGAAATGGATATGATCGTTTTTCATTCTTGATCTTCAACCTGGGATTCCATCATATACCTGTACATATTTTACTTACACACACTGCACAATTAGTTTGATCTCGCTCCCCACCTTGGAATTATGTACAAGGCACTGCGTCAGCATTGGCCTGAATGGAAGTCATTAAACTCAAGAAGCGCGGGTTTACATTGCATGTAACGTTTGTTTAGAATCAATTACACCAGGAGTAGGTCTACCTATTGTGACTTTGCTTTTGCTGGAAAAAGAATAGAAGATCAAGCTGCTGGCACAATGATTTTGTGACCGGACAGCTGAAAATTGCCTCGGGTAATTTAGCCTGGAGACCTCCCGCATAAAAGAACCCAATCAAATATACTTTACTTTGAACTTAGCTCTCATAATATCTCACCCTGTCTGGATATGATATCCATAGACTTGCCCAATGCGCAAAAGTCTAAGCTGGGGAAAGAAACGACGACGGAGGGAGATTGGAAATTATTCCTGGAATCATTGTTCCTGATCAGGCTCCAAAATGCTGAATTATTACGAGTATGCTGACGTGTTGAAATTAAAGCAAGAGCAGGCTCAGAAGCAGCAGGAAGAACAAGCAAATAACAGGCCAGGAAGTGTAAGTAAAACTGATAGGCAAAACAAAAATGGCTCTGGCCCCGCGCAATACAGATCACAATCTGCTAGCCGTCTCAGTAGACCAGCAAGTGGCAGCCTTGCTCCAATACCTGAGACAGCCCAAGCCCCACCTGAGAGATCAGGTAGCAGTCGGAGTCAAAGGTCTCCTATTATGGAGAGACCCGACTCGAGGGGCTCTTCTCGATATATGTCGGTGCCATTGCCTTCCAATGTTGATCCAGTCATGCTCGAGGTGTGCATCAAGATCCTGAGCCAGGACAAAGATGGCAAGTTGCATGAACGCCCTCATCTCAACCCTCCCCCTCCACCTGGAACACAGCACCGAGGAAATAATAACCAGAACAACAGCCGGGAACTGGTGAGATTAAACCATCATCGCAATGCTGTTGACGACAAGAGGATTGTCCCCAGCCGGGCAAGTAGCTCCCACTCACAGAGTCTGAGGATGAGGAATGGACATCCTCCGCCAGTTCCTCCACTCAAGCTTCGGATCAGACCAAAATCCTCCACCAATTCTGACATCATCAGGGACTCCATGACCAAGTCCAAAGCTGAGCAACGGTTCCTGAGAGAAAACAAAGGAATACCACATGCTGATTTACGAGGATCTAACAGAAAGGATGAGTACAACTATGTAACTGCACCAGCCATAACGTCGACCACGCATGAAGATTGTCCGACCCCACAAAGACCAGCGAAGCATCCAGAAAATGCCCAAGCACGTGCACCACGACCACCACCGAAAAGTCCTGCCAATCCTCTCTACAGTATACCAAGACCAGCACAAAGACCTGACAAACCATCCCCAGAAGAAAATCCGCATTCATATCGAGAGGATACTGCAGGATTTAAGTTGTTGACCTCACCTAAATATACTCAATATGCAATAGAATATCAAGATCGCAGGAACTTCAAAGCGAAGCCAAATGAGAGTATTTCGGAACCTGAGAGATCAAACGCCAATCGAAACAACCACCAAGATAAGTTTGATGGTAAGATACACTCGGAGCAATGCCACACAGCTGGACAATCGCCAGGACAACAGTTTACCAGAAACGAAACCAATCAGCAGGGTGAATTGTCGAATGGATTTGTCTGTCAAGCACCTGTTAAGTACGAGACAAAAACCGCGTTTAAGATTAAGCTTCCCATTGAACCGAAAGACAAGAACAATTTCTATGCACAAGTGCGCCATTCGAGAAGCTTAGAAAACGTCAACCCAGAGAGCACAACACATGACCAGTATATTCGCAGGCATCGTTCCCATGAAATGATTGGATACGGAGCAGAAAATGATGCACCTAATGAGAATGTACAATTGAGTCGCTACCCGAGCGATCCAGATGTCATTAACCCCGACTCGTTGAAAAATTATATTGACACTTACCAAGTAGAACTGCAAGTACAAAGGAAAAGTAAGCCACCAAGAAGCAGGCCCAAAACAGCCCCGGCGCCTGTAAAAGATAGTCCAGAGGATGATCAGAAGAGGAGACAAAAGCTCTTGAGAGGAGCAATTAAGGGATGGGGATCGTCAACGTTGGTCTTTAAGCCAAAAGCCAACCCTAACCATAAAAATAACTCGCCTTTAATGATTAGACCTGTGGGAAATACCAGCCAATACAATACCCTGAATCTAGCGCAAGATAACAGTAAACCAGCCCATCCCAAACGGGTGGATCAGGGGTGCAGAAAGGAACCAAATGAAGGACATCAAAGTCAAAATGGCTCCTCAGACACTTACGAGGTTCAGCTGCGTTTGCGCAGACAGCGTCCGAAAACATCAGGTGCAAAATTGGCACTTCAGCCGCAGGACAATGGCCAAGTGATGCCTACAGGTCGCCACCACAGAAATGATACTGGCGATCAAGAGGCAGGGCTGCTTTTAAACAGGCCATGTGGCTCAAACCCACCTCCCCATCACATGCCCATGAGATCTAAAAGTGCACTCTCTAAAAACTTCCACGAGAGTCGTTATAACCGGCCACAGACTGCGGCCACTATGAGGACCTCTGAAGGGCCGAAATCCACCCTGGAGAAGTTGGTGGTGTTCGGCAACCAGATGAGGACGGAAACCCCCAGTGAGGAATATCGACCCGGGCAATGGTTGGATGCTTGTAGCGGTCGGCACTTAGAAGGGTAGACGTAGTGGTGGTTTCATGTATTTATGTAGGTGCTTGTAACTTCTGGCAGCCCTCTCATTGTCGTCCTCAAATTGCCTTATTTTATTCTAGACAAAGTCCAAATCACTCAAATTGTAAAGGTTTCTATATATCCAAATATATTATCTTAATTTTGACTTTTTTACCGTAACGGATATTATATGTACTTTCATATTCACATATATGGCAATTTGGTTCATTATTAACTCAGCACAACAAACCATTTGCGCAAATGAATTCTTCCCACTGTTAAGGAGAGCCCATTTCACAATGTGGGAAGGGAAAAAAAGAGACGTTGGAGAGGGAAATTTTGTTTGATGTTAAAGAGTTTACTCAAATATATAAAGCATGCGTCTTTCTTTTAATAAAATCGCAGTTCAACAAACCTTTGCTTGAGAGATTCTGCATATCTGAATATACCGTCGGTGTGCGGCGGTAGAGGGAACACCTTCCACTGACTGTGATGATCACCATATAAGAATACTATATAAAGCTTGTTTCCTCGTTCCACAATAGTATTAAGAGACATGGGAGGTTGCCATTCCTATTAACCCACATACTTACATAACAGCTTAGTTCTTAGTGTAACCGCCCTAGATAAATAACACTGACTTTTCCATGGTCGGACCAATGTTGGTGCTTTGTTCGCAAAGGCTGTAGATAAGGCATATTGAAAAGTGTTTCAATTATGTTATAATTGATCATTATAAGTTTTAATTTAAAACTCCGTCAGAAACTGCATTTGGTTGTCATTTGGAACAGCCTGAGTGTGTAGTTATAGCTTTGATATATCTGAGTCATAGCAGATGAATCATGATCAACAAAACTACTCAACCAATCAATACAATACTCCACTCAACCAATACAACTGCTTAATGTTAATCTTGGAATGTAAACATTCTTAGTATTGCTAGACATATTTTATAGAACACTCATGTTGCCAGTATGGTCTGCCCTCCTCGGTTCAGGTCTTCAGCTTACAAAACAATACATTATTGACAAGACGTATATAAGACAATATTATTAGACTAATCTAATTTGTTTATTTTTAGGGAACAAGACTGGGGATTTATGGCAGAGTTTGATGCTAAGGTAAGAAGAATATGCACTGCCTTCTATTCCGCCTATATTGTAAATAGTAAAATGTTACTGCGATGGATCTAGTATATGATCATTAAATCCCGAGACAAACCCATCACTTTATTTCCATCTTGTGTCTTATTTTGTGCTACGAATGCAAGTCACAGGCAGGAACCAAAGCTAAATAAAACTAAAAATAGAAAACACGATCGGTCCATTCTCTTTCATCAAATCTAGATATAATATATATTTGATTTGAAAATACTTTACTTGTCAAAGTATTATGTGCTCGAGGTATCTATATGATCCTTCCTCAATATTCCAAGTGTAACAAAATATTTATTCTTTATTTCAGGGGAGACCAAAGACGCCAAAACAGTTGCCAGAACATGTCAACATGTTTTCTCCAAATGTGCCCAATACAAATGCAGGCAACTACGGCTCTAGGCTCAACACAGAAGTGGGACAACTCATGCAGAATATGGAATTCAATTTCAATGCGGAGAGGCGCAAGAAAAAACTTGGGAATGACCTCATATGTTACTGATTTAATAATCTGCACTTTTTTAAATTGTGATAATTGTATATCTGATATAAATACTCTTAATGCAAATAATTATGGGCGTGGGGGTATATAAAACATTATTAATTGTCTCTTTTTGTACGCGAATGTTATAAAAGAAAACAAGGGTGTGATAATCTTTGATAACGGACCTATTCGTGTATTCTTACTTTGTTGACTTTCTATTTGCATATTAGCGGGCTGTGATAGAAAAGAAAGCAAATGAGGAACTTTATTTATCTAGATAATCATGACTTTTATATTTTAAAACACCCATGTTGTGATGTATTGATAAAGAGCCAAACATTTGGGTGCGTGAAGTTATTCTTTCAAGATGTTTTTATCTTATAGATAAAACTTATGATACTGATTACCTTATAGACGACAATGATATGTGATTATTTATAGAGAAGTAGATATAATAAGTAAATGGGTTGTACATTCATTCTGAATAATAGGCATTAGCGCGAATACTATATGCATGCTTCTATATTGTATTTGCGACTCCGGGAGAGGAGGCTTGCGGACCAAACCGTATAGAAGGGCAACACAAAGAATAGAAAAATGACTAGTATGGCTTTATCAGAAGTATCCAATATCCGCCGTATTCTTACATTTGTTACATTATTGAATGATCGGTACTACTAACATTGATGATTAGCACCGTCGCTTTGTAATTATAGACACATGTAAGAATGTGGTATCAAGGAACTGAATAAGTAATTATCTATGTATACTTATCTGGATAATAGGTGCGTATGCTCTCAAAGCTAGGACAGAGTTAAGAGAAATTGTAATGAATAAAGGGGTGTATGTTGCTTATAATTTGCTCTTATCAATTTTATATTATATTTCCTAGAAAAGTTTTCAAGAAAACATGTCATAATTTTGATTGCTTCTAATTGTTGCCATTTCAAATCACCATGACGCAACAACCGACGAAGTTGAGGGTTGTTTGAGAATGTCCGAAGGGCCTCTGATTGCTTTGAATGTTGTCCGTATTTAATGTGTGAAATAAAATATCTCTGGGACGACTTGGAATAGTCTTTTATGTTCACATATAAGTTAACCTTACTGATAATTCAAAACAAAATAATTATCTTCTCATGTGTTTAAGCACATTAACTTATGTCGTTATATAAAACAGATCTCTCAGCAAGTTATTACATTACTGAGAAGCTTTCACTATATATAACCCTTTTTTGAGAGGCTGCCCCTGTTACATTTTACATTTGTTATTAGTGGAGTCAAATAAAAAACCTTCATTCAAGTGTCTAACTTCTTCAACTTTCGTTTTTGAATAAACAACTTGACAAACATTGTGAAGTTCCTATGCTTTTCAGAACCAACATTTGTATGGGAATAATCGCAAATCTAATTGCTTATTTTGACCAAAGCACCAAGAAACTGTTCATTAGTTTGAATCACTCAGAATAACTTTTAAAACAAAGGAAATAGTCTGATAGGTAGGGATTGGTAGCTTTCTAGTCGATTGGTGATCTCGATCATTCATTCTTTGTGTCCCTCATAGAGGGCGTCATAGATTGCCAGTGGTTCAGTTCAATAATTTCGGTGGCAAGGCGTCGTTATAACATGGTGCCCACGCGACATTTAAAATGAAAACATTTTTAAGGCCCTTAAAAGTCCTTAAACTCTGTAGTGACCTGATAATGTTCCCATCTGTTTTATAATTCAATTCAAATGCACTAGAAGGCATCCTTTAATGTTAACGAGTATAGTTGAAAAATTATTTGGAGAGATCCAAACCCTAACCCCTGCCCTCGATGTATGGCGTGTATTGACTTACTTCTATATCAAGAGTCCTTAAAATGTATGTATGATTAATTTTCTCATCGACATCTTGTACTAATATATTACAATAATCAAGTGTCATTCAACTTGTTATTTTGGGGGTTTTGCCTTCTCATACGCGTCCTTTATATGCACAACATATATACAATAATCCACTATCCACTAACTATAAGGTGACTAGTCACAGCTATCCAAAAGTTTCTAATTTGAGAGGTAAAACAGACCTTAAAGCCTGTCAGCATAGACGACTCGTGGAAGCGACTTAAAACACTCACACAACCAACAACTCCCGCGAATACATTGATTATTTGTATTTTATTCCGAGTCATCAATATTGTATCGTGGTGCGTCAATCGACATTTGTGACTGGTTATATTGACATGCATGTTTGAGTACGGGTCTGGTAAAAAAAAATCCTAGCTTTTTATATGGGGGATCTTTTCTAAGGTATTTCGGGGTGAAAAATGATAATTTTCTGATTAAAAGGGAAATGCCGAATGTATATTTTCTGTAACCGACATTTCCGGAACATGGTGAGTAGATGTAATGCCATTTTGTCTATTATTCTTTAATAGTGCTTATGGCATCTTTAATTAACCGAGATAAGAAAATAGATCGTAACTTTCTTGGAAAATCATAAAAAAAACGGTCTTCTAGGAAGTTCTAAACAATTTTTCTTTTTTTAGATGAGAAAGTAGTCTAAACTCCTCAAGTTTTGTAAGCATATTTTCGCAAATATTTCTCAACGTCATTAATTTAAGCGCCACAGAAATTTGAGCGCGAAAAATGTCCCTGTGGTATGCAGTCCAGAATATCCCAGCCTTATTGCGTTTTCATGATTTTCTCCACCCGGGGTTGCAAGGAAAATATTTTGAATCACACTTTTCATTTGTTTCAGTTTTACTTCGTTTGTTTTACCTGTCACATTTTACCTAAGTGCCTATGTTTATGACGCCTCAAACATCAAACATCAACACTGGCAGATTAATATCATGATAATTGCATTTGATCTATCTATTTCCAAACAGGATTTGTCCATTATCTTATAGAACCCGTTGATAGGACAATGCACTTATGATAACGCCCCTATAATGTGTGTGACGATCGATCCATCCATGGGATTGTTCTTGGTTTATCACCCGCAAAGTATACAGGAAGACATGCATTGCAGCAGGTTTGCTTTAACGTTTTACTCGCTTAGAATATCGCACTGGTGTGATACTGGCTATATATAGGAGCCATGCTCCTCCATCCAACTCATTAGTTAACCGTTATAACCATTGTCCTACCGATGCGTTGGCTGTAGCAGGTAAGATGAGACTAATTACTTGCATTTTATCATGATTACAAGCCGGTGAGTAAGACAAGGAAACTGTGGGGTTTGTTTTTAATTCCATTTTGGCCAAAGAATTGATTACATTATTAAAGACGCATAAAGGGCGTGGTTTCTTTTCGTGCTTTGTATTAAGTTAACTTGTTCTCGAGGAAGAAATCATTTTATTGAACCTATGAATACTTATACATGTACATCGATTTTTTTTTAAACATGACGTGTGTTGAATCATTTTCATCTTAAATTCTGTGATTTGATGACCACCCGAGGAATTGTCCATGTGTCTCACGAGCCATGGTGAGTGAGATATACCTGTCATTAGATATTCCAAAGCAAGGTGAGAGAGTGACAGGAATTGATAGAGTAGACATAACATCGCGGAAATACTTGAAATAAAAAATAAAGTTATACAAAGAAAAAGGTATTCATTAGATCTGGTTTAAAAGTGTTGTGTTGTACAAAATTGTAAAGTGACGAACAACAGAAGTCACTTACAGGAAACCGAAGGATGTGAGGAGGAAAGATAAGTAAATGGAAAACATTTTTCTAAGGGGAGAAATGTCTCGTTGTGTTTCGTAGAGGTAAAGCTATTCCGATCCTGCTGCACATTATTCCTTTGGGGTAACAATGTTATGTACTTGACAACTCTCACTAACCAATGCAATGGTGAAATTGTTTCCAGTGAAATTTTACAAAACGCATCTTGTCGAGGAAAGGATAGGCCACTGGTCGAGATTTTCAAAAATGTCAGAAATTACACAAATCGCATCATATCATTCATTTTCTATCTGGTCGCCGATTCTGCCCCGTCTACCCAGGGGCGAATTCAAAAACTGGTGCGAATCTGGCACTTGCGATCGTTTGCATGTGAAATCGTAGAAATCCTGTGCGAATCGGCGGGGAGCTTGTGCGATTTAAGAAATAATGCTCTGCGATTTGGGTTTTTAGTCCCTACAAATGTGCGATTTCAGATGCAAATTGATGTAAAATCGCAGGTCTGGATTCGCAGCAGATGTGCGATTTGGATCACTTCAAGTTATAAGAAAATGGAGGGAGAGAAGACCGAATTATTTTTTTTATGTGTACTTGCGACGATTTTAAAAAAAGGTAGAAAAAATCAATTTATAATCACAAAATCTTAACATACTTGAGACAATATGTCTGGGCATGTTCTGTGAAAATCGTTTTGATTCATCAATAATTCGCGAAACGACATCTGTTCAAACATACCTGCAATCACCTGCGAATTTCGGATATTTCCGAAATTCGCATGACCTCCTGCGATTAGTCGTGGACAGTAACAGACTTCTACGAACTATCGTGGCTAGCCCTACACATATGCGAATGCTTGTAAAAGTTTGTGCGATTCCATTTGAAATCGCATCAATAGTAATTTTTCACATGCGATTTGGATTATTTAACCTGCGATCTGGCCCATCTGAAATCGCACATGAATTCGCATGTGTGTGGGCCAACTTTTACCTCTGCAATTAGTCGTAGGATTCGGCGCAGCTGTCCCTACATAGGGGCGATTTAGTTAAAAAAAATTCTATGCGATTTCGTGTGAAGTCGTACGAGTGGCCGCAAGGCCCAATTCGCCCCTGTGTAGACGGGGCAGAACTCAGGCACCCAGGGAAGACCACCGTACAGCCGGGCCCACACATTCAAGAACTCGCAATTCGTACGAATTGGGGACTCACGAAAAGTCCAAAATTTTGCCTATGAATTGTCGTAAGAACCCATGATTTGTCATGTGAATTGGAGGTTTCTTCCTAAGAAAGCCCACACATTACCGAACTCAAGTATGTTTCTTAAGAATGATTTTGAATTCATACGAATTATCTTAAGGCCAATTTAGCTCTGAGTTCTTGAATGTATGTTTGCCTGGGATTAATATAAGGTGAGGCTGGAGTTATCGCACAACTGAATGTATAAAATTGATGTAAGATGTAACAACGCCTGAATAAACAATTGAAACAAACAAAATATCACAACAACCATTACTGGTTTCTCTGGGTTATTTGTTGTCCTACGGATCATTCCGAGACTACGTGCATCTTCGGAAGACTGGCCGCGCAGATATATGGACATAAATGGACGCATATAGATACGTAACAAACTCTCTCCAAGAGACAGCAACGCAGCAGTTCAATTCAAAGAAAGAGTGCTCGACTTGTTTCTGTTGTTGTTTCCTTGATGTGATATCGGTCTTTAGGGTGATGCTATCGTTAAAAACGTACTTTTAATATGTTGTCTATGTTGTAGGACACACGATGGGGTCAAGGATTTATCGTTTAGTGCTTTCTTTATTTATTCTTTGTGGATGTGCATCTAGTTCGGTGGTACGTATGCACCAAACTAGGGCAACACCTAAAAGGTCAACCCCCGGATATCTGCGCAATTGTGGCAAGTATATTTAGATAGTTTTCAAAATTAAGCATATAAAATTAATAGTGTATTCCTTGGATTTGTGTTACCGCTACGTCCATGCGATGAATATGAAATCGAAACTACAATAACATTGACATCAAACACATCAATTAATAAATGTGCTTCCCTTCCCGTTTCCAGTTAGTGCATTGCTAGATCTTTGAGTATTTCAAACAAATTTCTGGTTTCTCTTGTCAAGAATTCCTTCAAGAACACTTGCTATAAAATTCACGTAAAACAATACATGCGTTATGTCGTGTTCGAGAGTGTATTGTATTTATTATATGCGAACTGTTCTTCACTTCAGGTGACAATTCTACTCAAGCATACTTCAAATGGTTTCCCGAAGTGCCTCGATTTGGTGATACCATTTACATAAGTGCTCACTTTGAACCAAGTATGTATACAATGCGTCAATGATAAAACTGACATTAAACGTATGATCTGGGTTCTTATAAAAAATAAAGATGTATCATTTTAGCCAAAGTATAAAAACCATAACAAACGCAAAATTGACTTGAAGAATGTACAAGTATAACCTGCTTTGCTCTCCTCATCCCAATCCCGCTGGGCAAGGGAGTGATAATGTTGTGTAATATGCAAGTTAATCCATGTATTCTTGGGATCTAAGGAACCATTCAGAGGAACCAACAAGGAAAACTACCCCTCTCCCGCCCATACTCCACGCCCAACAGTAGCTCTAAACATCTCTGCATCATAGCAAAACGTTACAATAAAATGTTACCGGCCTCCTAGTCCAAACGTTACCAACTGTCACTAATCTAGTTATTGCGCTGTTAATTTTATTTTCATCTTGATGATGTAGGCCTATAAAATGCGCAGGTGATAATGATGCGGGAGGGAATTATCCGTTATGAAAGTGTTCATGCCATCGTAATTGTGTAATTGTGGGAACGATTACATAGCCTACATGTGAAGTCCTCTAGAGACAACTTTGTTTATATGAAGAATACACTTCTCACGCAATGTTATTTATCTCTTTGAGAATAGACACAGTTTTTATGGATTCCACCTGTGATGCAATCCTTTATTCCGAGTATGACGAGGAGACACCTTCATATACGTCGCAATCAAAGTTGGAATGTGCTTTGACTGTTCGCGTTCTGAATGCTCTCACAGCTGTCAATGCGATGAATTGTCCCTTCCGCCCGGGGCGTAAGTACTTTTTATTCATAGGAATTTGGAAGGTTCTAGCCAAACAATAGGCCAGTGAACCATGTAGGGAGAAGCTCGCCATTCCTCTCCTCCTACAGAACCAACTCAGCAACAACAACCTTTATTTGTTAAAACCTTCATTTGATGCACAATACAATTTGACTATTAAGTATCATTGAAACAAATAAGACAAACGGAAATCTCATTATACCGAACAGTAAGATATGATAAAGTTCTCAATATGAATATGTATTGTCCAACTCTGCAGAGCCGCTGGACATTCAAGACTTCCCTTTTCGGATACCTCCATCACTTCCACTACCTACGGTAAGGAATATGCACCAACAGACAGTATAATACTTATTATGTTTGTAAATGACCTTTTGTCAAATCTTCGAATTTGGGTAAAAGCATAGATCTACGGTAAATGCCCACCTACCTGTAACTTTGAGAGATTCAACTTGAGAAAGTGCATGAGTACATGGCCACGTAGCGCTTTATACCCATTCTAGTTAGAAAATACAGAAGAATGTCAGAGAATTGCTGATAATTTTAATACTATTTGTTCATATTTTTGTCAAATTTTGGACTGGACATGGACACATTTAGTTTCCCCATTTTTATTTAGTGGCCGCATGTATTTATATGGTGGTTTTGCCCCGCCCCTTTTAGATTAAAAGTATGCATTGCATACATAATATGCAGCTGCTAGAAACATCAATCATTCAAACATTCAATTTGGCATTTGGAATCATAAAAGTAATATTTATTAACTCCTCTATTGTATTATGTACATATTGACCTTTATTGCAAACATTATCGCGGTCTTTATCTCAGGCATTATTGTGGACTTTCTTAATTGATATTACTAATCACTGCTACTATTTAATAAAGTTGTGATATAGGGCAAGTCTCAGCAGACAATCAATCGAACTTTTCAGCTATAACTACCAAAAGGTGTCAGAATAATTCCACGCTCAAAGTGGCACGTGAGACATGCAACGGCTTATTCAATGGTCACTATGTGCAATGCTCACTCACGCCACCTGTTGTATGGGACAGCGTGTGGTTATTATTCTCTCTCTGTGGCAAGTCTGCAGCGTGATCGTCAAGTGCTCATGACTACGATTCCCACTCCACACCATTTGTAAAACACTTTGAACCTATTTGAGTCGTGTATATTGGCATAATGCTGCTCTTAACCTCGCAGTGCTGAACCTAGTTCAGATCTACCAAAGCTTGCATAGCGTTACCTGGTATAATAGACAAATGACAAATCGTCAAATGTGAACCAAATGGCAAGTAAACAATGTTTAGATATTGATATGTAAGGTGAGATGAAAAATCGATTTTGTCGTGTATTAAACACCGTTTAGGAGACCCCGATGCTGATTGATTTGATTTGGTAACGTTTTTATTAGCACTGATATATAGGTAGGCTGCTTCTATGCTATTAACGGGTTTTTGTTAGTATCCCAAACTTACAGATATTCCATACCATCAGTACCCCATATGACGAATTAGTGATTATTACATTTCAGCCTCTAGTTAGCCATGTATATTTTCAGGGTACCTTTTGGGGGAGAATACGCCTTGTTGACCAGCAAGATAGCAGCAAAGAGTACCTGTGTCTGGAAGGAACCTTAGCATTGAGCGGCGATTGACTCAATGCAGTCAAGACCGAGTGTTGCACGGACCATCACATATCATAATGTTTTGAATGAATAGATAATAACTCACATTTATTCACCATTCAAAATTTGTCAGTTTAATTTGGAAAATGAATACGTTTGGGAATGTCCCACACGGGAAAAACGCTATCTGATATCTGGTGTGATATTTACCAATGGTAGAACTCAAGTAATGAATAAAGGATGTCACTCGATCTGAGAGGTTTGTTCATGTGTTGAAAACGGATATTCGCACTCTAGCGACTTAGCCCATAAACTATTTTACTCATTTTCCTCGGGCAAATTTGGTAGATTTTTTTCAGGGACAAATATAATTGAACGAACGTTAATAAATACTCTTAACTATATTTTGGATAAGCTTCCTATAATACTGACTAGTGCCTGGATCCAAGACCTTCACCTTGCCGCGCTAACGCGCAAACTTCGGCTTCTGCAGATCGACAGCGTGGAGAACAATACAAACGGAAAGTTACAATAATACAAAACCAGAATAAAGTCTTTGCATAAAGGCACGGACGAACATCTCTGACACGTGCCATCATTACTGCGTTGAAACCTATACATGAGCCACCATTTAATGGGACGTGGAATGTGGCCGCATGAGTTATGGACACCTCACTTTCTACAAACAGTTTAAAGGGTAAAAGGTTATTCTGATTTCAGTAGTTATGACATCATAAAGCTTCAGCAAAAGAAACGCAACAGCTGCGATATACAGAACCCTATACTCAAGAAATCGCTCATATCTTAGTCGCCTTGGAAATTCTTCTAACACAAAATGGTTGTTTATGAAAATCTGACTTAGTGGACGGTGTCATGTTTTACAGGGAAAATCCATACAAACGCCTGGGAATGTCTCAATAATAATATAGGTCGTATTTTAATAAAGACCAGCACAAAAAAAATGAACTTGTGGATCGGCATTGGATTCGTCACTGCCATGAAAGATACTGAATAATTCTACACGCTTTTCATCACAACATACGGGAAGAACAAAAAAACGAGAAGTCCTCAGAGCACATTCTACTGCAACTATAGTGAATATAATTTCCAATTTAAAATAATCCACTTCGCCTTGCGGATATTCATAATTCAGACATAAATACAGAACATTCATCCTCATTTTCATAATATCCTTCAAATAAAAGTAGTATATGGCAAGTGAACCGTAATGAAGGCTCAATTATTAAACAGACACCAGGGGTCGCCCGTGAAGTTCTCGCAGAATGAAGTTAGTTTATATCATTATGTCCGGAGTGATAACTGATCGATTCCGCTTAAGGGAACACTTTAACCTCGTTGATTCCTTCCCTACAGTCTATACGACTATTTGATTTGGTAACGTGCCGTCGGCCGTGCGATTATAATACTTTTAACGTCGTAGTGTTTACCGTGCGGCACAAGTACAGAGACAATGATATTATGTGAATGTGGCATCTATACTATAAAGGGTGTATGGTACAATACAGTCGCATGTACAACCGAATGTTTCGAGAAGGAAATATATGTGTATTTTATAACTACACTGGGACGTTTTTTGAAAGAATAATTATTGAGAAAGGCAATTAACTAATTCGTACATAAGACATAGTTTACGGCTAAATCTTTATGATGCCTCATTTCTTCGGCAAATTAGTTAGCGACAAACGTGCAAAAATGAAATTGTTCATTGCAAGTTGTAAGGTTACCAGTTATAGCTGCACAGTTTCAAAACTATATGTGGTCACAAAGTGAAGGTTAAGACTGAATAACTATGGGAAAGACTGTAACATGATGCGCAGCTAATAAAGGTCCGTACCAAAGGGACCTTAGCTTAATGATACCAGGTTGTAAATTTCTCTTGAGCGCATTATTTATACGTATCATGGTGAGAAAATATACCGTCGATGATAATGGCTATAAATTGATAATATGGTCCGTAATAACCAAACAACAAGGTTTCTGCCGTTTATCAGTTATAACCTGCTCAGCCTCTATGCCTCTATGCCACCGCCAGCCAGTCAGCCAACTTGCGCCGTGGTTGGTGGACTGCACAACTACTCCGCCGATCGACCGCAATAAGTAGGTCATCTTATCTATGATGTCCGCCGTGGTTGGTGCACAACGCTCGCTGACTGGCCGCAATTGTGCAGCATACACTATGCAGTGAACTGTGTCATCCATGCGGACTGCGAATAGAATCCCACAGCGGGCTATCTCGAGAACTGTCATCTCTGTGGATTATACAAAAACAAAATTTGTCGCCTAATTAGCATGACGCCATTCTACTGCGATAGTCGTAGCGATAGACATCCTACCCACGGTTGGATAAGGAGCCATAAGTCGCAAAAATGATATTTTTCAAATGTATTTTTCCACAAGCTATTTTTATAGAAATGTTTTGATTGTTGGAGTGTTCAGTGGTCCTGGGTGTATCAGTACCTACACCAAATTGTGAGACTATATTCAATATGTTTCTAAAAGCGTTGGAATTAGTTAAAAAAAACTTTCACAACTTTCAATAAAGATAGCTGAGATAGTTGTTAATCCTTGGCATGGATTAGTGACGAACCGAGAAAATTTTGATCCTACTACCTTTTCATTTTGAGAAGTAATTGTTGTGATATTTGTATTGGGAGTGGGTTAATTCAATCAATCACACCTGAATCGTAGCATATGTCTCCATTACAGATTCCAATCGCATCCCTTCTGGTAGGGTCCTAATCACATCGCATAAGTGATTCAATCACAGAAAATATTCAACATGCTGGAAAATTTCTGTGACAGTCGCAGCACATAAAACTCAGGTTTTGAGCCGCAATTCAACAGCAGCTGCAATCACTGGACGGGTTTCTATTGATGCGATTAGGCTGCGCTGGGACTGCACATAGATAACATTTCCTGAATTTGTGTCGCAAGGCTTACCACCGAGCTTACCGCAGCCAGTGGAGACCCATGCACCACAAATAAAACTATGGGTGGCGTACAATACAAATACTCGTCAATCGTCCAGCGCAGTACCTTGTGATTATCGTCAGCACGCCTAGATTGTAGAATTCGCTCATTGTCTTACCTGCCCTAACTCTAGATAGCAATTGCAAGAAGAAAATAACGACGGTAACAGCATATAGACTTTATAAGCAGAGGGTTGCTGACTAGACATTGCTGACCTGAGTATTTTAAACTACATACAAGCATTTAGTTTTGTTTAATTTCATTTAAAGGCCTATGATATAGTTAATGGTGAAACAAAAGACACAATTGTTCATCATGAACGTTTTCAAGCGTTGCCTTCTGCGATTTCCAGAAATCTCGCCGAATCAGTAGTATTCACCCGTCTTCATTTAGCCATGCATGTATTGTGTGATGTCCGTTTGACTCGCGTTTTCATGTTGTCCCAATAAAGTGCACGTGTATCATTAATTATGAGTAGTTTGTGTTTGTATTCAATTCAATTACGGAAATAGGTGTCGTAGATTTTCCTATTAAACGAAATATTTTGATTTTTGCATGGGTAACGTACTACCTTCGTCAACGACGACTGTAGATTTATTCGTTGCCCATATCCAGTGAATTATTTGTATTAGGAAAGCTAGCAGACCTCCCACAGTCGGAGAAGCTCTTTCCTTTTGCGACTATGTCGAAAATAAAAGTATCTTAATCTTAATGTAACCCCCCCCCCCCCCCGCCCCACACTTTTCAGGTATACCCCCGGTACATCTATACCTTTTATCTCACGTGTTTATTGAGTTTCCATTCTGGTTTGGCTATGATTAGACCAAGTTGTAGATCATTTCATATTAGCCTACATATACACAGTTAAAAACAATTTAAGAATTTCATATGCAATTAGGAATGTAAAAGATAAAATTCACCGGCCGTGGTTTGACCATGAATTACTGACGCTAATTAAGTCAAAGGGCATTTTATGTGTCAGGAAGTAGTCGTGGCGCACACTCTTGGATTTGTCAATTTTGAGCATTACAATTCCGTGTTTAAAAAAAGTTTTTTGATTGATATATGAACTGTTAT